>CM032918.1:18561880-19161880 GCA_019202795.1 Arabidopsis thaliana x Arabidopsis arenosa | reverse complement strand
CACCACCTACCACTATCTCACACTTGAAATGTCATGAGCACACCCTCACCCTCTTCCTTATGCGAATCCATTGGCCATGCGATGTTTGTGGCTTTCTTCTAAACAAAGACACCGACGATCTCGTTTACGCTTGTCTACCTTGCAGCCTTATGGTCCACAGATCATGTATCTATCTACCTCGTGTCATTAAGATCACCCGACACCCACATCGTCTCTCTCTCACTTCCTCCCTTCAACCTGGTGATTTCTCTTGTGGAGTTTGTCGCCAAACTGTTGACGTCAACTGCGGGCAATACTCTTGTGATAAGGGATGCCAATATGCTATCCATTCGAAATGTGCAACATGGAGAGACGTGTGGGATGGAATAGATCTGGATGGAGTGCCTGAAGAACCCGAGGAGTATATCGAACCGCCATTCCTGAAGATTGATGAGGAGACAATTCAACATTTCAGTCATCATGAGCATTATATGAAGCTCCATGTAAAGAAAACCATTACCGAGAAAGACAAGTTTTGTGAGGCATGCACCCTTCCAGTAATGATTTCTCAGAGATTTTATGGTTGTGTGGAGTGTGATTTTGTACTCGACGAAGCATGTGCATCTCTTCCTCGGAAAATATACAACCCACTACATAAACACCCACTTACCCTCCACGTCTTCCCTACTGTTGACACCTACACGGACTCGAATATGCCTATAACCAAAGTCATATTCAATTGTATAGGTTGCTTCCGATATGGTTGTGGTTTCCACTACAGATGCCATGAAAAAGGTTGTGAAGAATTTCTACTAGACGTCAGGTGCGCTTCTGATATAAGATTGGAACCAATCCAACTTTTGATCACTCAATGATCAAGAGATTCCAAGCTTAATCCCGCGGAAGGATGAAAACGATGTGGAGATAGTATGATTGACTCGCTCAATCAATGGGTTAATCGACTCACTCGATCAATGAACGAAACAAGGATGTTGAACTTATCAACAAACTTAATTCGCAGATTCAAATAGGCCTAAGAGACTCACTCACTTAAGACTAATGAACAAACGACAAAGACTCAAACTTTGACAAGAAGAAAATGTTCTTATTACTTTAATATGATCAAGGGTGGTTTTTACAAAGAAATGACTTGAGCTTATATAGGCTCGACTCTAGGATTGGTACAACAGTCTAATGATTCAAAAAAGGAAAGAAAATACACGATCAAATGAATGAGAAATATCAAAGGGATTGTCTTTGATATAATGTAGCCGTTAGGCTTGAATGCTTGGTCCAAAAAGGGAAACTCGTGGGCTTTTATATCTTGAAAGCTTCTGGATGATTCCATGGCTTATTAATCTTCTAATAACTCCCTTAAGTTGCACCAAATCAGAAGATAGCCGTTGGGGTTGGGCTTTGAATGCTCTCGGGTCCATATATGGTAACTCTTGGTGTATGATTAGGCAAGATTGAATCCACTTAATCCAATGGCTGAGGATGAAGCTTGAGGTGATATTAGGATCCTCTAGTTGTATTAGAAACTCTCCTGGACGCCAAAGTTTGGTTTGCAAGTGACTAAACCCGTCCGCTTCCAAATAAGGCAAGCCGAGAATCATCTGGTTTGGAAAATTAATATCTCCTAAACCAAAATCGGTTTTGACTTGATTCCAACTCGACGAGCTCCTATGATGAGTCAAAAATGCAGAAACATTCACTTCGTAGCTTAAATCCTTCTTGTCGGGTCGGAATCCTCCAATTACTCCGTATATGTCCAAATCGGGTAAGCTGGGAATCACCCGACTTGTAAATGGAATAACTCCTTCGTGTGAACTCTTTTTTGGCTGATTCTTCTTCGAGGTGCTCGGTAGTTGAGCTGAGAATGTATTCCAAGTGTTCGCTGGGAATGATGAATTGATCTTGGACTTCGTCTGGACTGAACAAGGCTCAGGGGTCTTCTCGGGTAGGCTGAATTGGCTTTGGCCTGAAGTTTTGGATAAAACTTGGTTAAAAATCCCACTTGGCTGCTCCTGGGTTGTTGTTTCTCGCCCATAATCTTCTCCATGGTTGGTTCTTGGGTTGATGACCGCATCATACCCTCCCTCTTCAAGAAGTTTTGTCCTCAAAACTTGATCTCCTACACATAGATAAGTCAAGTTAGTCCATTGAAGTACATGAGGGTGTAGAATCTTACCTCGGATCGGTTGAAGTGGTTTTTCATCAGGTGGTTTCTCCTTGATCTGAATGGTTTCATTGAAATTATCATCCCCATTGGCAGCTCGTTTGATAAGTAAAGGCGTGTACTCTTCACGATTTTTGTTTTGGTCCATGAATTCCTTACTTTTCAATGAAACGCCTTTGTGGTCATCCTTTGTACCTGTAATAACTTCAACACTTTTGACAAGAGACAAGTGTGTTAAAACAGTCATGGAAGCATGTAAATCGAATTGACAATTTTTAAATTGCTCCTTTTCACTTCTCGGAATTGAAACAATTTCTTGTTTCACCTCAGCATCTAAAGACTCTTGTTCAATATTGGACTTAGGTAATTGCAGCACATATTCAAAGTTCTTATCCAATTTAAGAAAAGTATCACTATGACTTACAGTGAGAGATTCCGTGATAGGTTTGGCATTTACTTGTGGCTCACGGTTCAGACTTGGTGTGACCGGTTCTGTTTTTGCTTCATCTCTCATTGTGGGACATAAATTTGCTGTGTGTCCTTTCTTTCTGCACCTATAACAAGTTAGTCTTTTGAAATCTTTAGGTACAAGAAACTTACCTTGATTTCCAATCAGAATGGAGTTTGTTTTTTGCTTTAGAGTAGGTGTTTTGTCCTCTTGAATCGTAATGGCAGATTGATGTGGTGCTTGTGAATCTAAATCACAACATGTAGTCTCTTGGCTTATCAACACAGCCGTTTTCTCCATAGTATGACTTGCACCTGCATCAACAACTTTTGGCAAAGACAAGTGTGATATGACAGAATTTGAAGTTTTAATTCGTCGTGTCAACATATCAATTAATTTGGAAAACATCTCATCGATACTTTGTGACGTTTTATCTACTTGTTTTGGAGGGCAATTGGCAGCAAAATGTCATCTCTTATGACATTTAAAGCAGGTAGGATTTTTTAAGAATGAGTTAGAGGACTTACCTCGATTCAGTTTTCCTTGTAGTTCATGTAAGAGTGTTGCGGCTGAATCTTGTTGAACCTCTTTTATTTGAACGAACTGCTCAGCCTTTATTGGAGTTTGCCGGGTGCTTGATGGCGTTCTCCTTGGCTCATGGCTGTGTGCATTCATTGGCTGAAAGATAGGCTGCAGTTTTTGTGTAGTCACCACTTTCTTCGGCGTTTCCATGTATAAGGGTTTGGTGGTGCGAATACGGGGTTGGTACTTCTTTGTAAACTCTCTATACATTCTGGATTTGAGAGTTCCCCAATCAAGAACAGCTTTGGTAGTGTAGTAAGTAGCAGCATCCTCTTTTAACCACCATTCGTATGCATCTCCTTTAAGCTTACTAAGGGCATAGTACAGCTTTTCTTCTTTAGGTATGTTGTTTGAGCGCAGCCACTGTTTCATATTGTTCTCCCACTTCAAATACACCTTAGGGTCCTTGCTAAAACCTGTAAATATCAAAGGATTAGATGTGTAATCACATCTCTTGTTAGTTGGCTTCGTTGGGCCGGCTGGTGTGGATTGAGTTTGCACTCGATATGAGGCAAGTCCATAGCTGTGGGACTTCTCTTCACGCCTGGGAGGATGGTATTGATAATCTGCATCGTCATCCTCTTCACAAAAATATGAATTCTCTTGAACCCAATTGGTGTGATCCGTGTATGTATGTGGCTTGGTATGTTGCTGACTTGAGTGGTAATAATCTGGTGGCTCCGGTTCCAGTTCTTCACCATCCGGTTCCTCTCCACAATCAGAGCTAGAAACACATTCATCATACCACGTTGTTCTCCCATAGTCATCCTCATCTTCGATCACGCCTTGGTACTCATCCTCGTCTTTGTTCCAATCAGCTTCATATGAGTAAATCTCTTCTTTCTCCATATAATAGGACGTCATTCTTGCTCTGGTCCTTCTCAATTCTTTTTCCTCTCACAAAACAAAGAAAAAGAAAGCGTATCAAACTTCTAATAACCAAATATGGCAAGAAAGAGTTAAAGACACAAAAATTATGGAAAATTTGATATTTTTCTTTTCTTAATTAAAAATAAACTCGAAAAATACAAAAAAATAAAAGGAAAACTGATTTTTGATTTTCTTTTATGATTTTAACAAATGAAAATACGATATTTAATTAAATTAACAAAAAAATATGAATTTTTATGGGTTTTCTTTTGATAAAACAAAATAAATAGCAAAACTCAAACAATTTATTTTTTTTGTTTTATAATGGTGCTGAAGCAAATTAATTAGAACAAAAGGAAGAAACAAAATTTTATTTGATTTTTGATTTATAGGAAACAAATAATAAAACTGAAAATTGAAAAAGATATAAGTGAAACGAATTCACCTGGGTTGATAGGAGCTTTGAGCTCTGATACCAAATGATATAAGATTGGAACCAATCCAACTTATGATCACTCAATGATCAAGAGATTCCAAGCTTAATCCCGCGGAAGGATGGAAACGATGTGGAGATAGTATGATTGACTCGCTCAATCAATGGGTTAATCGACTCACTCGATCAATGAACGAAACAAGGATGTTGAACTTATCAACAAACTTAATTCGCAGATTCAAATAGGCCTAAGAGACTCACTCACTTAAGACTAATGAACAAACGACAAAGACTCAAACTTTGACAAGAAGAAAATGTTCTTATTACTTTAATATGATCAAGGGTGGTTTTTACAAAGAAATGACTTGAGCTTATATAGGCTCGACTCTAGGATTGGTACAACAGTCTAATGATTCAAAAAAGGAAAGAAAATACACGATCAAATGAATGAGAAATATCAAAGGGATTGTCTTTGATATAATGTAGCCGTTAGGCTTGAATGCTTGGTCCAAAAAGGGAAACTCGTGGGCTTTTATATCTTGAAAGCTTCTGGATGATTCCATGGCTTATTAATCTTCTAATAACTCCCTTAAGTTGCACCAAATCAGAAGATAGCCGTTGGGGTTGGGCTTTGAATGCTCTCGGGTCCATATATGGTAACTCTTGGTGTATGATTAGGCAAGATTGAATCCACTTAATCCAATGGCTGAGGATGAAGCTTGAGGTGATATTAGGATCCTCTAGTTGTATTAGAAACTCTCCTGGACGCCAAAGTTTGGTTTGCAAGTGACTAAACCCGTCCGCTTCCAAATAAGGCAAGCCGAGAATCATCTGGTTTGGAAAATTAATATCTCCTAAACCAAAATCGGTTTTGACTTGATTCCAACTCGACGAGCTCCTATGATGAGTCAAAAATGCAGAAACATTCACTTCGTAGCTTAAATCCTTCTTGTCGGGTCGGAATCCTCCAATTACTCCGTATATGTCCAAATCGGGTAAGCTGGGAATCACCCGACTTGTAAATGGAATAACTCCTTCGTGTGAACTCTTTTTTGGCTGATTCTTCTTCGAGGTGCTCGGTAGTTGAGCTGAGAATGTATTCCAAGTGTTCGCTGGGAATGATGAATTGATCTTGGACTTCGTCTGGACTGAACAAGGCTCAGGGGTCTTCTCGGGTAGGCTGAATTGGCTTTGGCCTGAAGTTTTGGATAAAACTTGGTTAAAAATCCCACTTGGCTGCTCCTGGGTTGTTGTTTCTCGCCCATAATCTTCTCCATGGTTGGTTCTTGGGTTGATGACCGCATCAGCTTCCCTTCCAGATCCTCTAATTCATGGTTGTCATGCACATGATCTCTTCTTCAACTTGTCCGGAGGTACTTGCATGGGGTGTGGGACTAGTGAGTGTTCATCCTTTTTTCTGGAATGCATTAAATGCAAAACCTTTTTGGGTATTAAATGTGCTACTTTGCCTGCTGAGGCACACTACAGACACGATAGGCATCCACTCACTCTTTGCTACCGTGACTATATCACAAGTCATTATTGGTGTGAGATATGTGAATCAAAATTAACTACATATTATTGGTTTTATACATGTGACTCTTGTAAAATCACTCTCCATGTCACCTGTTTACTGGGGAAAGATATCTACGTGAAGCCCCACTACACCTTCGTTTCAGATTTAAGTCATGATGATCAATTTGAAATTGCTCGCAATGATGGTAACTCTCGGCTGCTTTGCTCTAATTGCAATTTGCGTTGTGCACAAACATTGGTATTCAAGAGGAGAGGTGAATACGAAAGTTTTTGTACTCTTACTTGTTTGGGAGATTCTTTGGACTCATAAACTTAGAAGGCCTGAAGACAGAGAAACAACGTCTGAGTCTGAATCTGCATGATCCACTGAAAAGGCCTTTCAATTTCGTGTAATTTTATATCTTGAGAGTTTAATCTATGAAACATGTTTTGTATTAAAGTTTTTTTTAGTTTAATATAATCTTCCAGAAATAAGATTGCATAATTCAGCCTTGTATTTGATGAAATCAAAATAGATACTCAAACATTTGAGAATTCACCTCTTGTGCCACAAATTGAGAAATGTTAATCGCTTATGCCACCGTTATGTTTTCCATTTTCTTATTCAATTTCTTTTAAGTCCAAATCGTTAGAAATGACCAAAAACCCTTACAAAAAACTGAAAATTACCACCCAACCTAAAGTATCCGATTACCTGCTCCAACCCGATGGTCAGATCCAAATCCACAAATTACTTTAATTCCTAAGTTTAGAAATTCAGTAAAAGAAAAACAGAAAAAAAAAATTTTAAAAAAAAAACAATCGCTTAACATCTTCTTCTTCGTGGAAGCCCCCTTGGCCCATTGGTTGACTAAGGGTTAATTAATGCTTCTACACCAAGAGGTCTGGAGTTCGAGTCCCAGATATTGCGATTTATTAATAAATTTGCAGATTAAAGGAGGCAAGTGTGCAAGAGATCTCCAGTGAAGTACAATTATAGCCGTTCGCCAGGATTCTACGCAGAGAGAGAAGTGTCGTCAGGTCGTGGATCATTGAAGGTGTCCGTCAAGAGCATGGAGAAGGAAGTGTCGTCTGTCGTTGATCTAATAAGGGTCGGAAGGAATTGTCCGTTGTAGAATCGTCTATGTAACAGTTCTCATAATTTGCAATAAATAATAAATCTAGACGTCAAAAAAAAACATCTTCTTCTTCTTTTTTCTTCTCTGCAAACATCTTCTTCTTCTTCATCAAATTTATCATCATAACCAAAATTATCACCTCTATAACCAGGTTAGCTTGGTAACTAGATTCATTCTCCATTGGATCAAGTCTAAAAGCGAATCCAAATCTACCCGAAGCTTCCTTCTCTCCGCCGGAATCTCACCGATTTCTCCGTAAAAGCCTCGCCGCCTCACTCACATCAAAACCCCAATTCACTTCACGAAAAAGCTCTCCACTTGTATATGTACCAACATCGAAAGGGAAATCTGAGCAAGTCCCATGAGCTCCAATCGAGTAACATCTTGGAGTCCCACTCCGATCACTACTCCGACCAGCCACCGATATCGAATTGCGACGCCGCCGCTTCCTTGCTACTAACCAGAAACTTTTTTTCTATTGCTGTAATTAGAAACTGATAATGTCTTTACTCCATTGTCGTCGTCGGTGAGTGAGATACGGCTCAAAGCTTTGATGGAGAAAGAGGTGGATCAATCGGAGAAACAAGGTTTTCGAGCGATGAAATGGTTGCAAATAAAGGAGCTGTGAAGTGCAAGATTGAATTGAGTTTCATGATGATTCTAAATGTTTATGTGACATTGTTAAAGCTTTGAACTTTACGGTTCACAGAAAGTGAATAAACCCAGAAAAACTCTTTGGGCAAATCTGAATTTGGGAATGGATCTGTGTAATTTTAAGTTGTAGTGTATTGTAATAATATATATAGCTGGTCCAACTGAAACATATAAGACATGGAGGGAGTGAGTGAGGCTTATGCAAAACATTAAAATATAAAAACATATAAGGCATTTGTACCTAGTAGTTCTGGTTGGACCTGGTAAAAGAACTAATAAAAATACAAATGCGAATACAAAAACCAAGAAATATCAAAAAAAAAAATTCGCCCAAAACCCTAATTTATCTCGACTTTTCTCGTTTTGAAAAAGAGAAAAGTGAAAGAAAAGAGAGAAGGGATGGAAGAATAAAGAAGAAAGTGAGATATGAAAGAAACAAATTCCGTGGACCCGGATTGAGTCAGTCAAAAAGTAATGTGAACAGAATATTTAATATTTTGGTGGGGTTCTTGACAGCGAAATAATATTATTTAATAGGATAAAATGTACATAGTTGTACGTAGATGTTTAGTTGTCCTAATTGCCTCATAGTTGAACTAAATGAGATTTTGTAAATTTGGAGTTGAACCTTAATAAGCAACATAATTTTCTAGTTGGTCACATTATTTATTACATTATATTAGCGTTTAAGAAGTTTTGATATGAAAAAATTAAGGAAATCATAGATTTTATATTTATATCATCAACATAGGTGATCATGAACTAAATGTTCCTTCTTAAGTAAGAAGTGAATTGTATGAAAACAAATTTATGAGCAAGTAAAATACTAATGTTAAATATTATATTGTATATAAGTTATTGTATTTTGTAGTTTTTAAATGTTCAAAATTAATTTAAATTGGGATAAAATTCGATTAATTTTTAATATAAGTTTTTCGTTGTCGGCTCAGTTGACCCAGTTGAACGTCTTATTTGTCCCGGTTTAACCAGAAACTTAAACTCATACAAATACAAATCATAATACAATATAGTCTTAGTTGTCTAGGTTGAACTAAGAACTTAAACTCATACAAATACAAATCTTAATACAATATAGTCTTAGTTGTCCCGGTTGAACCAAGAAAACATAGTTGTCCCAGTTGAACCAAGAACTCATAGTTGTCCCAGTTGAACCAAGAACTTAAACTCATAGTTGTTCCGGTTGAACTAGGAACTTAAACTCATAGAAATACAAATCATATTTGAAGCACAATTAACTCATAGTTGTCCTGGTTGTACAGTGAATTTTTGACAATCCACTCATTTCCTTCTGAATAATACCCTCCATAGTCCAAATGTATGTTTGTGCGGATCTTCTTCTTCATCTCCTCCTAAAAATATAATAATTTAAAACACAATTATCTACACCATAACTCACAGTAATACTATTTGTACCAGTTGGCCTATAGTATATCATTGTACCAGTTAATCTCACTTAGTTATATCATTTGTACTAATTCATAAGTTTTCGTAGAATAGATCCGTCGGCCTTGATTCTAAATCGATTCAATAGAAGAACACGATTCAACCTACATTCGATTAATTACCAATGCAAATACCTATTCGGCAATCTACATTCGATTAATCTCCTTATTTTTTCCTATCAAAACTTCTTAAGCACCAATATAATGTGATAAATAATGTGACCAACTAGAAAATTATTTTGCTTATTAAGGTTCAACTCCAAATTTATAAAATCTCATTTAGTTCAACTATGAAGCAATCAGGACAACTAGACATCTACGTACAACTATGTACATTTTATCCTATTAAATAATATTATTTCGTTGTCAAAAATCCTACCAAAATATTAAATATTGTGTTCACACTACTCTTTGACTTGTGTTTGACTTAATTCGGGCCCACGGAATTTGTTTTTTTTTTAAATAATTCTTTTCCTTTTGATTTTCTATTTTTGTTTTATTTTGGAATAGAATTCATTAAGGGTAAAAAGGGAAGTTCACAATCTTAGTGGCATAGAGATTATGTGATGGCATGCCAGATTAATTTTTTCAAAATAGTGGCATAAGTGATAAAAATTCCAAACATTTTAACCATTTTATATGCAAAAAAAGAATACGAGATTTAGAATTATTGTTGAAAACTATATTTTATATAATAAAATATATACATCGTCGTTATTTCGAAATCGATTGATATTGATCTTGCCTGGTGCCACGTTTTTCATCAAGTTGATTTTTTTTTCTTTTTTTTTGTAACTTACTTCATAATATGGTTTGCCAAAACATTATTGTCTTCACGTTCAAATATAATATAGTTTATTGCATTTAAAACTTTCTGAAATCAACGTACTAAATTACTAATACTTCCTCTGTTTTACAAAAATTGTCGTTTTGAGGTTTTATTTTTGTTTTATAAAGAGTGTCGTTTTTTGTTTCCAATGCTGATTTTTAAATCAAATCTCAGTTTTGTCCCTATTGTTTTTACTTATTAATTAAAGAGAGAAACAATTTTAGTGTATTAATAAAGGGTAAAAAAAAATTGAAATGTTTTTTTAATTTGTGTGCAAATGGTAGAATGACATTTTTTGTGAAATAGAAAGAATATTAATCTGTAAACGGCCGATGTGATAAAGTTGTGGGAGACATTTGTGAAGGAAAGATTCTCGAAAATAACATGCGAAGTTAATGTAACGAAAAACAGTTCTCAACTATGTCAAACAATTTTTTTATGATCATTATATCAACTAAATTAAAAAGCTGTAAACAGACTGTACACAAATGACCACGAAGTTGTCAGACTAATTAATGCAAGGGATCAAGTTTTGTCTACTTATTATTTTTTTTTATAAAAATTAATCAGATTGTTTAATCATATACTCCCTCTGTTCCAAATTATAAGATGCTTTTGTTAAAAGCACAAAGATTAAGAAGTAATAAATTTTTATTTATTTATAAAAATTTAACCAATAGAAAAAAGGACAGCAGAATTCAAAAGGTCATAAATAAACTAAATAAACATAAATTATGCATAAAAATTTGAAAAAATCTTATATTGTGGAACAAGAAAAAAAGGCTTAAACATCCTATAATTTGGAACAGAGGGAGTATATCATATACTATAACCAAATGAATCGGTTTCCTATACAACTGTTTGTCTTATAGTCAAACTTGACATTAAAACAATCCCATTAGTTAGCAGCTCTGATTATGATTTAATGCTATTGACAAAACTTTTTCAAAAAATAATTCACATTCTGATGGTTTGAGTTTACATTTTAATTTACCAATTAAGACTTTCGTTAATTTCCTTTTTGGTTAAGAACAAAAAGTCAGAAAACGAAAAAATATATTTATAAATTTTTGCATCAAGGAAGTGCTGAAGAAAATAAGAATTTTTGGAAAAAAATTGTGAACTTTTTTTTTAATCTATGTATATTGTTTTTTATTTTTCTTCTTTGACTTCCTATCTTTTTTTTTTTTTTATATATGTATTCAATCTGATTGTCGCACATGTGCTTTCCATCGTTTTGATGCCGCTGGTGTGGCTTGTGGGTGGTCTCTCGTTAGACTTCTCGGAACCTTTGTCTTTCCGCTCGCTCGTTGATGTTTTGATTTATATTTTTGAGTCCCATTTGGATCGTTTCCTATCTAAGCTGAGGTCTTTTGTGTGATGATTGTGCTTGGTTCCAAGTTTTCAGAAAATTTCCTTTCTTTGGTGGAGGTTCTTGTGGTTGTTATCTTACTCGATTGCGTGTTCTCGTTCATGCGAGCAATGTTTTTGAGATGGGTAAGTCTCGCTCCTTGTCTTGGCATTTCCGAATCTGGTGAGATCGGATTGCTTTTATGACTTTTATCTAGGCGCTCCTTGACGCACCATCGTCTTTGCCGCATCTGGAGGTGCTTTATGAGGTTCAGTTTTTGGCGTTTATTTGCCGGGTTATGAAGTCTTGGTTACTGGGTTTCGAGAGATCATCTCTCATCGTGATAGGAGGAGGCAGAAGTTATCGATGGGTTGGCCGTGGGCAGCATTGGTTTTTCTCATTCGCAGGTTCTTCATTAGAAAAGGCGGCTTTTTGTGCTTGGGTTCAGTGTTTTTGTTCGGGTTTAAGTTTGTTTGCCTCTATTCTTAGGTTTTGGTTTTGATCCCTTTCGATTTCGGTTTAAAAATTTCTGTCTTGTATTGTGATCATGTTTCCCTTGGTTAGGGCTTAGACTCCGGATAATTATCGTTTTCTTCCGGCTTAGTTTCTGGGGACTTTTCTGTTGTCCGCCGGCTTACTTTCCCTTGTTTGGGCATTATATTTCACTTTGGTTCCTCAACAAGTTTCAATAATAAAATTTCAGATGACAAAAAAAAAAAACTAAAAAATTTGTTTATCAGTTAGGCTAATTCTAAAATTGTTCTTATTTATTTTACTGTAAATATATAAAGAAAAGTGTTGGTCTTTGTTTTATTTAAAGTTAGTCCTTTTTTTGTACTATTTAAGTTAGTCTTTGTTTTTCTTTTTTTTGAGGTGTTGGTCTTTCGTCTTTGTTTTACTAAAAAAATAAAATGTTCTTAAGTGCACAGCTAGAACTAGATTGTCCTCTTCTATTAGAAAATTAATATAGAAAAAAAAAACTTTAAAAGGAGAGTTTGGTCTTATTAACCTAGTTGACTTTAGATATAGTACCTTACAAATGCTTGTAAAAAGAATTACATGTATGTTCGAAATTTTTTGAACGGAAATGGCATTAATATCTCTGCAAATCCTGAAACAAGACTCAAGTACTCAACTAATCCTGTTGACAAAAGAAAAAAGAACCACATGCATTAATTAGAAAAATAAAGAAATTCTGGATTTCATGTAAATAATTTGCTTGCTTGTAATGCTTCTGATTTAACAAATTTAATAATAATTAATCATTCCTAATTTCTCAAGTTCCAGAATCCAGATTCATATAATCCTGTTTAGTTTAGCTGGAAGCCTGAACTAGTTTTGTCTTCACTCCCAGCTAGATTTTTTTTTTTTTTGACAATCTCCCAGCTAGATTAAGAGAGAGAACAAGTTGACTTTATATTGGAACTGGTCTTTAACTCTGGGCAGATCTTATAAAATGACATATTTGGGAGCAGAACGATTTCTGAGTTGAATCATAATTTTTACTCTCTGATTTGCTTCTTCTTTCATTCCAAAGAAACCCATATGGAACCTCCTTATTTCTCGAGAGCTAAACCCCTATGTCGTCTGTCCGATCCGGCTCAGCTCCACAAGCTTTGCCGACGGCGACGACCATCTCATCCTCCACTTTCTATCTGCTTTACGTGCAAAGGCAAACACTTGAAGCGCAGTAAGTACTATTACTACTGTGCTACCTGCAATTTGGAATTTCACAGAGGTTGTCACTGTTGGAATATTGAGAGAGAATGAAAAAACTGAGTAAGAGACATTTGTCTCTTCTCTTGTGAAGAAGACAAGAACAAAACAGAGAACGTTTAATTATACTGAAACTTGTTGTTTTTACTCGACAGTTTTACATAAGA
Organism: Arabidopsis thaliana x Arabidopsis arenosa; assembly: GCA_019202795.1. Classification (NCBI taxonomy): domain Eukaryota; kingdom Viridiplantae; phylum Streptophyta; class Magnoliopsida; order Brassicales; family Brassicaceae; genus Arabidopsis; species Arabidopsis thaliana x Arabidopsis arenosa. The sequence continues at coordinate 19,148,555 of CM032918.1, read as the reverse complement.
CAACATACACACTTATATAGATGTGTACATAACTAACTACTCTACGTAACCGTTGGTAAGAGTTGTAACTCTTCCGACAAGTTACATGACTTACTCGCACCCTTTCGTAGTAAGTAATATGTAGCACATGACATCTGTTGCCTTTACATATAAACTATAACATATATGATATTACAAGATTTAATCATGGACACAAATTCTAACACTCCCTCTTGAGTCCATTGATTAAATCCCCAATATCAATCTAGGGATTTCATCATTTATCCCATCGCTTCTTCTTCACCATGGTGATTCACCTCTTCTCTAGGTTGAATCCCTTTGACGACATTGGTAAGCTTCCTTTCTCTATCTCCCTCTTGGCCGAAAGCTACACTCATCGACCCTTTTTTTTTTGTTGTTGTGAACACTTCTTCTCCATCTCCCCCTGTTTCGATTCTCCTTAATCGAATGCAGCTCTTTCTTTTCTGCAGGTGCTATGGAGTTGAATCATCGTCTCCTTTTGTGACTTCTTGTCTATTATTTCTTCTTCACACATTGGAACTTGTGGATTTTCTCTTACGGTCTTACCCAAAAGTTTTCTCCAAGTCACCTTCAAGTTTCCCGTGACCTCTCTCACGTTTTTCTTGAAGTCTCCATGAGCTTTCCTCACGTCTTTTCCGTGATTGTTTGTCACGTTTTCGTCGGCTGTTCTTGCAACCTTCTTCCACTCCGTTTCTCTTAGATGGGCTTTCTTCCCTATTGGTGTCCTCTTGATCACCAAAATTGTGATTCTTTGATCACCTTCACATCTCTGTGACGTCTTGTGCGTGAATCTTCTTCACGTCTTCTTCGGTTTATTCTTCAACCGACTTATGCTCCATTTTTCTCCGAGGTAAGCATCCTCTTGTGCTCCATTTTTCTCCGAGGTAAGCATCCTCTTGTGCTCCATTTTTCTCCGAGGTAAGCATCCTCTTGTGCTCCATTTTTCTCCGAGGTAAGCATCCTCTTGTGCTCCATTTTTCTCCGAGGTAAGCATCCTCTTGTGCTCCATTTTTCTCCGAGGTAAGCATCCTCTTGTGCTCCATTTTTCTCCGAGGTAAGCATCCTCACACCCGTAGGCAAGCTAACATCCCTTTGTTGCTTTCTCCAACAATCACCTCAACGTGATCGTCACACGTACAAAAGTCACACCATTTCTCGGCCTTATTTTGACTTTTGTCGCCCCGTTTGTTTCTTCCTTTTGAAACAAACTTTTCTCCACGTCTTCGTGTTGTAGTTTTCTTCACAACTCAACACGATGTTTTGATAATAAGCCTTGCTCTGTTTGTTACAACAGGCGGCTTTCCCGTCTTGCGCTTCACCAAGACTTTGTTGAACAAAGTTTTAGAATTCTCCTTCCACAACTGCAAATCCACATCCGGTTGCTCCATTGCCTCTAGAGAAGATTTCCTATTGTTTTACTTGGACACAAATTCTAACAGTCACATCTTTCTGCCGGAGATCAGAAGCGCTTTTCATCCCTCTCACCCCCTCACCTTCATCTGCTTACATCCTAAATTTAATGTTTCTATGCTACCCAAAATTTGGAGTGGCAGCTCCGCTTCAGGCGAATCTGAAGACGATGGTGGTGATGACGATGGTGATGATGATGATGATGATGAAGACGATGGTGATGATGATGAAGACGATGGTGGTGATGACGATGGTGATGATGATGATGATGATGAAGACGATGGTGATGACGATGAAGACGATGGTGGTGATGAAGATGAAGACGATAGTGATGATGGTGCCTCTTTATCCGATGGAAATCATCTGAAATGCAAATGTTGTGGGGTTCCTTTAGAAAAAGCATATTATCATTGTTCTATCTGTAAGTTCAATCTTAACCGAAGTTGCTCGATGGAACCACCACCTCCCATTATCTCATATTTGAAAAGTCATGAGCACACCCTGACCCTCTTCCCTATACGACTCCCTTTGCCATGTGATGCTTGTGGCTTGTCTCTAAACGACACCGAAGATCTCGTTTACTCTTGTCTACCTTGCAGCCGTATGGTCCACAGATCATGTATCTATCTACCTCGTGTCATTAAGATCACCCGACACCCACATCGTCTCTCCCTCACTTCCTCCCTTCAACCTGGTGATTTCTCTTGTGGAGTTTGTCGCAAAACTGTTGACGTCAACTACGGGCAATACTCTTGTAATAAAGGATGTCATTATGCTGTCCATTCGAAATGTGCAACAAGGGAAGACGTGTGGGATGGAAAAGATCTTGATGGAGTGCCTGAAGAACCCGATGAGTATATCGAACCGCCATTCCTGGAGATTGATGAGAAGAAGACAATTCAACATTTCAGTCATCAAGAGCATTATATGAAGCTCCATGAAAAGAAAACCATTGGCGAGAAGGACAAGTTCTGTGAGGCATGCACCCTTCCAGTAATGATCTCTCAGAGATATTATGCTTGTATGCAGTGTGATTTTATACTTGACGAAGCATGTGCATCTCTTCCTCGCAAAATTTACAACCCACTACATAAACACCCACTTACTCTCCATCCCTTCCCTACTGCTGACACCTCCTGGGACCCGAATATGCCTATTACCAAAGTCATATTCCATTGTGATGGTTGCCGTCGAGATGGTTGTGGTTTCCTCTACAAATGCCATGAAAAATACTGTGACTTTCAACTAGACGTCAAGTGTGCTTCCCTTCCAGATCCTCTAATTCATGGCTGTCATCCACACGATCTCTTCTTCAACTTGACCAGAGGTAATTGCATAGGGTGTGGTTCTGAGTGGTGCTCATCCTATTTTCTGGAATGCATTGAATGCAAGACCTTTTTGGGTATTAGATGTGCTACTTTGCCTTCTAAGGCTCACTACAGACACGATAGGCATCCACTCACTCTTTGCTACGGTGAAGAAGATACTACAAGTGGGCAATATTGGTGTGAGAAATGTGAATCAAAATTAGATCCACGGACATGGTTTTATACATGTGACTCTTGTAGGATCACTCTCCATGTCACCTGTTTACTGGGGGAAGATATCTACATGAAGCCCAACTTCACCGTCTTTTCCAAGATTAGTCATGTTGATCATTTTGAAATTGCTCGCAATGATGGTAACTCTCGGCTGCTTTGCTCTTATTGCAATTTTCGTTGTGCACAAACATTGGTATTCAAGAGGAGAGGTGAATACGAAAGTTTTTGTACTCTTAATTGTGTGAGAAATATTTGGTTCTGAAAACAGAGATACGACGTCTGAGTCTGAGTCTGAATCTGCATGATCCACTGAAAAAGCATTTCAATTTCGTGTAATTTTATATCTTGAAAGTTTAATCTATGAAATATGTTTTGTACTTATGTTAAAGTTTATTTTTAGTTTAAAATAATCTTCCAGAAATAAGATTGCATAGGTTTGCATAATTCAGACTTGTACTTGATGAAATCAAAATAGAAACTTAAGACAGTTTGCAAAAAATAGAATACGAGGTGAGAATTGTTGTTGTTTATTGTTGGAAAAGAGTTGTGTTGATGACTTTCAGTAAATCAATATATTATTATAGAAAGAAAAAAAACTTATGAATTAGGATTATGAAGATGTAGCACACCTCTCCATACACAAGCAGGTTCCAAAGAGATTGGATTTAGCAACGAAGATGGTCCAATACATACATAAGCAGACTTTGTGTAACTTTCAAGTCTTGAACCAGGACTGTACATGTACACTTCTTCAAACCCTTCTCTTCCCACTATCACCGAGTTCCTTCGTCCCTACGAAAACATAATTAACCGACTTCATTAATCATCCACAAACAAATTTCTGTTGAAAGTTAGTGTGTATGTATGTATTATTACCCTATCAATGACAGTGAAGCTCTTTGGAGCAAATGTGTAAATCCTACTCATCTCTTCGTTCAACTGTTTGTAGTTGCTCTCTTCTTCCCCTCCAAACCCGGTTGTTTTTTCTTCTTCATCCTCTCCTTGAACTACTCTGAAACGAGGAAGAAACGGTGTCGTTTCCACAAAATCTGAACCTTCTAACCCAACTGCATATGTAGCTTCTGGTGTACTCACTGTCAAATAACTTACAAGTGAACAACCCTCAAGTCTGATTGGTGAACTGCCTTTGTTTGTCACAAAAAGCTCAATGCTCAATGTTTCTTCTCTCAGACTTATAATCTGTTTCAATTCAATCTCTTTGATCTTCTTGTCACTTCTTCTCAGCTCCATTTGAACACAATCTTTTGAATCACCACTGATCCCTTGGAGTCTCCACTCATTAATCTCATCAGAATCTGATGAGCTAATAAATGCAGATGAAACACCTCCTCGTATCACTACATCTTCTTCTTCTTCCTCTTGTTCGACCCATGTGTGAAGAAGCTCCACTTTGCCACCATGCCACACTCTGACTTTGTACGATGTTATCATCCCACGTGTCAACATCACATTCGCTGAACTCCCATTGTCCAGTTTTAGTTTAGCAATACATGTCTCACCTGTCCCATTATCAAAGTGTTAAAGCTTTTTTTTTTTTAACTCATTTCACTTAAAAGAATGAAATTAGAGAAATATTTACCTATATCTTCGAAAGTGGCTCCATTACCGGAGAACTCTCTCCGGAGATACTCAATGTCAATAGGAAATGCCGGTGAAGCTGCTGCTGGTGGTGGAACAGAGGATTCTAATCTCTTAACATTTGTATTGAATTGAAGTGGCAAAGAAGCAAAATTTGAGCTCAGAAGAATCTTTGAAGATCTATTCAAAGGAAAAGTGCTATGTGAAACATTCATGGAATGAAGCAAAGCCATTGTTACGGCTCTGAACACGTTTCAGAGTTTAGCCATAGAGAAAGAAGAAGAAGACAACACTCACAAAAAATGGCCTTATCTTCAAATGACCGTTTGCTATTTCAGTGGCTCCATCTCTATGTAGTCACAAGTAATGGTTTGGGCCTATAAGATATAGGACACAAACCTTAAACTTACAAAACCACTATCTAGTTCTTGTCTAAAGGTTTTAACTTTGGGCTTTAAATTGTAAAATCAAAACTGGGTTTTGTTTTTTTAAGCTCAAAGGTTCCAACTTTCGAATGATTCCCTTAAAACGATCATAACTTTGGGGTCCAAATTGAGTAAACAAAACATATATTTCTGATCCTAGTTGGTTGTTGTACAAAAAACAAAACGGTCAACTTGCAGAAGAAACAACAACAAAGTCACGAAACGGTTCCGAGAAGAAAGTCAAAATCGTAACCAACCAAAAAAAAAGCCATCGCCAATTCAACGCAGCCTTGAGAGAGAGAGAGAGATTCTTGGTAATGGTGTTCAACAGTGCGACGGTTATGGCGGTGGCTGAAGTCTCCACCGACACGTGGCAATTGATTTGGAGGGTTCCATCGTCGCAGAGGATCAACACAGAGCAGCTTCTTGACATAGCTGTTTGCTTCCCGATGCATCAATTGAGTCGTTTCGTTCTCTGTTTATGGACTTTCATGTGTTTACCTTCTTCTGATTCTTTCTACTCCTACACCTACGAAACTTTATCTGCTTCTTCTTCGGATGCTGATGATGATGATCGACTTGCTTTTGATCATAATAATCTTTATAATCATCGTGATTATTATTCTGATGATGATGATGATGATCGATCTATTTCATCGTTTGATGATAACTATTATGATCATTACTCTCATTCAGATTGACACTTTTTTTTTTTCTGTTTTTTGGGGTTTAGGTGATCCCCTGTTTATTGAGAGTTACAATCTTATTTCTTGTTATTGAGACATTGTAAATTATTACTCCTGAATATTCAAAATACAAATTAATAGAATTTCCTTTGAATTTGCCTCTTTGTGTTTCAATCTTATGTTGTGTGTTTAGGTTGATGATATTATGTAGTTGTTGTGTTCTTTCCATGTTATTCGTGATCATCTCATAGAAAGCTCTTGATATATAGACTGATTTTTGTGTGAAAAAAGTTACAATAACAATTAGTGTTAGATTTCTAATTTCCTAATAAGACCAGAAACTGATTGTTTTAGACACTGAGATTAGGATCATGAATCCAAATACCTAGTCATCAATTTGTCGATAATACGCAACAAGAAGTAGTCTTGTATTTGTTAACAAGGGAAAACAATCTTCAAAAAGAATCATAAATCTATCTCTTCTTTAGATGGGAACATGGTATGTATTGAATCAAGTGAAGAAAAAGGAAGAAACGGGAGTTTTGTCTTCCAATCGGTCTTGCTGATCGGTTGCATAACCGATCAGAGCAGCTGAAGTGTTGCCGCACGGTTGTGTCAATCGGTTGCACAACCGATCAGGATATCTGAGGTTTTGCCGCACGGTTGTGTCAATCGGTTGCACAACCGATCGAAGACTTTTACACTGCCGATCGGTTGTGTCGATCGGTTGCACAACCGATCCTTCCCAAGCATCTTTGGAGCCGTTGCGTTTTTGAATAAACAAGAGTGGCTCTACTTTATCCTGATTTTGTGGGCGTGCTGTCCTTTGGTCTCATGGGGGCTGGAGAAGTTGCATGCTTGTGTATAATATTCATTTGTAAAGTCTATTTAAATGTAACCCATGTATGAACCTTGAAATCAAGTAAGAGGAGAAAATCTCTCCCTTTCTCATCATCAAATCTCTTTCTCTAATCTCTCAATCTCTCAATCTCCATTTCCGCATAATCTTACCTCCATTCTCATCAAATTCTTACATGGTATCAGAGCCATAAAGCTCCACATACTCTATTCTCCGAAATTCTTCTTGCAAATCTTCTTCTTCTTCTCAAAGCTTCTTCCTTCGATTCTCAAATCATTTTCACCATGGAGAACACCAAGATTCGTGCTCCAGTTACCCTCAAAGGAGGAAACTACTTGCTTTGGGCAAGAACCATGAAGACCATATTGTGTGGCCGTGGATTCTGGCCTCACATCATCAAGAGTGAAGCTCCAAGAGAGACAACCACCAACGATGAAGGCTTGGAAATCGTCCTTGTTGATGAAGACAAGTGGTTCCAAGAAGACCAAATGGTCTTATCTGTTCTTCAAAACTCACTTGAAGAATCAATCCTTGAAGGATACTCCTACTGTGAGACTCCCAAGGATCTTTGGGAAAGTTTGAAAAATGTCTTTGGAAACCAATCCAACCTAAGCCGAGTTTTTGAGATCAAGAAAGCTATCAACGAGCTGACCCAAGGAGATATGGAGTTTACTCAACACTTTGGGAAGTTTCGGTCTCTTTGGGCAGAGCTTGAGATGTTGAGGCCCAACACTCTTGATCCGGCGGTCATCAATGAGAGGCGTGAGCAAGACAAGGTCTTTGGTCTACTCTTCACCTTGAGTCCAGCGTACAACGACCTCATCAAGCATCTCCTCCGTGCCGACAAGCTCCAAAATCTTGAAGAAGTGTGTTCTCAAATCCAAAAGGAGCAAGGTTCTCTCGGGCTGTTTGGTAGCAAAGGAGAGCTGGTCTCGGGTAACTCAAGCGAGCTCGCATCCGCCAACCGTGGGAACTTCAACGCCAACCGCGGGAAGGCTCCATGGTGTGATCATTGCAAGAGGAGTGGACATACCAAAGAGAAGTGTTGGATCCTTTACCCTCACCTAAAGCCAGCAAGAAGAGAGCCAAGAGCAAATCAAGCTACCGGAGGGAACCTTGGAGGCCAAGAGCAAACCGGAACATCAAGTCAAGCCTTGGGAGGAAATGGAGCTGCAATGATGGCCTCTTCCGACCTTGTGAGACGTTCTGACCTCGACGCACTCATCAAGGCTCTCAAAGAGTCTTCCGGTAACGCTTACCATGCTCTTAGTGTTTTAAAACCTCTTATTGTTGATTCGGGAGCCTCTCACCATATGATTAGTGACTCTAAGTTGATGAATAACATTGAACCGGCTTTAGGAAATGTCATAATTGCAAATGGTGATAAGATTCCGGTTAAAGGAGTAGGAGATTTAGAATTGTTTAGCAAAAAGTCTAAAGCTTTCTATATGCCTACTTTCACTTCGAACTTGTTATCCGTTAAGAAAGCTACTACCGATCTTAATTGCTATGCTATCTTTGGTCCTAATGATGTTCATTTTCAGGATATTGAGACTAGTAGAGTGCTTGGTCATGGAGGTACAAAGGATGGTCTTTATGTTCTAGAAGATACAAAGCTGTCCACTCCTTTATCTTCTCACTTTAGTTCAATTCTTGTTTATGCGAATAATGCTATTTGGCATGCTAGATTAGGCCATCCTCATTCTCGTGCCTTAGGCCTTTTGTTACCAAGTGTTTCCTTTAAGAATGATGAATGTGAGGCTTGTATTCTTGGTAAACATTGCAAATCCGTTTTTCCCAAGTCTAATACTATCTATGAGAATTGTTTTGATTTGGTTCATTCGGATGTTTGGACTTCACCTTGCTTATCTAGAGAAAATCAGAAATACTTTGTCACATTCATTGATGAGAAGTCAAAATATACTTGGTTAACATTGCTTCCCTCTAAGGATAGAGTTCTTGAAGCTTTTACTAATTTCCAAAACTATGTCACTAACCATTACAATGCCAAGATAAAAATCTTTAGGTCTGATAATGGTGGTGAATATACAAGTCATGCCTTCAAACAACATTTGGCCAAGCACGGGATAATCCATCAAACGAGCTGCCCTTATACACCACAACAAAACGGAGTAGCGGAGAGGAAGAATATGCATCTTATGGAAGTAGCCCGGTCCATGATGTTTCACACCAATGTTCCTAAACGGTTTTGGAGTGATGCGGTGGTGCTAGCTTGCTACTTGATCAACCGAACACCAACCAAGATCCTACAAGATTCCTCTCCCTTTGAAGTACTTAACAAAAATAAACCGTCTATCAATCACTTACGTGTGTTTGGTTGTGTTTGCTTTGTTCTTATAGGTGCACAAAGAAACAAACTCGAACCTAAGAGTGTCAAGGGCATGTATCGGGTACTCAATCACACAAAAAGGATACAAGTGCTATATACCGGAAACCAAAAAAGTTCTTGTCTCAAGAGATGTGAAGTTTGTTGAAGGTAAAGGCTACTATGAAGACAAGAATTGGGAAGACATTCAAGATCTCACCCATTCACCCTCGGATAGAGCTAGCAACCTCCGAATTATCTTGGAAAGACTTGGTGTAAGCAACTCTCAAATTCACACCAACTCACCAAATCCGGAGCCTACTCAACAACAAGCAACATCACAACATGAGGAAGAAGAACATTTACAAGAAGAAGAAAATATTCAAGAAAACAATCTTGAAGAGGAAGAGATTCCAAGTGATCATGAGGAATAGACTTGGTATGAGGAAGAGACTACTTTACCCGAAGAGGAGAATTTGTCTACATCGGATCATAATGAAGGCTCTACATCTCAAGAAGCGCCTATAGCCCTAAGGAGAAGTCAAAGACAGAAGTTCCCTCCATCAAATTGGAAGAACACTCGGGTTGACTACTACAATAGTCAAGCCGTGGCTCATCCCATTCAAGCCGTGTGTACCATTGCTCATTTTCCCGAAGAACATCAAGTCTTCCTTGGACAAATTGACCAACATTGGATTCCTCAAACCTATGAAGAAGCCATCCAACATCAAGTATGGAGAGACGCTATAGCCGCCGAAAGACAAGCTATGGAACATAATCATACTTGGGAGGAAGGAGAGTTACCTAAAGGCAAGAGGGCTGTGACATCCAAATGGGTCTTCACTATCAAGTACAAGAGCAATGGGGACATTGAACGCTACAAAGCTAGGCTTGTTGCAAGAGGGTTCACTCAAACGTATGGGGTGGATTACTTGGATACGTTTGCCCCGGTTGCAAAGCTCCATACGGTTAGAGTGGTTCTCTCTCTAGCTACCAACTTGGAATGGGAACTTTGGCAAATGGATGTGAAGAACGCTTTTCTTCAAGGAGAACTTGAAGAAGAAGTCTACATGAAGCCACCACCGGGTCTTGAAGATCATAATGCACCCGGGAAGGTCTTTAAACTCAAGAAAGCCATCTATGGTTTGAAGCAATCCCCGAGAGCTTGGTATCACAAGCTGAGCACAACCTTGTTGGAGAGAGGATTCAAGAAGTCGGAAGCCGACAACACCATTTTCACTCTCCCAAGCAAGGAAGGTATAGTAGTCATTCTCGTGTATGTAGATGATATTATCATCTCCGGGAATGACAAGGTAGGGATTCAAGAAACCAAAACCTTTCTTAAGAGTGTTTTTGATATAAAAGACCTTGGTGAACTAAAGTACTTCCTTGGGATAGAAGTTTGTAGATCAAAGGAAGGTCTCTTCTTATCTCAAAGGAAGTACACCCTTGATCTTCTTAGTCAAGTAGGTAAACTTGGAGCAAAACCAGCTAAGACTCCCTTGGAAGATGATTACAAGGCCAATCGTAAGGGGGAGCTAGACAACAAGCCATTCGAAGATGTCACACAATATCGAAGACTTGTAGGTAAGCTCATCTATTTAACCATTACTAGGCCTGACATTTGTTTTGCTGTGAATGTAGTGAGTCAACACATGCAAGCTCCCACACTACATCATTGGAACATGGTGAATCGCATCCTCAAATATCTCAAAGGAGCTCCGGGTCAAGGCATTTGGATGGGATGCAACAAGAACACGGAGCTAGTTGGATATTGTGATGCGGACTATGCTGGAGACAAGACGGATAGGAGGTCAACCACCGGCTATTGCACATTCATTGGTGGCAACCTAGTTACTTGGAGAAGCAAGAAGCAAAAGGTGGTCTCCCTTTCAAGTGCTGAAGCCGAGTACCGGGCCATGAGAAAGCTCACAACTGAACTTATGTGGTTGAAAGCTCTCCTCAAAGACTTCGGAATTGACACACCAAAGCCAATCACCATGCATTGCGACAATCAAGCCGCCATCCACATCGCCTCCAACTCTGTTTTCCATGAGAGAACGAAGCACATTGAAGTGGATTGTCACAAGGTTCGAGAACAAGTTCAACTTGGAGTAATTCTACCTTGCTACACCGAAAGTGAAGAACAATTGGCTGACATCTTCACCAAAGGAGCTAGCACCAAAGTTTGTGAGTACATCCATCACAAACTTGGCCTCGTTGACCTCTCTCGGCCATGATCCTCTTAGCCAAATATCCCATACTCTTTTTCCCTAAGTGTGGTTTTATCCCATGAGGTTTTCTACACTTAGGTTTTTAATGAGGTGGTTGAATTTGGATCCAAGTCTAACCTCCATCCTTCTCCGGTTAGACTTGAGGGGGAGTATTGAATCAAGTGAAGAAAAAGGAAGAAACGGGAGTTTTGTCTTCCAATCGGTCTTGCTGATCGGTTGCATAACCGATCAGAGCAGCTGAAGTGTTGCCGCACGGTTGTGTCAATCGGTTGCACAACCGATCAGGATATCTGAGGTTTTGCCGCACGGTTGTGTCAATCGGTTGCATAACCGATCGAAGACTTTTACACTGCCGATCGGTTGTGTCGATCGGTTGCACAACCGATCCTTCCCAAGCATCTTTGGAGCCGTTGCGTTTTTGAATAAACAAGAGTGGCTCTACTTTATCCTGATTTTGTGGGCGTGCTGTCCTTTGGTCTCATGGGGGCTGGAGAAGTTGCATGCTTGTGTATAATATTCATTTGTAAAGTCTATTTAAATGTAACCCATGTATGAACCTTGAAATCAAGTAAGAGGAGAAAATCTCTCCCTTTCTCATCATCAAATCTCTTTCTCTAATCTCTCAATCTCTCAATCTCCATTTCCGCATAATCTTACCTCCATTCTCATCAAATTCTTACAGTATGCACCTTCTTTTTACTTCAAGACAGCTTGAGTTGTGCTTTTGACCCTTATGATTGATGATCTATCCTCATCTTTGTAAACCATGAATCAAAGTAAGGAAACTTCATCTTTTGAGAAATTTTTTAAAAAATGTTAAGTGTGTAATTATCATTTCCTAAATAAGACCCTACATAAACTGATTGTTTTAGACACTGAGATTAGGATCATGAATCCAATAACCAAGTTTTCTCAGATTGGAAATCTTGAGAAACAGGAACTTGTTGTGTTTTGGATAGGTCAACATAAACATTTCTTTGAACACCAACTTATATTGTCTGCTTTTTCTCAACTCCTCATGTCCCTTGTTGCATCTCAAGTGATCCACTTAATGGTCTGCACGTTTTCTTGTTACCTCAATCAAGACAGAATCTGCTTGACTCCCATATCAATTGGTTTCAATCTAGAAAGAAATACAGTTGATTCCTGCTTAGAACATTGTTAAGACTTTCCATTAGTTTATAACACACAGAAAATCGAATAATCCGTCTCCCCAGGGCAGTGATTATTTTCTATATGGGCCGGTAGGAGCCAATTCATTTAGAAGACTCTGGTCCTGTCAACAATATCTAAAATGAGTGTTCAAATTAATTGTTGGTCCAAATATGACCCATATTGGCTGGCCTTTTTCATTTCTCAATATTTAATTTCTTTTGGGTCTCTGCCCTATTTCTTGGTCAATTTTAAAAATATTTTGAAGTCTGTGAGAAGTATTTGGCCTAATCTGATTTTCTAATGGATACATAACTTTCCATATAAATATAAGTGTATAATCACAGTGCATGACTTTTAGTGTGAAACAATAAAAGATTGAACACATGCTTGACATTTTGCGTCAAAGATAGTTACAAGTCAAAATTGGATTCAAAAGTTTCATTTTTGTTATTGCATTAGAGTCTGTGATTCACCAGGATAAAGAAGAAGAAACAACAAAAAGAGAGTCACATGTCTCAACAGTTTTTCCATGAAGACAAACACTTCCTTCCATTCACATGATCATGTCCAATCATGTCACATATACATCTCTCCCCTCTGTCTATACATGTAGAAATGCATGTTTACACCAACAAAACAAATTTTGCTTGGTATAAAAAGTATAACCAAAAACACTTCTCATCTTTTTTTCTTTTTTCACTGAATTAAAATTGATTAAGATTCGGAAATGTTACATAACACAAAAAAAAAAAAAGAGATTGAACTACGAAGAGACACAATGCTCGACCCATAACATACAAGAGGAATCTAAAGTTCGATAATACCGAAAAATGATTTACCGAAAAAGAGAATATAAGCTTGCATTATGAACACAATAATGGAGAGCTATAAAAATATATATACATGGTAGAAAAGCTTGTGGTTCCACCTCCTTTCTTGTGCATGTATTAATCAAATCTTTTGCATTTCATCATCTTCTACTTCTTTCATCATATTCCACCAAAAAATATAAAAGAGAAAAGAAAACTAATGGTTTGACGGCATTTCATAAAAGGATTTCATTAGTTAAAATAGAAAATTTGAAGAATTCAACATATTCGGTTGATAAGAATTGATTTCAAATACTTCGATTATCACGACCGGATTAGTTTTGAGAGGCCTAAATTAAAGCATAAAATTAATATATGATTTAAAAACAAAAATACGGTTTAAATATTGTTTTTTCCTTTTTTATTTCATAACCACTAACAACAATTTAATTCGGACCAATGTAGGATTTTTGTAGTCTTTTATTCAAGTAGAAAAATGATAGTTGTGAACATGTGGAAACCAATATTCTCATAGCATGAAAATGCACCATGTGATATGCATAAATATGTATTTTTTTGTGTCGGCCAAACCTCTCCTTGTGTCGGGTCTTCGAAGAACCATTGCCTCTGGAATGCTAACTCGTGTATGGGAAGATCCGTGGATCCCTACTATCCCTGCGAGACCCGCCAAAAGTATTCTTAACATACGAGATCCTCATCTATATGTTAATGACCTCATTGATCAAACCACAAAGATGTGGAAACTTGACCGTCTTCAAGCATTGATCGATCCTGCGGATATCCCTCTTATCTTAGGGATTCGACCAAGTCGCACGTACCTTAGTGATGGCTTTAGTTGGAACCACACTAAATCCGGGAATTATACTGTAAAATCCGGTTATTGGGCCGCGAGAGTTTTATCTCGTCCTACTTGTGACCTCCCTTTTCAGGGACCGGGTGTTTCGACACTACAGGCACAAGTATGGAAGCTTAAAACTACGCGGAAGCTTATGCATTTCGCGTGACAATGTATCTCGGGATGTCTAGCCACATCCCAAAGACTTGTAAACCGTCATATTGGTACAGACAAAGGTTGCCCTCGATGTGGCGGTGAAGAAGAATCTATTAATCATCTACTTTTTGAATGCCCGCCCTCTAGGCAAGTTTGGGCTTTATCCCCTATTCCCTCTGCGGGACATCTTTTCCCTCGAAATTCCCTTTTCTATAACTTTGACTTCCTCTTTTGGCGAGGCCGGGAATTTGGAATTGAAGAGGATGTGCTAGAACTCTTTCCATGGATACTTTGGTATATATGGAAAAGCCGTAATAGATTTGTATTCGAAAACATTAGGGAGCCTCCCCTCGAGATTCTAAATTTGGCCTTAAAAGAAGCATCGGTCTCGAAACAAGCCTTTTTGAATGGTATGTCAAATACCGAGGCTCTTGATCGCACGCTTCTTAACCTCTCCCCTCATCCTCTGACATCAGAATGTCTGGTGGATGCCTCATGGCACTTAGAGGATACTTTAAGCGGACATGGTTGGGTATTAGTTGATCAAGATCGGATCCTTCATCTCGGTCTCAAGAGTTCGAGAAGAAGTCTTTCACCGCTCCATGCTGAAGTGGATTCTTTGTTGTGGGCAATGGAATGTTTGATCTCGCTAGGAGTCACCTCTGGCGCCTTCGCAACAGATTGCTCCGACATGATATCACTTCTCGATAATCAAGAAGATTGGCCAACTTTTGCTGCAGAATTGGCCTCTTTCCGGTCTCTTCGTTGTTTTTTCCCTTCTTTTAGTATTCGTTTTCTTCCTCGTAGTTTTAATACTCGAGCTGACTGTCTAGCAAAAAAAGCTCGGGCTCGGAAGAGTCTCTTTTCCCATGTAAGCAACTCGGTTCCTGAATGGTTCTCCCCAGCGGAGAGTCTATCTTTCCGATAACTTAATTTAAATGGTGTTTGATGAAAAAAAAAAAAAAAAAAAAAAAAAAAAAAAAAAAAAAAAATGTTTTTTTTTTTTTTGGGCAAATCATAAATATGTATTATAAACACAAATTACGTATAAGAATAAAAACATACGTGTTTGTGATTTCGTGATCTTGCAGCAATTATCGATGACATTTGCTCACTCCTGTTTTTGGACTCACGCTCAAGTGGGCAGAAGCTAAAGCATAAAAGAAATGTACAATTGTATAAATTGATAGACCTTTAAAAAAATAAATGAAAAAGACAAGTTTTGGGTGGCTTACTAATGGAACTTTGTCCAGATCATCCACTATATTATACACCTCTTCTTTTTTCATTTGTTTTCTTCATCTTTTATAATTCAATGTATTGTCTCAAGACTCTAACCATTGCATATGGTGAATCACTAAAGAAACCAATCACCGACAATAAATCAATCACTCTTTTTATAGTATTCGTCTAGATTTATGGGTCATTAGTAAAATCAAGATCCGATTATTAGTATTACGAGATAATATTAATCGAAATTGCATAAGAAACATAGACCTTGGTTCATGAGGCTAATGTCTTTTTTTTTTTTTTTTTGCATATGAAGACTTAACTTTACTATTGCAATTATCTTTCTTGGCATCGGATTCCCATAATTATCTTTTTGACCGTTGGCTATTTTTAAATGTAATTCCGATTTTACCCCTCTCCGTGATCCGTGCGTTAGTCATGGGCTCACTCTCACGGGCGTGACATACGCGTACGGTGAGTGATGCCTCATCTCGCACGTGTGGCCTTTGGTTACAACACGTGTGAATCTCTACTCGTAAGCTTTTTCTGGTTAGTGGCAGTGTGAGTCGGAGCTGACGGCTGTCAAAAAAAAAAAAAAAAAAAAAAAAAAAAGAGTCGGAGCTGACGCTACTTAACAGCGTTAAACATGAATGAATCTAAACAAACGGTAGATTCTCATAGACTTTGAAAAATTACCATAATATCCTTATATGAATTTTTTCTCAAAAGAATTTTTTTTTGCACGATACTAAAGTTAATGTCTTAATGTCTTATAGAGAGATATTTATGGACATTTCTTCATTTATCAATCTTGTAAATTTCCATCTCTATTTATTAGGTAGGCCTGAGATTAATATCCGCTATCCGCGAATATCCGTATCCGTATCCGGTTTTTGATCCGGAAAAACGGATATCCGGAAAAACGGATACGGATAGTAAATAACGGATATTTTGAAAACGGATACGGATTCTCTTAAAATTAGAAAGGGTTAACGGATATCCGGCAAAAAAAAAAAAAAAAAAAAAAAAAACTTAAAAGCCTTTTATGAGTCCATTATCAAGTGTTAAAGCCCAAAAAAAACTTGTAAGCCAACTTTTTTAATTGTTTTTATTTTATTTTTAATGTTAATAAATAAATCATATGACACTCGAGGTAATGCCCAAAGACTCCCATGCCTTTCTTGGTTGGACCAACCGGCACAAACAAAAAAAGAGGGCCGTCTCAGCGGAAGGAGAAGGAATGCCCAGCGCGCGGAGGATCTGTTAAGAGTGTCGTACCTCTCCTTTCAGTCGAGTCCCTATGGACCTCTCGTTGCCCTAGTTGATGGCATTCCTCTTTGCGGCTGGCACTCGAGGAAGAAATCAATCACTGAAACACATTATTCGCACCTTACCCAGGCAGGCAGCAGGGGCTTCGGGTGGAAGGAATGAAGGTTTCTGTAGTTCAAGTGGGTCAAAAGTGGTTTGCGGAAACATATCACACGGGTATCTACGTCTAAGCCCACAGTAAACATATGATGAGCCCAAACAAGAAATCCTTTCGCGACTAAAACTGCCGGTACGCTTTCCGGCTCGCCGCGAATCTGGAATCTATGTAACTATGGGCAAAGGGGTTCTCGTACTCGCTTGGCGGGGATGAAGTAAACCCTCACAGCTTCTGCCCCTTTTTTGGGGGGCACCCAGCAATTTACTGTTAAGGGAGGCGCTGGACATTTCGAACCCCGGATCTAGCCCGGCCGGGCGCCTGGTTGCTTGCTTACAAGTTTATTAAGCAAGTTGATAAATAAATTTTTAAGAAGGATTTAAGAAGTTGATTAATGTTTTTTTTTTTAAGAACATCACTTGAATCTTTTAAACTTTTTGCTACTTTAATAAATTCTTTGTTTTTGTAATGTTTTGTATATATAATCAACTTCTAGCTATTTTGTGATTTTTTAAAGCTTTTTATGTATGATATTAATGAATTTAGGATTTAAAAATACTATTTCCGGTTTACCAAAAAAAAAAAAAAACACTATTTCCGGATATTCGCGGATATCCGCGGATATCCGGATTTTTACGAATATCCGGATACCGGATATCCGGAATTCCGGATACCAAATTGGCGGATAATACGGATACGGATATCCTAAAAAAACCGGATATCCGCTCCGTTTACAGCCCTACTATTTATTAGATTTCCTTCGTACACAAGCTGAAACCATTCATGATTCATAAATTTCATAATTTATTGATAGTATGTGTTTTTGACGTAAATTTGTACTATAAAATTCGCATTTACAATAATCATGGGCATGCAAGTTAAAAACAATTTATGGACGTTCCTTTGACCAGTCGTCCAATTACATTCATGACTCAATACTTGGGGTAAAATAGAAGTAAAGCGTACACATAATAAATAGATGTCCACAAGTGTTCTTTTTTGAGGGGGCTGAGCATGCACCTAATAAATAGATGCTATTTACACCAAAAAAAATAAAAACAAAATAAATAGATGCTCACAAGTTCTTGGGTTTAAGAAATGATTAAGTCCAACTTGTGTGGCTCAAAACTTTGTAATAGTCAATACCAATTTAGTCTTCTAAGATTGTACTTGGTTGGTTTCATAAGAAATAACAGACTTTTTTGAGAGGTTAGGTTTCGTTCCTTGTCCTTCTATTAGTCTTGCTTGTCGGGTTATAAAGTATTTGGTTTTGGTTTTGAGAGAATGACTCTCTTCGTAATAGGAGGTGGCATATGTTATCTTCGGGTTGGCAGTGGACATTCTTAGTAAATCTCATCGCATGTGCTTTAGAAGAAAATGTCTTTTTGCATCTTGTGACTAGTATATTTCTTTGTGTTATAATGAATGTGAGAAAGATAACTATAAAGAACACGACAATTTAACGTAGTTCACCAACACTATATGTTGGCTACGTCCACAGACAAAGAAACAAATTTAAATATTACTCGAGATTACAAGTTACAGTATTTAAGTCATATTTAACACTTTGGATTAAGCTTTTTTCTATTTTTAGTGTAAGGGTTCGTCCACTTTTGTTTTTTTTTTACAATTTTAGTGTACCTAATATCTTTCATTTCTCTTTCATAGAGTTTAGTTTCCGAAGAAAATCTTGCTTTCCTCCAGTTTTGTATTCGGGGATTTTAACTTTGTATGTTGGCTAAAGCTTTTCTTATTTGGGCATCATATTCTTCCTTAGTTATACAACAAAGTTATCAATAAAAATTTAGATGGCAAAAAATATGATAATATTTAGTATACTAAATAATAATATAAAATTAAATTATAAGATAATTTTTTTTTGGTAGAAATTAAATTATAAGATAATAAACCATACGTTTATATGACGAAAATAGATCATTTAGAAAATTAGATCTTTACATAGAAACACATTATGAAAATCACGCCTTTTGCGATGCTTAAAAGATATGAGTCCTACGTAAAAAAATAACAAGTTACAGAAGATAATTAATGAAAAATTGTTAATAATACCCTCCTTCACACACCCTATTTTAACATTGCCCCTTTTTGCTTGCCATTTTTAAAAATACCCCTTAATTAATTCAAATATGACCAAAGTAGTCATAACCTAAGATCTGCACGGTTAACCATTCTCTCTCTTTCTCTCATTTCGATCTGCGACGATTTGAATTTGATCGGCGACGATCTCGATTCCGATATCAGATCGGCGTCTCCTTTCGATTTCGCTTTCTATCGGTGGTAAAATCTCGTTGTTCGCTTTCGATTTCGCTTTCTATCGAACCCGTAATCAGTTGAAAATGGCGGAGGAGCCGGCGACACCGTCGTTGATTCCTAATTCGAATCCCACTGGATGTAAATAAACTGGGGTTTCTCTTGACGATAATGGATGATGATGATGACGACACGAGTGATTGGGGGTTTGTGACGAGCAAGCATCACCGAGTGGAAGATGTAGATTTAAGTGAGTCTAGACGATACCGCATCGAAATCTCAAACGTGAGAAGAAGATAGTGCGAATAGGATCAAGGCAAAGGTTGAGTCAATCGACCACGTTACAAAGCTTCTCAACGCCTCTAAGGTTGCCAATTTCAATTTCCAAGCGCTTCTTGATTCATGGAATAAACGTAATAGGGCCATAATCGAGAGGAATGTTGATGGAATCACTTCTCCCTATTACGTTGCTCCTTGCTTCTTAACTTTCTTGTTTATTCCATGGATCTACTTTGAGTTTCTGGTTTTTAGAGATTCATCTAGCTTCCACTTTGATTACGCCATTTTCGGAGCTAATTCGTTTTGAGCATTACTTTGAATATCGTTGTGTTCCTTTTGGTTGGGAAAACCTCTGATTTGACCATGATTTTTTCTGCTGTTGTTAAGGATGACAGATAAAAAAATCAACTCTAGCCAGGTGTTTATTGGCTTCACGAGCAAGTGGTTGACGGTGAGAAGAGGCATGCTCCTATCTAAAGCCTCCATCAGATTTGAAGTCACATATGATACTTGTGAAGATGCAAAATTGCAGGTCTTGCATTACAATTTCAGTTTGGTTTGTGAATCAACGAATGGTTCTTGGGATGCATACAGTTTGAGGGTGGGTCCACTGGTTTATGTAATAGAGTATGTGAATTTTTTGTTGTGCAAACTTTTTGTTGGAGTTGATAACTTAGATGATGGATCTCTTTATATAGTTTGTGAGTCTTTGGAGACTAATATTTGCTAATATAAAATTCAGTCGATAATATAAATGATGGTTGTTCTTGTGAATCGTTGGTCCATCAATTTCGTTTTACAAAAACTTTTAAAGATCTTATAAAACCTTTTATAAAATATTTTAAATACCTCATAAAAAAATTAAAATAATCTTATAAATACCTTATAAAACATCATTATAAAACCCTTTAAAAAATCTTGTAAAAGTTTTACAATATATTTAAAGGTTTTTTTAGTTTTTTAAAGGGTTTTACAATGTATTTTAAAATGTTTTACAAGGTGTTTTAATAGTTTTATAAAGTATTTATAAGGTATAAGATGATTTATAAAACTTAAAAAAAACATCTTTTAAATGTTTTATAAGGTTTTTAAAATTTAAATGTTTTACAAGGTATTTTAAAGGTTTTACAAGGTATTTCAATTGTTTTACAACGTGTTTTAAAAGATTTTATAAAGGTTTACAAGATGTTTTAATGGTTTTACAAGGTATTTTATAAGATATAAGATGATTTATAAAACTTTTAAAAGGGTTTACAATGTATTTTAAAGATTTTACAAAGTTTATTAAAAGGTTTCACATCGTGTTTTAATGATTTTACAAGGTATTTTAAGGGTTTTACAAAGTATTTATAATACATAACATGATTTATAAATCATTTAAAAGGTTTTATAAGGTTTATAAAATTTAAAAGTTTTACAAGGCATTTTAAAAAGTTTTACAAGGTATTTTAAAAGGTTTTACAAGGTATTTTAAAGGTTTTACAAGGTTTTTAAAGGTTTTACAAGGTATTTTAAAAGATTTCACATCGTGTTTTAATGATTTTACAAGGTGTTTTAAGGGTTTTACAAAGTATTTATAATACATAACATGATTTATAAATCATTTAAAAGGTTTTATAAGGTTTATAAAATTTAAAAGTTTTACAAGGCATTTTAAAAGGTTTTACAAAGTATTTTAAAAGGTTTTACAAGGTATTTTAAAGGTTTTACAAGGTTTTTAAAGGTTTTACAAGGTATTTTAAAAGGTTTCACAACGTGTTTTAATGATTTTACAAGGTGTTTTAAGGGTTTTACAAAGTATTTATAATGTGTTTTAAAGGTTTACATGTTTTTTTGTTTATTGCAGTTTTGTGAACAAAAAGTCGATGTAGTCAATCACGTAAAGTCGCTGCAGTTTTGGGCATTGCTAAGGAGCTTGACAAGATGAATCAAACATGTCCAAACTCTCCTAACTCGTCTTCTGATACGATTCCATTAGTTGGAAAAGAAGAAAATTTGATGATGATTTCGTTACATGTTGTTATATGTACCAAAATGTTTTTACTCAACTTTTATGTGTCTTTTGTAAGTTTGTAACTTAAGAAAATTTCATGTAACACTATTGATTGTTATATTTAGTGCTTTAATTGTTAAAGTGATTGCTATTATTATACAAGTGACTCAATGTGGCTCAATACATGTGATTGATGAAATAGTGAAGTTAATTTTACAATGTATTTTAAAGGTTTACAATGTATTTTAAAGGTTTTACAATGTGTTTTAAAAGGTTTTACAATGTATTTTAAAGGTTTTACAATGTGTTTTAAAAGGTTTTACTAGATATTTTAAAGATTTTACAAGGTGTTTTAATGATTTTATAAAGTATTTATACGGTATAAGATGAGTTATAAAACTTTGAAAATATTTTATAAAGGTTTT
This sequence comes from Arabidopsis thaliana x Arabidopsis arenosa, assembly GCA_019202795.1. Lineage (NCBI taxonomy): Eukaryota > Viridiplantae > Streptophyta > Magnoliopsida > Brassicales > Brassicaceae > Arabidopsis > Arabidopsis thaliana x Arabidopsis arenosa. The sequence continues at coordinate 19,126,857 of CM032918.1, read as the reverse complement.
ATAAGGGTTTTAAAATTTAAAGATTTTACAAGATATTTTAAAGGTATTTGAAAGGTTTACAAGGTATTTTAAAAGGGTTTACAACATGTATTTTAAAGGTTCGACAACATATATTTTAAAGGTTTTACAAAGTATTTTAAAGGTTTTAAAAGGTTTTAGAAAGTATTTTAAAGGTTACGTGAATTTTAAAGGTTTTACAAGGTATTTTAAAGGTTTTACAAGGTATTTTAAAGGTTTGACAACATGTATTTTAAAGACTTTACAAAGTATTTTAAAGGTTATACAACGTGGATTTAAAAGAGTTTACAATATATTTTAGATCCCATCCACAACACAAATCACAATCGTTGTTCTAAAGTTCTTAAGAACACAAATCAGAAACACCAAAACCACATAAAACTCAAACTAATCAATATAACATCAAGTCTTAAGATCTTCTCCAGTCTTAAAATTTTACACATGTACCCATTAGGCCATTATGCAAGAAGCCTTTCTTCTCCGGGAAACAAAAAATGTAATCTACTGCACATAAACAATAATCTAATCCAATGATTCATCACTCTGCAGCAAAAACAACAATCGATTTTGAAATCACAACTGACAAAACTGAAACTGTGAAATAAAACTTAAACCGAAGAAGAAGAGATTAAAGAGATTTTTGTGTGATTACAGAAAGTTGAGAAACCAGATCGAGGAGATTACACAGTTATACCAATTCTTAATCGTATTCTCCACCAAATCGAGAAAATAGATAAACACATAAGCGAATCTCTTAAAAATCAATTGATGGACTAACTCAATTCAGATATGTGAAAGAGGTAATGACAGATTGAGGCAGACTCGGATCTTGGACTGCGGACACAAATCGATGACCAAATCGACTACGACGACGACGATAGATGAAGGATATCCTCGCCGATTTAACTCCCGGCGAAGCTCTGGTCAGCAAAGATGAAGATTCTCGACAGATTGAAGATGAGGTTTTGGTCTCGTCGGTGGTGTGGTGACAGGAGACGGCGTGAATATCAAGCACATGGCATCGTCCGACGACGGTGAAGATGACAGAAGATTGACCTTTTGTTCGTCGGCGGTGAAGGTGATGAGAGCCGTCGAGATTTTTGGTTTGTGCTTGTCTGGGGAACAATTTTGTCTTTTAGGTCAAAGCCTCATTAAGGGTAAAATGGTCAATTTCAGGGAAGCTATTGGAGAGAGAGCATTTTTGAAAAGGGGTATTGAAAAATGGGCATTTTTGTGAGTCTCCCATAATTAATTATATGTCTCGTAACAATTACATAAAAGTAAATAAAATCGTTTAAAATGGTCGAACTCATCGTTCGCTCTCGACATTAAAATAGGTTTTTTTGTAAATAACGACTTTCCATTGCCATTGCACCTAATCGTGTTGGTCTTTATTTAAGTGGAATAAAAAAGATCTTGACTTGTGATAAGAAAAAAAATGATAATGACATGTGAACTAATCGATCTCTGTCCCCTTGTATTAAAGAAAAAGAGTTGAATGAGATTTGGTCTTATCAAAGGGACAACTAGTTAACATGTACATGTGACTGCTGTCTATTGGATCGGGATACCTAAAATAGTAAATATACATCGCATGCCGTTTGTATTTGCATACAACGTCAAGATCCTATGTAAATCATCTTGCTTGCTGGTAATGTGTTTTTTTTTTAAAAGTGTTTTTGTTTAGGACGTTGATAATTTGGGGATGCAAAAAAAAAAAAAAACAATAATATATAGAGATAGTGATCCAAAGAAAAGCTAAATATGTCCTTAATTACTGACAGACTTGTTACATTTAAGGTTCGTCAAGAAAAATACGAGAACTGTTCGTTTAAGATGTATTCAAATTTTTTTTGATGATAGTATAAAGTTGGAGAAAACATAATTATCATACAGTGATAATCAAATTATTTCTTGCATGCATATATCATTTTTATTGATATTTTACATTGTTACTAGGTAATAGCCTAATAGGTATTAATTCTTCAAAATATTTACCAGCACATTTTTAAATGGACAAAACATAAAGCCAATTATTTGATGATTTTTTTTCCACCCGCTATTTGATGATTTACTATTTTAGTTGGGCATATTATATGATTATACTTGCTCTTACTATTTAAAAGGGCTGTAAGAACCAAATGTTATATATATATATATATATATATATAAGAGTGTCTTAGACAAAGTTTTTCATCAAAGATCTCTCACATAAGTCTCTAAAATAAAAATAAAAATAATACCAAATGAAGAGAAAATGAAATGAATCTCTAATGATATTTGTCTTTCTATAAGTAGTTTCATTTAAAAAAAATAATAATCATATAACTAAATTATACTATAAATATTAATAATATATTATTAAGAACTCATTTAAGAAAATGGATGTAGATGCTCTTAAATCTTAGTGTAAGGTCAATGGTACGGTATTCACTTAGTGTAAGGCAATGGTATTCACGACTGGAACAGATTGTCTAACCGAATTAAAAAGAAAAAGACTTGAAAGTAGTCGACTTCAAGAAAAGGCCATTGAGAGAAAGAGAGAGCCTACGTACGTATTTTTTTTTTTTTTGCCAGTCAAGAGCCTACGTACGTATAACGAACCGATTTTATATGTTTTTGTTTGGAAACAGGAGACCTCAATATGTGCTTATAGAATCGCTGGTGCTGTCTCTAGAATAACTTGTTTTCTCTAAATTCTTAATTGTGGGTCTATACAAAAAAAATTTGTTACAAAATATGTTTTTTTGGTTTGAGAAGAAGTTTTTTCTCCACTAAAATGAGAGAGAAATCATTCTTCTACTTGTTTGTTTTTCTTTTTTCACACGAGTAACAGCTTTAGATACTTTTTTTTTTTTTTTTTTTTAAAGAAAACCAAACTTGATGCGTCTGCCGGGAGGCCAAGTCATAATTCTAATTACTTTTTTAACAAAAGTAAATGGGTCTGATTGGTAACAAGCTGTTAGCTGTTAGCTGGAGCGGTTAGCTGGAGCTGTTAGCTGTTAAGGAATAGTGCAAAGCTGTTAGCTGTTAGCTGGAGCGGTTAGCTGGAGCTGTTAGCTGTTAAGGAATAGTGCAAAGCTGTACAAAAAAATAAAACACGAAAGCTGTACAAAAAAATAACGCAGAACAAATTTTAAAAATTTATTTTGATTGGATACATCATAGCGGTACACATAATAAATAATATTAAGAATTTAGAAAGAAAGAAAAAATTATATAGAAATATACTTTAGTACTAGATTTTAACCCGCGGTGTACCGCGGGATGATTTAATTTTAAAGTTAGTATAAAAATATTTTGTAAATTGTATCTCCTTATAACATATTTATTTATATTATAGTTTACAATTGTTATTAAGTAACGGTATACCACGAGTCCACGAGATAATTATTAATAAACTGAGGATTTAACCCGTATTAAAGCGGTATATAAATATTGATTCAAATTCGTCCGCCATATAAATCATTTCCGAAATATAACCCGTTCCGTAATTTCTTAACCCGTCCGGTGATTTGTATTAAAAAAAATAAGGATTAAATCCGTATTGAAGCGGCGGATTAATGATATTTTAATCTTTTTATTATTGTTGATTCAAAAACCCGTCCCGCCAAACCCATCCCGCCAAAAAACTCATTTATTTTATTAATGTTCTTATTTATGATATGATTCTGAATCATTGTCTAAATATTTTAATCGATGTAGAACGTTGAACACACATTTTCGTCAATTGGATAATATATGTCCGTTTTTAAAATTTCAAATCACAGTATATGCAGAAAAAAAATTGATTTTTTTTTTTACTTTTATGTATTATATGATGATTCAAAACAGTTAAAAACAAATCAAACAAAGATGATAGGAGAATCATAATTATAAATCTTAATCAAATCTTCAAAAAATCTAAATTATTAAATATGGAATATCCGGTGTATGAGTTGGGTTAAATATAACCCGACCCAACAAATTTTTTGTGAAGGAATTTTTAAAATGGGTCGGATATCCGATATACCCGAAAGCTTTTTTACCCACCCGTCACAAAAAGTGCTGCGATTATACTAGTATAGATATAATTACATATGAAAATTAAGATTATATAGAATGAACAATATTTTATTGTTAGAATAATAATATGAATTTACTAGTCCTATAATAAATAAAATTTTCTTTATTTTGAGCAATATAACATTCCAAAATAATTGTTTGAAAAAAAAACCATTATTTCTAATGAGATTTTTTCATAGGCTGTATTATTTACTTTTTCAAAAATCTTTATCTGAATATTCGAGACTTTTTTTTTTTGCATTATACATAGTTACAATTATATTTTATAAAGTTTAATTATGCGGTTAATAATACGGTTAACCGTGCGGCTAATCGTACTGTTAAATAATGGTTTTGATACGTTTCCGGTATATTAACGGTTACGGTTAGTATATTTTTTTTAACCGTTTTATACAGTTACAGTTGAAAAACGGTCCAGTTACGATCCAAAATACGGTTATGGTTAGCTTTTGGTCATGCTTACTAGGCATGACCAAAAGCTAACCGTAACCATATGTTGTACCGTAACCGGACCGTTTCTCAACCGTAACCGTATAAAACGGTTAAAAACCGTAACCGTAAAAAATAATTAGTTACAGTTAAAAAATATATTAACCGTAACCGTTAATTAACGGTAAACATATGAAAACCGTTATTTAACCATATGGTTAACCGCATAGTTAAAACTTTAAAAATATAATTGTAACTCCATATAATGCAAAAAAAATTATCGAATATTCAGATTAAGATTTTCAAAAAAGTAAATGATACCGCATATGAAAAAATCTATGTTATAAAAAATGGTCTTTTTCTCAAACAAATATGTTATACTGTTATTTTGCTCGAAATGAAGAAAATTTGGTTTGTAACATATTTTTTGATTTTATGAAAAGTATTATAATAAGTTAGGTAACTCGTAAGATTTCGCCTCCGATATTAACCGTATTGTAGTCATCAAATAACTATAACCATAATTATCCGTAACCGTTGTAACCGTAACCGTAACCGTATTTAACTGTAACCGTTATAACCGTATTTAACTGTAACCGTTATAACCGTATTTAATCGTAACGGTATTTAACCGTTTAATTTATTTTTGTTTTTGTCCAAAAAAACAGTTTTTTTTTTTTTTATAGTGTACCGCTTTTCATAAAGTTTTTGTGATTGGTAACTGTCAAAGCTGTACAAAGCTGTACAGCTTTAAAATTGGTTACCAATCATAGCCAATATTACATATTCTCACTCTTTACATATATAACAGTATGACATCATCGTTATTTCGAAATCGATTGATATTGATCTGGTCTGGTGCCACATTTTTCATCAACTTGAATTTATTATTATTATTTTTTTTTTCTGAACTTTCTTCAATCCTCATAAGAATCAATTACTAATAAGGGACTTATTTGAGGGGTGTTTATAAGTTTTGCCATTTGGCCAAAAAACTTTCAAATATGCCATTTTCTTATATATTAAAACATAAATTTACACATGATGTTTGGGTTTATTAGGTTCTAGTTTTTTGTAGGGTATAGTTTTTGTTATGAAGTATCTGTTTTATGAAAAAAATTTCCAAATTTTTTAGTTTTTACAAGTTGCAAAAATGGCAAATTTGAAAATTATTGTAAAAATGGCATTTTTGAAAAATGGTCATGCAAAAATGGCATTTTAGACAATAATGCCAAAACATTATTGTTTTCACGATCAAATATAATGTAGTTGATTGCATTTAAAACTTTATGAAATCAACGTACTAAATTACTAATATTAAACTGCAAACGGCGATGTGATACAGTTGTGGGAGGAATGATTCTCGAAAATAACGTGCGAAGTTAATGTAACGTAAAACAGTTCTTTTTTTTTTAATTAGAGCTCAAAAGAGCCATTCCTGAGGAATGTTGTTTACAAATGTGAACGTAAAACAGTTCTCAAGTACAATTTTTTTATTCATATTGGTTTTTTTTTTTTTTTTTTTTTTGCCAGTATTCATATTGGTTGAGGTATTATATATGATCATATATCCACTAAATTAAACAGACTCTACACAAATAGCAAGGAAGAAGTCAGACTAATCTAATTGGTTTTAAAATTAATTATATTGTTTAATGATATATATCCAATTGAATCAGTTTCCTATACAACTGTTTGTCTTATAGTCAAACTTGACATTAAAACAATCCCATTAGTTAGCAGCTCTGATTATGATTTAATGACAAAAGAAAAAAGAACCATGCATTAACTAGAAAATAGCGAAATTCTCGATTTCATGTAAATAATTTGCTTGCTGGTAATTGTTCTGACTTAACAAAATTTAATACGTAATAATAAATCATTCCTAATTTCTAAAGTTCCTTCAATTAATGTAGGATTCATATAATAATCGTGTTAAGTTTAGCTGGAAGCCAGAACTAGTTTTGTCTTCACTCCAGCTCGATGACGAGAGAGAGAGAGAGAACAAGAAACATGACTACGTAGTTGACTTTATTATATTGGAACTGGTCTTTAACTCTGGGCAGATCTTAATTATAATAAAAGGGCATACATATATTGGAGAGAGAGAACGATTTATGAGCTGAAAAACCTGATTGCTTCTTCTTTCATTCCAAAGAAACCCATATGAAATCACCTCCTCCTTATTTCTCTAGAGCTAAACCCCTATGTCGTCTGTCCGATCCGGCTCAGCCCCATTGGCTTTGCCGACGGCGACGACCATCTCATCCTCCACTTTCTATCTGTTTTTCTTGCAAAGGCAAGCACTTGAAGCGCAGTAAATACTATTACTACTGTGCTACTTGCAATTTGGAATTCCACAGAGGTTGTCACATCTTTCTGCCGGAGATCAGAAGCGCTTTTCATCCCTCTCACCCCCTCACCTTCATCTCCTTACTTTCTAAATATAAAATTTCTTTGATACCCCAAAATTGGAGGGACAGCTCCGAATCTGAAGACGATGGTGATGATGACGACGAAAAATCGATAAACGAAGAATCACAAGACGATGATGATAAAGACGAAGAATCAATAAAAGAAGTTGTTGCCTATGATGAAGACGATGGTGATGGTGGTGCCACTTTATCCGATGGAAATCACCTGAAATGCAAATGTTGTGGGGTTCCTTTAGAAAAGGTATATTATCATTGTTCTATCTGCAAGTTCAACCTTAACGTGACTTGCTCGGCGAAACCACCACCTCCCATTATCTCATATTTGAAAAGTCATGAGCACACCCTCACCCTCTTCCCTATGCGACTCCCTTTGCCATGTGATGCTTGTGGCTTGTCTCTAAACGACACCGAAGATCTCGTGTACTCTTGTCTACCTTGCAGCCGTATGGTCCACAGATCATGTATCTATCTACCTCGTGTCATTAAGATCACCCGACACCCACATCGTCTCTCCCTCACTTCCTCCCTTCAACCTGGTGATTTCTCTTGTGGAGTTTGTCGCAAAACTGTTGACGTCAACTACGGGCAATACTCTTGTAATAAGGGATGTCATTATGCTGTTCATTCGAAATGTGCAACAAGGGAAGACGTGTGGGATGGAACAGATCTTGATGGAGTGCCTGAAGAACCCGATGAGTATATCGAACCGCCATTCCTGAAGATTGATGAGGAGACAATTCAACATTTCAGTCATCACCATTATCTAAAGCTCCATAAAAAGATAACAAATTACAAGAAAGACAAGTTTTGTGAAGCATGCACCCTTCCGATAATAATCTCTCAGAGATATTATGGTTGTATGCAGTGTGATTTTATACTCGACGAAGCATGTGCATCTCTTCCTCGCAAAATTTACAACCCACTACATAAACACCCACTTACACTCCACGTCTTCCCTACTGATGACACCTCCATGGACCCGAATATGCCTATTAACAAAGTCATATTCACTTGTAGTGGTTGCTACCGATATGGTTGTGGTTTCCTCTACAGATGCCATGAAAAAGACTGTCGCTTTCAATTAGACGTCAAGTGTGCTTCCCTTCCAGATCCTCTAATTCATAGCTGTCATCCACACAATCTCTTCTTCAACTTGACCAAAGGTAATTGCATAGGGTGTGATTCTGCTGAGTGTTCATCCTATTTTCTGGAATGCATTGAATGCAATTCCTTTTTGGGTATTAGATGTGCTACTTTGCCTACTGAGGCACACTACAAACATGATAGGCATCCACTCACTCTTTGCTACGGTGAAGAAGATACTACAAGTGGCCAATATTGGTGTGAGATATGTGAATCAAAATTAGATCCACGGACATGGTTTTATACATGTGACTCTTGTAGGATCACTCTCCATGTCACCTGTTTAAGGGAAGATATCTACATGAAGCCCAACTTCAGCTTCGTTCTACAATATATAAGGCATGATGATCAATTTGAAATTGCTCGCAATGATGGTAACTCTCGGCTGCTTTGCTCTAATTGCAATTTTCGTTGTGCACAAACATTGGTATTCAAGAGGATAGGTGAATACGAAAGTTTTTGTACTTTTTTGTGTATGACTTTATATCTTTACTCATATTTTAAGTTTGAGTCTGACTGAGCCACTGAAAAAGCATTTCAATTTCGTGTAATTTTATTTCTTGAGAGTTTAATCTATGAAATATGTTTTTGTACTTAATATGTGAAAGTTTTTTTTTAGTTTAAAATAATTGTCCAGAAATAAGATTGCATAGGTTTGCATTATTCAGACTTGTACTTGATGAAATTCAAAATAGAAATTCAAGACAATTTAATCATTTCATATGCAAAAAATAGAATACGAGGTGAGAATAATTGTTGTTTATTGTTGGAAAAGAGTTGTGTTGATGCCTTTCAGTATATCAAATTTATTATTATAGAAAGAAAAAAAAAAAACTTATGACTTAAAAATTATGAAGATGTAGCACAGTAGCACACCTCTCCATACACAAGCAGGTTCCAAAGAGATTGGATTTAGCAACGAAGATGGTCCAATACTGACATAAGCAGACTTTATGTATCTTTCAAGTCTTGAACCAGGACTGTACATGTATACTTCTTCAAACATCAAACCCTTCTCTTCCCACTACCACCGAGTTTTTTCTTCCCTGCGAAAATTAATTAATTAACCAAATTTCATTAAATCCACAAATAAAATGTTTATATTTTAAAAAGAAAATTTTTGTTTTACACGTGTCAAAATCTAAGTTCGATATATTTGCCACGTGTCTCGATCCTAAGAAATACTAATTCTAAAAACCATATTTTATATAATAAGATATGACATCGTCGTTATTTCGAAATCGATTGATATTGATCTTGTCTGTTGCCACGTTTTTCATCAAAATGATTTGTTATTCTTTTTTTGTAACTTTCTTCATAATATGGTTTGCCAAAACATTATTGTCTTCACGATCAAATATAATATAGTTTATTGCATTTAAAACTTTTCTGAAACCAACGTACTAAATTACTAATATTAAACTGCAAACAGCCGATGTGATAAAGTTGTGGGAGATTTGTGAAGGAAAGATTCTCGAAAATAACGTGCAAAGTTAATATAACGAAAAACAGTTCTCAACTATGTGATAACTACAATTTCTTTATTCATATTGGTTGACTATTATGATCATATATCAACTAAATTAAAAAGCTGTAAACAGACTGTACACAAATGAACACGAAGTTGTCAGACTAATGCAAGGGATCAAGTTTTGATTACTTATTATTTTTTTAATAAAAATTAATCAGATTGTTTAATCATATCATATATATAACCAAATGAATCGGTTTCCTATACAACTGTTTGTCTTATAGTCAAACTTGACATTAAAACAATCCCATTAGTTAGCAGCTCTGATTATGATTTAATGCTATTGACAAAACTTTTTCAAAAAATAATTTACATTATGATGGTTTGAGTTTACATTTTACCAATTAAGACTTTCGTTAATTAATTTCCTTTTTGGTTAAGAAAAGTACTAAATTACTAATATTAAACTGCAAACAGCCGATGTGATAAAGTTGTGGGAGACATTTGTGAAGGAAAGATTCTCGAAAATAACGTGGGAAGTTAATGTAACGAAAAACAGTTCTCAACGACTGATAACTACAATTTTTTTATTCATATTGGTTGACTATTATGATCATATATCAACTAAATTAAAAAGCTGTAAACAGCCTGTATACAAATGACCACGAAGTAGTCAGACTAATGCAAGGGATCAAGTTTTAATTTGTCTACTTATTTTTTTTTATAAATAATAAATCAGATTATTATTCGTATATATCCAAATGAATCGGTTTCCTATACAACTGTTTGTCTTATAGTCAAACTTGACATTAAAACAATCCCATTAGTTAGCAGCTCTGATTATGATTTAATGCTATTGATAAAACTTTTTCCAAAAAAAAACTCACATTATGATGGTTTGAGTTTACATTTTTACCAATTAAGACTTTCGTTAATTTCATTTTTGGTTAAGAACAAAAAGTCAGAAAAAAAAAAGATATTTATAAATTTTTGCATCAAGGAAGTGCTGAAGAAAATAAGAATTTTTAGAAAAAAATTGTGAACTTTTTTTTTTTAATCTATGTATATTGTCTTTTATTTATCTTCTTATAGGCTTCCTATCTTTTTTTTATATATATGTATTCTAACTAAAAAAATTTGTTTATCAGTTACGCTAATTCTAATATTGTTATTTTTTTGTATAAATATATAAAGAAAAATGTTGGTCTTTGTTTTATTTAAAGTTAAGTTTTTTTTTTGTACTATTTAAGTTAGTCTTTGTTTTTCTTTTTTTTGAGGTGTTGGTCTTTGGTCTTTGTTTTACTAAAAAAAAAAAATGTTCTTAAGTGCACAGCTAGAACTAGATTGTCCTTTAGAAAATTAATATAGAAAAAAAACTTTAAAAGGAGAGTTTGGTCTTATTAACAACTTAGTTGACGTTAGATATAGAATAGTACCTTACAAATGCTTGTAAAAAGAATTACATGTATGTTCGAATTTTTTTTTGAACGGAAATGGCATTAATATCTCTGCAAATCCTGAAACAAGACTCAAGTACTCAACTAATCCTGTTGACAAAAGAAAAAAGAAGCACATGCATTAATTAGAAAAATAAAGAAATTCTCGATTTCATGTAAATAATTTGCTTGCTTGTAATTCTTCTGATTTAACAAATTTGATAATAATTAATCACTCCTAATTTCTAAAGTTCCAGATTCATATAATCGTGTTTAGTTTAGCTGGAAGCCTGAACTAGTTTTGTCTTCACTCCAGCTAGATTAAGAGAGAGAGAACAAGAAACATGAGTAGTTGACTTTATATTGGAACTGGTCGTTAACTCTGGGCAGATGTTATAAAATGACATATTTGGGAGCAGAACGATTTGTGAGTTGAATCATAATTTTTACTCTCTGATTTGCTTCTTCTTTCATTCCAAAGAAACCCATATGGAACCTCCTCCTCCTTATTTCTCGAGAGCTAAACCCCTATGTCGTCTGTCCGATCCGGCTCAGCCCCACAAGCTTTGCCGACGGCGACGACCATCTCATCCTCCACTTTCTATCTGCTTTTCTTGCAAAGGCAAGCACTTGAAGGGCAGAAAGTACTATTACTACTGTGCTACTTGCAATTTGGAATTCCACAGAGGTTGTCACATCTTTCTGCCGGAGATCAGAAGCGCTTTTCACCCCTCTCACCCTCTCACCTTCACCATCTTACTTCCTAAATTTAATGTTACTATGATACCCAAAAATTGGAGTGACAGCAGCTCCGCTTCAAGAGAATCTGAAGACGATGGTGGTGATGACGACGAAGAATCTGAAGACGATGGTGATGATGATGAAGACGATGGTGGTGATGATGATGAAGACGATGGTGATGGTGGTGCCACTTTATCCGATGGAAATCATCTGAAATGCAAATGTTGTGGGGTTCCTTTAGAAAAAGCATATTATCATTGTTCTATCTGTAAGTTCAATCTTAACACGAGTTGCTCGATGACACCACCACCTCCCATTATCTCATATTTGAAAAGTCATGAGCACACCCTCACCCTCTTCCCTATACGACTCCCTTTGCCATGTGATGCTTGTGGCTTGTCTCTAAACGACACCGAAGATCTCGTTTACTCTTGTCTACCTTGCAGCCGTATGGTCCACAGATCATGTATCTATCTACCTCGTGTCATTAAGATCACCCGACACCCACATCGTCTCTCCCTCACTTCCTCTCTTCAACCTGGTGATTTCTCTTGTGGAGTTTGTCGCAAAACTGTTGACGTCAACTACGGGCAATACTCTTGTAATAAGGGATGTCATTATGCTGTCCATTCGAAATGTGCAACAAGGGAAGACGTGTGGGATGGAAAAGATCTTGATGGAGTGCCTGAAGAACCCGATGAGTATATCGAACCGCCATTCCTGAAGATTGATGAGGAGACAATTCAATATTTCAGTCATCATGAGCATTATATGAAGCTCCTTGAAAAGAAAACCATTGGCGAGAAGGACAAGTTCTGTGAGGCATGCACCCTTCCAGTAATGATCTCTCAGAGATATTATGCTTGTATGCAGTGTGATTTTATACTTGACGAAGCATGTGCATCTCTTCCTCGCAAAATTTACAACCCACTACATAAACACCCACTTACCCTCCATCCCTTCCATACTGCTGACACCTCCATGGACCCGAATATGCCTATTACCAAAACCTTATTCAGTTGTCTTGGTTGCCGTCGATATGGTTGTGGTTTCCTGTACAGATGCCATGAAAAAGACTGTGAATTTCAACTAGACGTCAAGTGTGCTTCCCTTCCAGATCCTCTAATTCATGGCTGTCATCCACACGATCTCTTCTTCAACTTGACCAGAGGTAAATGCATGGGGTGTGGTACTTACTGTTCAAACTATTCTCTGGAATGCATTGAATGCAAGACCTTTTTGGGTATTAGATGTGCTACTTTTCCTACTGAGGCACACTACAAACACGATAGGCATCCACTCACTCTTTGCTACGGTGAAGAAGATACTACAAGTGGGCAATATTGGTGTGAGAAATGTGAATCAAAATTAGATCCACGGACATGGTTTTATACATGTGACTCTTGTAGGATCACTCTCCATGTCACCTGTTTACTGGGGGAAGATATCTACATGAAGCCCAACTTCACCTTCGTTTTAGCTGTAGGTCATGATGATCAACTTGAAATTGCTCGCAATGATGGTAACTCTCGGCTGCTTTGCTCTAATTGCAATTTTCGTTGTACACAAACATTGGTATTCAAGAGGAGAGGTGAATACGAAAGTTTTTGTACTCTTATTTGTCTGGGAAAATCTTTGGACTCATATGGGAAGTCTGAACCTAGAAGGCCTGAAAACAGAGACACGACGTCTGAGTCTAAATCTGCATGATCCACTGAAAAAGCATTTCAATTTCGTGTAATTTTATATCTTGAGAGTTTAATCTATGAAATATGATTGTACTTATGTTAAAGTTTATTTTTAGTTTAAAATATTCTTCCAGAAATAAGATTGCATAGGTTTGCATAATTCAGACTTGTACTTGATGAAACCAAAATAGAAACTCAAGACAATTTAACCATTTTATATGCAAAAAATAGAATACGAGGTGAGAATTGTTGTTGTTTATTGTTAGAACAGAGTTGTGTTGATGCCTTTCAGTAAATCAATATATTATTATAGAAAGAAAAAAAAACTTATGAATTAGGATTATGAAGATGTAGCACACCTCTCCATACACAAGCAGGTTCCAAAGAGATTGGATTTAGCAATGAAGATGGTCCAATACAGACATAAGCAGACTTTGTGTAACTTTCAAGTCTTGAACCAGGACTGTACATGTACACTTCTTCAAACCCTTCTCTTCCCACTATCACCGAGTTCCTTCGTCCCTACGAAAACATAATTAACCGACTTCATTAATCATCCACAAACAAATTTCTGTTGACAGTTAGTGTGTATGTATGTATTATTACCCTATCAATGACAGTGAAGCTCTTTGGAGCAAATGTGTAAATCCTACTCATCTCTTCGTTCAACTGTTTGTAGTTGCTCTCTTCTTCCCCTCCAAACCCGGTTGTTTTTTCTTCTTCATCCTCTCCTTGAACTACTCTGAAACGAGGAAGAAACGGTGTCGTTTCCACAAAATCTGAACCTTCTAACCCAACTGCATATGTAGCTTCTGGTGTACTCACTGTCAAATAACTTACAAGTGAACAACCCTCAAGTCTAATTGGTGAAATGCCTTTGTTTGTCACAAAAAGCTCAATGCTCAATGTTTCTTCTCTCAGACTTATAATCTGTTTCAATTCAATCTCTTTGATCTTCTTGTCACTTCTTCTCAGCTCCATTTGAACACAATCTTTTGAAACACCACTGATCCCTTGGAGTCTCCACTCATTAATCTCATCAGAATCTGATGAGCTAATAAATGCAGATGAAACACCTCCTCGTATCACTACATCTTCTTCTTCTTCCTCTTGTTCGACCCATGTGTGAAGAAGCTCCACTTTGCCACCATGCCACACTCTGACTTTGTACGATGTTATCATACCACGTGTCAACATCACATTCGCTGAACTCCCATTGTCCAGTTTTAGTTTAGCAATACATGTCTCACCTGTCCCATTATCAAAGTGTTAAAGCTTTTTCTTTTTAACTCATTTCACTTAAAAGAATGAAATTAGAGAAATATTTACCTATATCTTCGAAAGTGGCTCCATTACCGGAGAACTCTCTCCGGAGATACTCAATGTCAATAGGAAATGCCGGTGAAGCTGCTGCTGGTGGTGGAACAGAGGATTCTAATCTCTTAACATTTGTATTGAATTGAAGTGGCAAAGAAGCAAAATTTGAGCTCAGAAGAATCTTTGAAGATCTATTCAAAGGAAAAGTGCTATGTGAAACATTCATGGAATGAAGCAAAGCCATTGTTACGGCTCTGAACACGTTTCAGAGTTTAGCCATAGAGAAAGAAGAAGAAGACAACACTCACAAAAAATGGCCTTATCTTTTTCTTTTTTTTTTTTTTGTCGTCAAACACCATTTTATTAAG
Source organism: Arabidopsis thaliana x Arabidopsis arenosa (assembly GCA_019202795.1). Taxonomy (NCBI): domain Eukaryota; kingdom Viridiplantae; phylum Streptophyta; class Magnoliopsida; order Brassicales; family Brassicaceae; genus Arabidopsis; species Arabidopsis thaliana x Arabidopsis arenosa. The sequence goes on along the minus strand of CM032918.1, from coordinate 19,111,746 downwards.
TTATCGGAAAGAAAAGACTTTCCCCTGGGGAGAGCCAATCAGGAACCGATGAGCTTACATGGGAAAAGAAACAATTACGGGCTCGGGCTTTCTTAGCTAAGCAAACAGCCCGACCATTAAAAATACGAGGAATAAACCTAGACTGAAGAGTTACAGCAAAAGATATAGAAATACTACTGATAAGGAGTTCCACCACGAAGGGAGGATTCTCGAAAATGGCCTTATCTTCAAATGACCGTTTGCTATTTCAGTGGCTCCATCTCTATGTAGTCACAAGTAATGGTTTGGGCCTATAAGATATAGGACACAAACCTTAAACTTACAAAACCACTATCTAGTTCTTGTCTAAAGGTTTTAACTTTGGGCTTTAAATTGTAAAATCAAAACTGGGTTTTGTTTTTTTAAGCTCAAAGGTTCCAACTTTCGAATGATTCCCTTAAAACGATCATAACTTTGGGGTCCAAATTGAGTAAACAAAACATATATTTCTGATCCTAGTTGGTTGTTGTACAAAAAACAAAACGGTCAACTTGCAGAAGAAACAACAACAAAGTCACGAAACGGTTCCGAGAAGAAAGTCAAAATCGTAACCAACCAAAAAAAAAGCCATCGCCAATTCAACGCAGCCTTGAGAGAGAGAGAGAGATTCTTGGTAATGGTGTTCAACAGTGCGACGGTTATGGCGGTGGCTGAAGTCTCCACCGACACGTGGCAATTGATTTGGAGGGTTCCATCGTCGCAGAGGATCAACACAGAGCAGCTTCTTGACATAGCTGTTTGCTTCCCGATGCATCAATTGAGTCGTTTCGTTCTCTGTTTATGGACTTTCATGTGTTTACCTTCTTCTGATTCTTTCTACTCCTACACCTACGAAACTTTATCTGCTTCTTCTTCGGATGCTGATGATGATGATCGACTTGCTTTTGATCATAATAATCTTTATAATCATCGTGATTATTATTCTGATGATGATCGATCTATTTCATCGTTTGATGATAACTATTATGATCATTACTCTCATTCAGATTGACACTTTTTTTTTTTTTCTGTTTTTTTGGGGTTTAGGTGATCCCCTGTTTATTGAGAGTTACAATCTTATTTCTTGTTATTGAGACACTGTAAATTATTACTCCTGAATATTAAAAATACAATTTAATAGAATTTCCATTGAATTCGCCTCTTTGTGTTTCAATCTTATGTTGTGTGTTTAGGTTGATGATAGTATGCAGTGGTTGTGTTCTTGCCATGATATTTGTGATCATCTCATAGAAAGCTCTTGATAGACTGATTTTTGTGTGAAAAAGTTACAATAACAATTAGTGTTAGATTTCTCATTTCCTAATAAGACCAGAAACTGATTGTTTTAGACACTGAGATTAGGATCATGAATCCAAATACCTAGTCATCAATTTGTCAACAAGAAGTAGTCTAGTATTTGTTAACAAGGGAAAACAATCTTCAAAAAGAATCATAAATCTATCTCTTCTTTACATGGGAACATGGTATGCACCTTCTTTTTACTTCAAGACAGCTTGAGTTGTGCTTTTGACCCTTATGATTGATGATCTATCCTCATCTTTGTAAACCATGAATCAAAGTAAGGAAACTTCATCTTTTGAGAAATTTTTTAAAAAATGTTAAGTGTGTAATTATCATTTCCTAAATAAGACCCTACATAAACTGATTGTTTTAGACAGTGTTCTAAAAAGCGGTCTAGGCGGTTGCCTAGGCCCCAACTAGGCGCTAGGCTCTCATGCGACGCCTAGATAACCGCCTTGACCGTCTAAAATTACATAGATCTTGTTTAATGTATTTTTTCAATTTCAATTAGAGTTTTATTTATATATATATATAGTTATAAATATTCATATATTGTTTAATATAAATATAAATAAATATTTTATCTAATTTTTATTTATAATTTCATAATTTTTAGTTTTATATAGATATTTTATATAACTTTTATATATAATATCATATTGATATTGTTTTATGTTATAAACGTTTAAACCGCCTAAAAAATCGTCTAGGCCCCGATTAGGCGTTCTAGGCGCTAGGCACTGGGTCACCGCCCGCTTAGCGTCTAGCGCTTTCTTGAACACTGGTTTTAGACACTGAGATTTTAGGATCATGAATCCAATAACCAAGTTTTCTCAGATTGGAAATCTTGAGAAACAGGAACTTGTTGTGTTTTGGATAGGTCAACATAGTTACATTTCTTTGAACACCAAATTATATTGTCTGCTTTTTCTCAACTCCTCATGTCCCTTGTTGCATCTCAAGTGATCCACTTGATGGTCTGCACGTTTTCTTGTTACCTCAAGACAGAATCTGCTTGACTCCCATATCAATTGGTTTCAATCTAGAAAGAAATACAGTTGATTCCTGCTTAGAACATTGTTAAGACTTTCCATTAGTTTATAAACACAGAAAATCGAATAATCCATCTCCCCAGGGCAGTGATTATTTTCTATATGGGCCGGTAGGAGTCAATTCACAGACTCTGGTCCTGTCAACAAAATTTAAAATGAGTGTTCAAATTTATTGTTGGTCCAAATATGACCCATATTGGCTGGCCTTTTTCATTTCTCAATATTTAATTTCTTTTGGGTCTCTGCTCTACTTTTCTTGGTTTAAATATATTTTGAAGTCTTTTTTTTTTCATCATATATTTTGAAGTCTGTGAGAAGTATTTGGCCTAATCTGATCTTCTAATGGATACATTACTTTCCATATAAATATAAGTGTATAATCACAGTGCATGACTTTTAGTGTGAAACAATAAAAGATTGAACACATGCTTGACATTTTGCGTCAAAGATAGTTACAAGTCAAAATTGGATTCAAAAGTTTCATTTTTGTTATTGCATTAGTGTCGATTCACCAGGATAAAGAAGAAGAAACAACAAAAAGAGAGTCACATCTCTCAACAGTTTTTCCATGAAGACAAACACTTCCTTCCATTCACATGATCATGTCCAATCATGTCACATATACATCTCTCCACTCTCTCTATACATGTAGAAATGCATGTTTACACCAACAAAACAAATTTTGCTTGGTATAAAAAGTATAACCAAAAACACTTCTCATCTTTTTTTCTTTTTTCACTGAATTAAAATTGATTAAGATTCGGAAATGTTACATAACACAAAAAAAAAAAGAGATTGAACTACGAAGAGACACAATGCTCGACCCATAACATACAAGAGGAATCTAAAGTTCGATAATACCGAAAAATGATTTACCGAAAAAGAGAATATAAGCTTGCATTATGAACACAATAATGGATAGCTATAAAAATATATATACATGGTAGAAAAGCTTGTGGTTCCACCTCCTTTCTTGTGCATGTATTAATCAAATCTTTTGCATTTCATCATCTTCTACTTCTTTCATCATATTCCACCAAAAAATATAAAAGAGAAAATAAAACTAATGGTTTGACGGCATTTCATAAAAGGATTTCATTAGTTAAAATAGAAAATTTGAAGAATTCAACATATTCGGTTGATAAGAATTTTTTTTTTTTTTTTTTTTTTTTTTTTTTTTTTTTTTTTTTTTTTTTTTTCGGTTGATAAGAATTGATTTCAAATACTTCGATTATCACGACCGGATTAGTTTTGAGAGGCCTAAAGCATAAAATTAATATATGATTTAAAAACAAAAATACGGTTTAAATATTGTTTTTTCCTTTTTTATTTCATAACCACTAACAACAATTTAATTCGGACCAATGTAGGATTTTTGTAGTCTTTTATTCAAGTAGAAAAATGATAGTTGTGAACATGTGGAAACCAATATTCTCATAGCATGAAAATGCACCATGTGATATGCATAAATATGTATTTTTTTTTTTTTGGGCAAATCATAAATATGTATTATAAACACAAATTACGTATAAGAATAAAAACATACGTGTTTGTGATTTCGTGATCTTGCAGCAATTATCGATGACATTTGCTCACTCCTGTTTTTGGACTCACGCTCAAGTGGGCAGAAGCTAAAGCATAAAAGAAATGTACAATTGTATAAATTGATAGACCTTTAAAAAAATTAATGAAAAAGACAAGTTTTGGGTGGCTTACTAATGGAACTTTGTCCAGATCATCCACTATATTATACACCTCTTCTTTTTTCATTTGTTTTCTTCATCTTTTATAATTCAATGTATTGTCTCAAGACTCTAACCATTGCAGAAGCCTCGGTTTCACAGATTCGGGTTATTAAAAGAGTGTTGGAGAATTTTTGTAGGGCTTCGGGACAGAAAGTAAGCTTGGAGAAATCCAAAATTTACTTTTCAGAGAATGTTCATCGAGATTTGGAGAAGCTAATTAGTGATGAGAGTGGCATCAAATCGACCAAAGACTTGGGGAAATATTTGGGTATGCCGGTTTTACAGAAACGGATAAACAAGAATACTTTTGGTGAGGTTCTTGAAAGAGTTTCTACACGGTTGTCGGGTTGGAAGGGTCGCATGTTGAGTCAAGCGGGAAGACTGACTTTGACCAAGGCTGTGCTTTCATCAATACCTATACATTCTATGAGCACAATTGCACTACCGAAAGCCATTCTTGATGGGCTGGACAGAATATCTAGAGGTTTTTTATGGGGTACCACGACAGAAAAGAGGAAGCAACACCTGTTGTCATGGAAGAAAGTATGCCGTACAAAAAAAGAAGGTGGCTTGGGAATCAAATTGGCACGAGTGATGAACAAGGCTCTTGTCGCAAAGGTTGCATGGCGATTGTTGAATGATAAAACTAGTCTATGGGCTAGAGTACTGCGGAGTAAATACAAAGTGAAAGAAGTGCAGGACCCGTCGTGGACTGTGGTTAAGGGTACTTGGTCTTCAACGTGGAGAAGTATAATCCTGGGAATGAGGGAGGTGGTAATACCCGGTCTCAGCTGGGTTGTTGGTGATGGGAAATCCACTAAGTTCTGGTCGGACAAATGGTTAGCTAATACAGCTTTGAAGGAGCATATGACGGGCCCGCCTCCGGTTGGGTTTGAAGAGCTGCGGGTGTGTGACCTTTGGAGAAATGGTCGAGGTTGGAGACTGGAGAATATTCTACCTCATGTACCAGCTGAAATAAGATTGCGGTTGACAGCTGTTGTGATTGATAACATTACAGGGGCGAAAGATAGGATATCTTGGGGAGAGAATATGGATGGAAATTTTACTGTTAAATCTGCCTATGATTTTCTCATGCGGGATTCTACCCCGAGACAAGACCAGAGTCGCTTGTTTGACCGGGTATGGAAGATGGTGGCGCCTGAGAGAGTGAAAGTCTTTTTTTGGTTGGGAGTTAACCAAGTGATAATGACCAATATGGAGAGACATAGACGTCATTTGAGTGACACCGGGATTTGTCAGGTTTGTAAGGGAGGGGAGGAAACGATAATTCACGTGCTTCGGGATTGTCCTGCGATGTTTGGTATTTGGACCAGAATTACACCTCCGCGGAAGAGAGGTACCTTTTTTAATCAATCAATTTTTGAATGGGTGTTTGAGAATTTGGGGGATAGTAGGGAGGTAGACGGGTGTCCTTGGGCTACTTTGTTTGCAATGGCGGTATGGTGGGGATGGAAATGGAGATGTGGCAATGTGTTTGGTGTAAATGGAAAATGCAGGGATAGGGTGAAATTTTTAAAAGAGCTGGCCAAGGACGTGTTTCACGCACACCAAAATGTGAGCTCTAACAAGAAAGGGGTGGGAAGGATATAAAGAATGATATCGTGGAAGAAACCGGTTGATGGTTGGGTTAAGTTGAACACGAATGGAGCATCTCGTGGTAATCCGGGCTTGGCTGCAGCGGGTGGGGTCCTACGTCAAGGAGATGGGAGTTGGTATGGTGGTTTCTCTTTGAACGTTGGAATATGTTCTGCGCCGTTGGCAGAGTTATGGGGAGTTTATTACGGTCTCTACATTGCTTGGGAGCGTAAAATAACTCGACTGGAGTTGGAGGTTGATTCGGAGTTGGTTGTGGGTTTTCTTACAGCGGGGATTAGCGATTCTCACCCGTTGTCTTTCCTAGTACGTCTGTGCTATGGCTTTTTATCGAGGGACTGGATAGTCCGTATCTCACATGTGTATAGGGAAGCTAATCGTTTAGCAGACGGATTAGCGAACTATGCGTTTTCTTTACCGCTTGGTTTTCATGCTTTTACTGTTTGTCCGGAACTTGTTTATCCGGTAATGTTGGAGGATAAGAACGGGTCTGCGTACCCACGTAATGTCCGGTTGTAAGTTTTTTATTTAAATAAATTAGTATAGGAGACATTGTCTCCTAACGATTACCAAAAAAAAAAAGACTCTAACCATTGCATATGGTGAATCACTAAAGAAACCAATCACCGACAATAAATCAATCACTCTTTTTATAGCATTCGTCTAGATTTATGGGTCATTAGTAAAATCAAGATCCGATTATTAGTATTACGAGATAATATTAATCGAAATTGCATAAGAAACATAGACCTTGGTTCATGAGGCTAATGTCTTTTTTTTTTTTTGTTGCATATGAAGACTTAACTTTACTATTGCAATTATCTTTCTTGGCATCGGATTTTCCATAATTATCTTTTTGACCGTTGGCTATTTTTAAACATAATTCCGATTTTACCCCTCTCCGTGATCCGTGCGTTAGTCATGGGCTCACTCTCACGGGCGTGACATACGCGTACGGTGAGTGATGCCTCTTCTCGCACGTGTGGCCTTTGGTTACAACACGTGTGAATCTCTACTCGTAAGCTTTTTCTGGTTAGTGGCAGTGTGAGTCGGAGCTGATGCTACTTAACAGCGTTAAACATGAATGAATCTAAACAAACGGTAGATTCTCATAGACTTCGAAAAATTACCATAATATCCTTATATGAATTTTTTCTCAAAAGTATTTTTTTTTGCACGATACTAAAGTTAATGTCTTAATGTCTTATAGAGAGATATTTATGGACATTTCTTCATTTATCAATCTTGTAAATTTCCATCTCTATTTATTAGATTTCCTTCGTACACAAGCTGAAACCATTCATGATTCATAAATTTCATAATTTATTGATAGTATGTGTTTTTGACGTAAATTTGTACTATAAAATTCGCATTTACAATAATCATGGGCATGCAAGTTAAAAACAATTTATGGACGTTCCTTTGACCAGTCGTCCACATAAAAACATTTTAACCAATTATAAAACAAAAACTCTCCTTTGGCAGTACAATTTTTGTTCTCATTATATTAAAAAACCGTGTGGTGTTATTATGGGTATCTACACGCTGTGACCATGGAAGACCCAATAATTAGGTGAGACTTTTTGTCATTATTTACACAGAGCAAAAACATATAAAGTTACAACACTACCCTTCTCTCTATTTTTCCTTTATTTTTTTTACTCTTTCATCTGTCATCTCTTTCATCTATTCTTCTTCCTCTTCTGGTTTTTTTTTTTTTTTTTTTTCATCAATGAGTTATCATGGAAATTTTGGAACGAACCTTTGTGTTTGAAAAATTGCATCGTCAATTTGATTTTATGTTGGGGAAAGACAATCAGTAGTGGTGGTTCTTATTTCTATTACTTGTCGGCTACCGCGGTGGTGATTGTAAGTGGTGCTCATTTCTATTTAAAATAATTGGGTTATTAACAATGGTGGAGATGATATTTACGATGATAGTGGTGATGATATATTATTGGTGGTGGTGAGTTTGGGAAAAAAAAGAGGTGTCGTCAATGGAATCATGGATTCAGATGGCGTCGGAGACAGTGTCGTGAAGTTAGATCAAATGGAGTGGTGAGTTGAGACGAAGATAGAGACGGAGGAGCTGTGATGATTGAAGATTTAGCAGCGGCGGCCAAAAAACTTAATTATGTTGTTTTCTGGGTTTGACTCGTCGATGACCAGAAATAGAATAACACTTGTTACTTTTATTGTTATCATGTTAACATCGTTATACACGTTAATATAAATATTATCTATATATCTACTATCTTACCATAAATATTTTCTATGATAATATATACTTTATCATATCAATTATAAACTTATCGCAATACAATATAATCTTAGTGATATATATTTTGTTATCGTGTTAAACCAATAGATAATCATTTAACTCATCATATATTCTTACTCAGATATTTGACAGACAATCTATTCAGAATCAAATAAGAAACGTCGATAACTGTTTTATTATATTGTTAACTTATTTGTTATATGCGAAGGGGCATTTTTGTCCAACTTACAGAAGTTGAGGAGAGAGAACTAATAATATAAAAATTATAGGTATATTCTTAATTTTTTGGTCAACTGTGGTTTTAAATTAATATAGCCCTAGTATTATTGATCTACTTTTTTCTTACTTTTAACATTGTTTTACGGTTAATCACCTTTTACCGTTGACGAAAACTGAGGAGATTAATAACTTAATAATATGGGTCGTGTAAAACAAATTAATGAATAGAAAAACAAATTGATGCAGAGCAACATGCGACCAGGATTAGAGAGCATAAAAGAATCTTTGTCTTAGTGATAAGTGATGATAACATTGAAATTTGAATTCTCTATTTTAAAGAATTATATAACCGTGGATTAAACGCCAAGCTGGCTCTGCTCCTTCTGACCATTTCACATTGTCCCTCTTTAAAAATTTAAACTATTTTCTTCAACTTTCCATCAGATGATTCCTTTATTTTCTTACCATTTACAATCTCAAATTATTACTATTATGTTAATTTCCAATCAATATTTTGGGTCCGATGCAAACTACATTATAAAGAAAATTGTATATAGATATTCATGTATCAAATTTTTTAGAAAAAGGTCTAAAATAATAAAAAAAATGATTTTGAAAAGGAGCAATATTCGCCATAAAGGAGTTATTTTAATAAATTGGAAATAATTCTAAAGAGAGAAGGGTTAAAAAGTAATTAAAAATAGATATGGAGAGTGGGAAAGTGAAGTGATAAGAGAGAGAAAGTGAAAGCTTTCTTCTGTGTAAGTCTAGAGAGGTGAAAGAGAGAGGAAAGTTTGGATTTTGATCTGTGTGGTTGGATTGTTGCGAGAACTAAACCAGACCCACCTTCAAAACTTTGTCCCTAACGAAAAACATTAATCATTCATTCTCCTGTGTGAGCTCTTCTTCTTCTTCTCTTTCTTTTGGGGGTTTTTGAAGCTTCTTCAGTGGGACAAAAAGAGTGTGTTTTTGGGTGACAATGGGAGGGGTGGTGCATCTTAGCACGGTGAAGTTAGCTAGAGGTTTCTTAGTGTGTTTATTTCTTTGGGGGTTTTTCTCGCTATCATACGCTGCTAGGTCCGGCGTATCAAAGCAGAGGTTTGAAGTGAAGAAACATTTGAACAGGTTGAACAAACCTGCTGTCAAAAGCATTCAGGTAAATCTAATCTTTCTTTTTTTTTTAGTGTTTTGGTGTTTTCTATTTGGATTGGTTTTTGATATACAAATGAAGGATTTTGATTTTACTTTTATTTTATTTGTTCTATTGAACAATTAATCAACTTTGTCTCAAGATTTTCATAAAAAAGTTATGGTCATAATTGAAAGTTTCTGACTTGAAATGTTATGTTTCTTTGTGGTTGAACAGAGTCCAGATGGTGATATTATTGACTGTGTTCCAATCTCAAAGCAACCAGCTTTTGATCATCCTTTCCTCAAAGATCACAAGATTCAGGTCTAGACACTAAAGAAAGTGATTTAGATCTGGCTTTGTGTTTTATGTTCTAAGTGCTAATGTTTTTATTTGCTTTGGTTTCTTTAGATGAAGCCTAATTACCATCCTGAAGGACTTTTTGATGACAACAAAGTGTCTGCTCCTAAATCAAATGAGAAAGAAATGCATATCCCTCAGTTGTGGCATCGATATGGTAAATGTACTGAAGGAACCATTCCCGTGAGGAGGACAAAGGAAGATGATGTTTTGAGAGCAAGTTCAGTTAAAAGATATGGCAAGAAGAAGCGTACAAGTGTCCCTTTGCCTAAATCTGCAGAACCTGACCTTATTAACCAAAGTGGTCACCAGGTGAGAGTCAAGTGTGGCTGTGAAATTGTGAAAAGTTTTATTTTTGTTCGTTTCTGGATCTGAGATGTGTTCTTTGTTTTGGGTTCTTGAATTGTAGCATGCCATAGCTTATGTGGAAGGGGATAAGTACTATGGAGCTAAGGCAACTATCAACGTGTGGGAGCCAAAGATACAGCAGCAGAATGAGTTCAGTTTGTCACAGATATGGCTTCTTGGTGGCTCATTCGGACAAGATCTTAACAGCATCGAAGCTGGTTGGCAGGTACTACAATGTTATCTCATCGATAAACATATAAGATATGTGGATGAGATTTGTGTGCGATTCTTTTTTTATGTTTCGTATATTGATTCTTGTTGCTTTTACTACAGGTGAGCCCGGATCTGTATGGTGACAATAACACAAGACTCTTCACTTACTGGACTGTAAGATTCTGAAATCTCACCTAATTAAGTTCTTCATATGCTTCTGTTTCTGCTTACATTTTTCGCTTTTATCTTACCTCACCATATTATTTGCAGAGTGATGCATATCAAGCTACCGGTTGCTACAACCTTCTCTGCTCGGGTTTTATTCAAGTCAACAGCGACATAGCAATGGGAGCAAGCATTTCCCCGGTCTCTGGATATCGTAATTCGCAGTACGATATCAGTATTCTGATCTGGAAGGTATGTTAAGCCATGAAGAGATAAGTTTAACGCAATCCAAAAGACAAGAAAAGCTGAAATGGTTTCCTTAACATTGTCACAGGATCCAAAAGAAGGACACTGGTGGATGCAATTTGGGAACGGCTATGTTTTGGGCTATTGGCCATCTTTTCTCTTCTCCTACTTAACTGAAAGTGCATCAATGATTGAATGGGGAGGAGAAGTCGTGAACTCGCAATCAGATGGCCAGCACACTTCAACGCAGATGGGCAGTGGTCGATTTCCAGAAGAAGGCTTTAGCAAAGCAAGTTACTTCAGGAACATTCAGGTAGTTGATGGGTCAAACAACCTCAAGGCACCTAAAGGACTTGGAACATTCACTGAACAGTCTAACTGTTATGATGTTCAAACCGGAAGCAATGATGATTGGGGCCATTACTTTTACTATGGAGGTCCTGGTAAAAACCAGAAGTGTCCATAAACTAGGCACCAAGTAGTTACCGGCTCGTCTCTTGAGTTCTCTTGTCTTGTGAATTCACCATGTTTGTTTCTACACACACTCACTCAAATCCGCCTTCTTGGGTAGTTTTAGGGATGGTTAAAGTTATGTAATGGTAAAAGTTTGGTGTCTTTTTCTCCATGTAAGTAGGTGGGGAAGAAGAAAGGTGTGGCTTAAGTTTCTTTGAAAACTCAGAAACTTTGGCCCTTAGTGTAATTTTACTTTGTCTCCTTTTGTATTGTGATTTGTTTAATCAAGTGAATGAATCTCTCTTTCTCACTCTTATTAACAAATAATTTCAGGAAACTAAAATTAGCTTTTGCCTGAATCTTCGTGAAACCTACTCTCTAATTCCCCTTTTTTGACCATTAGAGATTTTATTTTTTGTTTTCTCATCACCTTTTGGTAAATTTGATTTCACATTTAGAGAGAGAGTAAAAGTGATCTGGATTGCATTTGGTGATGACTGATTCATGAACTGTCTCTTTGGATGATCATCTTTTGCAAATGGGTGAATCATATTTTACTTTTTTTCCCCCACTTTTTTCACAATAAAGTTCCAAGTATACAATTATGAACTTATAACATTATAAGTACACAAATACTGAATTACAACAAAACTTTTCCCATAACCTACTTATGTATTTTTGATCATAAATTGCAAAAAGATTTTAAATATGCTATTTTCTTAATATTCCAGATCTGCCTTTTGAAAATCAATATGGTCTTGTAGGTTCAGTAGACTATGTTTGACTTAATCGGCTTAAAATTGGGATTAAAGAATATTAGAAACAAGAAAAGCATTAAAAAATTGTAATTTGTATTATATATTAATATTATATAGTTGAATGATTTAAATTTTGTGACAGAGACATTGGTCTTCCACTTCTTTTTCCTGGTTATGAGCTTTGAGATGTTGCCCAAAAAAAAAAAAAAAAAAAAAAAAAAGGTTATGAGCTTTGAGCCTATAACCTGAATTGACTTACTCAAACATGTTTAGTAATTATACTATTTACTCATGGATTAGGTACTATTTTATCATTCTTGTCTTCTTCTATCTTTCTTTCTTTAATCACACAAATCACAATTTTGTCATTCAACATTTTCTGACTAATTTAAAATTTTCAAAAATATATTCTGTGTAATTAGAGAACACATAAATTCAGGTAATAAAAAACAATTAAAAACAGATGTAAGTCTTTTTGGACAAATCTTAATTTAGCTAAATCCGTATCTAAATCATTCCATTCTCACTGACCAATGAGCGTTTCCATCACTTGGTATCTCATTGGTGCGTGATTTTCACACGCGCGTGTAGCGTTTGTTCGGACAGTACCATATCTTTATTTATTTTATTATTAAATTAAATTTTTTTTTTCCACAAAAACTTTTTCTCTCTCTACAATACGTCGTCTCTTTGAGGAAGAGAGAGAGTGAGAAAAAAGGTAGTAGCTTTTTTTTTAGTTACGGGTTCACACATTCGAAGGGTAGGGTTTTAATCTTACCTTCTTTCTCTCTCTCTATCCATTTCCCAAAACCTGAGAAACAAAATTCTCTGAGATTTATTCAAAAAGTTTTCAACATTTTACAGAAAGCAGAAGCAAGAAAAAACCCTAAAGGAAGCTAATTTGTGTTTCACAAGCTCTTAAGAGTGTGAGCCCTAGCTTAGGTTTCTTGCTTTCTCTTACTTTACTGCTTGATTTCTCTGATTTTAAAACCCTAGTGAACCAAATCTGTACCCAAGATGTCTCATTTTGCTTGAGGGCTGCTAAAGTTTCGATTTTTAAGCGATCCCTTCTGCTTCGATGCCACTGCACAGTAAGCTCATTTCGGTCAAGTAGGTAAGGTTTCTATATTTAAGCTGCGTTTTGCGAAATTGAGGTTTGGTTTTAGTTTTCTTGGTTGAATTGAAGCTGCGGATTTGATGATTTGTGCGCAAGCTTGGGGTTTTAGCTTCCCTGAGATGGAATTTTGATTTCTGAGTTGCATGCCTTTGTAGGTGGGAGAAGAAGCCATGGAAGGGGATGAGCGAGGAGTCTTACTTGCTTGTGTAATTTCGGGTACCCTTTTCACGGTTTTCGGTTTGGGTTCGTTTTGGATACTTTGGGCTGTTAATTGGCGGCCATGGCGGCTCTATAGGTAAATAAGTTCATCCATAATCATATGTTTTGGCAGCTCTGTGTTGTTTTGTCATAGATGGCGCTTGATAGAGTTGCTTTACATGAGTAGTTTTTTGACACAGAACCATAGTTGTGTGAATGATTTTGGAATGTGTTCTATTTTTGCAGCTGGATCTTTGCTAGAAAATGGCCAAAAGTATTGCAAGGTCCTCAGCTTGATGCACTATGTGGTGTTCTATCTCTTTTTGCTTGGATTGTGGTAGTATCCCCCATTGCAATCTTGATAGGATGGGGTTCCTGGTTGATTGTGATATTGGATCGAGATATCATTGGGCTTGCGGTAATAATGGCTGGAACAGCCCTTCTACTGGCATTCTACTCAATCATGCTTTGGTGGAGGACCCAGTGGCAAAGCTCAAGTATGTTTACAATCAACTCTTTTTGACTTAGTTTCACAACATTCTTCTGATGATTGATAATAGTTGTGGCACATAGTGGTAGTGTATGAAGTATCTGATGTAGGAATGGGAAAAAAGCAGAACATACGTGACTCATCAATACTTATTGTGAATGTTCTTGAACTTCTTTCTTACATTTTTTTTTTGACCAAACAGGAGCTGTCGCTTTACTTCTCCTTCTTGGTGTTGCCTTACTCTGTGCGTATGAACTTTGTGCTGTCTATGTTACGGCTGGTGCACATGCATCTCAGCAATATTCTCCTTCTGGTTTCTTTTTCGGTGTATCAGCAATCGCGTTGGCAATTAACATGCTATTTATCTGCCGCATGGTCTTTAATGGTAAAGTTTACCCAATCCTTACATGGCTTCGCAGTCCTTAATCAACATGCAATTGCGGTGTTTTCAACTTTATCAGTCTATTGTAATAGCTCAAAGAAAATCTTCCATGTCGATTAACATGTATATGTTTTGACTTCCAACCTCGATCTAAATTGTTGAAACTGTTCACCGCAGGAAATGGGTTAGATGTGGATGAATATGTAAGGAGGGCATATAAATTTGCTTATTCAGATTGTATAGAAGTGGGTCCTGTGGCTTGTTTGCCAGAACCTCCTGATCCTAATGAATTATATCCCCGGCAAACCAGCAGGTAAGTTCTTGTTGCTCTCTACCTAAAACCAGCAGCCCCTTATTTAATGATTGTTCCTGAATTTTGCAATCAACAAACTATTGATTATTTGGAACCAGCCTAAATCTGAACAGGATTCAGGGCTAGTAATTTTGCCGTTTCTCTCTAGCTTTTTTTTTTCCCAATAGAGGTGGTGTGGATGGTGTTATGATTTGTTTATTACTGAGCGCTGAAATGTTCTCTCATTCATATTTTTATCAATCAGCTGCAATTTTTGCCTACCTGTATCGTCGTCCCTTGAAGATAATTTACAAACATTTTTTTTCTTGCATATTTGTAGGGCTTCACATCTTGGCCTTCTGTACCTGGGCTCACTCGTAGTTCTCCTTGCCTACTCAGTCCTATATGGCCTCACAGCTAGGGAATCACGTTGGCTTGGAGGAATTACATCAGCTGCAGTTATTGTTCTAGGTAAAAAGATACAAATTATTTACATATATTTGGAGTAGAAGCAGGCTATTTGATTATTCCTCAACTCATCTTCATGCTTAATATTTTCTTGTAGACTGGAATATTGGGGCATGCTTGTATGGGTTTAAGCTTCTTCAGAATCGTGTTCTGGCACTTTTTGTTGCTGGCACATCCCGTCTTTTCCTAATATGTTTTGGCATACACTACTGGTTTGTTTCTGTGCTAAAAGCTTGTTACTTATCTATAGATCTAAAGTTTGCCCCCTTTATGGCATGTAAGTTATTATCCTTTATGTTGTTGCAGGTACCTAGGGCATTGTATTAGTTACATTTTCGTAGCATCAGTTCTATCAGGTGCTGCTGTTTCCCGGCATCTATCAATAACAGACCCATCCGCTGCAAGAAGAGATGCCTTACAGAGCACAGTGATCCGCTTGAGAGAAGGTTTTCGGAGAAAGGAGCAGAATAGTTCTTCAAGTTCTTCAGATGGTTGTGGCTCAAGTATGAAAAGAAGTAGTAGTATCGATGTTGGCCATGCTGGTTGTACTAATGAAGCTAATCGTACCGCAGAATCTTGCACGGCTGACAATCTAACAACAGGCAGCTCTCAGGAGGGAATCAATAGTGACAAAAGCGTAGAAAGTGGAAGACCAAGCTTAGGTTTACGTAGTAGTTCATGTCGTTCTGTGGTCCAAGAGCCCGAAGCAGGAACATCTTATTTTCTGGATAAAGTTTCTGATCAGAATAACACTCTTGTTGTTTGCTCTAGCAGTGGTCTAGATAGCCAAGGTTACGAGTCTAGCACATCGAATTCTGCAAACCAGCAGCTTTTGGATTTGAATTTGGCTCTTGCTTTCCAGGACCAGTTAAATGATCCTAGGATAGCCTCGATACTTAAAAAGAAAGCAAAAGAAGGTGATCTTGAACTCACTAGTTTGCTGCAAGACAAGGGGTTGGACCCTAACTTTGCTGTAATGTTGAAGGAAAAAAACTTGGATCCAACTATATTGGCACTACTTCAGAGGAGTAGTTTGGATGCAGATAGAGATCACCGCGACAATACTGATATTACAATCATTGACTCAAACAGTGTTGACAATACTTTGCCAAATCAGATTTCTTTATCTGAAGAATTGAGACTCCGTGGACTAGAGAAGTGGCTTAAGTTGTCTAGACTTCTTCTGCACCATGTAGCGGGCACACCAGAGAGAGCATGGGGCCTCTTTAGTCTTGTCTTTATCCTTGAAACAATCATTGTGGCCATTTTTCGCCCGAAGACCATCACGATTATAAATTCTAGTCATCAACAGGTGAGTTCCACCCTCTGATTCTTGTCTCTGTGGAAAATTTTTGGGTCTTGCCAATTTACTCAAATTGATCCTTGTAATTTAAACAAAGGTTATTCGTACCTTTGCTAACTCACTTGTTATCTAATTGTAGTTCGAATTTGGTTTCTCTGTGCTGCTATTGTCACCTGTTGTCTGTTCAATAATGGCTTTTCTTCGGTCTCTTCAAGTTGAGGAAATGGCCTTGACATCAAAATCTCGCAAGGTATGGCTCGTTTCTTTGGTTTAGTATGTTCATTAGCACTTGTTGTGGACAATGCAGATACCGTGTGATGTTTTAATTGTTCTAAATTGTTTCTATGTTTTCAGTATGGCTTTGTTGCCTGGCTTCTGAGCACTTCAGTTGGATTGTCACTCTCGTTCTTGAGGTATGACTACTGCCAACTTTTCGCACAATGGTCACAGGATTATGTCATTCATTGGACTGCTACCAACTTTTCTCACATGGTCACATTTTTATGTTCTCACTACAAACATCATGCATGCTTCAATTTTGCAGTAAATCGTCAGTACTTTTGGGAATATCCTTGACTGTGCCCCTCATGGCAGCATGCCTGTCTATTGCTGTTCCCATATGGATGCATAATGGGTACCAGTTTTGGGTACCACAGTTATCATGTGGTGACCAGGCAAGAGATTTAAGATCTCCCAGGATAAAGGTGTGTGTATTTTCCCTGACCTAGTTGCAAGTATCTCTCTTTGTCAATTAAATATCTCTAACTAAACTTTCTTTCCATTTTAGGGGTTTATTCTTTGGATTTGTGTTGTGTTGTTTGCGGGATCTGTAATTGCTCTTGGCGCAATTATATCTGCTAAACCTTTGGATGATTTAAAGTATAAGCTGTTTAGTGCCAGAGAAAACAACGTCACGTCACCATATACATCTTCTGTATACCTTGGTTGGGCAATGTCATCTGGAATTGCTTTAGTAGTTACCGCCATTCTGCCAATAGTTTCATGGTTTGCAACTTATAGGTTTTCCCATTCTTCTGCTGTCTGTCTCATGATATTCTCAGGTAATTTGTGTTTCTGTTAGTTTGCTCACATTTGGTTGGGATTTGCCTTCTTTAAGTAATCCTTATATGCCTTTCCGTCTACTTTCTAGTTGTTCTCGTGGCATTTTGTGGAACATCATATTTGGAAGTTGTGAAATCTAGAGATGATCAGTTGCCCACAAAGGGTGATTTCCTTGCGGCCTTGCTTCCACTTGCATGCATTCCGGCGCTGCTTTCACTATGCTGTGGGATGGTTAAATGGTGAATGACTATTTTTTCACATTGCCTATTAGATCTTACTCTCAGTTTCAATGAGATCGTCTTTTTATGTTTTGTGGTTGTTCTTTACAGGAAGGACGATTGTTGGATACTATCTCGAGGTGTATATGTTTTTTTTTCAATAGGTCTTCTTCTTCTTTTTGGTGCGATAGCAGCTGTTATTGCAGTCAAACCATGGACGGTAAGTGCAAAGTTGCTTACATAATTCTCAAAGTTTTTGGCTGAATTTTCTCCATCTGATGCATCTTTGTGTTTCAATAATAACAGATAGGCGTGTCTTTTCTCTTAGTTCTTTTCATAATGGTGGTAGCAATTGGTGTTATCCATCTTTGGGCGTCAAACAATTTCTATTTGACCAGGAAACAGACATCCTTTGTCTGCTTTCTTGCCCTTCTTTTGGGCTTGGCCGCATTCCTTCTCGGATGGCATCAAGGTGAGGATTGCTCATATCTTATTTTAGACTCTTCGTAGAGGTGAGACCTACTCTAGTGATACAGCAATTTCATACATGTGTTTTTTGTTTGCAGATAAAGCATTTGCTGGAGCATCTGTTGGTTATTTTACATTTCTGTCTCTTTTGGCTGGAAGAGCATTAGCTGTGAGTTCAACAGAACTGTGGCTTTTTCTGTTTCTGTATTCAGCCGAAGTATTTACTATTTTTTTTTCTTCTAGGTTCTTCTATCCCCACCAATTGTGGTATATTCTCCAAGGGTACTACCAGTATATGTCTACGATGCTCATGCTGATTGTGGAAAGAATGTCAGGTATGTAGCCACTTGAGTACCCCTAACAGTATTGCATCTGCTGATCTGAAATAATGACCATAAATGATTAAGCTGATCGACTCTCATAAGCTTTTGTATTGATTGCATTGGGATTTCTCCAGTGCTGCATTTCTTGTCCTATATGGAATTGCTTTGGCAACAGAAGGCTGGGGTGTTGTTGCTAGTCTGATAATATATCCTCCGTTCGCTGGTGCTGCTGTATCAGCTATCACCCTTGTAGTAGCCTTTGGGTTTGCTGTTTCTCGCCCGTGTTTGACTCTTGAGGTTAGTTTTCTTGTCGTTTGATTTATTTGTTCCTTAAAATATAGATTATTGGTTAGTGATTCATTTGATTCACTTCGCTAATTCCTTCTGATGGTCTTCAGATGATGGAGGTTGCTGTACGTTTTCTTAGCAAAGATACTATAGTGCAAGCTATCTCTCGATCTGCCACGAAAGTAAGTTACACTCTGATGTGTCTCTTGAAAATTATATTGATATTCTATTATTGGCCTTATTTCAACACATTCACGTAATATGGAGCTCCATGGGATGTATGATTTATTCCGCCTTTGCAACTTATTAATTACAGACAAGAAATGCTCTATCCGGCACGTATTCAGCTCCCCAAAGGTCCGCCAGCTCTGCAGCTCTTCTGGTTGGGGACCCCTCTGCAATGCGTGATAAAGCAGGGAACTTTGTGCTTCCTAGAGATGATGTCATGAAATTAAGGGATCGTCTCAGGAACGAAGAAAGAGTTGCTGGATCAATCTTCTACAAAATGCAATGCAGGAAAGGATTCCGTCATGAACCACCTACAAATGTAGATTACAGAAGAGACATGTGTGCCCATGCAAGAGTTTTGGCGCTGGAAGAGGCAATTGATACAGAATGGGTGTATATGTGGGACAAGTTTGGTGGTTATTTACTACTGTTGTTAGGTTTGACTGCTAAGGCGGAGAGAGTTCAGGTGAATCCTGATTCTAAATTTTCATATATTCTTCTCTATGTATGTCTGAGACAGGATTATCTCGATGTTGTAGGATGAGGTACGGTTGCGGCTTTTCTTAGATAGCATTGGGTTCTCGGACTTAAGTGCCAGAAAAATCAGTAAATGGAAGCCAGAGGATAGAAGACAATTTGAAATTATTCAAGAGAGGTACAAGTTTCTTATAATTATGTGGTTTGATGAAGCTGAACACTTACACTGTTGCCTATCATTTTCTTTTGTGTTGTAAACTTTAGTTATTTGAGAGAAAAAGAGATGGAAGAGGAAAGCCTTATGCAGAGACGTGAAGAAGAAGGGAGAGGCAAAGAAAGAAGGAAAGCTCTTTTGGAGAAGGAAGAACGCAAATGGAAGGAAATTGAAGCTTCCCTTATTCCATCTATTCCTAATGCTGGTAGCAGGGAGGCAGCAGCCATGGCAGCTGCAATACGTGCTGTTGGGGGTGATTCTGTCCTTGAGGATTCCTTTGCCAGAGAGAGAGTCTCGGGTATTGCACGTAGGATACGCACTGCTCAACTTGAACGTCGCGCACAACAGGTTAAAACTAAACTTATTTTTATATATTGCAAGTGTACTTTCTTATGATGCTGATTGCTGGAGAATTAACTAAGAAAAGTTATTACCAGACTGGAATATCTGGGGCAGTTTGTGTTCTTGATGATGAACCTATGATAAGTGGTAAACATTGCGGCCAAATGGACTCAAGTGTCTGTCAAAGTCAGAAGATTAGCATTTCCGTTACAGCAATGATCCAATCCGATTCTGGACCTGTATGTCTTTTTGGCACTGAATTTCAAAAGAAAGTCTGTTGGGAGATTCTGGTTGCTGGTTCTGAGCAAGGAATTGAGGCTGGCCAAGTTGGGCTTAGGTTGATAACAAAAGGTGAGAGGCAGACAACCGTGGCTAGAGAGTGGTATATTGGTGCAACCAGCATAACTGATGGAAGGTCTAACTCTTTTCCCCCGCAGTTTCCATATTGCAGAATTTATTTCGAGGACTTTTGTGATGCATATTTCTCATGATCTGGTTTGGCAAAAGTTTCTGATTTTATCATGGATTTCTGTCATATTCATGGATTTCTGTCATATTTATATTTGTGGTTTCAATCACAGGTGGCATACAGTGACAATCACAATTGATGCTGATGCGGGGGAAGCTACTTGTTACATAGATGGTGGGTTTGATGGCTACCAGACTGGGTTACCCCTAAGTATTGGTAGTGCCATTTGGGAACAAGGAGCTGAAGTTTGGTTGGGTGTTAGGCCACCTATAGATGTTGATGCATTCGGGAGATCAGATAGTGATGGAGTCGAATCAAAGATGCATATTATGGATGTTTTCCTTTGGGGGAAATGTTTAAGTGAAGACGAGGCGGCTTCTTTGCATGCGGTCATTGGCATGGCTGACTTAGACATGATTGATTTGTCTGATGACAATTGGCAATGGACGGATTCACCCCCTAGAGTATGTTTTTCTTCTGTTGAATGTTGGCATATTTTTTTCAGTCCGATGTTTGTGGAGGCTAATGTTAAAACCCATACTAATTTTTGTTGATTCCTTTTTCTCTTTTTACCAGGTCGATGGTTGGGATAGTGATCCTGCCGATGTTGATCTCTATGATAGGGATGACGTAGATTGGGATGGACAATATTCCAGTGGGAGGAAAAGAAGATCAGGTCGGGATTTTGTAATGAGTGTCGATTCCTTTGCTAGGAGACACAGGAAACCCAGGATGGAGACACAAGAAGATATGAATCAAAGAATGCGTTCAGTTGAGTTGGCTGTCAAAGAAGCTCTCTCTGCACGAGGTGATAAGCAATTTACTGACCAGGAATTTCCTCCAAATGATCGCTCTTTATTTGTGGATACACAAAATCCCCCTTCAAAATTGCAGGTATGGATTGTTAAAATTTTTCTCCTTTCTTCTGTTTTTAGTTAAATATCCTCACTCCTTTAAGTGATTATATATCTGGACACAAAATCTGCCTTCACATAGATCAAGTAAAGTTAACAACTTGATGGGCACTCTAACCTTTTGAGTGTCATAATTTCAGGTTGTTTCTGAATGGATGAGACCTGACTCCATTGTGAAAGAGAACGGTAGTGATTCCCGTCCCTGCCTGTTCTCCGGGGATGCAAATCCTTCAGATGTTTGCCAGGTTTGATCAATTACTTTTCCTGTTCATTTACTTTTTCGTGACTGTCTTGTATGCATATCATTCAAAATGATCCCAGAGATTTATTCTTACGATTGGGTTAACTTGTTCTATAGGGGCGTTTGGGGGATTGTTGGTTCTTAAGCGCCGTTGCAGTTTTGACAGAGGTTTCACGAATATCTGAAGTGATCATTACTCCTGAATACAACGAGGAAGGGATCTACACTGTTCGTTTTTGTATTCAGGTTCCTGTCTCAAACATTCTTTCACGGCACTGCTTTGTTCTCTTGATCGTAGATTCGTGCAGGTTCTTCTATGATTTATGTACAATCAGAGGTTTCAAGTTTGATTGCTTTCCCCTTGCAGGGTGAGTGGGTTCCTGTTGTGATCGATGACTGGATACCATGTGAATCACCTGGTAAACCAGCTTTTGCTACTAGCAAAAAGCTCAATGAACTCTGGGTCTCCATAGTGGAGAAAGCATATGCCAAGCTCCATGGTTCTTATGAGGCATTGGAGGGGGGACTGGTTCAGGATGCTCTTGTCGACCTAACTGGAGGAGCTGGTGAGGAGATTGACTTGCGGAGTGCTCAAGCACAAATAGATCTTGCAAGTGGCAGATTATGGTCTCAATTGTTACGCTTTAAACAAGAAGGGTTCTTACTTGGTGCTGGAAGTCCATCAGGATCTGATGTTCATGTATCTTCCAGTGGCATTGTGCAAGGGCATGCTTACTCCGTCTTACAGGTATTCCCTGGTACTTTGGTTGCATTTGTGATATACT
This sequence comes from Arabidopsis thaliana x Arabidopsis arenosa, assembly GCA_019202795.1. Classification (NCBI taxonomy): domain Eukaryota; kingdom Viridiplantae; phylum Streptophyta; class Magnoliopsida; order Brassicales; family Brassicaceae; genus Arabidopsis; species Arabidopsis thaliana x Arabidopsis arenosa. The sequence continues at coordinate 19,089,564 of CM032918.1, read as the reverse complement.
GAGTAGGAGAACACAATTTAACATATTTACTTACTGTCTTTCTTCAGGTGAGAGAGGTCGATGGGCACAGACTTGTTCAGATCCGAAATCCATGGGCTAATGAAGTTGAGTGGAATGGTCCCTGGTCAGACTCATCCCCAGAGTGGACTGATAGGATGAAGCACAAGCTGAAGCATGTTCCACAGGTAGTTTCTCTTGTCCTTCACTTCTCTACGGCTCATTTCTTTTGTTCCTTGAATTCTTTTAGCCCGATTAGGGGGCCTAGCTTCAGAAACTGGTTAAAGATTTTGCTTTACTGTTAACAAGGGGACATACATGGACAAAACATAGTTGCGTGTAAATATATGTAATTATGCTATGGTTTGTTCAAGTAAAGTATATTGCGTACTGATCCTGTGCATTCTGTTAAACAGTCAAAAGAAGGTATATTCTGGATGTCCTGGCAAGATTTCCAGATTCATTTCAGATCAATATATGTTTGTCGGGTTTACCCCCGTGAGATGCGCTACTCTGTACATGGCCAATGGCGAGGGTATAGTGCCGGTGGCTGCCAAGATTATAGCTCATGGCATCAAAATCCACAATTCAGGCTGAGGGCAACTGGTTCTGATGCATCTTTGCCAATTCATGTGTTCATCACCTTAACTCAGGCACGTGCTATTTCTTGATGAAAACTTTTTCTATCTATAAATTCTTATGTAACTATCCTCAGCTCATTCTCCCAATGTTACTTACAGGGCGTAGGTTTCTCAAGAACAACTCCTGGATTTCGTAACTACCAATCAAGCCATGATTCACAGTTGTTCTATATCGGAATGAGGATTCTTAAAACTCGTGGACGTCGTGCTGCGTACAACATATTTCTTCATGAATCTGTTGGTGGAACAGACTATGTGAACTCCCGGGAGATATCATGCGAAATGGTTCTTGACCCTGATCCTAAGGGTTATACTATTGTCCCAACCACTATACACCCAGGGGAAGAAGCACCTTTTGTCCTTTCAGTCTTCACAAAAGCATCCATTGTTCTTGAAGCTTTGTAGTGCCCATATAGTCAGATGGCTCTCTCATCAACCATGATATCGTCCAAGTGCTTGTGTTGTTTAAGGAACCAGACGCTTATGTCTCAATGTTAAGACTTGTTTGCCCACGATCAGCGGAACATTATAGAAGGTAAATTTCTTAACCTTTCTGCAAAGATTGCTCTTTTCTGATCCTCTCCCTCACTATTCCTCATTCGGACTTAATTCTCTCCTTAACAGCATCTGATCTGATAGCTGGCCATCACATTATCTGGTGAATCTTTGAAGTCTCGGGATGAAATGTTTTAGTTATTGTCCTGATTTGTACCACGAAGCTAACTGCTGAGAGGATAACTTGCACTGGAGAAAGCGCTTTTCAGGCATGGCTAACCGGCATTCCATCTCAATCTTGAGACACGCATCAAATGTACATTTGTAGGTATTGCGACAAGTACAGATTTATTAAATGTAGAATAACTACTTCATAACTGAGGAAACAAGGAGAGAAATAGGAGACTTGTGACTTGTTAGGTAAAGGTTTGGTACTCGGTAGTGGTAGCTGCAGTTTTGGTTGGTGTGTTGTAATATCCAGACACTAATCTGTGTGCAGATTTCGTTTCCACTCTAATATATAAGCACTCTCTACCTCTCTCGATCTTTCACTGTCTCTCTATCTCTTAATCTGGGTTTAGAGTTCTCATTACACGCTCATCCATGTCTAAATGGAGATTAGAACTCCTCATCATCAATCGTTGTTGTGTACATGATTTGTCTATGTGCAGATCAACAAGTCAAACAAGCAAAAGGTGAGAAAAGAGACAGATCAAGAAGATAGATTAGCTTTGAAAGCAAAACATCATCAAAAATACAAGTGCCTCATTGTTAACCTGTAGTAATGAAGAGAGGCATCTCAAAATGTAATGAAAAAGCGAAATACATCCATTCTACCCCTCACCAAAATCTTGAATATTTCTTTGAGTTCTTTTCCTTCTACGGTTCTTCACTCCGAATCGCTTTCCATGCTCCCCATTGCCTTCAATCCTCTTGGTCTCTACATGAAAATATGAATGTATCACACCTCTTTGCTAGTACATAAACATTAACATCCACAAAGAAACGAGAAAGAGAAAAATCTTATACCTTTTTTGAAGTCTTCTTCTCTCTTACTTCATATCTCTCTTTGCACAGATCTGATAACCAAGCTCCTGGACTCACCAGCTGCATTATACATAATCATGAGATAAAAGTGGTTATGAAGAACACAATGGTAAGTTTTCAAAGAGACTCACAAGCAATGTCTTCTGAACCAATTTGGCTCGTTTCTTAGGTCTTTGAGGAAGCTTGCAACCTTTCATAGCCAAGAAATCTTCTTCCTTCTCTTTATTTGACAAAGTTATAAACAACTTTGGCCACACATGCTTCTTGGTTTCTTTCACAGGTTCCTTAATAATTTTTCCACTCTCATCTATACCCATCGAACCCCTAGTTGTGTAATACCTATCTTCCTTCTCAGGCGACGCCACAAACGATCTCCGCACATTGACTAGAGAATCTGTGATCCTATCACCGCAGAAACATAACAATTTCTTACATAAAAAAAACTAGAAAAAAAATCACTCACAAACAAACCATTTCATCCGTTTTGTCCCTAATCAAACTTACTTGTTAGGACGGTTAAGATGTCGAGAAGGCGAGCCTCTCTCAGAAGAGACAGCACGCGAAATGAGTTTACGTTTAGTCAAGCAATCAGTTGATTTGCCATTTGCAAGGCTTTGATCTTTCTTCACTTTCATACATCTAACTCTTTTTCTTTCTCCCCATTGCAACACAAAATCTGCCTCTGTGGTTCCACTCCCTCTCTGTCCCTTTACCTCCTCCATTACACAACACTCACTCCCTTTCTCTTAACCTTACACAACCAACAAAGAAACATAAACTCAGACATTGAAACTCTTCCAGAAATAGACCAACAAATCTAGAACAATCACTAAGAAAGTTCCTGCTTTTTTATTATAGATTAAATGCACACAAAAGGGGAAAAAATTTCTGTTTACAATCATCATACACGTTTCTGATTTCTAACAACTAATTGAAATAAACCACAGATAACAAAAAAAAAAAAAGACAAATCAGAACTAATTGGTAGAAACAAGACTCACTAACCTCAAGATCTGCAACTTAAACTCAGCGACTTAGCTTCAAGAATCACCCTACAAAGCAGCAATATCCAAAAACAGTATAAACAAATCAGAAAAAAAAAAGAGACTAAAATCTATAAATCAGAGATAGTGTTTACTGCAGAATCGATTCTTCAATATTTACATAGAACACAAACACACCATTGTATTTACCTCTACAGTCAAATATATACAGAAACAAGAGTATAAACACTTACAAGAGTGAAACTTGATGAAACCAAAGACAGAAGAAACTTGGATGAATTATTAGGTAAAATGGTGAGAGAAAAAAAAAAGAAAGAAAAAGTTGTTTCTCTCGAAAGATAGAGAGATTCAAACTCCACAAAAAAATAATTCAGAATTTGTTTTCTGGATTTTTTTAATATCTCGATGAGACCAGAAGATCGAAACACTGTTTATCTATCTTCTTTAAACACACACACACACACAAAAGAAATTAAAACTGCTTACCCTCTGGTCTTTACTGCGACGCTCACCATTTTTTTTTTTATTATTGTTGCTCATTTTAATTTAATAATGAGAAAAATAATGTGATTGATAACAACCGTCGGATACAAAATTGACGGTGAGATGGGCTTCTAGAAGTTAAAAAGCCTAAGCCTGTTGTGTTTTTGATAAAGAGAACTCGTTATGGGATATCAACAAATCATATTATGACACGTGTATTATTTTTGTCGAGTACACGTTAGTACGGTTTCAGCGGATAATAAACACCATGCCATATGTCTGGCGAGAAGATCCAAAATAAGATTTTGCGTTAAGACAGTAAAAAGATTTTGTCCCACGCGCCAATGACATCTGATTTCACAGATCTAACCAAAATCGCCTTTGGCTTTTACTGGGCGGTGAATGTCACGCTCGAAAGGTGCGTATGTGATTAGATTTAAACCCTTTTCAAAAACTTATATCCAAGCTTGGGCTAATATTGGGCTCAATCTCTGGGCTTTGGTAGTGAGGCTGAATTTTTAAAATTTTCCGATTTCATCATTTATATAGTTTACTACTTACTAGTATAGCTTTTTTTTTTTCCTTCATTTGTGTACATTCAAGAAAGAAAAGAAAACATAAATTTCTTGAATAATTATCTCCATTTTTGATATTATTATTTTTATAATAAATGTAATGTTCTCTTTTCAAATATGAATATATAGACATTGGAGTGCTAGCTTGCAATCAAGCCCAATGAGTTTCAAATATTGTATATCGTGTCTAGATTTCAATCACTCTTAAGCCTAAGATAGTAAAAGAATCGTAGTTCTTTTTTTTTCTATATAAATGGAAAAATAATACTCTTAACCTGAGAGAGAGATAAAAAGAACTTGAAAGTTAAATATATACAAGTCTATTATATTTGTGTATCTCGTATTGTAAAAGAAAATTGCACTAGTCCAGTTGTCACCAATACATATATAAGAACTTTTTTCTTAAATGTAATTTTTTTTTTGTTAAAGTTCTTAAATGTAATTGTGGCTCTATGCATATATTTCTGAAATTCCAAACGGCTTTGTGTTGTTCTCTTTTGTGGTCAGTCACATTTATTTATCTTACACAATAATTTATTCTTAAAAAAGGTTTATATGTGTTTGTCTATAACTTCATAATAAGCCGTAAAAAGGAGGCAAACTGAGTTTTCAAAACATATTTTGAACAAAAGTAACTAGATTTGAATCTCGCCAACGGTCCACTATATTTTAAAGTTCCAACTTGGAACTCATTATTATGCTTTGGTCGGAAAAGTTTACACTTTTATTTATAAATCTCGTTGCGTCCTTGTTCTAATTACTTGCTGATTTTAAACTTAAACGGTTAGTTCTAATTCCTTAAAAACACGAAACCAGAAGGATAATTAAATATAGTTAGTGAATAGTACTTATGAAAAAATCAAAATAAAAGAGAGTGGATTACTCCTTTTAACTTCAAAATTCGAAAACAAGAGTAACAAACAAAGACTTCGTATGTTATGGTGTTTAGGGTCCACAAAAGCATTCCAGCCTCATGCATATGATTATGCATAATTGTATGTTTGGTATTTGTAAGCTTTTCCAGCTATTTTATTTTGTTATCTTCTTCTTTGGTCAGTTTGATTTTTTTGTATATGATTTTTAAAAGCATGCTACTGATAATACTAATTCTTTTCTTTTGTAATTGGGGTAGTTGGTCATTTTCATAGTTTGGTGTGAACGTTGATATTAACATCACTAATTTCAAGGAAACACTAAAACGGCTAATTGACCCTTTAGTGCAATCAGAAACATTACATGAATAAAGTGATTGTCTCTTACAAAAAAAAATTAGACAAAAGGAAAAGGGGTATTCTAAAATATAGTTTTGATGAAAATAGTTTTGCATATAATATGTTTATTGGTTAATTGCTTAGCAAATTTGCTTACAAACTAAATAAAATCTCTATAAATTAATGTTGTTGTGACTAAGATATTTTCTTAATTTATAAAGACATTAATTGATAAAAATTAATCCGTGACTGGAAATAATATATTAATTTATAGAAGTTTTTACTGTACTTTGCTTTTCTAAATCTCATGTAGAATTTGGTTAGTTATTACTAGTAAAAGCTAATCTCTAAATATAAGAAGAGTATAACTTTTTTTAAATACACTAATAAAACTATAGGAGTTTTACTATACTTTGCTCATCTAAATCTCATTGGTTATTAATAGTACTAAGTAATAGCTAATCAATCTTTAAAAATAAGAAGAATATAAACTTTTTAAATACACTAACAAAGTTAGATGTAACTTCTTATCCTTTGAACAACTCATGTGAAGACACAAATACAAAATTTATTACAATTAAAAGAAAAATTAGTAAAAAATATTATTGTGAGGTTGGAAAGAAAAAAGGACAGTGGTTGAGAAAAAGAAGAATGTGGTTTGGGCCAAGAGACAGCCAATTTGCCAGCTGTAAAATCTCATACAATTGTTGTATAAATAGACAATACCATCCCCACAACTATTATCATCACAACACACACAAATCCAAACAAGAATAACAAAATCTTTCTCTTAAAAAAATTCTTATTTCAAGACATCAAAGGAGAAGTAATGGAGGCAATGAAGATGAAGATGATGATGTTTGTTATAGTTGTTGCGGTGGCTTTTTCAGCTGCGGCGGCTGCCACCGTGGAAGCTCCAGCTCCAAGCCCAACTTCTGATGCTGCTATGTTTGTACCAGCATTGTTTGCATCTGTTGTTGCTTTGGCATCTGGTTTCATCTTTTGATCATTCTTTTTATTCTCCATTATTTAATTGTATTTGTTAATGAGTTTGTGTGATTTGATTCTATTGTTTAGAATGTTGCATTCTTAATGCAACCATCTGTTTCTCTATGTATCTATGTGTATCATCAATTCATCAGACTGTTTATGAGATCGTTTATTTTAACACTTGGTGTGCTTATGGCCCTTGTTATCTTAATCCAACAAAAGGCATTACATAACGAGTCTTGGAAGTTACAAAAATATCAGATTTCAGGGATTTGGGTTCACACAAGGATCAATAAGAGATGATACTTTGGAATTGTCTCAAGGGTCGATGGAATCAATGATGTGATGAGCTGTATTTAGATGGTTGTGTGGGGGCAACTATGATGTGACATCGTCATCATGATTATCATGATGTCGTTAAGGCAACATAAGATCCCATGTGACTCACCTCAGAAAAGATATCCCCACAATAAATGACATCACATAAAATTGCAATAATCATATATGCGACTCGAGATAGAAACCAGAATAAACATTCTCTTGCTCTATCATAAAGAAACAAATTTGGAAAATCAAAGCTAATGATGCAAACTGATCAATGCTGTTGACTTTAGGGCTAAAACATAATCTAAATCACAAATATGAGTGCCAATACCTATAAGGTTAATCCTAAATACAAAGCATTTGATTGTGAGCAAGTTCCAATAACAAGACATAAGTGTACAAACATTCATAGGCAACTTTTTCATACCAAACCACAAACCATCCAATAAGCTTCCAATACTTTATCTCATCTAACCAAACCTTACTTCGTCTTTTATATATAATAGAATAAACTTAAGGGTAAGATTGGGTATGTGGGACGATTTAGACAGAGAATCTGTTTAAGCCATGTGATGCATAGAAGAAAGTGGCCGGCAGTAAGAATGGGACCATACCATAGCATTTAAGTGCTCCTGCTTCGCCTGGAAAGAGAGAGAGAGAGAGAGAGAGAAAACGCCTTTGTAAATGGCCGCTGCTTTTATCGTCCATTTACTTGCTCTCCATTTCTTCTTATGTGTCCTGAAAATCACAAGTTCAATGGATGAAGACACTGATTATACCAGTTCTTTTATAGCAAAATCTAGAGATAAGTTAAGTAGCTTACCAGATAAGAAACGGGGGCAACACCTGAGGAAGTTGCAATCTGTAAGCTGACAACAGATAGCATCAAGATGGTCCCGGGGCAGACAAAGAGAGACTCTGAAAACCCGAGTCTATTGTCAGAATTTTCATCTGCACAACTCATACAACAGTCAGGATCCATTATGTGACTGATCAAGAGAGAAACATGATGTTCAGCTTAAGGTACCAGAATTTTACAAGAACATAAGTCAGCCCTGAGAAACCCATATGAATTATCTTGCTAAATTTACAGTGGGATGATAAATAATGTTGAATTACAAATACAAGGGGTTATAAAGAAACTAACCTATGCACCTAAGTGAATCAGAACCAGTAGAGCAAGCCTTAAATGCTAATTTTTACAGATTTCATAAGCACCAAATCAAAACCTCGACTACATCTACACCATTTCTTCCTACTTCGTTGTAACATATATATCACTGGTGAACTACCCCGAGATACCTACGCGCCTTAAATATGACAAGACTATTCGGGAGGTGCAGGATGAAGTTTGCAGAAAGATTGGTCTAATCTTCTGATAGAGAACTTTAGTGATCTGCATTCTTTTGCATTGTTTTAAACTCCTGTCTTAGTTCTTTGTCTGCAAAGTGAAGCAGACGTCTCAATCTCAGAACCATATCACAGTGAAACGGCAATGCCGTCCGCCTGTCCAGATATGCTGGACTAACAGTCATCCATGATAGAGCATGGAGTTCTGCCGCAATTGACTCAAGGATAAGATGGCTTTCAACCTCAAAATCTCTAGTTTCTTTGGTCCCTCCTCCCTGCTTCATGATTCCCTGAAGAATTCTGTCATGAGCATTGTCATAACCACCATAATAGTCTATGAGACTTACAGAAAGAACTGATGGCCATTCTTCTTTCATGTTTATTCTTGAGTCTTTTCTCATGGAAGGCACAGCTTTTGAAACAACAAATCCAGTAGACAAGGGGATTGCACAGCCTTTGCTCTGAAGGAGGTGAGCAAGTGGAGGTGACTCGGCAGTTAAACATGTAGGAAGCTGAAGAGGACTTGGGTGAAGAAAGCGCATGTTGGGTGATGGTATCATCATGTAAGAGAAAGCGGTAGACCCAAGAGACTTGACAGGAGTGAAACCTTCAATGTAGTTAACAGAACTCATACCAGTACTATTCTGGCCACCTCCTGCATAATTGTGCATATAACCATGCAAGTCAGTGTCTTGCTCCATATCTTATGAAAATTTATAATTGATCACATATATGAGCGAAATGCGGGGAACAAAAGAAAACAAATAAGAAAACTGACCAGCAGACACCAACTCAGCTGGAAGAACAAAATGTAGGGAGTGATCAAGTGAAACAGAAGCAAAACTGATGCTGTGAACCCACTGAAATAATCCCCTTGGAGTACCAGATATGGTTTGCCCACCCATTATCTGCTTTCTTCCAGCAGATTGCCCAATACTGCCTTTCACAAAGGTGGATGGTTTTGAATGAGAGCTGTAGAGTGTGCTAGTTGATGAGGCTCTCTCTTGAATCAGACTCAGATCCTGCTGTTGCAAGGAAGATCCGTTGCTGTTGGTGGCTATGCCAGAAGGCGCAGAACGTCGCAGTTGAATAGGCCACTTTTTAATCTCAGGACCTCCAGCTGAGTAAATAGCCTTTTGCCACTCTGTTATCTCAGTCGCAAGCAGACAACAATAGCAGGGTTATGTACCATGCAATATTTGAGAATTATATTCCCAAGCGCAATTGGAATAAGAGCGAGATGAAATATCAGATTAAGAACAGAATCTAAGGGTAAAAGAAGCTAATTTACCTTGGTATTCAAGCTCGAAGAAATTCCCAATGCGTGTAATGACAAAATCCCTGGGTTTGAAAGATCCATTGTCAGGGGAGGAACACACCTGTAGTATTTGACATCCCTGCTGCAGAACTTGAACAAAAAGACACTGCAGCCCTTTTGTATCCTGTCTACTGCTAATTCCACCAAAGGGAAAGATATGTGTGTCAAGCAATTCACCCCTGGCATCCGTCCAGATGCTTACAAGCCATCTCCAGTCCTCTGTCCAACCGTAGCAGCAATGTAAACTTGGAATAGCCTTTCCTTCGAGCTGGGATGCATCCCCCTGGGAGCTTGATCCCGATGTTATACCTTCCATTGAATTCATGCCAGGTCCAGAACCTCTGCCACCATCCTCGGGTATTGGCTTGGAAGACTCAGAACCCAAGCTGCCGAAAGTAGGTGAAACACCACGCTCCACAGAACCAGGCCCGGAAAGAATGAAAAGTGGTTCAAATAAATAGAAAATTTCATCATTAAGGTAAAAATCTCCATTTCTGCTTGGGTCGCAACTTAGTCCTCCAGATCTTGGTATTTGCCAGGAAGTAGAGGTATCCCAACCACTCGTTCTCAAGCTAACATCAATGTCACCATCTCTTGGATGTGTAGAACCTGTCATTCGAGAACCACCGCAGTCTTTCCAGATTCCTGAAATAGAGCTCATCGATGTCAACGCTGAAGAGGATCTGCTTGATAAAGATGATGAGAAAATTGCATCATTAGGCATTCCTCGTGAAATTCTCCGAGCTTTATTGTATACAGAAAAAGCAGTATCCTTGAGAATGACGAGCTCATTAAAGCTTGGACTTGTTATCCGGAAAATAGAATCAACCGACACCACTTGTAGAACTAATTTGGGGACACTAAACCCTGAAAGCACTGGAATGTGAGATATTGATGCTTCGTCAACAGCAGTAGAACTACCAAACGCCCTTGCAACCTGACTGTTGAGTATTGATCTCCTCTCTCTATCTGACTGTATTACTGATCCAAGTGCTATAGACGATTCGACGATCGTCCTTAAAACTGCTGAAGGATCAGGAAATGGACACACTATGTACACTACCTATAAGAAAAGTCGAGTCAACAAGTATCAACAGCTACACTTGGTAGAAGTCATAAAAATACTTATCTCACTTAACATATGTATTTTCTAACTCATACTTACCATACAAGGACTTCCTGATCCTTCTTTCTGGTTTGTGTAAAGGGAAGATCCAAGCTTTAGACCTTTCAGCGCTTTTGATAAAGACTTCAGATAGCTATTCACATTCCACCCATTTGACAATGATAGAAAATAATCGCTGAGAGATCCCAGAAGCGATGTGTTATTGCTTTCAATCTTCATTGATTGAGGGCAATCAAGCAGAACAAATCCAGATGAGGATAATCTTCCAGCGTCCGTATCCATTTGATTTCCCAGGCTCTGTGGCAAATGGGTTCCCAGCCTGCACGTTTCATACACTATGCAACAAAAGGTACATTAGAAGAAAATGATGAGACAATATCAGAACTTTGTTCCACTAGAAACATTTTTTTAACAGAAACCAGTTCCTACTTCCTATCATGTTTGAGCATAACCTCTTTCACAATAGATAAACTCGTTGACTCACCAGTTCCAAGTTGCTGGAAGAAATCAGCAGCAGCACAAGTTAAAGGATCAATATCCGGGCATACAACAGTATAGTTAATCTGCGAAAGGTAGCAAAGAACAACATCAGTTATCTTAATGAAGAAGATTATCACTAGGCCTAATTTGCAGGAAGACAAAAGCATATCTCTCAGAAAAATATCCTAAAAACTCACACTTTTTGGCAGAGCATATGGCTCAAACGGGGCCTTTTCCCAATGTGGCAAGGAGTTTGTAGATATCTTAAGCCAGTCATCTTGGTACCTGTCACAGGAAAAAGATGCATACATAACGAGAGCTCTAAATCTCCAGCAATACAGCCTGTAATCAAATTCTAAGATATCCTAAAAAGGAAGTCATGAATACTTCATTAAATAACCCGACCACAAGGGCATCTTGATCAAGACCAAATTCTTTTTTAAGGAAGACTGCTAATATAACAGACAGACATGTATATACATACCCGACAAGTATAGCAGGTGATGGAAGAACAAACAGTGTCGGTCGGAGTAATTCTGAACTGTATATGTCTAGGCTCTGAGCCGTCTCCTCTCCTTTCCCACCATCTATTGCATTTGACACTGCTTGTTTGCCAAGATATTATTAATAATAGAACCATCAGAGATTTTGACACCATTCACTCTAAGATATCAATTAAAACCACAGTGGAAACAGTAGAGTTCAAGGAGATGAAAAGCAAGCGTGAGACTGAGAAATAATCAGAATAAGCGATCTACCTTCACTCAGGGCTGACTCAGCAGTAGATCCCTCAGAAATAGATCCTCCATCCCCCGATTGATTTCGGCCCTTGCACCAATCTGTCACAGATAATGGTCCATCTGACTGACCAAATGCAGATTTCAGAGCTGTTTTGATGTCAGATTGCAGTAGAGTAATGACAGACGAAGGGAAAACCTGGAATAAAAAAGAAAGCTCCATAATCAAGTTTACACTGACAGAATGTATCATTGTGTATAACCTACAGTCGACCAGAAAAGAAAAGACGTAGCAGCAAGAGAAATATCAACAAGTTCAAACTTTTTTTTTTTTTTTTTTGGTCAAAGCTCAAACTTTTATATGGCAAATCTGTGACCACTTAATATTTCTAGCCTAACAATTAAGAATGTCAAAGACATTGGATAGCCTCATTTCCTTGCATCTGACACCATTTTCAAAGCTTACCTCAGTAGAGAGTGGATCAACTAGCTTGACACCAGCAATGTCCAGAGAATGGCAGGAAGCCAAAGTTCCCCCACAACCTGCATGGCCAGCAGAGGGTCCACACGACAATTCCCGTCTCCATAACTCTTCCAATGCAAGCCAGCCATAAGGTCCATCTCCACAATCTGAATCCAGAGCTAAATCAACAAAAGAGGTAGCTTGCTGTACAAGTAGCGCTATTCCATCTAGGAGCTCATGCAGAGGTTGCCTTTGACCATAAGAAAGTAAGCTGTCTTCGCTAAATGAACTATGGGGCAAGGATGACCCTGCTTCAATATTTGGCGAACTAGCAGGTTTTGCTGTTTTTGGGACTGAAACAGTCCGCCATACACCAACTGGTGCACTCATGTGGCTATCCAACATTCCTCCGTCAAAATCTCCAGCTATTCTGGTAGGTATATCTTTCTTATATATCTCGTTCCTTGCAGATATGTTGTCTGTCAGAGTACTAGGCTCATTTGGCAGCTGGTTCAGGAAAAAGTTTCCGCTAAGCCTAGTCAGACTAACAGGTGAACTGTGCTTTGAAGAAGTGTGCCGCATCCTACACATGAAAGCTTGGAACATAACGTTTCCCACGTCTGTTGCCAGCAAGGTCTTAGAAGATAATAAGGTTCTAACAACAGCAGATATACCATCAGTCTTTTTCCCCTGCACGACCTTAACAGCATTCGCAGCACTATGTTTTGAGTGTTTTGAATGAGAGACACCCTCCTTTGTACTATTGTTGTCACTGATAACAGTAGGTAGCTTATCATGTTGGTCCTTTCTACCCTCTACTTGAGTGTAATGCTCCCTCGAATGAAACAAAGTTCTGCCATCATTGTTACCAATGCATGATTTTGATCCAAACAAAATCTTATTGCCCGCTCCATCAGAATCAGTGGTAGGTGGTGTGGCTCCATAAACATAATTACTCGTTCTTGAATTTGAACTCTCCACTTTATGAGATTTGGGAAGATATGGGCTTTTGAAATACGTCGAGGAAATCTCGCTCATAGGTGCTTCTACAGCTCCATACTCAGGAGCGAAGGTCATCATCGCCTCTGCTTTCATTAAATGATCGAACTCACTAGTGGAAGAGATCGACATTTGATATGAAGGAACTGAAGTGATACTGCTGTTGAGAACTTCTTGACTTTTAATAAGGCACTCATCAATGATAGGGGGAACAGGATTAAAGCTCTCAAAAGAGGAAAACCCGACAGGCAAAACGATTTGGTCTGATACATCCATCATATCCACTGGACTGGAACCTACATCAGCAGAATCTGGAGGGAAAATGAGCGCATGCGACTCTGCAGTTCCCGGTGGCTACACAAACATAATACATAAGGTGTTATATTATATAAGAATTGACACCAAAGGCAATATGAGCGAAACACAATAAGAGGCATGGCAGGAATGGGGTAAGGGAAGCAGACAACCCTTCCTCCCAAACATCTCTGAGAAACAGTCTAGATATCTGAGCTTATGCAGGACCTACATATCATTCACCAGCATATGGAATGCAGATAATAGTTTCTTGATTAATATTATGATAGGTAACAGAAGACAAGAATTACCTCTCCGAAAGGTAAAGCATCGTTCTCAAAGAAGTCACCAAAGTCTCCAAACTCCGAAAGAAGGGCCTTGATATCCATGCCAACTTCTCTGTCATCATCATCATCGTCAGCATCCCAATCCCAACCAATTTGATCATTTTCAATGCCTGGAACACCAGCTTATTAGTTTTAGTGGAAACGAATCCTGACTTGTATGCTTCTTGAATAGGTGCATCAGTGACAGTACCTACTTGACCGAATGACTCTGCCATCCCTGTTCGCGGTCGCTTGGAACCCTGCAAAGAATGTTAAGTTACTTATATGATGTTGATTTATTGTATCGAGCATGTTAGTGCTACAATCGACAATTCAATTTCCTCATCAGTATCATGCAAACTCCACCCTTTCCATAGATAAAAGTCATACCATTTTTGGGCGATCATCATTAGAAGTAAGACCAGATTGCCTACACGTCAAAGAATCTGCATCAGCGTCAAGGTCACCAGTTCTTGACGTCATCCTCCAGCCACTCCCGCTGGAAGCGCTACTTGTTGAACTAATGCTGCTATTACGGCTACTACCACTGCTATTGTAACCATTCTTTTCATAAAACCCATCACTCTTATTTTCAGACGCTCCAAGGAAGTCAAAATCACCAGCCCTGCATAAAATCAAGTTCACATATTCAGGGATCATGGACCGTTACGCATAAGATTGGAACAAAACTCGGAAATGCCACAGCTCTCACTCCTACGGAGCTTCAAATAATGAAGATTACAAAACATTCGGTTTCTCAGAACAGTTAGGGCATTTCCAGACCACTGTTTTGTGGATTTCTTTTGAGGTTTAAATGTAGACGAGATAGAAGAAAAAGACTCACCAGTGCATAAATAACGATGAGCCTGCTAGTGACGGGCCTATCCAGTTTTGAAGCCAAAATCTGCAAGTATGATTTCACCTTGCATCAGCTCCAAGCTGAGGAAAGATCATAAGTATTACATCTTTTTAACATGGGTCTGAGACAATTCCTAATAACCCTTTCACTATGATCACACAGTCAATTTTTCTTAATACATACATGAAATTCAACAGAAACGAAATAAATTTCTGTATAGCCAATCTGGATCTTACCATTAAGTACTCAATGAATTCTAAATAACCTCCTCACCAAGTCAATTTACCTTTTCAAAGAAAATTTAGCAAATGCCGACTGTAAGATTGGCACAAGCACTGCCTCAGCTGGATAAATGAACTTTTTTTCACAAACTGATAAAAGATCTGGTTGTCCTTTACGGTGATCTTTACTCCCAACTGAAGGTTCAGGACACTGATTATGGGGTAAGTTAACTGCAAAGTTCGAATTAGCTTGACTTGTGTTGCCATTTTTATTTTGGCAGCAACCAAGTGTAACTTCCACGTAGCAATGATTGCCGTTTATCAGACAGGACCCACGACCAACATGAGAAGGGAGACCAACATATCCACTCGAAGTCCTTAAGTTGCCAGAACTGTGTGAGAAAAAAAAACATTAGTTACGAAATTGGATTCATCAAAATAACGGCTATGCACTTCACAAAAATGTTGACTTGGACATTGGAAAGCAAAGGTGTGAATTGTACCTGAAGTAAACTTGCTTGACAAGGTCATTGGGACAGAATCCAGTGAGGCTGCCCCGCATTCCATGAGGAGAAACAATCACTGGTGGGAATAACATAAGCCTGTGAGAAGTGTTTCTATCAAATAAAAAGCTCTTATCTTTCAAGAAGCATGTGTAGAAGGCGGATATTATTTCAGGTATCAATTCAAAAAGTTTGGCTTCATAGAATTACATGTAGCATAATCTATTATCCCCACTCTTGGCCAACCCCAAACATTACAGAAAAGCTCTTGTGACATGCAAAAGAATGAGATGCTAAGTCTTTGCTAGATGAAGTTAGGTAACAGTAGCACTAGACTACACTAGCTTTTTCGGAGTGGATGCATTGAAATTGAGTTCAAAGTCTCATGCTCTCAATCTATACAGTATTATAACAGTACACAGCAGGAAGAGGTCAACTAACATCTAGAACTAGTTCCATCAAAATCGTAGACAAGTAGGATAATTTATCATTCCAAATGATGATGGAAACATGACTAACCTGGAAGCCTATAACTGGAGTTTTTCAAAGAACTCCTTAACATTCTTTCAGCATCGCCACTTGAAAGTGTGCGGACATTCCTTTGTGCATAAAAAATTACAGTTAGTTTCAATAACTAGGTGAAGTGCTAAACCATAACTTGGAACATGTATAACAAAAAGCTTTACAGACTTGGCAGATATAATGACATGGACAAAAACTGCCTCTTCGGTAGCAGCAAAGATGAATTCAACAGTAGGCTGTCCCCTCCTGCATAAATAACCACGGAGCATTAGTCAGAAGATGAGCCACAGACCTAATCATAGACTTCTTTCGATTTTAACAATTACACGCAGGAAACTAAGGTCTCACAGACCCATATTTAATGAAAGCTATGTGATGAGATATAATCGAAAAGCCAGAGAGAGAAAAACAAAAGAAGATATATTAGCTAAAAGGTAACAGGTCAATAAACAAACTCAGCGATTATAACACATGGTCTAGCATAGATGGTAAGAGGTTGTAGATACCTCAAATATTCTTCGCTTTGAGGGCTGAATTTGGAAAACACATCTCCAAATCTCATGTAGGAAAGTCCAGATAATGCTCTGTCGCAATATCAAACAAGTTAATATGATACTTTAATCCATTACGTCTAAAGATAATAAAAAAAACTAACCTTTCAATGCAATTACGTAAAGACTGTGAAAAGGCAACTGATATCTCTTCAGAGTCTCCAGGTGCTACCCAAATTCCTGACGCAACAACTTTCAACAGAAGAAAAAGAAAAGTAAGGACATGTATACCAAGATAACCATAGACCACAGGTATGTTCACTAAACACTCATAGTCAGAATAGAGACAATACGTTTGAATATATTGAGGCGAAAAACGATGAATAAATCATAAGTAAAATATACCTCTAAGCTTTGACACAGCAGCCTGAGCTTTATCAGTGATTGATGAATGACGCCCAGGTATAAAAAGCCAAAGCTTAATCTTTTCATCTGAGCAGCAACAAGGAATGATGGTCAGCTACAACTATAAAGTTACAAAATTTTAAAGTACCAGATTGCGACTTAGCATTACCAGGGTTATATAAACCTTGAGATGGATCCCAAGGTCCAACAAAAGAATTGGTCCAAGTGGTAAGAAACCCTTCCTTCTGCAAGCGTAGATGAGAGGAAAGCACAAGATATGTTGCAACATCATTCTGCTCAGCTCTTGAACTGAAAAAAAACTCCAAAGTGACCAGACTAATTAGTACACTTTCATTAAGTAAAAACTAAAACTACCCATTGAAAAAGCTTAAAGCTTTAACCTTCTATCAGAACCAGGATTCAGCTCAGTTTCACTTGGAAGCAACTGAAACCAAGAAACATTATGTAGACCACCCTGTTGAAAAACATGTATAACGAATTAGTCAATTCTCAAAACCAATTTTCACACATTAGGAAAAAAGATGATAGAAGAAGACTTACAATTCTGAAAACATTAGTCCACATAACTTGGGGAATAGATACAACAAGTTCAATCCTTTTTTTTCTACAAATTATAAGCTATAACCCCAAAATCATCGTCTTGAAGCGTTCGAAATCGGAAGACGTTGTCAATTTCTAGCTCGATCTTCTCTTGTTGTTGCGAGGTTTATATCTCTCCTTTGATCAAAAATCTTCAATACATAGAAAAATTCATCTCAACACGAAATCTCTCGTGGTTTCATAAAACCAGATCCAAACGCGCTCTTTAGGGTTCTTTTTTTTTTTTTGCTCTTACCAATTTTTTTTAGGCCCAATTTGTTTTAGTCAGGCCCAAATCATTATTTTCACTTCACTATGGTTCAAATTCAATTTTTTTTTTCCTCAACCACAAGCATCATAAAAGAGTTTACTCTAAGGTGTTTTAATATCAAGTGTTTCTTTCTTCGTGTTTGAGCTTTTAGCATGTAATATGTTGGTTGGTACTATGATCTTATTCTTTCGAGTTCGCTTGACTTGCATCAATCAAATGAACCAACCAATGCTATGGTTTTACCGTATATTTCCTAGATTTTGTATATCACGATATAGCTACACCGCGAACAATGTCTTTAGGTTCCATAGATTTTTGAAGAAATATTTTACATATTTAAACAAAAACAATTGTTTCAGGTTGATTAAGATTATGCATGATATGAAAGATATAAAAACACCAAACCTAAACATAACAAAGTTTTTAGTTATGTAAACGTGAATTAGGCTAGAGAATTCAAGTGAATGACCGGTAGATTTGATTTAATCGATTTTATTATTTGGACCGAGCAATACTTAACCATGTGTAGATCAACCAACTTTTTTTTTTTTTTCACAAGAGTGTTATTTTTATTACATAGCCAAAAACCAACAGAACATGAGTGAGCCAAAGTAGAATACATAGCCACCGAACAAAAGTATGTTCCCGGAGACAAAAGCCGGCGAACAAAGATATGTTCCCGGAGACAAAGCCGGCGAAACCAAAGTTTCCCGGAGACACAAGCCCTAACACAGGGAATCAGTGAAATCAAAACTTAAATTGAATTTTAAGATCTAATTGCAAGGATAAAAGGCACCCAAAGAAGAGAACTTGATCGGAGAATTCAAGTAGTCTCGGAGAATCCGGGAGTTACAGAAGAGAAACCGATCTTCTTGCCTCGCTTGATATAGGTCGACTTGGAAAAAGAAATCTTGAGCATCCTTTGGACGATGGCATAGTCTCTGAAATTGAAAAGAAACCGCCGAAGATGTCCTGCAGGTTGAAGTCGATTATAACGACAAAACCGGTGATTGGAGCCCAAATCTAGAACAGATCTCGCCCAGATCTGAAGGGAAGTTCGAGAGGAGGAAGACTTTCCTTTCCGCTTCACCAACCAACGGAGACGGGTGGTATAGGGCCGACGCGGAGAAGGACTAGAGAGCCCCGATGAGAAACCAAGAGAATCCCTGCAAAAATCAGAAAATCCAAACCATAGATCCAGAGAAGAGATCCCTAAATCTGACTCTATAAGAAAACTAAACAAAATAAAAAGCCAAACCGATGCCAGAACTATGAAAGCTTCTGGCCCTCGGCTGGAATCAAAAGACAACGTTTAAGCCTTAATTTGAAACCAGAAGAAGAACAGGAGAGAGAAGAGAGAATTCCTTCGGGGAAGGGAAAGGTTATTTTAATTGCTGTGTAGATCAACCAACTACTTCTCAGCAGATTTTATTTTCACTTAAACAATCACACTTACTAACTGATTTCATTCTAATTAAACTTAAAGATCAAGGCTTTAATTATATTCGACTCCGAAATGATAGTAGTTCTTGCTTCATCTGATCTCTCAAGACTCTTCTCAGTAACTTGTTAGAAGCTGTTCTTGGAAACTCTGGCACAATCTTCACAAAACTCACCTGCAAGTTTTTTGCAAAAATCCACTTTTTAAGCAGACAAAAACTCTTTTCGTAACGTTGATTTTGCGAATAACTCATCAAAGATATTAATTACCTTGAAGAGAGGATTACGATCTTTTTGAATGGTTCTTGACAATTTCATCTTTAGCTCTTCCTCACTCTGTTTCTTGAACCCTTCTTTCAAGACGGCGAATATGACCAGCAACTCTGGACCACCGTTAGGCGGTGTTAAGCTGACTGCAGCTGTCTCAAGGATGCACTCATCGGCTTGATCACACACCCGTTCAATCTCAATAGAACTCGTCTGCGTCATAACAGAGAAACAAAACATGAAAACTTGAGAAAAATTCTAACACGATTGAATCTGTGTATACAATGTAGAACCTTAATGCCTCCAAGGTTCATGGTATCATCAGCTCTGCCTTGAACATTGTAGTATCCTCCTACGGTTCGCTTCACAATGTCACCGTGCCTTCTAAGTTGCTGCAGAGCGGAACAGAACAGAGGAATTAATTTAACTGATGTCAATTTGCAATTTAGTTTAGATGTAAATATAGAAGTCTTAAAACTACTCACTGTTTCCTTATACATTGGCATTCCCTTGAAGTAAACCTCGTCGTGGTTTGCGTTCAGAAGTCTATCCGTGGCCCCAAGGTGCTGAGGGAACAAACCGACTTCTCCAGTACATGGTTGATCATCCGGCTGCAAAAACCAGTCTCAATCAATCTCTGGATATTCTTAGATAACACCCCAAATGTCTAAAGTTTCAGTTTATCACATATGGGACCCCATTTTCATCGAAGATGATGATTCTAGTTGTCATGGATGGTGTGCTAAACGCTCCAAAAGCCTGCGGTTGAAGCGGGCTTCCTATGATGTATGAAGAAGCGAGTTCCGTGCCTCCACAGCATTCGATCACAGGTTTGTAATAAGCTTTAGAAGAAAGCCAGAGAACATCATCAACATTGGAAGCTTCTCCTGTAGTGGCGAAATACCTAGCAAAGCACAACACCTTCTAAGTTAAATTTTCTCGTATAAACCCGAAAAACCGAGGTTTGTTGCTCCTTACTTAATCTTTGTCCAATTAAGCCCTTCCATACAGTTTGTCCTCTTCCAAGTTTTCACCAAGCTCGGAACAGTACCAAGAACCGTAACTCCAGCATCCTGAAGTAATATCAAGCACAAATAAGTGTGGCTTTATCGAATATTACCAAGATTGAAAAGGAGGTAACAATGGAGATTTCTGTCTTGCCTGAACAAACTTTCCAAAACCGCGTCCAAGAGGAGACCCTTGATAGAGAGCAAGTGTTGCACCGGTTAGAAAGCAGGAGAATATAAGAGTTGGTCCCATTACCCAACCAAGATTTGTAGGCCAACAATATGTGTTACCCACTTGGACATCAAGATGAGCCCATCCATCACAAGCACTACGAATTGGCGAGAGCTGTGTCCACGGTATAGCTTTCGGTTCACCTGTTTAAGAAAAATAACTAATCAATAGATGCATCTAAACAAATCTATTACAATTTGATCACATTATTTTTACCTGTAGTTCCAGATGAGAAGAGAATGTTAATCACAGAGTCTACAGGTAGATGAATCGGACGATAGTAGTTCTCTCCACTGCAAGCCAAATTGGAGCATGTCTCATCTACACTCTCCAAGTGATTGCAAATGTAGAGAAGTAAACAATTTACCTCAGATGGGTTTTCGCACTGGAAAGAAAATCCATCCATGATATGTCCTGTTCTCTTAACTGAACGCGCAATTCAGTACCTGAAGCCGGGAGGACAATAACCTTAGATGGAGCAGCTTCAACCACCCGACTTGAGGAAAGAAAGATAAGTTTAGATATAATTATGTTGTTGGTTCATTAAGTTGCAAAAACAGCCACAGAAAGATCAATTTTGTCACCTGTATAAAGGAAATCTTCGACCACCTCTGAGTATATAATCCTGAAAACGCAATAAGAGATATCTGACATGGTACAGGATAGATACAAGGCAAAAAGATGCGAGTCAAGCTGTGTCAAAAACCTGAGTGAATATGCCTTTTGCTTTAGAAATTTTCAACCGTGTTGCAATTTCTTTAGCTGCAAAGCTGTCTGCGATGGAGACAACAATGCAACCAGCCAATATGATTGCGAGATATATAATCACTGCATCGACTGTCATTGGCATATCGATTGCAATCGTGTCACCCTTCTCAAAACTTCCACCTATCGCATTTGCCACCAACCTTTTCAAGTATATGTATCAAAACCACCATTGGAAGCTTAATAATGAGATCACACAACAGATTGATTGATAAAAGACTTTCATGTTACATACATTACTTGCTCGCGGAGTTCTTTTAATGTCATTTGACTGACTGGAGAATCATCAAAGCCTTCATTACGCCATACAACAGCCACACTATCATCCTCCTTTTTGGGATGACTTGAAGGCATCAGACAACACTCAGCGATATTAAGAACAGCATCAGGGAGCCAAGTCCCTCCAGGTTTTGATTTGTCAAGGATACACCTCGGAGGAGTGTGAAACACAAGTGAAAGCTCATCGATAACAACTGACCAATAAACCTGAAAATGATATTAAATTAGCCCAAACCAGAGCTGCCACAAAGATTTTTTTTTTTTTTGTAACATTCAACGTTAATGCTTACTTCAGGGTATTCAACTGAGAATCTCCGGAAAAGTTCGAAACTTTCAAGAGGGTTCTTGTATGAAGGACCAAGAAGTCTTGGCCCGTGAGTTTCCATCAGCTTCCCCAAATTTGTGGACTTTGAATGAGATCTATAACACACAAATAAGAAACAGAACATACAATCAGCTGTATTTTACAGATAAAATTTCGAACAAGTTCATGAGACATACGGAGAAGGAAACCAGTAGAGAGGAGGGCCAAGAGCAGAGGAGTCCCAGTTTGAGTAGACAGAGTAGTAAAGAAGCTGATGCAGAGGATGAGGATGCCATGGCTTAAGCACACTCTCATCCACCAAAGCCTTCCATTGATCTCTTGGATCAGTCTCAATAGCCGTTGAAATCACATCCCTCACCAATTTGTCAAATCCCTTGGCGTCTTCCAAAGTCAATCCAGCTTTGACATAATCATCGCAACTCAATTCTCCTACGCTCTTCCACATCTCTCTCTCTATGCAAGTTATCGTCTTTTTGATGCTTTAAAGTTTGAAGCTTGTCAATGGTGGTAGACTGGTAGGTAGACTATGTGGACAAGAATGCTCCAAATGGCGATTTGTGCTACTTCGTCTCAAAACCGTGCTTCACTATTCATTAGAAAATTCTCATATTTTGTTTTGTTTTGCTTTAAAACAGAAAAGGTCTCATCTTTATGGAGCATATACAGCCGCGGGTAACACCACAAATGAACCAGCAGCTTACGTCGCCAGTGACCGAGGAAGAAATCTTTAAGGCTCTATCTCAAATGAATGTGGACAAGGCGCCAGGCCCTGACGGTCTCAACGCGGGTTTCTTCAAATACCATTGGCCAGCGATAAAAACAGGTGTGGTTAAGTTTGTTCAGCATTTCTTTGAGACAGGTTATCTCCACCCAGAAATAAATCATACTTATATCTGCCTTGTTCCAAAAATAGAATCTCCAACTCAGGTCAAGGATTTCAGACCTATTAGCTTATGCAACATTGCATACAAATTAATTTCTAAGGTTATGGCGGATAGACTCAAACCGTGGCTGCATGATTTAATATCAGAGTTTCAATCTGCTTTCATTCCACGACGATTAATCACTGACAATATCATTGTCACTCATGAACTTTTGCATTCTCTTCGTACGAAGAAGATTAAATCACCTTTCATGGCTCTTAAATTGGATATAGCCAAGGCTTTTGATAAAGTAGAATGGACTTATATTGAAGCAGTACTTAAAAGCCTTGGTTTTGCAGATCAGTGGTGCTCCTGGGTGATGAAGTGTATCGCATCAGTTTCCTATTCAGTGCTCATCAATGGATCTCCTACAAGAAAAATCATTCCTTCCCGAGGACTTCGCCAAGGGGATCCGCTCTCTCCCTATTTATACTTGCTATGCACTGAAGGTTTATCCTCACTTCTTTCAAGTGCCATGAAATCAAATCAAATTCACGGTTTCAAGGCCAGTAGATCTGGTCCATCAATATCTCATATGTTTTTTGCTGACGATTCTCTTCTTTTCTGTCAAGCTAATGAGGGAGAATGTGAAAAATTGCTCAGCCTGCTTCAGACTTATGCCAAAGCTTCTGGACAGCATATAAACTTTCAAAAATCTGCCATTATCTTTGGTAAGACTGTTCCTTCAGAAGTCCAGCGAAACATCATCAATATGACAGGCATTCCTAAAACAGGAGGTTTTGGCAAGTATTTAGGCCTGCCTGAAGCAATAGGGAGAAATAAATGTGATACTTTTGCGTTCATCTCTCAAAGAGTCCAACAAAAACTTCAAAGTTGGTACTCAAATTTTTTATCTTTGGCTGGGAAAGAAGTCCTCATTAAGTCTGTAGCCACTGCCCTCCCAACGTATACAATGTCCTGTTTTATGCTTCCTAAACGTTTATGCTCTCAAATTACAGGACAAATAAGAAGATTTTGGTGGTCAAGCTTGAAGGATAAGCACAAGATCCCCTGGATAGCCTGGCAAAAAATGACAGCTCTGAAGCAATATGGTGGTATGGGTTTTCGAGATTTAAACCATTTCAATGTAGCTTTATTAGCTAAACAAAGCTGGCGAATGTTAAAGGAACCACAATTGCTTCTAACCCGAGTTTTACGAGCTAAATACTTCTCCAAAACCTCTCTAATGGAGGCAAAACTTGGTCATCGCCCAAGCCATGCATGGAGAAGCATCCTGCAAGGTATGCAACTTATAAAACAGGGTTTAAGATGGAATGTAGGTGATGGGAATAAAATCAAAGCTTGGTCTGATCCATGGCTGAGCAATCCACCTAGGCCAGCACGTTGTTTGCAATCCTCTCCTCCTGATCACTTTCCAGTTTCAGGCCTTATGAAATCCAGCACTAACACATGGGACGATGCAAAGCTTCAAGAGCTAGTCCACCCAGAAGATATTCAGCTTATTAAACAAATCAGAACAAGACTTATCAAGTGTCAAGATGCTCCCGCCTGGATTTTTACTAGAGATGGTCAATACAATGTGAAGTCTGGGTATCATCAATTAACTAAGCCATGTATAGCAGCCCTTTCTTCAGAAAGTACATCTACAAATGCTTTATGGAAACACATATGGGCTTTGAATGTTCAGCCAAAAATAAAACATTTTTGGTGGAGAGTCTTACATAATGCTCTTCCAGTGGCTAGCAACCTCGCTCATCGACGGTTTAAGATCCTACCTGAATGTGTTTTTTGTGGTGAAGCAAAGGAGACTACAATACATCTACTCTTTCATTGTCGTTTTGCAAAGGAGATTTGGGAGCTATCACCACTTCAAATTGAGCCAGGTCAATTGCTTGAAAACACATTAATCCAAGACATTCTCCAAAAATTCATGCTTTCTAAAACCCATGAGAATCAGTTATTTCCTTTTATTGGATGGAGAATATGGAAAGCTCGCAATGATTTATTATTTGCTAATAAAAGAAGAGCCATCCCAGAAATCATAAACCAGGCTCTTATGGATTTCCATTTATGGAGAGATGCTCAGAATGCTTCTCATATGTCTCCTACGAGGGATACACAAAGCAAACATGCTGGTCCTTGTGGTTTAAAAGAACTTTTCCAGGATAATGCCTCTTTTGTCTGCTTTACAGATGCTTCCTGGAAAGACCAACATTCCCGAGCAGGAATAGGCTGGATCCTTTTTAACTCACAAAGGCGATGTATTCTCAGAGGATTTTCCTCAATTGAGCCCACACATTCTGTTCTGGAGGCAGAAGCTATAGCACTTAGAGAAGCTGTCTACCATCTCCGACGTCTAAACTATTCAGATATCATCTTCTGTGGTGATTCCCGCTTGCTGTATCAATATTTGGAGAATGCAAAGAAGCTATCTCATCCACTTCCAATCCAGTTAGAAATTCAAACATATGTGGAGGATATTCAAGCAATGGCTTCCCACACTCACAGTTTTAAGTTCATCTCTCGAAATGATAACCATATGGCAGACCTCCTTGCTAAGAATGCTAGAATGCAGAATTCCTCACTTACTATCTCTTGGGATTATTAGATCTTCTTGTATTTAAATGTTATGAACTCAAGTTGTAACTTTGTTTTCTATAATAAGAAATGTTGGCCGACAAAAAAAAAAAAAAACCCCAACTCCTCAGTTAACATCGGACCATACTCTTTGGCTCTGCTGAGTTCTCGAGTCATCAAAGAAACCAATTTTACCCATCTTGACCGTTTCCACTGAACACGGCTGCAAGAATTAAAAATTGTTAAATTCCACTAAAGCTCCAAATTCTTGATTCCACCAGCATAAGAACTCAAGATTCTGACTCAAGCCAACAAATTCTTCTAGGTCTAGAGAACGAGGATATTTAATCAGAAGGACCATTAAGGTTAGCAATCCAATGGTAGATATTACCAAAAAGATGGCTTCGATGCACCATTTCCAAAACGTGGCTTATTGATGAGATCGATGGATCTCTTAAAAATATTGCTTTGGCTGACATGACGGAAACAATAAACTAGAGCTGTTATACTTGTAACTTGCAAGTAATCTAAAAAGCTTCCTCTTGTCCTGACCAACGTTGCAACTTTTATAATAACCTGAGATTATATCTTAAAGAACTCAATAGTCAATACTAACAGTACCATGTTCCATACTCCATAGATCAAAACATAAAAAGCCAAATTCCACCCTACATAAAATTTCTCATCCTTTTAGTTCTAAACTTTGTCTTAGGATCACACAACCATAATCTAGACAAGACTAACAAATCACTGGCTTGGCGAGCGGTCTTCTTCATACTGCCCCCCATGCGGGCTCTGGCTCCTGCTTCTGGCGGCTTCAGGAGTGTAGCTTCTGCTTCTCCTCGGGCTCCTGCTTCTTCTAGGGCTACGGCTTGTGCTTCTTCTCGGGCTAGGACTCCTATTTCTCTTCGGGCTCGGGCTCCTGCTTCTTCTTGGGCTACGGCTTATGCTTCTTCTAGGGCTGGGGCTTAAGTTGCGGCTATTACCTCTGGCTGGAGTTAAACTGCGACCCCTTGAGCCATTAGAGGCAGGTGAGCGCGAGTATGACCTCCTCCCATCATATCGCTCCTCCCTGGGCGAGATAGACCTGTGACAATAGACAGATAGTGAGCATACAAGCGTCAATCGGGTGAAGAAATTTGTAATTGAGCTCAGACAGAAACATTTAGAAACCTTGGGTGATGTCTTCTAGGGGGAGAAGAATAATAGTCACCGCTCCGTGACAGAGATCTATCACGTCGACGGGGAGGAGAACGAGAGCGAGAGTAGTAACGAGGAGGAGTACGCCTTCTATCCCGAAATCTGCTGCTCCTACGAACAAAAAAAGATGTTAACTATTGAGTTTTTGATATTTGACGATAAACAAAAAAGTTCAAAAAGAGAAAGCTCCATGCACCTTCCTCCACCACGCTCCCTTGCTCTCATTTCAGTCGGTTTCTTCCTGTTCTCTTCTGCAAACACGACAGTCAACTCACGGCCAAGAAGAAGGTAACCATCCATGTGATGTTTTGCGTCAGCAGCATCAGCAGGGTCCATAAATTGAACAAAACCAAACCCTCGCGGATCTCTGCATTTAAAATGTAGAACAAAAAAGGTCTCAGCCTAGAAACCAAACATACAAAATGACGAGGAAGATGTACCACTTTACAACAATCCTGTTGAAGGACAACTGGCTATATGATCCCCTGCAACAGAAGACATCAGTAAACATGAAAAAAGCAAGCACTTGCCTGCTAGCCTTGCAAGTTTCAGTATAAAGATGACTTCTTGAAGACTTGATTCATCTTCAAATTGAATACAAACTCAACTTCACTTCAATTCTTCACTACCATATAGAACATCTTCATAAGATCTCTAATTACTTCTTTGATGTCTTCAATTCTTTAGATTCACTGCTAAACCTCAGCAACTTCAATTAACTCACTCATAGTGTGTTCAGACATGAAACATATCATCATTGTATCCTTCTCCTTAAGGGACTAAAATGTATGAGGTCTCAACAGGTACTAAATTCAAAACGACTAATCCAACTTCTTTCTTTAACGACACCAAAAACTAGTAGTTTAAGACCACAAGTGATGATTCATGTCACAGAAAATTATGAAAAAATATGGAGCCTAAGTTTGATTTATGAAATCAGCGCATTAAAGAAGATTCTCATAAGGCCCTAGTATCCATGAGAAGACACACAGAGATGACAGAAAGAAAAAGGAAAGGGAGATAAACGTAGTAAACAAAGATTCAAGAAAGAAGATGAAAAAATAGAGATATTCTCTAATCAGAACATAAGTAAAAATCAAGTGTTAGATGTCCTATTTAGAAAACATGCTCACCCCGTATAATAATCCCTTGGCAGGTAAATGTCCTTGACCGGGCCAAACTGCTCAAATGACTTCCTGAGATCTTCTTGCCTGAAGAAAAGGATAAGAGGTAAGAAGAGAATTACAATTTGCTAAAAGCCAGGAAATGAAGATAGATTGGCGTCAAAGTCAACTACAAAGTACTATGGTTTACATGAACCCCAAACATGTAGGAATTTACATCATTATCAAGATAGGTCTGAGGACATATATCAACTTTCGAAAGCCTTTACAGTACAAATATGAGAACATAATGCCTAAATATGCTAAGAGGTGTCATGTCTTGAAGCTTAAGAGGTGTGCAAACACTAATATCATCCTAAACGGGAAGACAATGGCTGAAGGAAATTATAGAGAAGTTAAAGTACGTACCTGCAATCATGGCGTAGATTGCGAACCAAAAGACTGGTTGGGAGGTCCCTGCTACGACCTCCACAGCGGCCTCTAGGGCTTGGGCTTCGACCCCTCCTCCCATAACCCCTTGGTGGTGACGGAGTGTAGCTCCTTCCCCTCATTGAGTCAAGCTTCAACCTCTCTATATATCAGTCAGTCAACACAAACTAGATTAGAAAACACACAAGAAAAGGTTGGATATTTAAGAAAGAAGAGACCACATACACAACAAAAGCTATAACACCAGCGTCTAAGAGAACTTCAAAGAAGTATTCAATCTAGAAAGATCATATTTTTCGAATTGAAAAATTATATCAAAACAAGATCGCATACAATTCAGATAGAGATCGAATAGGCACAAAAGATCACAACTTTATTTCAATGCTACAAGAAAACCGACCAAAGTGCCGACTTTATTTCAATCTACAGCGTTTCCGTCACGGAATCTTTCACCGGACTCAAAAATCAACGGGCAACGAAGCCGTGTACAATTGAAGGAATCGAAGTCGGACAAGCCACAAACAAAGACGAAGATAGGGGTATATACGATTAGGAAGAAGAGTAAAATATCAGGGAAAAGACTTACGGTGAACGAATTCGGTGGTGATAAACGTCGGAGAAGCGATGCTGCAAGAATTGGAGAAGATGGATCAAGTAAGCAATGAACGACCACTCTTATTTATTAGGGATTTAGGGTTCCTTTATATTATTTACTTTTTACATTTAACACCTCAAATTCTTTCAAAGTATTATTTCCGCCTAAAAGTTTTCCAATATCAGTTAGTGGTCCATTTCAATTTCTGGTAATTAAACTATCTTCCTTTTGGTTGTTATTCTACATTTCTACTCAGTGAAGATCAAAAAGGTCAAATATCTAAGAGCAATTAAAATTTTTAAAATGAATAGAATTTAATAGCAAATTGGTGGTTTTTCACCAACAATTTGGTGCTTTTTGTACTTTTTATAACTATTTTGTTCAAAATATAAATATTGAAACCTATAGGGAGAGAAATAAAAATAATAAACAACAAAAAAAGATTCTTCTAGAAGGTTATTATATCATTATCTCTCTCTCTCTCTCT
This sequence comes from Arabidopsis thaliana x Arabidopsis arenosa, assembly GCA_019202795.1. Classification (NCBI taxonomy): domain Eukaryota; kingdom Viridiplantae; phylum Streptophyta; class Magnoliopsida; order Brassicales; family Brassicaceae; genus Arabidopsis; species Arabidopsis thaliana x Arabidopsis arenosa. The sequence continues at coordinate 19,060,221 of CM032918.1, read as the reverse complement.
TCTAAACTTGTAAAATTTCTTACATTACATAACAAAGCATTCGTGTTTCATCAGTTCGATATATTCTCGTCTCGTCTCTTTTCGACTTACGACAATCTGCATAATCCAATTTGCGAAGATCAGGAAGAATTCAAGTCAAGCCGGTGATACCTTTAATGGAAGAACAGTTCATACTTAGGGTTCCACCGTCTGTTTCAGAACGAATTGATCGGCTTTTGAGCGACGAGGCTTCTACTTCCGACGAAATCCCTTTGGATTTGTGTTTCTCAGGTAACCAATTTTAAAGGGTTTCTCTCTTTTTGCACATTATAGAGGGTTAATCCCCCCAAAGTTTCTTCCTTTTTCTTAAATTTTTGTCCTTTACTCGGGAATTATCCTTTTGCAATCAATGAGATTTGGCTATAAATTGTTTCTAGGTTTGAGATTTTGATTCTCAGTACTGAAAGTTGGGTTCTTGAATGATGGTTTGCCTGAAATACATTCTTGTCTCATCATTCTTGAATCTGATTAAGGACTAAAGTTTATGTTTTGCATTGTCTCTTGGAGAAACCTAAAATTGTGAATTGTATGTTTTGTCAGAGAAGCCCAAAGGCGTTCTTTTGCATCATTCTTGAATAAAGTTTGTCTAGAAATCCATTTGCATTGTCTCTGGAGCAAACTTGATATTTAATGTTTTGTGTGAATTGAATTTGCAGAGGATGGGAGAAACGGGACGTTTATGATTGGAAACGACGAGTTCCCGGCTTCTCTGCTTGATCTTCCTGCTGTTGTTGAGTCTTGGAAAACTTATGATGATTGTGCATTGGTCAAAACTGCTGATATTGGGCAGGTAAAATCAATTTACTTGATCCAAATTTTGCTTATTATATGCGGTAAGCTCTGTAAATTTTGACTAAAAAGTAATATAAATGTTTTGATTTGTTACACAGATGATTATGGTTAGGGAGCCAGGTGATCCCGCGCCTAATACAGTTGAATACAGACATGGTTTAACTCCTCCAATGAAGGATGCTCGAAAGAGAAGATTTCGTCGAGAGCCTGACCTTAATGTAATTTTCATTTGTTACTATCAATCCATCAACATGGTTTCACTAATACTTGTGATTATGATGAGCCTGGAAAAAATAAAGAATGGGGGAAACTTCTGGTTATCAAAGATTGAAAGTTCTGATTGAATCTTGATACATGTAGCTGTTTGTGATGAAACTTTATATTTTGGAACTCCCAAGTTCTTTCTATTAACATATTGATTGCCAAAATGTTGCAGCCGGAGCTTGTACAGCGGGTTGAGAGAGACTTGTTGAATATCTTGAGTGGCGGAACGGTAGAAAATGTAAGATTACTTTAACTCTAACACATGATGTGTCTATATTTGCTCTTCGGATTTAGTAACTTCATTTATTTGAACTTTTTTTTGTGTAGGTAAATGAGCAAGAGGAAGCAACCGCGAACGAGAATGCTAGTAATGAAAATAAGAAAGTCTCGTCTTCACCTACACCTGCTGAAAAGCCTGAAGCTCCTGAGACAGGCACTAGTAATCCAGCAGGTGTTGAGCCGGAGAGAAGTGAATCAGAAGATTCTGATGATTCAATGTGAGTTTATTATATAAAGATATTTTTCTTACGAAAGCTTAGAGTTTGAGCAAGTCCTGTCTTAGAAAATCATGGATAATTATGTTCCCATGATTTGATGATGTCTTCTTCAACATTTTTCAATGGAAAAGTTGTGTTGTGTTCAAAGTTCGAAAAGTAAAAGAAAAACCTAGACTTAAAGAACAAGAACAATACACTGTTGATGGTAAACCTATCAAAAGCTGGAATCTCAATCATCATCGGCCATCGCCTTCATTAAACTTAAAAAGTTTTGCTTCCTCCTTAAGAAAATACCCTCTAATGTAACACTCGCTACCCAATTCTTAACCTGAGATCAAGTCACCGACTTCGTTGTGCACAAAGTTAAAGGCGTTAAAGGTTTGTCTGAAACTGGAATCAAAATTCTTCCCGACCAATATATTTCAGCCATTCGAAGAGAGACTGATAAACTTTTCACGTAAACAATGAGACAGACGAATCCATACCCGTGATCAGAAATGTCGAATTCAGATGAGAAGAGTGTCTCGGAGTCCGTATGTGATGCTGCAGAAGAATGGGGTTTCTTTCAATGGAAGTTCTTGAAAACATGAAATCAGCTACTCACACTTTGGTGTAATTAAATTTTTGGTTTCTTTCAATGATTTCGGTTTCTCCGTTATATATAGGCTTTACAAGATTTACGAGTTCGGTTTGGTTCAAATGTGGAGGTAGTTAGTATCTGTATCTCTATATTCAAAGAGACTCTCTCTGGGTCAGAAGTTTTGTTTCACATTGACATCACTATGCTATGGAAAGCCCTTTTTAAGGTCCTCTGCATTCTCTTCTTCTTTGTGCCGTGTGGCATTTCTCTTGTTGCAACAGCAATGGCGACGGGATCGATTTGTCTCAAGCCTGTATCTTTCGCAAGGTTTACGAAAAACCCATCAAATCAATTTCGTAAAAGAAAAAAACTTTCCTGTCGAATTCATCGTTTTCGATTCGGTGTAATTTGCTCCAAGTCATCTGATTATCAAGGTAACGCCAATTCTAATTCTCCATCGACTCTGTTGTAAATTTCCCCGTGATCAAATTCAAAACTTTCAATTCTTCTGCTGCTCTCTCTCTCAATTGGGTTGTGATGGGTTTGAATGATCATTGGAGTTTATGTCAAATTCACTAATTTTCTGGTCTCTGATTTTGAGAATTCAATAAGTGGAATGTTCAAGATGTTACCTTTGGGTTCTGTTTTCAGATTTCCAGAGTTATGCAAGACCTTTGCGTTTGTTATCAGCAGAAGAAGTGAAAGTTTGTAGAGGGAATCCATCTTTCACTGTGAGCGAAACTCGATCTCTTTATAAGGTTAAGCTAGAGACAAGTAATTTGTTTGGTTCAGGGATTAGTGATATGAATGCTAGAGTTCTTATATGCTTGATAGACGAAAAGGGCGATTCGGTATTACAGACAATACCTGCGAATTTTTCATCTTTGGATCCAGAGGTTGTGGAAAATGGTGAAAGCTTCAGGTTTCAGAGAGGCTCTGTTGATGAATTCACTTTTGAAGGACCGAAACTCGGCAAGATCAAAGCTTTTTGGATTGGTCTTGAGTCTGGTTAGTTTCTATTGACATAGAACTTGTTTTAGTACATAAATTTTGTGATTATAGAGACTTAGCTTTTCATATTTAGGTCAATGGAGAATTGGAAGAGTGAGCTTGCGGGTGGTTAATCCTCGCGAAAAAGGACTTTCTCTTGGAGAAACCGATGCAGAAACTTTCTGTTACCGATATGATTTTGAAGTTGATGAAATCTTGCTTGGAGAGAGCAGTGACCTATCAATGGTGGAACTCAGACCTACCGGTATTACTGAACTCGCTGACTCCGATCAAATCTCTTCGTTTACAGCTGTGGATCTTGACCGTACAACGGTTTCCAATGAGGAAAGCATGGAAGAATACGCAAACTTGAAACGCTCTCTGCTTCTCTATGATGCGATTCTCACCCTTCTTGGAAGTTTGGTCTTTTCCTTCTCACTTGGTGAAAACTCCGCCATTGCTTTCTTCTTCGGTGGAACAATGGGATTTTTCTACTTGCTGCTCTTACAGAGATCAGTCGATGAATTGCAAGCACCGGGATCTTCTTCATTCGAAAACTCCAATCAAATACTCAGTGGACTCAATATTCCGGTTTGGAGCCTTGCACTGGCCATAGGATTGACGGTTTTAGCCGTGAGAGGTCACATTGGAGGAGAGCTCACTGCATTTGCAGTCACACCAAAAGAGATTGTGGTGGGGACTTTGGGGTTTCTCGTATGCAAAGTAGCCGTTGTTTTGGCTGCGTTTAAGCCCTTGAAGGATGGTTCTTAACTCTTACGAGAACCAGTGATCTGTGTTTGTACATGACTTCGTTGTATATAACAGCTATGTAAATAAGAATAGATACATCACATAAAATAGATATCAAATTTTATAGATCATATCAATGTATATATATCCATTGGGTAGTCCATTGATCATCACTTACTCATTCAAAATCATGTATCAATATTTACTAAATTTATAGGTTGGTATAAATTCACCAAAACATAGTTTGATTCTTATACAATTCTATGTATTATCATTGACTTTGACCCAATGTTTTTGTAACATTTTTAAAGAATGCATAATATCAAGGACATAGAAATATGCATTACCAAATCAATTTGTTTTCTTTAGGGTTTAGTGGGATGTCATTGTCAAAGAATTAATTGGGCAAGCCATGACTATGATTAAAAGTAAAATTAGGGGTAGAAAATTTATCATGGGTAAGGTTTTTATTTCTGAATTTAAGATAGACACTTTTATATCATAACTACTAACTACCATTATGTTTATGAAATTATGGTCAAATTTACTTTTATGCATTTGTATAAAAATATATAAAGTGGTGTTGAAAAATCATCTCTTAAGTCGTAACTCTTGCCTGTTGCCATCATTGGTCCATTGACATGCATATAATTGTGCTTGACACTCATCATCTACCTTTCTATTTTTATAAATATCAAACCTATTGTTACTTCTTTTTTGTTTTTTATTTGGTCAGAATTCTCAAAATAATAGTTAAGTATCTAGAAATAAGACAATATTGTTTCTACTCAACGTAAGGTTTGGTTGAAAAGGATGAGCTAAATGTGAATAACGATGCCATTTTTGTTAGGTTAACCATAATAATACTTATATACTTATATTAGTTGTATTGTACTGTGTCACATTTTTATATCAATGATATATTGTCCGTATGTTTATCTCTAATATTCTAAACATTTTTTTTAATATATACATGTAATGTTAACTCGAAAATTTATATCGAAGACATACTATCAAGTTTGAACAATATTGATTTTTGTCGATCAAGTAGTATATTAGTCTCTAGTTTACCCAAAAGAAAATCACTAAATTATTGTTGGGATAATTTGTAGTTATTAGCAAAGTATCAACAAAATGTGAAATTATCTCTAAGATCTTTATGAACTCGACAATCTCTCATTTCACGCTACCACCAGTGGGAGCTCTTCTTTGAGAACGTTCACTTCAACTGTTTTCTCTCTACGTCTACTCCGCAGTAATCTATACTTATCAATTCAAAATATATATCAAACAAATACAAATAACAAAAAAAGTTGCACAAACAACTATGATTCATCTAAATATTGAATACATAAAACTGTGATTTTTAACTTATGTTTGGCTCTCTCTTTTTAATTCGTTGCCGTCTTAGAGAGAAAAGGGAACATTTTAATAAATATCCTTGTACTCCTCAATTATTATTATGGATAGACATATCGTTTTTGTATGTATTCTACTGCTAGCTACATCTAATATTTGAAAATTTTGGTATATGTATTCTAAATATTCCGTGTCCCATTCCATACGACAAAATCGTCCCCTTCTTTTAAAATCGTTTGATGAAGTGGTTGAAAAATTGACGTATAATTAAATGTATTTGAATGAAAATTTAATTAAAATTTTTTGGTAGATTCTATATAATCCAAACATACCATTCGTAAGGCATCAATTAGTCCAAACAATTTATATATTAAATAAGACAGATTCCGCCATTTAGTCATAAGTACAACGGTTTTAGTTGCTTGTCCATTTTAAAACTTCTTACTACAATTAAGCATTAAAACATAATTTTGACGTTTAATAGTAGTATGAATTTTCATAATAAAAAGTTGAATGAATGATCGATATGTGGTTTGAACTTTGAAATACCAAATCTAAAAACTTTAGTTCTCCACTTTTCAACAAAAAGTTAGCGCATATTGACATGGAAATAATCAATGTTTCTTTCCACCGGTAAATTATCATTCACAATCTTTAAGTTGCTCCCTTAAATAAGTGACTTTATAACTTAAATAAAAATAAATAATTGAAATAGATATAAAAAATAGATATATTTAGATTTTTTGGGAAATTGTTAAAAATACCCCTTTTAGTGTGCCCCTTTTCAAAAATACCCCTTTTAGATGTCCATTTTCAAAAATGCCCCTTTTTAAATCTGAAATTTTTATAAAGTTTTATTAGGTTTATAAGGTACTTATGGATTGTAACTACTACTTGAAGACTCGATCCAAGTATTTATAAGGTTTTATAAGGTGTTTTTAAAGGTTTTACAAGTTATTTTAAAGGATTTTTAAGGTTTTTCTAAGGTTTTACAAGATATTTTAAAGGTTTTTAAAGGTATTTAAAATGCATTTATAACGTATTTATAAAATATTTATAAGATTTTAGATACATAGAAATGTAGTTTGTGTATGTTTTAATAATATTACATACATATTTGGGTAAATCTTATATTTTTAAGAGCATTTTTTATAAGGTTTTAAAGAAGGAGTATTTTTGAAAAGTGGCATTGAAAAAGTGGCATTTTTGCAAAAGTCCCTTAATTTAATGTGTTATCACTTATCAAATTTAAGATTTATGTTTGTCCAGTTAATTTTACAAATGGTTGACCAAAGAAAAAAACAAATCTTCACCTTTTTGACTATTTACTAGCTCCATTAATTTCAAGGTCGATAATAAAATATTTTTAATCATTCATTCAATAAACTCTAGATTCTGTAATTACAAAAATAAAAAACACTAGATTATTAATACCAAAGCTTTTACTTCTGTTTCCCGAGAAGAGAGAGAGAGAGACCTACCAGTCCCATTTTCCGTGTAGAGAGAGCGAAGTGGAAGGTGGTTCACGTTTTCGTCTAATCTCCGACTACACTGAGAGATTGGACCATTTGGTTTCTGGGTTTTTGATCTGATAAAGTTTCAACTTTGAGAATTCTCGATCTGTTTTTTTTTTCATTTCTTTTTTCTCTTATGAGCTTCGGGTTTGAAGATGGATCTATCTTCTCAACGACAATCCCCAAATGGTTCTAGGGGTTTTCGTCTTCAAGCTCCATTGGTAAGTTCTTCTTACTTTTTCTTCGTTTCTCGATTCCATTGTTAGGTTTCGCTATAAACAGAATCGAAGATAATAATAACCCATCACGAGTTTTCTGGGAAATGTTTAGACTTTTGACATGATTGTGCTTTTAATTTCTTCAATTTGTTTCCTTTTTCAGTAACCCTAGCTAAAATTCTCCTAATTTGGTAGTTTTTGACTCTTGTTCCGGAACTGTTTCTGACTATTTTTCTGCCCTAAATTGCAAAAATGCATCTTTGTTTAATAATTGTGGACCTCTCTTTTTGATTTTCTGAGATTGGAATCTTGCAGGTGGATTCTGTTTCTTGCTATTGTAGAGTAGATTCTGGTCTTAAGACTGTTGTAGAAGCAAGGAAGTTTGTTCCTGGTTCAAAGCTTTGTATTCAACCTGATATTAATCCTAATGCGCATAGGCGTAAGAATTCTAAGAGGGAGAGGACGAGAATTCAACCGCCGCTTCTCCCTGGCCTCCCGGACGATCTAGCTGTCGCTTGCCTCATTCGTGTCCCGCGTGCAGAACATAGAAAACTCAGGCTAGTGTGTAAGAGATGGTATAGGCTTGCTTCTGGGAACTTCTTTTACTCTCAGAGGAAGTTACTTGGGATGTCTGAAGAATGGGTTTATGTTTTTAAAAGAGATCGCGATGGGAAGATCTCGTGGAATACGTTTGATCCAATATCTCAGCTTTGGCAGCCGCTTCCACCTGTTCCAAGGGAATATTCAGAGGCTGTTGGGTTTGGTTGTGCTGTTTTAAGCGGTTGTCATCTTTATTTGTTTGGAGGGAAGGATCCTCTAAGAGGGTCAATGAGGAGAGTCATTTTCTACAATGCAAGGACGAATAAGTGGCACAGAGCACCGGATATGCTTAGGAAGCGGCATTTCTTTGGTTGTTGTGTCATAAACAATTGTTTATATGTAGCTGGTGGGGAGTGTGAAGGAATTCAAAGGACACTCCGCTCAGCTGAGGTTTATGATCCAAACAAGAACAGATGGAGTTTTATTGCTGATATGAGTACAGCAATGGTGCCTCTAATTGGTGTGGTTTATGATAAAAAGTGGTTTCTCAAGGGTCTTGGGTCTCACCAACTAGTCATGAGTGAAGCTTATGACCCAGAAGTTAATTCATGGAGCCCGGTTAGTGATGGGATGGTTGCTGGTTGGCGAAATCCATGTACTTCTCTAAACGGTCGTCTTTACGGATTGGATTGTAGGGACGGATGCAAACTCAGGGTATTTGATGAATCCACGGATTCATGGAACAAATTCATGGACAGTAAAGCTCATTTGGGAAACTCAAAGTCGCTTGAAGCTGCAGCTCTTGTTCCTCTACACAATAAGCTTTGTATAATCCGGAACAACATGAGCATGAGTCTGGTTGATGTCTCGAATCCTGACAAAAACAACCCTCGACTGTGGGAAAACATTGCCGTAAAAGGACAGTCCAAGAGCATTCTCAGTAATATATGGTCGAGTATTGCAGGGAGAGCTTTGAAGAGCCATATTGTGCATTGCCAAGTACTTCAAGCCTGACAAAAAGGGTTCTGAAACTCAACAATGGAGTCAAATTGTTCAGAAGAAACCAACCACCTTGAGCTTCCAAGCATATCTGACTCAAGAACTGTTTCAGAGTCATGCAAAGGAGAATCGTCTTCGCAGTCCCCATTGACAAAAGAACTCACGTCTGGTCTTAACAGATCACATGAGAGACGAAGAGAGAGCAAGACAGTGAGGTGGGTTCACCATTTCTTCTGGTGTTAAAATCTGTGTTAGTAGTTATAGGAATCTCTTTAATGGTTTTGGCAATTTGTTATAGCGTTTTGTTGACATTTTCTTTTCTGTGATTTGTAAATCTTAAATCTTTCGTCTCATAGCTCTTCTGGCAATATAACATAATCTGATTAGGGCAAATTTATCGCATTTTTGAATCCGATTTGAGTATCCAATTTGAATATACTTCTGAAATACAAAACCAACATAAAAGGAGGAATGAATCGTTTGATTTGAGAATCTTGAAATCGCTTAAGGCGGATTCAAGAATCTTGAAGATTTAGGTTTCTTGAGCAAGAAGGAACATTTTCGAACATGGACACCGGTAAAGTCTTGGATACGAATCCAACGGAGAAGACAACCGTGGCAGAGCTTGGATCAGATTCCATGGCGGTGATTGGTAACCAAAGGAAAGCCTCTTTAGCTTGGATTCCATGGACGTCTATAACAGATCCGTAACTGAGTTTTCCGGCAATATTCTTGCCGTAGAAAACGAGTTGATCGGAGAACTTGACGTAGCAATTAGAAATTAGGTCAACGGTGAAATCGCCGTCGTCGGAGAGAGTGTACGATTTGACGTTATTGGGAAGAAGACCTTTCGGGAATCCATAGCGTGGGAGAAGATCGTGGATGTCATCGGCGGCGAGAGATGGACGGTCGAGATTTCGAGAAGAGAAGAGATCGAGGCCGTTGGATTGAGAGAAGATTGGACGGCGGATATTTAGGGAGGAGGAGAGAGATAAGAGAGAGAGGAACAAGAGACAGAGGAGTGTAAGCAAAGAAGAAGCCATTGGTGGCTGACACTGAGAGAAAGAAGAGGCGTAATATAACAGAAACGTTGAGGGTAACTTGGGAATTACAAAAACAATGGTAAGATTCTTTTGTAGTTTGACTTGCCACGTGTACGACATTCACAGTATTTAATTTTCTTCGCTATTGGGCCTGTTGTGGAAACCATTTTTGGCCCGATTAGAAAGACCCAGAAGATACCCAATGCTGTATTTGTATCCAAATTTAGTACTCTTCGTACTAAAAAACTTACTAGAGGGACTTCATATACTAACTTTGTTTTAGAAGCCATCCCCTAAAACATAGCATCATTTGGACTAGACAAATAGAAGTGAAAGAGTTTTTAGTGGAAATCGAATTTAGAGAGAAAACGAATTAACACCATGTTTCTGAGTTTTGTACCACTCGGTTCACTATTTCTTATTTCCAAGTAAATGTGAACTAAACCGGAGTTTGAAAATCAAAGTTGTTTTACCTATAGCGGCGGCTCTCTCAAACTTTTATTTACCGTATTACCCAAGTTTGTCCTCCATCTGCGGCCGTCGGGCGTCGGCCATGGCATTGCCGCTTCCCGTTGCGGGACGGTACTCCAAATTTTATCAAGAAAGTAATGGTTTCAGTTTCTTATAAACGAAATTGTTGATAAAAATACGAACATATACATTGATCTTGACTGGCTATATTTGTAATGTCTGTCTTAGAACAGTGTGGGTTAAAACACATAACAAATTAAAGTTAAAACTAAGTCAGTCAAATGAAAACATTACACTTTCATCGTTAATTAATTATATAAAATATAAGAAATACAACAATAAAAAAAACATAGTAAGTCGATAATCCATGGCGTACAAGATCAGTTGGCAACAACGAATTAAATTGTACGCTTCGATTACAATTTTGTTGACTCATTTACATGCATAGATATGCATACACATGCATGTGTCTCATAGATATAATAATTAATCAAGCAAAGGAACATTAAATAGAGGAAGTAATTAAAAGAAGATGAGAGAAACTAGCAAATATTAAAAGCTCAACACCCAACCAACTCTTCTTCTTCCATCCATTACTCTTCACTGGTTCAGCTTTTCCTCCTCCTGTCCCATCTATATATATCATATAAAGAAATTATAAAATCAGTAGTTGTAATACTCCAGTAATTAAAAATCCATCTAATTTTACATTATTGTGGGATTATAGATTAATGGTTTATTAAAAGAAATGAATAACTAAAGTTAATTACCTTTATGAATATTTGAAGGAGATGTGGAGTTGTAATTTTCTTCAATCCTTCCTAAGCTCTCAAACTCTTTAGCCAATGTTGAGTTTCGAGGTAAATGCAGAATCGCTTTTCCAATTAATCAAAAATGCAAACACAAAACAGTTAACTAACTTAAATTAAAATTTCACAGTAATTAATTAAAAGGTTTGTAGGTTATAAGAAAAATACATATCATTAATTTATCAAATCAATTGAATTTGCAAATTATTTTTGTTGTTGTAAGAAATTAATTTCCATATGGTATATATAACAACTAAAATGAAGATTATATACTTCATAATCTACATCATAAAACTGTACATTGTACCACATGGTTTACCTAATATGTGATATCAAAATTAGATAAAAACAAAAAAAAAACAAAAAAGAAGAAGTATATTGTACATACTATAACTAAAATTAAAGCTTCATAAATAAGAATACTTCATGATCATTAACCAAACAAAAAACAAAAAAAACTTCATGATACATATTATATATAATCTTCTGTCATTTCCAAATAGTATAACAGCTAAAATGTAGAATTCTCCATCATATTTATTGTAAAACTGTACATTGTACCATGGATTATACCTAGGATGTGATCTCCAAAAAATCGACTTTCAAAACTCAAAAGTAAAAAAAGAAAAACAATCAATATATATCCTTATTATACACACTAATAAAAAATGAGCCTCAGAAAACTTTAAAACAATCAATTAAACTTTAAGAATAAGATGCTAGCTATATGTCTACACATATAACAAGAGAGAGATAATTAAAGACTTACAAATACAGTCGGTGATGTTAGGAGCCGTTACATGACAAGCCGTGGGAAGATGAGCGGCTAGGGATGCATTAATCTTGATACCAAGTTGAGGATCATCTTTGTCTCTGACCAATATGCAAACACACTTCTCACTCTTTCTTATAACTTGGCCAAACCCTGCACAACAATCTTTTGTTGGAGCCTTGGCGTCTCCTCCAACGTACGGAATACACGTTGAGAGTTCTATGAGCTGGTTCGTACACTCCTCTCTGTCCTGAGCCAGATCAGAGTTTCCAATCCCTAGCAACATGGAGGTTATCACGATGGTTATGAATAGGCTTCTTGTTGAGTGCTCCATGGTTCGATGTGTTGTGCTCTCTCTAGATTTCTATATATGTTTGTGTTGATAATACAATGTTTGCTAGATAGAAACGTGTCCTTTAGTCTCTTTGTATCATTGTATGATCATATATATATGGCTATGTGAGTGTCGACGTAATTGGTTGGATGATGGAATCATTTATTGCTCAAGATAATAATTTTTCAACGTGTGTGTATATATATATGAGTGTTAATGATGGCTAACAATTTTTTCAAAGGAATCAGCCAGATCATTGGTGAGAAAATGAAAACAACAAAAACGTTAGCACATATCAATTGGACTTAACTGATTTTATTAGCGGGTTTCGAGGTTAATTTTTTGGGGTTTAAACCCTAAGGGTATTTTGTCTTTTTTCCTGAAAATAGACAGTCTTTTGATTGTTAGTGTGAAATGGTAGATATTTCTTTCCAGCCAAAGAAATAGTTTGTCCATATTATGACTTTTTTTGCATACTAGTTTTTTTTACCGGTTATAGTTTGATAAAATTTATGAAATAGTGTGAATCTCTAAAAGTAGACAGTCCACAGTACATGTGGGTCAATAAATATTTGAAAAGATTAATTGGGTAAACCTGTCGAGGACATATGTAAATAAATTTTAAAAACCAACTACTAGATCAAATGTTTTATATATACAACATTTGGATATAACTAGCATAAACTCCCTAATTTGATACTTTTTAAAAATACCAAATCTACAATTTATTGAATAATGATTTTGGATCCTCAATATAATAATTGGATAGAGATCTTCATATAAACATATTGATAGAGATTGAAGGTGGTGTCACATCGCAACATTTCTATTATCAATAATTAATTTCACCATATTGTTTTGGTGTTATTTTAATCATATGATTCCATTTTTTGAACCATACGTCTGCATGATACAATAATAATTTTTGAAGGTAGATGGCTAAATGATAAGCCCAAAATTTATGAGAGCAATTAATGGTGGTCGAGCCCTAGGAACTCTGCAATTTCAAATGCATGTGATTGTGATTTTTTAAAATTTAAGCCATTGGAATTATTGTCCTTTTCTGGCTCTAGAATTTTGTATAATATCAAGCTTGCTATTCTTGCATGCAGATTATGTAAAACTGAAACGAAATTTTGTTTTTACCGAATGAACTTATAAACTACATTTTTCATGGATCTAAAATCTTAGCTAAGTTTTCTATTTTGGCCAATATAGGTAAGTTACTTTCCTATAGTCTACATAACAGCCGATGGAAAACGATAGGTACCTATTTCCTAATATGACTATAAGATAAAGAGCTTGGAAATTTGGTTGATTAAGATCACTTTTTGGGTACATACGTAAATGGTACATTTGAGGGTAGACTAAAAAAAAAATGAATGCATTATTATTTTATTTTTTTTTGGTCTTGACCTTGTTCTCATAGATTCCTCACGAGATGCATGTAGATATTGTGAAAAGACACTATACATAATTCTTTAGCTTTTGCTTATAGGTTTTCATAGTTACATTGATCATATAAACTATATGTTTCTTTCTACCATACCATGCATTGTTAATTCTTCTAAAAATTTCTTTAGATATTCTATATTATAACTAACATACAAACACTAACCTAAGTTATAACACACCGGTGATATTAGTTGCTCTACACAAGAACACTTTCAGGTTTGAAGGGTTGGCACTAGTTTCTCTCTACAAGCCACGGTCAAACCTTTAATGGTTTTTAATTATTTGGCAAACAAATTTAATCAAGTGGGGAATAACACACCAACATTTTACTCGTTCAATAAATGGGTTATTTTTTGAAAAACAAGTGCAATCGTTTTTAATTTTGAATGATATTTCGCAGAATGAAAATTGAAGCCTTTTCCTACAGTACTAAGTACTAAAACAGTAACGTAGTCATATCAACATTTCTTAATCAAAAGGAGATTCACTACAAAAATGATTATCGTAGATAAGAGGTTATCTGGTTATGTCATCTTCACGTGCATTAAGAGCCTTAAATGTTACCGGTTCATTAGGTCTATGTATCTTTGATCTTTATATAAGACATTATCTCTACCTAACAATAGCTATCTCACAAAACATCACTTTACTAATCCCAATTATAGAATAGTTTCATTATAATCCACCAACTATTGATCAATTTTTTTCACATAATTCTTTAGATTGTTTTGAGAAAAATACAAAATTTAACTAGCTCCGTCCATTTGTGATGTCTTTGTCGGTCCCTATGTCATAAAACCAAGGCATAAATGGAGGTAACACAAACACGACTGTCACATACCTAAAACCTACACTTTCTCCATAAAGAACCCACCTAATTTCTCATCACCCTCTTAGCTGGAAACAAAAACCAGAGATTCGGTGTTATAACCGATACATATATGACATACCTAACTACCAATCTTACAATGTTATTGAAGGATGGGTAGGAAGATGAGATTGTGTGGACCTTAATTAAGTTTGTTATGTACCAACACCATGTGCATGTGTGAATGTTTTGAGTTACATTTTGACAAGCCGGACGTCGTTCTGACCAAAGGCGGTACCGCAGCCTGGACATTTCCGGTGTCGGATCTCTAAGCTACGTTGGATGCATTGCTGGCAGAAGAGATGATAACATTTCACAATTACCACCTGCAAATGTTGTTTCAAACAAAAAGCGGTTGTTGATATGCGCTGAAAAATGATGCATGATAATTGACTATTGATGTTGATTATGACAATGATGAGAAAGGATTATCAAATCATTATGTCTGCCTAGACAGTGAGAAATAGGATTGTTATGAGCATTGTTACCTCTTTAGGCCGATCAAAACAAACGCCACATTTGAGGATGTTTTTGCAATTCTTAACTTCTTCCTGGAGTCTCACTATTGCAGCTTCTACACTCTCAGAACCCAACTCTTCAAGCTCCTTGTTCAACTCCATCAGCTCTTCCTCAAGCTTCTTCTTCTCCCTCCTGTTCCATAGATTGAATCTATATCAATCTGTCATAATATAGTAATTGAGTTCAAACAAGAGATCTAGGTCCACCTTTCATCATCCAATTCCAGTTTGATGTCGTTTGTCCTCCTACTGATCTGTTCATATTCCTTTTCGGATGAAGAAACAGCAGACTTGAGCCATCTGAATTCCTTGTCAGCATCAGCTACTTCCCACTTGGTGGTTTCGAGGCTGATAGCGAGGTGACGATCTTCTTGAATCAATTTATAAGCCTCAGAAAAACAGCCTTTCATCTGCGAACATAAGAGCATTAGTAAAAGACACTGACGAGAGCAGTTTTAGAGAGTTACAACAATTACACAAGAAATCTCCTCTAACCTGTTCCTCACTATGTGCAATCCTTGCTTTAAAATTCTCTACGGATGCATTAACCTGTTGTAGCTGCTTTTCCATTACTTGCTTCTCAGATAAGTGACTGTTGTAAGCATGCTTTGTCTTGACACTCTCGGAAACAAGCTGAAATCATAGATCAAATAAGAAATCTACAACTAATGTGTTCAAAGGCTAGATATAGTTAAAGTCAAAGATTGGAATTGAGAAAAGATGAAAAAAAAAATCTCAGTACCAAAGTGTCCTATTAACACTAAAACTTACCTTGATATTATAATCGTCCCGCTCAGCCACCTGCTGCAACAAATGTTGGTTCTGTGTCTGCATGTCTTCATAGGCTTGACCAATAGTCTAGAGAAGCAAAGTATTGATGAGACACATGAGCATTTTCAACTTTTAGATTTTTAATACACTCCTTAAGAACATCAAAATGAGGAAAAACGAGCAGAAAGATGATTGTACCTCCATTTCAGCAATGGATGCCTCTGCCTCCTGCTCTTTAACTTTAATACCCTCCTTAAGTTCCAAAACCTCCCTGCAAATGAGAAAACAATATAATACTGATTAATGGCCCCCAAAACGGTGAAAAGAATATAATGAATGACCTTGGATGTGGTAACATGAGAGAGCATACCTCTCAGAAAGATCTAACTGAGTCCTCAATTCAGCAATTTCAGCCTTCGCGGTAGCAAGCCTTTCTTGGCAAGCAGTTTCAGTCTCATGAGCCGCTTTCACTCTTAATTCAAGAAAGTGTTCATCCAAAACATTTTTCAGCTCTTCAGCCTGAGCTTGGGCTTTCCGTTGTGATTCCTTGATTTCTGCCAGTCCTCTGAAATTGGAAACCTCAAATCTCATGTTTTCAGCAAAATTTAGAGAGCTTAAATACACTTCAATGGTCACATACTCACATACCTTTCATCATTACACTCACGCGTACAGATGCTTGCTAGATTTTGCAGCTCTAATTTTTCTTTCAGAAGTTTTTCAATCTGCAATATTACAATTGACATTCAGACTCTTACTGTTAAATTTTCTGGAGTTTCAGTATCCATGAATTCCTAAAAGATGGCGAAAATAAAGTGCCTAGGAAACGATTGGAGAGAGGTACGTAAATAGAGCAAAAGAACATTGTAATTACCACACAAAAAAAAAAAAATTGGAGTAGATGGTTTTAGGGACATAAAGAAAACTTACTAGAGCCTTGAGAGATTTAATTTCCGCCATCTGTTTAGCACATTTATCCTCTAAACCCTTCTGTTCGTCTGCCTTTGTTAGCATGAGAAAATCAATATTTCAGGGAGCAGTCTACTAAATTAGTCCTATACAAAGGAAAAATATAGTAGAAGCAAAGCAGTTGTATATACAAAGGAGAGAGATTCCACATTTGTACTTCAAAAAAATACGAGTTAATTGTGCATATAAAAGTTGTAAATTAGTCGAAGTCTTTGCATTGACAAGAAAAACACAAAAACGGTCAACATAGAACAGCTGAAATTCAACACAATCTTATCACTTCTCCTCATCTTATTGGCAATCAACTCCTCTAAAATAACAGCCTATGTCACACTATTACTTGAGTAACCTGCTCCTTACTAGTAATTCATGCACTGACCGAATAGTTCATCCAAACAACAACAAAATAAAACAAATTTGATGGCATTTAGGAAAAACAGAGAAATATTATACCGAATCTAATCTTTAAAGCTGTGGTTGCGTTCAAACCTTGTTACTTAACGAAACTCTCAGCGATTGAGATTGTTCACGCAGGTAAAGAGCATCATGTGCAGTGTCCTTCCACCGTTTCAACTGTGCTTCCATCATTTCCATCTCTTTAGATAAGGTTGATGCCATTGCAATAAACTCACTTTTAATATCTTGCCGTTCTGAAACATGGAAGATATATTTTAAGAGCAGGTATAAAGCGTTAAAAAGGTAATGAGTACTGAAATGGATTGAAAATCACCAGAATCTTGAATAGCTTCTTCCGTTTCAAGCTCTAATCCATTCTTTTCAACTATACAACTCTGCAGCTTCTTTTCCAGCACTTCAATTCTAGAACCAACAGTGGTAGTCTTATGGTTGGCTGCCTCTAGGGATTCTGCCCTTAGATTTAGTTCCTTCTCCCGTCTCATTACAAAGGACCTTTCAGCCTGAAGCAGAGGTTAGATAATGATAGACGAAAAATTTACTCACTTATGTGGGAGAGAAACACCGGCAAATTGAATAAGAAGCTGACCTGAATGGCCTCAGTCAGAATTTTGTACCGGTCCAGTTCAGCATTCCAGTGATGAATTCGATCATTGATCAAACTATACAGTCTAGACGAGTATATATGCTGGTCATCCTTTAGTTCATTCTACATCCATTAAGCAAAACATATCATTGTCAACTGCAACTATTGCTCTAAGAAAAATATTTTCCCCTAAATTCTATCTATATATATATACCTCAATATCTTGACATTGTCTTGACAAGGAAAGATTATACTCTTGTGCAGCTTGAAGCTCAGACAGACGACCTTCTGCCATTATCTAGAATAATTATTCAATACACGTGCTAAGCTTACACGTTTGGAAGAAAAAACAATAATTAAAACATGAACCACACTATTAACGATGTAGTTACCTTTATTTCATCAATGGAGTCCTTCAATTCACGCAACTTCGTTTTATCTATAGGCTTCTCAGGAGAAAGGCTTCCATTCGCTATTGCTGGTGATGTTACATGACCTTCACATGCAGCATCCTTCTGCATTTTCAGAGTTATCAATTTTCTTCTATTTTCTTCAAGCTCAGCCTTGATCTCTTCCAATTGACCTTTAATAACCAAAGATACTCAATAATCAGAGAGCAATTATGAAATGCCACCATGCTAATACTTAAATTCTTACATACCGGTTTCAGTGTGCAAAATGGAAATTGTGCTACGCTTATAGAAACAAACAGCTGATTTTCTCATTGTCTAGAATCATGAAATATACAACCTTTGAGGTGTTTAAGCTCGGATTGATCTGTTGAATGGCTGCTTATGTACGCCTGAATCTGCTCGGTATGTTCTTTGTGCCTCACATGTAAAGTATCAATCATCTCACGCAAGTTTTTGGCCTCCTCTTTCATCAAATCATTAATGCTAGATAACTGGATGGTGGCATCTGGAAAAAAAAAGGTATGTGAATTGTCTATAGCCGTTAAAGTAAAATGAATCGATAATTGGCACACCAACCAACCTTCTGCCGATTTCACAGCATGTAAATTTTGAGAAATGCTTTCAGCTTTCGCCCTCTGTGTAGCAATGGTGTTCTCGAAGAGTCCCATCAATTCCATTGTAGAGGAATGACGCAAAGCAAGAGCTTCTTCAACCTTTCTTACTACCTCATCACTATTACTAGTATCTAAGGAATCAACTTGCAGAAGTCTACATAGAAACATTTCATCAGCAGCGCATGGTGGAACTGAACCTAAATTACATCAAGATAAATAAACTGTTACGCAAATCTAAGCAGCTATTATACTTAAAGAACTGAGAGAGAACTCTTATCAATACCTCGCTTTTTATCTACAATGTCCAAGTAATTTAGAGCCTCTTGATTAGCCCCAGCACGAACTCCAAGCAATATCAGGTCATCTACCAACTAAACCGTCAAAATGCACAAATAAAACCACAGACGCTCTGAGTTAAAATCGTTCTATAAAGCCGGAAAGGAACATGAACACCTGGAAACCAAGTAACTACTGACCTGATTCCAAAGCTGGTTAACAGAGATAAGTTCATCATCATAAGATGTTTGGTAGATTTGCAACTCTTGGATCTTGGTTTCAATATCGTACAGGTGTTTCTTCTGAAGGTCTAACTGCTGGACCAGTTTCTGATTCTGTAACTGTAGAACAGTGGCATCAACCTGAAAACAAAAAAGAAGTCGAAAGTAAACAACATGCACCAAAAACTCACTCTTGCATAGTCCTTATTTGCATCATTCTGAGACATTGCACACTAGACTGGAGACAAATCATTCACAGATTCCAAACATCAATTTCATAAAAGAAAGATACTATCAAACTATTCAATCAACGGGCTTTTAAATAGATAAGCGAGAAGTCTCAGTCGAAAAAGCTTACACTTTTAGCAATAGGGTGAGAAGGTGAAGAATTACGGGCCATGGAAGTCGGAGAAACGGAGTCTAAAAGATGAGGCTTCTTCTGCATCGGCTCGTCCGATTCCTGATTCTCCATTTAATACTCGAAACCCTAAATCAAGATGATCGTTGGTTTAGGCAAAAACTCTAAAATTCGAAAACTTTTTGAACACAATATTTGTCTCGTTGACAGAGAATCGCTAATTTGAGTTTTACGGGCGTCCAGAGGCGGAGGAGGTATCGCCGGAGAATCTTCCGAGATTTCTCTAGTATCTAACAGATATAGAAAACCCTAAACGACGTCGTTAGTATGCTAAAGGATTATTGGGCCTAAACTACATGAATATAAATACAATAAAAGCCCAACAACGTATTTAGTATTTTTATGCATGCCTCATGAAATTATCGACAAACCCAATTACGCAAATGCAATTCTCTTTTTTTTTTTGTTTTTTTTTTCTCAAGCTCGACGAATATGTAATGAAAAGAAAATCTGTTTAAATGTTTTCGTGTTTCAGAAGTTGTTTGTTGTACTGACTTGTGACTAGCGTACCTTTTGGATTATAAACAAAGTACACGTCACGCATAAGATATGCTGAAATAATAGAATCATCAAGAGAATATATTTTCTCATGTTCTTATATATACTGTATATGAATTCTTAAGTCAAGTGTGGATGTACGTAACGTCTTTGACTTAAAAAAAACATGTTTTTTTTTTTTTTTTTTTTTTTTTTTTTTCTGAAAATACTATTTTATAAAAATAACACCGATTACAATTAAACGAGAGCAAAATAAAGCCCAACACGGGAAAAAGCATAAAAGCCCAACACGGGAAGAAGCTTACCTAACCTTACCAAGACCGGAACAAGACTACGGCTCAAACACTTCAAACCAAGTCGATAAAAAACTCACAGAGGGTAGGGAATTGTTGCGAACCCTTGAAAGAGGATCTAACCTAAACTTGATGGTGTTCTTAATCTCTAGAATCAGAGAACAAGACGATCGAGAAATCTGAGAATGCAGCCTACAGTTTCTCTCTTTCCATATGGAGTAGATTGAAGCTTGAAAAGCTAGCTTTAGAATGAAAGCCACGTTCTGGTTATGGCAAGGGTCTTTAATCCATCTGAATCCATGCTCTAATAAAGGTGGTGGAGAGACATGAGCCAGAGATGTGAAGAAAGACCAAACCTGAGAGGAGAAAGTGCAATCAAAAAACAAATGCTGAATAGATTCATCTGCAGCATTGCAGAGGAGACAAGACGATGGAACCAGTAATCCCCATCTTATAAGTCTATCACGAGTATGGAGCCGTTTCCTAGCAACAATCCATGCAATGAAGGCATGTTTAGGAACTCTTCCTTTGAACCACACCCCATGGAACCAGTCCACATCTAGACCAGGGGGATTTAAGAAATGCCAAGTTGCAGAAGCAGAGAAAATTGAAGAAGGAGGAGAATCTCCCACTTTCCACAAGAAGGTATCATCCTCACACGAGGGATCAACTAAATCAGGAGAAGGAAGACACTGACGAATCAATTGGATCACAGCATTTCTGCTCCTACTAGCTGTTAGCCACCACTCACCGTCGCGCAAAGCATCAGCCACAACAGCCGTCACAGGCAGTCCTGTAATTCTTGGACCAGAGACTCCTGTTAACTCAATCAGAGGTCCTAAAGATGTCCAGTTATCTTTCCAGAAGCTGCAAGTTATTCCTGAGCCAATTTCACAAATAATAAAAGGTCTTGCCACCTCTCTCAATTTGCATAAGTTCTTCCAAATCCAACTTCCTGCAAGACCAGAATCAATCTCCCAAAAACAAAAAAAACATGTTGCATGCAAAGGTTAATTAATCAATTCATTATTGTACGCTCTAGCTGCTGTTGAATATTTATTGCCAAGTAGAATAACTTCTACTGTAAATTGTAAAACATTCAGTTCCCAATAATGACCAATGTACACATGGTTTTCTTATATAAGAACAAATACTAGACGATATATATTCATACTTTTTCTATACTAGAGTTAACTTTTTGGTAATCGTAGTGGTAATTTACTTTTATTTTTTTAGAACCGAAAACTATATATATAACATCCAACAAGGCAACAATTACAAAGTTTTAAAATTAAGCAATTTTATGAACCATTAATAACCAAGTTGAGTTGGTAAGATTACATTATGAAGGTCCATAACCACATAATTCAAACTATGAAAAATATACTCTTAACACATTACCCACATGTTTGGCACTAAAACATAAACTCACCAAAATAATACGTATTGGTCATTTTGCTTTATTATCTGATTAAAACAAGCCATATTTTGTTTACATATACACACAACCAATAACATTTATCATCACCACTTTAGAAACTTTCTCACATTTTCTGCCCATGTCCAACTAGTTTACCCATTTGGACAAAACTCGTTTTCTGAGTCGACTTCGACACCAAGTGTTGTTCTTCTTCATCATCTTGTTCTGGTTGATAACTGATGATTAGACTAGAGTACTCTACGTTTTCGTCGTAAACACGATCGAGAATCAAATATAGTATGATAACAAATATTGTGTTTGTAACAAATAGCCAACTGAATTCGATGTTGACCAAGGACTTAGCTCTGTGAAGGGCTTCTTCGGTGGAACACTTAACCACTAGGTGTCTTTCTTCATCGTGAATAGAACATCCCTTGGGGATCAAACTCGGTGTGTAAAGCATGAAACCCATCAGTATGAGCCACACTCCTTGAAAGGATATGCTTGAAGATCTCACAAAGCTCACCAGAAAACTCTTGGGCAAGATAGTACCTTTTGATGTTAAGGAAATCAACAGTTAGTACGTCCGTACTCTATATGATATATATCTAACAAAATGTCAATTTTTGTACTTAAACACATAAATTTGAAAATTCAGGATATGTTTTGGACAGACCTTTATAGAATAAACGAAACCAGCAAGCAATAACATCCTTTTATACATTTCTATATATATAAATTGAAGAAGTTTAAGATAGTATATAATATTAGGGTCTCAGAACAATACCCATGAGAGTGGTGAGGAGCGAGACGAAGATAATGAGTTGAAGAATCAAATGGTATTGTCCCTCAAGGCCCATGTGATCGGTAGAATGAAAATGGAAGAGAATTAGCTGCTGAGTGAAGGCAGCGGCTGCAGCTAGGAGGGTTAGGCCCTCAGAAGCGGCGGCTTTAGGCCGTGCTCGATCGAGGACTAGTGCGAAAGCTGCATAGACTAAGAAGGACATGGAAATGGAAGAATGTTCGAAGTTGCGGAGGTGGTTCGATGGGATGGTACCATCAGAGTCAAAGGGATGGTGTCTTCTAGGGCCAATGAAGAGCTCCATGGATATGGAGGCTGATGAAGATAGCATGATTAAGTAGAGCTCTAAGTGTCTGAGCTTTGAAATTGGGAACCATGTTGATGAATTGAAGGTGTTTGGATGGAGACAGAAGAGTTTTATGTTGTTGAATAAGTGCCATAAGCCAAGTGCTAAGAAGGCAAAACCAGGTAAAACATGTCCCACTAGTGATCCCATGTTTTGGGTTTGTATTATGTCTTAATATGATCTTTTGTTTCTATTTAGAGAGAGACAATATCTATATATAAGGGATTCTGAGAGTGAACAAGAATAATTGATTAGTGGATGGGTTTTATAAGTGTCGAGCCTGAGGAATTGATTTAGGGGTTATGCATTTACGTGTACGAATACGTATTCACAAACATATATTAAATATTTTCATTACTCCGACACACAAGAAAATATCATCACTAATCACGTGTAATCTTGTTTACTTTTGTTTACTAAATATCATGTTTATTTTGTCAAAAAAACAAAACAAAATATCATGTTTACTTTGAGCGCACACATGAGTAAGATCATGAGAAAGACAGGTCACACACGTCATAAAATACGTTATTTGAACTAAAACAAACCATATTTTGTTAATTTGTTTATTACACACATAACAAATGACATTAATTATCACCGCTTTAGAAATCCTCACATTTTCTGCCTATGTCCAACGAGTGTACCCATTTGGACAAAACTTGTTTTCTGAGTCGATTTCGATTTGAAGTGTTGTTGTTCTTCATCATCTTGTTCTGTTTGATAATTGGTGACTAGAATAGAGTACTCTACGTTTTCACCGTAAACACGATCGAGAATCAAATATAGTGTGACAACAAATATTGTGTTTGTAACAAATAGCCAACTGAATTCGAGGTTGACCAACGACTTAGCTCTGTGAAGAGCTTCTTCGGTAGAACATTTAACCATTAGGTGTCTTATTTCATCGTGAATATAACATCCCTTGGGGATCAAACTCGGTATGTAAAGCATGCAACCCATCACAATGAGCCACACGCCTTGAAAGGCTATGCTTGAAGATCTCACAAGGCTCACCAGAAAACTCTTCGGCAAGAAAATACCTTTTGATGTCAAGAAAAGTAGTTATTAGTTAGTACGTACGCAATATCAATCAAAATTTTGATTGGAGAAAAAAAAATAACACATAAAAACAAAATTCAGGATTTGTTGGACCGACCTTTATAGAATTGGCAAAACCAACAAGCAACAACATCATTTTTTTTTTTTTTTTTTTTTTTTTTTTTTTTTTTTTTTCACATAGACTTTTTCAACTAATTAGCAGGAGATATATCAAACGATTACAACCAAGAACTACTGGAATCTGTCAAACCAAAGAGATAAGAAGGTTTCATGAGTCGGAATTGTAGTGGAGAGCGAGCTTACTCCTAAGCAGGACCTGGATGTGCTTCCTAAGATGTGCAACAGACCGAAAAGAAGCAGAGTGTATACGATTGTTGCGTTCTATCCAGATGTTATATAATAAGGCATGGAAGACGAGCTTACAAACAACATTCAACTTCCTATTTGTAGTAGGTCTCTTAATCCAAGCGAGCATGGTAGAGAAGTCTGTGAAGGCCGGAGGCGACATAGAGGCAAAGAAATCAAGCCATAGTACCTTGGAGTAGTTACAACTGAAAAAGAGATGATCACGTGATTCATCTCCATTAAGACAGAGAAGGCAGGAAGAAGGAACATGGAGGTTCCAACTTCTTAGACGATCTCTAGTAGTGAGCCTGTCCTTTACCGTTAGCCAAGCAAAAAAAGCATGCTTAGGGATCTTTTCTTTAAACCAAACCTGAGAAAGCCAAGGGACGGAAGGACCAGTTGGATGTAGGTGTCTCCACGTTTTTGCTGATGAGAAGGAACCTTGAGTTTGAGCATGAGAGGTCTTCCACAAGTAAATGTCGTCCCCAATGTCCAATGTAGGAGGATAATGAGATTGAAGGCAGGCTCTTAGGAGCTGAATAAGAGGATGTCTTCCTCTAGGGATAGACCAATTCCCATCAGAAGAAGCCTGACAAACAAATGATTGGAGATTTATACCAGTGACCCTTGGACCAGCAGCACCAATTAAGTTGATTAGTGGCCCTAAGCCAGTCCAGTTATCATGCCAAAAAAGGGCAACTCTACCAGAAACCACGTCGCAGAAAATGAATGGCCTAGCCAAAGACCGAAGCTTAGTCAACCGACGCCAAACCCAACTACCAGTCGCTCTGAAATCTGCATCCCAGAAACATCTACCTCGAATAAGGTGGATCTTAACCCACGAGACCCACAAAGAGCCACCTTGGGAGAAAAGTAGCCAGATTAGCTTTAGCCCAAAAATCTTGTTCCAATCCGCCAGACGTTTCAAACCAAGCCCTCCAACAGATTTTGGTGTGCAAACAATTTCCCAAGAGACTTTAGCTCCACGAGCAGTATCCGCGGTACCATTCCACAAGAAAGCATTGCATAAACACTCAAGCTCTTGAATGCATTTGTTTGGCAAAATGAAAATTGAAGCCCAGAAATTGATAGTGCTATTGATAACTGACTGTAGGAGTTGGAGTCTTCCAGCAAAAGAAAGGTGCCGATTAGTCCATGAAGAGATACGTCCAATCACTTTATCCAGAAGAGGCTGATAATCAGAAGCATTTAATTTGTGAGGGAGCAAAGGCACTCCTAGATAGCGCACAGGTAGCGCACCATGAGAGAGATTATGAGCAGAAGCAATCTGGGATATTAAATTCAAATTGTTTCCATCAAGGAAGAGGCAAGATTTTGCAACGTTAATTCCCAGTCCCGAAGCAAGCTTGAACTGATCTAAGATCTCCAGAATAGCCACAAGAGAGGAATCACTACCATCAAAAAAGACCAGCAAGTCATCAGCGAAGCTTAGATGAGTAACTAACGGATTGGAGCATAGAGGATGTGTCTGAAATCTTCCCTGTAAAGCAGCCTCATCCAATTGTTTTGACAGAATATCCATAACCAATGTAAAGAGTGGAGCAGAGATAGAATCACCTTGACGTAGGCCTTTCTTACCGGGGAAATAACCCACCAATTCACCATTTAAAGCCACTGAGAAAGTTGGAGAAGTAAAGCAGACAGATAGCCACTGAATAAAAATTTGAGGAAGATCAAAAGCCTTGAGTATGTTGATGAGGAATTCCCAGTCTATATTATCAAAAGCCTTGGACAAATCAATTTGTAAGCAACCCCTAGTCACTGAACCAGTCTTGTTAAAATCAGCCACTAGCTCAGAAGCAAGTAAAACATTCTCACAGAGGAGTCTGCCTTTTATGAACGCAACCTGATTTTTTTGAACAGCCTTGCAAGTGATGCTTTTGAGCCTTTTTGCCAGAATTATTGAAATTACCTTGTAAACAGTGTTACAGCAAGAAATTGGCCGGAAGTCACGAAGTCTATCAGCAGTTACAGTCTTTGGAATAAGAGCCAAAATAGTAGCGTTGACTTGCCTGATTAGTTTCCCAGTTTTGAAGAATTCAGTGACAGCCTCAATCAGTGAAGGACCAACAGTAGGCCAAGAGGAGACAAAAAAATCTGCAGTAAAACCATCAGGCCCGGGTGCCTTGTTTCTGGGAAGAGAGAAGAGAGTGGAAGTTACCTCCTCAGGAGAAGAAATAGCAGTAAGTTGAACCGTTAGCTCAGAAGAGCATCGAAAATTGTTAAGAGCCTTGATTCTATCAATAGATAATGGATGGACTGCCAAATTCTTGGTTCCAAGGAGATCAGTGTAGTAGTCAATGAGCATTGCTTTAATTTGAGTAGTGTCAGTCACCTTTTCATCAACATCATTTCTGAGGTAACTAATCCGATTAACTGCTTGGTGAGCCTTAACTGACTTGTGGAAGAAACCAGTATTGGAATCACCTTCATCACACCAACGGATTCTAGATTTCTGTCTGAGGAAGGACTCTTCTGCACTGGAAAGAAAAGACCACTGCTTCCTAATCTCCCTTTCATCAGCAAAAAGAGAAGGCGACGGATTAGTAAGTACCTGATTCTGAACACTGACAAGAAGCTCATGGACCTGAGTTGTACGGGCCTGAATGTTGCTGAAGGAATTTCTGTTAAGTGCCTTACACCTGACCTTAACGGCTTTAAGCTTCTGACAAAGTAAGAACATACTTGAACCATGAGGAATTGTCAAATTCCAGGCAGCTTCAACAAGACTAGAGTAGTCAGGATGAGTTGTGAAGAAGGAGTAGAATTTGAAAGGTATTTTCCTCCTCACAATAGCATCAGTAGTTTGCACAAGAATTGGAGAATGATCCGAACCACCTGGAGCATCAAAGAAGGCACTTGAATTGGGAAAAGTAGTTGTCCACGCTTCATTGGACAAGCATCTGTCAAGCTTCCGAGTAATAGGATTTGTTGGCTGACCATTGGTCCATGTATGAGAAGTGCCTCTGCTTGGCAGCTCCTGAAATTCACAGCTATCAATGCAAGTCTGGAACTCATTCATACCTTGTAAGGGAAGAGCATAAGGAATAAGAGAGTAATGGTCTTCAGCTCTGAGAATTTGATTAAAATCTCCAAGAAGTAACCAAGGAAGATTGCGAAGAAGACTATTCTGGTTAAGCTCCTCCAAACAGGACCAGAGTTCCTGACGAGCAATCCGACAGTTCCTTGCATAAATGAAAGAGACTGTAAAGGAAAGACTGGTAGACTGGTCAAAAACTCCACAAGTTATCATTTGATCTGTCTTATTGTAGATAAACACGGAAACAGCCGGATCCCAGATTATCCAGATTCTCCCATTTTCTGCCTGAGGAGTGTAAACAAAATCATACCTCCACCCAGGGAAGGTACGAGACAAAATTGTAGCCGCATTTTCTTGCTGGACATGAGTTTCCAAAATACCTCCTATGATAGGTCTATTAGAGGCGATCCAACTCTTAAGCTCCAGTTGCCGATGAGGATTATTTAGACCCCTTATATTATGACAAAAAATCTTCATCAAAATGAACAAAAGGTGCAAGAAAGCAAGCTTTCAAGCGTGATGAAGGGGACGTCCTTTAATGGGAGAACGTCCAGAACTGAGATACTTAGCAGCCTTAGCAGGAAGTTTTTTAGCCAAATTTGCAATAGAGATTTCTGCTGCAGTAGGAGGATTGGTCTTTGGAGCAACCGAAGCCTCACCCTTCCTTAGTTTTGCAGCCTTTTTCTTATTTGGGATTGGAGGGACAGTTTCAGTTGTAGAAAGTGGAGAAGCAGATCGACCTCGAATTATGCGTTGACCAACTTGTATTGCTTCCTCTTCCTCTGCAAACTGCTGGGGAGTGATAGAGTTGAGTTGAGTCAAAACCACAGGTAATGTCTTTGGAATTTTTGAGATCCTTGAGCGACCAGAAACAACCTGCCACTCATTAGGGGAATCATTTGCTGGAGAGTCAATATATCTATGCGTTGAAGTCGCAGGATCACGAGACACCAACACTTTAGAGGCCTGAACAGAATTAGCAGTAGGGGTAGCAGGAACAGAAGGAGGTGCAGACCTCTGAGTGGAATTCGGATGAAGCGCCTGTGACACATGATCGTGATGAGTAGCTGAAGAGGAGATGTCTGGAGCAGTCGGACATCTATGGTAAAGATGCCCAAATTCCCCACAGTAGTCACACTTTGGAGGGAGTCTAGGATACTCTACCCACACGCGAACCTCATTCCCATCATCGTCTCGCACTAAGACACATTTTGGTAGAGTTTTCTTTAGTAGAATTTCAACCTTGATTCGAGTGTCTACCTTAAGCGGAGGCAATTGGAATTTCTCCGTATGGAGAGGCTCTCCAATCCCGGATGCAATAGTACTGAGACCTGGGAGGGAGTACAATTGTGGAGGAACATCCTTAAGTATAACCCATATCGGTAGAGAGACAAGCTTAATTGGTATGAGAGACGCCGTTGGAGACCAAGCTGTAACCGTAAACAGACAATTCCCCGCTTGCCAACACCCGACCTCAATTACCCATTTCCGTGTCGCCTCAGACGGAATGAAGATAAGTACCATGCCAGAAGGAAGACAACGAACACTAATACGTCCTTCCTTTCCCCAAATTGGATTTAGATCCACGAAAATTTTTCCAGCTGGTGGAGGATTTCCATGGAAATGAGCAACAATATGGTCCTTCTAAGTATCTGAGGCTTTGAGGACGACAGAGGCAGGAGCACGAACTGTAGGAGTACCATCATCAGAGAAAATTGGTTGAGTAGCTTTGGAGAGGTTCCGAAGAGATGGGTTGAACCTATCAGCCCAAAGAAGTTGTGTATCTTCAATAACTGGAGGAGAAAGAGCAACGGAGACCTCAGCAAGAAGATCTATTGGAGAAGAAATTTCCGAACCGGGGATCCCGATCCTAACATCTGAATCATCGGAGGAGACAATAGAACTAACAGGTAGAGTCTTTGAATCAGAAGCGATACCGGCAACAGAAGGAAGACCAGCCAAAAGACTTAGATCTGAAGAGAGCAAAGCAGGACACACATCACGGTGAGATGTAAGAGTGACAGGATCTAAAGCCGACGAGGATGGATCTGGCGGATCTGCAAGTGAAGGAAGAGCTAGAGACTCAGCCATCGAAGAAAAGAAGAGAGGGGAGGAAGCAGATGTTCTCGACGGTGGCGTGAGGCCAAGCCGACGGCGGCAATTTAGGTTAGGAAATAAATCGCCTTAGCAGTCGCACTCGAAGATACGTAATTAGTTTAAGGATATATAATAACTTCCCCAAGAAGCAACAACATCATATTTATGATATATATATAAGTTTAAGATACTATATTATTAGAGTCTTAGAACAATACCCATGATAGTGGTAAGGAGAGAGACGAAGATAACGACTTGTAGAATCAAATGGTATTGTCCCTCAACGCCCATGTGGTCGGTAGAATGAAAATGGAAGAGAAGTAGCTGTTGACTGAAGGCAGCGGCTGCAGCTAGCATGGTTAGCCCCTCAGAAGCGGCGGGTCTAGGCCGTGCTCTATCGAGGACTAATGCCAAAACGGCATAGACTAAGAAGGACATGGAGATGGAAGAATGTTCAAAGTTGTGGAGGTGGTTCGATGGGATGGTACCATCAGAGTCAAAGGGATGGTGTCTTCTAGGTCCAATGGATGGTGTCTTCTAGGTCCAATGAAGAGCTCCATGGATATGGAGGCTGATGAAGATAGCATGATTAAGTAGAGCTCTAAGTGTCTGAGCTTTGAAATTGGGAACCATGTTGCTGAATTGAATGTCTTTGGATGGAGACAGAAGAGTTTTGTGTTGTTGAATAAGTGCCATAAGCCAAGTACTAAGAAGGCAAAACCAGGTAAAACATGTCCCACAAGTGATCCCATGTTGTAGGTTTGTATTCTTAATATGATCTTTTGTTTCTATTTAGAGAGAGACAATAAGGGCTTTTGATTGTGGATAAGTGACAACAATGATTGATTAGTGAATGGGTTTAATAAGAGTTGAGGGTGAGGATATTGGCTTAGGGATTATGCATTTACGTGTACGTATACGTATCCATAAACCTGTATTAAATATTTTCATTACTTGCGACACACACAAAAAGATCATCACTAATCACGTGTAATCTTGCTTGCTTACTTTGAGCGTACACATGAAGTAGGATGAGAAAGACAGATCACGCGTCATAAAAATACGTTTTATTCATTTAAAACTTTCATTTTAAGTTTAATGAGTTTGTCCATGATTATGAATTCATTATTTGATTGTTCCGTTTGATTCTTTTTTTTTAACATCTGGTCAATGAACTTATTCAGCGGACGTTGAATAACAAATGTGATGTTTATGAGTATTTCATGAGGATCCATTTCCGTATATATGTGTATAAAGAAATTAATTTACATTTTTTTTGAATAAAAATTGATCTACATATTGCTGACGCTTGTTCTTATCATATTAAGTTTATACAGTATTATACAATCAAACATTTTTTTACTTCTAATCGATTTTATATTTTGTACAAGTTGCAATGTCAAAATTAAAAACAACCGAATAATCTATTACCTTTACACGTCTTCACTTCCACGGAGTTTACCTATCTGGACAAAACTTGGATTAGTTTTCTTTAGCGACTCTATGTCTTGTTGCTCTTCACCACTTTCTTCACCTTTGTCTTTAGTGATAAGAATTGAGTACTCGGCATTTTCACCGTAGAGTCCACTCAGGATCAAGTAAAGGGACATGACAAAGATTGTGATTCCAACAAAGAACCAACTAAACTCGATGTTGACTAGCGACTTGGCCCTGTGTAAAGCTTTATCGCTGGAACATTTAATCACTTGGTGTCCTTCTTCTTCATGAAGAAAACATCCTTTGGGAATCAATCTAGGTGTCCAAAGCATGTAACCCATCACTACGAGCCACACTCCTTGGAAAGTTATGCTTGATGACCTTACAAAGCTTACCAAGAAACTTTTGGGCAAAGCGATACCGATTAGACTGGTGAGAAGAGAAACGAAGATAATGAGCTGGAGGAGCTTATGGTATTGTCCTTCAATGCCCATGTGGTCAGCAGAGTGAAGATTGAAGAGGAAGAGCTGTTGAGCAAAGGCAGAAGATGCCACGAGTACAGTCAGTCCATGCGAAACATGAGTTGATATACTCCTTGCTTGATCAAGAACTACTGCGAAAACCGCGTAGACTAAGAAGGACATGGAGATAGAGGAGTGTTCAAAGTTGTGGAGGTGGTTTGAAGGGATGGTACCATCAGAGTCAAAGGGTTGATGTCTCTTGGGTCCAATGAAGAGCTCCATAGCTATGGAGGCTGATGAAGATAACATGATTAAGTAGAGCTCTAAGTGTCTAAGCTTGGAAGTTGGAAACCATGGTGATGAAGTAAAGGTGTTTGGGTGGAGACAAAAGAGTTTTATGTTGTTAAATAAGTGCCATAGACCAAGTGTAAAGAAGGCAATACCTGGTGCAACATGTCCCACAAGTGTTCCCATGTTGTGGCTTTATGCCTTATTCTTTAGTTTTGTGTCTATAGAGAGGAAAAGGGGGATTTAGGGATTTGATGATCATGATTAGAGCTCTTATGGGTTTAATAAGAGCTAGTGAAGAACTAAGTTTGAAAAGGGGTCGTCTAGAGTATTCGTTTTGAAATTTCTACAAGTCATTGACTTTGATGAAGTAAGGGCTGACGAATTGGCTTGGGGATTAAAAGGAGTTTGTGTTTGGCTTTGAGTCTTTTAACCAAATGATGATGATTCAATTCAGAGATCGATAAGATTATATATTGAAAAAAATTTGCTAATAGAAAATATTATTGACTGTGACATTAATTTATTTATAAAAACTTTTAAAAGTTGAAGGCTGCTGGAAAATAAGAACTTTCTTCTAAGAAAATTCCAGGAATGATTTAAAGTAACAGCTTGAAAATTTCCCTCGTGCTCGCTTGATATGAATATTTCTTCTAGCTCTGGGAATAATACACAGTTGGAGACTTAATTCTGATTGAATAAAAACGTTAAACAAATTATTTTTTTATATTTTCATTAGAAAATTAAGGCTATGGTCTTATAGTTGTATGCACGTCACATATTTTTTTTAATTTTTGATTTTTAAACGTCAGACGTCACACATATTATCATTTACTTTCATAAGAATGTAATATTAAGCACATCGTCAAAACAATCCTTTACGTACAGTTAAACCATTAAACCCAAAAAGATTTTTTTTTTTAAACTCTAATACTCAGTGATTTTCTTTGGCCGGCATTTAAGCGCACAGAAATGGCCATCATTATCTTCTTTTTTTTTTTCATCTGAATATTGCATTAGAACGATATAACTGTTTTGGTATAAAACCTTACAAAAGGGATCAAGGGCAATCACCAACAGAGACAAAAAGAGCATTACACCTAAGCAACACAACTCTCATTAGTGAACACTTCATGTAACCAAAAAGGGTAGCCTTGTGCTACGTATGATTGACTACGATCCTCGCTTGTAACACTTTGGGCAATGAAGAAGGCACCCAAGTTAGCCTTTCTCTCTTCATGAACAAGCTGCCAAAAAGGTAAATGACTCAGAACCAAATGAATTCTACCTGCTTGATATTTGAAGGATGGCCAAGCACGAGGTCTAGAAACTGCATTCACCAGATCCTTT
The DNA here is from genome assembly GCA_019202795.1 of Arabidopsis thaliana x Arabidopsis arenosa. Taxonomy (NCBI): domain Eukaryota; kingdom Viridiplantae; phylum Streptophyta; class Magnoliopsida; order Brassicales; family Brassicaceae; genus Arabidopsis; species Arabidopsis thaliana x Arabidopsis arenosa. The sequence continues at coordinate 19,027,267 of CM032918.1, read as the reverse complement.
CCCTCAACTGCAAAAATAACTTTGTGAATGTGCAGACTTCTCATGCTCTCAATGGCCCAGAACCAGCTTTCCATCTCTGCATCCTGTTTTGATTCAATATCCGCATATCCCCTTCTGCTATGTAGCAAGACAGCCCCTCTAGAATTCCTTAAGACCCATGCCGCACCACTCATCTTTTTATCTTTATCCCAAGAAAAGGCCACATTACATTTCAGCCAAGGTTTAGCAGGAGGTCTCCATTTCCCATTGTGTCGATTCAGACCACTCTCCTGCTTTTTTTCAGCCTCTCTATCAATTTGCTGAGCCATAAACCATTCACTGGAGCTTTCTCTGATTTTGTCCATCATGTCTTTAACTAAGAAAACCATGCCTTCAAAAAGAAGATTGTTGCGGTTTTTCCAAAGTAACCAAAGAATCCATGGGACTAATCTGCGAATCTCCAAAGGTACTGTCAAACACTTGCACATGGATAACACAAAATGTAAGTTATGGTAGATGGAGTGAGCTTGGAACCCATCTTCCGGGCAAGGTATATTAGAGACTGCCCAAACCTGTCTAGCAAGAGGGCAAGAAAATAAAACATGATCAATTGATTCACCTTCTCCACCACAAACTTGACATCTAGAATCAATTGTCATACCCCTAGACAAAAGCCTCTCAGCAACTGGTATTGCACCACTAACCACCTTCCACAAAAACACCTTAATCTTAGTAGGCGCTAAAGTAGACCAAATCAGATCTTTAATTCCATTCAAAGAGGGCAGGGCTGTAGCTCTAAGAAGATCATCAGCTTTGTAAAGCTTAGACGCCAGCCAATACCCAGATCTTACCGAGTAATCACCGCTCTTATTGTGTTTCCAACACAAGAAATCTGAAGATGATGTGACCGGTTTGATCTTAACAATTAGCTCAATGTCACCTGGGAAAAACAGGTCCTCCAGCTTGTCTCTATACCATGATTTAGTTGAAGGATCAATAAGATCATTGACAGAGAGATCCACATTGACCAGAATATTTTTCATAAAAGGAGCCCTCATAAATCCCCTTCCCTGATCATCAAGCCACTTACTAGTCCATACCCTTAGGGATCTTCCATCACCAACCATCTGTTTTAATCCTTGAACTAGAAGATCTCTGCCATGCAGAATGCTGTTCCAAGCAAAGGAGGGTCTGGTACCTTTTACTGCCTCCAAAAAATCATGATCTGCAAAATAACGACTTTTAAAGAATTGTGAGAACAGACAGTCAGGAGACTGCAGTAGCCGCCACGCTTGCTTGGCCAAAAGAGCCTGATTGAACAGCTCTATGTCTTTAAAACCCAGCCCACCTTGCTGTTTAGTAAGGCACATCTTATCCCAAGCCACCCAATGAATCTTTCTTTCATTTTCTACTGAACTCCACCAAAATGAAGACATAGCACTTGACAAAGTCTCACAAGTACCTTTGGGAAGCTTGAAACATGACATGGCATAAACCGGCATCGCCATCGCAACAGATTTAAGCAAGATCTCTTTACCTCCTTGTGACAAGGTCTTAGCAAACCAACCAGACAATCTACTCTTAAGTTTTTCATGAATGTAGGCCAGCATGTCTTTCTTTGATCCACTGAAACACTCCGGAAGACCCAAGTACGTTCCTGCCCCACCCTCATTCATGATCCCCAATCTGTTTTTGACCAAAACTTTGATGTTTTCCCCCACTTTGGCGCCAAAGGTGATAGAGGACTTGTCTAAGTTTATGATCTGTCCAGTCGCAGTACCATACACCTGAAGAATATGTTGAATGGCTACACATTGTTCCTCCTCAGCCTTACAAATGAATAAGCTGTCATCAGCAAATAACAGGTGATGTATAGAAGGACCTTGTGGAGAGAAACGCATTCCATTAATAATCCCAGCTTGTTCCGCCCTATTCAACAAATGTGTAAGACCTTCAGTGCATAAAACAAAAAGAAAAGGAGACAAAGGGTCTCCTTGTCTTAATCCTCTCTGTGGCACAATTCTACCAAAAGCTTGCCCATTGATTAGCACTGTATACGTCACAGTAGAGACACAAATCATAACCCAGTTGATCCATTTTTGATGAAAGCCCAAAGCAGAAAGTAGAAACCTAAGGTAGCTCCACTCCACTCTGTCGTAAGCCTTGGACATATCAGTTTTAATCGCCATGAACTCCTTAGAAACACCATCAAAGGTTCTCAAACCATGGACCACCTCATGAGCTATTAGAATATTGTCTGAAATAAGCCTTTCAGCGACAAATGCCGATTGAGAAGGTGAGACAATATCAGCCAAAAAAGGTTGCAGCCTAGATATCAATATCTTGGAAATGACTTTGTATAACACCGAACAGAGGCTGATAGGCCGTAAATCAGACATCAGCGGAGAGTTGACCTTCTTAGGGATAAGACAAAGCTGTGTAAAATTCCACTCTTCCTCAAAAACTCCATCACTGAAAAACTTGAGCACCTCTACCGTCACCTGATCACCAACCACATCCCAGTATTGTTGAAAGAATAACCCTGTCATTCCATCAGCCCCAGGAGAACTTGAAGCTTTTATAGAGAAAACAGCAGCTCTAACTTCCTCTCTAGTAACCTGCGCAACTAATTGCTCATTCATATCCTGGGAAATTCTAGGCATAAAGCCCTCAAATAAATCATGGGGATCAACAGGATAAGAAGAAGAGAAAAGCTTTTTGAAATAGTTGTAGGCCACCTCTCCTTTTGAGGCTTCAGATCTATGCATAAACCCATCATCATCCATCAGTTTGTCTAAACCATTCTTGGATCTTTGAGCTTTTACTGATGCATGAAAATACTTAGTGTTCTTATCACCAGAGTTCATCCACTTCTTTCTGCTTTTCTGTTTCCAAAAACTTTCTTCATCCCTATGAGCTTTGACCATTTCTCTCTGAAGACACGCCATTCTATAGAAAGAGGGAGCAAAGGCTGCATGTTCAATCTCAATATCCTTCTGGATCCTTTGAATCTTTTCCAAAGAATTAGAAACATTCTCTTTCTTCCATAAACTCAGGGATTTTCTGCATCTCCTTAATCTTTCAGAGACAGATTGACCAAAAGGAGAATACTGATTCTGCCAAGCTCTTGTGATGGCCTCTAACACCAGCGGTTGATGCAGCATTCTTTTGTCAAATCTGAAGGAACCTCTATACTTCTCCTGAGAAGAAAACAATTGGACCAGAACAGGTCTATGGTCTGAACCCTTTTTCTCTAGAAACAATTGATTAGACGCAGGGAACCTCTTAAACCATTCCTTATTGCCAAAACACCTATCCAACTTGCATTGAATCCACAAATCATACCTTCTTCCACCCCAAGTAAACCCATTTCCTGAACTGGGCAGCTCAATCATGTCACAAGTCTTAAGCATAACTGAGAAATCAACAAAAGATGCCTCACTCCTTCTAGGTCCACCCAACTTTTCACCATTGTGAAGAATCTCATTAAAATCTCCTACCAAGCACCATCCTTCCTTCCTTTGGGAGCCTATCCTCGATAGTCTTTCCCAAACAAGATGCCTAAGATCACTACTTGGATTCCCATATATACAAGATACCAAAAGCCTGGAGACACCATACTCCACCTGCAGATCCAAAATATTTTTATCTGCATATAGAACTTCCACCGAAACACTTTTCTTCCAAAACAGAGCAAGCCCACCACACTTGCCAACCGGGTCCACAGTATATACCTTATCATACCCTAGCCATTCCTGAATATCTACAATGACGTCTCTCACATTCATAGTCTCCATTAGAAACAAGATCTCCGGAAAATGCTTTTTGCGCATTTCCATGAGACGAGGAATCGTCAGGTCTTGAGGCCGCCCCAAACCCTGGCAATTCCAACTCAGAATGCTCATTAGATATGGGACAGTCCCTCATTTGGGACTACCTTTTTTTTGCTGAGCCTTGCAGCTTTTGCTTCAACCAAAATACCCTTTCCTGCCTTTCTTTTTTTTTCCACCATTCCTTGATCTAGCCCTGTATTCTTCACAACCAAAGCTGCCTCACTACCACTGACAACACTTTTTGCTTTCCTCTAATTCTTTGTCGGTCTTTTCCTCGGAGTTAGCTTCTTAATCCTAGTCCCGGAAGAACCAGCTTCTGATAAGCCAGTACTGAAAACCGTCGGACCAGAATTAATAGGAAGCGAGAAAAGACGCACCTGAGAATCCATATCAACCAAGCCAAGAGTTCCCCCCCAGGGAATGATGATGTCACTGTTCTGATTCTCAAGAGTTGTAAGAGAAGGACTCTCCACTGGCTGGGCTAAATTCAAAGATCTAGAGGAGGAATCAGAAGAGTCATACCCAAACACAATCCCTTTACCTCTATTGATATCATTAGAGATGATGGGAGGAGGCTCCATCCGGAGAACAGTTTTTTGAAGGAAGGGATCCTTCTCTGTCTCCGCAACTGATGACTTCACTCTCGCTTCTCTAATCTTCCTATCCTCTCCATTCCCCATCAAAAGATATTGACGCATACCCTCCAAAACATCAGGAGCAATTCTCGGTCTACCAAGAAGAGGGTGGATCCCGACTTGATCTTCCGACAACACCCCAAACAAAGGATCAGAATCCTTTATGACCAGACTTGGTTTAGGCTTCTCAATCTTCTTCCCAAGATTCCTCTCAATGGTTAGGTCTAATCTTTGTTTAATCAGAACTGGACATAAATCTTTTTCATGTGTAAGTCTTTGACAATGGTAGCATCTTTTCTGTATCCTTTCATAATGATAAGTGACCACTGTAGACTTCCCACCAGGAAGATTCACCACCTTAGATTTCCTCAAGGGTCTAGAGACATCAAATTTGATTTTGACCCGAACAAAATCTTGATTCTGAGGCTTATCCGGCACCACCACCGCTTCAATCACTTGACCCACAAGGTCACCTAGCAAAGTAATCGATTGCTCCGTATAATGATTAATCGGAATGTTACGAATCTGAACCCAAAGCTCTAAGAACTGCAGCGACTCCGGGGAGGGATTCTCTGTCCATCTTTCAACAGCTATCGCCCATTCATTAAAGGTGTGAACACCTTTCTCTAGAATTTCCACCAAATCATGCTCATAACGAAAAATGAACTGAAATCTTTCATTCGACAAAGCAATACCACGCACTCTGCCAATCTTTTGCCACTTCCTCGGCATGTTGAGGATCAAATTCGACATGCTTTGGTTATCCGGATTGAGAAGACGCCCAACCAGACTTAGAACATTTCTTTCACACGAGTTGTACTGAGGAAGATTTGGCATTTCAAAGGGAACTTCCTCTTCTTCCAAAGACATGGCCATCAAGGCCTTATCCATAGCAGCAGACATCTCACAAACTAACAACAACTGACTTCGAAACCTTGGAATTCTGCCTCCGACAACCTTGTTCACTACACAAAAATCTCCAAACCGACCCGCCGAATGATGTAGAGACACTTGATACGAGAATAAACGGAGAAACCAACTTGAAACCCGACAGAAACAGCTCGGCCCGAGTGGATCTCGACTTGAAACGAAGAACACTATGAACTTGATGCAGAAACCCTAGCCGCTTTCTGGGAATGGCAAGAAAAGGGTTAAAACAAGAGGAAACGCTGAGTTTTGGTCTAAGGGAAAAGGTATAATCCAGTCTTAAAGTCAGTGGCGGAGATAGGGTTATAGCATGGGGGTCAATTGACACCCATGGATTTTTTAAAGGGAGACTCACAAAAATGCCCCTTTTTCAATACCCCTTTTCAAAAATACCCCCTTTGGCTGTCCATTTTTAAAAATACCCCTTTTTATGTACAAAATGACTAAATTACCCTTCTTTTATTAAAAGATATCACAAATATATAAGGAAATATAACAAAATTAGGTCCACAAAATACAAAATATTTTTTGGCGGGAAAAGTGATCCCGCTATTTTTCCCGCCAAAACACTTGTAAAAACTTGTAAAAAACCTTTAAAATACCTTGTAAAATTTTCCCGTAAAATTTTTTCCCGCCAAAAAATTTTCCCGCCAAAAAAATTTTTTTGCGGGAAAAGTGATTCCGCAATTTTTTTGTCGTTAAATTTTTGGCGGAAAAAATTTTCCCGCCAAAAATTTACAAGGTATTTTAAAGGTTTTTTACAAGGTATTTATAAGGTTTTACAATGTATTTTAAAAGGTTTTACAACGTATTTACAAGGTATTTATAAGATATTATAAGATTTTACAAGCTATTTTATAAGGTTTTTACAAGTTATAAGGTTTTACAAGTTTTTTATAAGGTTTTACAAGTTATAAATACCTTATAAAACCTTATAAGTACCTTGTAAAACCTTTTAAAATACATTGTAAAACCTTACAAAACACTTGTAAATACTCTGTAAAACCTTTAAAATACCTTGTAAATTTTTCCCGCCAAAAATTTTCCCGCCAAAAAAAAAAATTGCGGAATCACTTTTCCCGCAAAAACAATTTTTTGGCGGGAAATTTTTTTGGCGGGAAAAATTTTTACGGGAAAATTTTACAAGGTATTTTAAAGGTTTTTTACAAGTGTTTTGGCGGGAAAATTGCGGGATCACTTTTCCCGCCAAAAAATATTTTGTATTTTGTGGACCTAATTTTGTTTCAAATAAGGGTAAAATGGTCATTAAAGATTAAAAGAGGGCAAACTTAAAAATGGACTCTCAAAGGGGGCATTTTTGAAAAGGGGTATTGAAAAAGGGGCATTTTTAACAATTTCTCTTTTTTTAACCTAGCTAAATTTTGATTGGTAATTGTAAATTGACTCCATTACAAAATAAAAATTGACCCCCATCAAATTTTAATTTAAGAGCAAACTACTAAATATATATCTATATATATATACTAAAAAAATGTTATATTAATTTATACTAAATATTAAGCTAAGAGTTAAACTTTACAAATAAATATACAAATAAATCTAAAATAAAAACATGAATGAATTCAACTTCAACCTAATAACTATATCTCTCCTTACTTTAGGATTTTTCCTATTTTCTTCTTTTTATAATCACCATTATCCATTGAAAATCACTTTAAAATAACATTTAGGTAAAACTTTATATATATTTTAATTTGAACTAAAATGTTTTGATGATTTTGCTCGTATATTAAGAAAAATCTCATCTTTTGATTTATTGACTTTTAAAACTATTATTGATTTTTTTTCTATGAATATTGTGAAAACGACTTCGTATAATCATCTCGTTGATATCATTTCAATGATTGTTTAGTTTTTCAATTGAAAATATAAGCTAAATTGTGGCAAACGAGACAATAATAAATCGATTACAATATATAGTATAGTTGTGATGATATTTTTATTTTTTTCTAATAAAGTTGATATAATTTTGTATATACAAAAAAAATTTTGACCCCTATAAACAATTTTTCTGGCTCCGCCACTGCTTAAAGTTCTATTTCCTTTAAAGTGAGAGACTCTAATAGAAAAAGAAGGTCTTAAGCCCAAAAAAGGGGAGCTGATTTTTTTCTCTTCTCTCTCTGATGGCCATCATTATCTATCATCCACTAAATTAAATGTCCATGCCCAAAATATGGAGACATTTTTAAATGTTTTTTTCATAATTTTATTCTTTTTGTCAAAAACATGCAATATGGTTATGGTTGTTCAAACACGTGTTGTCGTAACACATTGACATCACTAGTATATATACCATTAAACTTTTTTTTTAGATGTTAAATTATCATTACAAATTTACAATATTAATAAGGTTAATTAAATGGTACATGTTGAATAGGTCCGAACTTTCAAATAGTAACATTTCACATCAATCGTAAAAGAATGCATAGGGTAAAAAAGATACAGGTTGGAATAAGTCTGGAAATTTCAAAGATTAACATCTCACATTTTGTCTTGATGACTATTGGGTTTACACATTTGAACAAAACATGGATAACTTATCTCTTCAACGATTCAATATTTTGCTGTTCTTATGATCCTCTTTTACTTGGTCGTCTTTGGTGGTTAGAATCGAGTAGTACTCAGCTTTTTCACCGTAAACACCATCAAGAACCACATAAAATGTCATGATAAAGATTGTAAATACAACCAATAACAAGCTGAATTCGATGTTGATCAGTGACTTGGCCCTATGAAGAGCCTCTTCGCTAGAACACCTAATCAGTTGGTGTTTTTTCTCCACATAGAAAAAGCAACCCTTAGGGAGCAAACTTGGTGTGAAAAGCATGAAACCCATGAGTATTAACCATGCTCCTTGACAGGCTATGCTTGATGATCTCACGAAGCTCACCAAAAAACTCTTGGGCATGGCAATACCCATGAGAGTGGTGATTAGAGAAACGAAGATAACAAGTTGGTAGAGCAAATGGTATTGTCCCTCAACACCCACGTGGTCGGTAGAGTGAAAATGGAAGACGAACAATTGCTGCGCGAATGCAGCTGCTAAAGCAAGAAACGCCAAAGCCTTAGCGGTTGCCGCTGCTCTAGGCCGTACTCGATCGAAGACTATTGCGAAAACGGCATAGACTATGAAAGATATGAAGAGGATGGAATGTTCAACGCTACGGAGATGGCTCGATGGGATGGTGCCATCAGGGTCAAAGGGATTGTGTCTTTTGGGTCCAATGAAGAGTTGTCGAACTGTGATGGTTGATAGGCTGACCATGATAAAGTAAAGCTCTAAGTATCTGAGCTTGGGAGATGGGAACCATGGTGATGAAGAATAAGTATTTGGGTTGAGACAAAAGAGTTTTATGTTGTTGAATAAATGCCATACACCAACTGCCAAGAAACCTATACCACTTCCAAGATGTCCCGCAGGTGATTCCATGTTGTGGGCTTTTGTTTCTTAAGAGATATTTAGGGACTTTGATTGTGATCACAAGAACTATTGATGAATTGGTTGGAATTAGTAAGAGTTGAGAACAATTAGTACTTAAAAATGTCCACAAGGGTCATTTAGAGAAAGTTTATTTTTCTTGTTGTTGATAAAATATTACAACTTTGTTAGAAACTTAGAATCTTTCTTATATGAATGATTTAAATTATTCGTACGACGTTAAGATAACAGAAGTGAGCAACATGATTTGACGAAAAAAACAAAAAAAAAGTGAGCAACATGATTTATTTACACGGCCAACATGTCTAGCCAAAAGAAGTGAGCAACATGTTTTATCGCACATCAAATTTAAAACTAAATCAAAAGTGTATGTCATTATGTCAACAACTCAGGAGACAGTGAGTCAGTGACAATCTTAAATGATTTTTTTTTTCTTAGGTTTTCATTATTTTTCTTCGGAATTTTTTCTTTAATAAACGTTGAAGTTCCGAACTTTCTGTATATAATATTTTTTAGCATTCAGAGTCATTTTTCAGATATTCCGATTTAAAGAATAATCAACAATCTTCCATATCTTCCTTCTTAGTTATTTTGTAATCACAACTAGATCATTGGGTCTAATTTAGTCATTTTTACTGTTCGATTTTCGTTGTTCCCAATAGACCATAAACTCTAAGTCTACCTTAGATCTTAACTATGAAAAGAGAACATAAATATTTCGTATAAGAATCTCAAAAATAATTCGTATGTTATATAATATTCGTTAGGAAATCACCTTTGCAAGATTGTGTTAAAAATATGATTTGTGTAACCGGTCCAAAACATACAGCTACTCAACTGTTTACATTTAGTGTGAATTGTTAATGATTTTTTGAAATAAATTACAACATCTATAGTTCGATACCTTAAAAGTCAATGCTTCTAGACTAATTCTTAAAAGTCAACATTAAACTTACAACAATTCCAGCTAGTTGAACTATATATAGTTGCGTTTTCATCACTCGTTAGAAATTAAATATTATTTATAATTTGGAAGGACACCATAGAAAATATTCTAGTCTCTAGTCTTAGAGAATGTACCAACCTAGGTTTAGAATCACTTAGTCATTCTAGAAAGAAAAAAATGTAACTTTGATATATACCAAACGTATATTTTGAGGTTGCTATAAAAAGTTTAATAGAAATGACAACTTGTATCATAAAAGGAAAAAGTTCAATCTAAAATCAGATCTTCTATGTAAATGGATTACTTAAGTGTTTTTTGATGTTGCTAAGAAATAGTCTCTAATAAGTGTTTTTTTTTTCTTACGTTCATTTCACGAAAAGAGACATTAAAGAGGTCTCTCTAACATATTCCATTCGCTTTTAATAAATTTAACTTTACATTAATCCCGCAAACGTGACAAAATGTAGAACCTACAGTTTTCAATTTTTATGCTCTTTGTTTGAAGGTACGGAATGGAGCACGACAAGGGAAGGTGGAAGACTGGGTCCACGAACAATGGGCTTTTCTGGTGAAGTCAGGCCACGCCCTAAAAGTCAAGAACACTCACTATTAATAAATAAACATATACATACACTGTAGTTGGTAAGTTGGTAGGTAAACTACGACAAATTCATTAGCTTCCTTGCTAATAGTTAATTTAAAGACATTTCAAATTACGTATAAAAGGGTTCGTAATTGGTTGAAAAAAAGTCTTTATGTTACATTTTCGTTGCATACACTATACAAAAAGAGACTGGAATGAAAAAAAAATTCGAAGAAAACAAGAAAAAGCGAATAAAGCAAAAGCGTGATAAATACTTTAAAAGAAAATGGCAGCCATATTTTAACCCTATGATACCGACTACAGAAAAGTAAAAGATACAACATTTTGAATTTACTAATGGACTAGTCCACCACCATATATAATGATTCAAAATTTCTTAAAGTTGTAACAAAATATGCTTAAATTAAAAGAATAATACCTCAAAATGATTATTTTCAGTTTCTGTTATGAAAGATGATAAGAAAAAAGAAAAAAAAAAGTTGTGAGTATGACTTCACCGTAAATCATACGACTCGATGACGCAATGATTATGATAGTACTTCACACGCATCACACATGGAAATACACATCAACCTCCCACACATATTTAAATTTATTTTTTGTAAATAAAACTAAAAATCTCGTCCATTCCCTAGTCAATGTCCTTTAACTACTTCACAAAATATAAACGAATCCACAATTAAATTAGTAATAAAATCTTTCTTTCTAGAAAGTAATGTCCAAAACTCGACATATATATAAATAACATCACACACCTTCTTGTTCTCTACACCTTTTATATAAACAAACCATCCATAGTAACCAAAACCACAACAAAACACATGGCTAAGCTCATTTTCTTCCTCGCCGTCCAAATCCTCCTCCTCGCCGTGGTTTCTTCTGCCGGAGATGGCGAAGACTTCTTTAGAACCATGGACCGGAAACTTCTCGGTCTCCACAAAAAGGAGAAACTAACCCATTTCAAAGTCTATTGGCACGACATCTTAAGCGGTCCGAACCCAACCTCCATCATGATCCAGCCACCGGTTACAAACTCTTCATACTTTGGAGCCATCTCCATGATCGACAACGCTTTGACGGCCAAAGTTCCGATGAACTCCACGGTGTTGGGCCAAGCCCAAGGGTTTTACGCCGGAGCGGCCCAAAAGGAGTTGGGTTTTCTGATGGCGATGAACTTTGCTTTTAAGACAGGGAAATATAACGGAAGTACGATCACGATTCTTGGTAGGAACACGGCGATGTCAGAAGTCAGAGAAATGCCGATCGTCGGAGGAAGTGGGCTTTTCCGATTTGCTAGAGGCTATGTTGAGGCTAGGACAAAGTGGATTAATCTCAAGAACGGTGATGCTACTGTTGAGTATAGTTGTTACGTGTTGCATTATTGAGGTTAAGTAATATTTTTTGTCGTTTTCCTATATTTAATTTGACTACGCAATAATTAATAAAACAGATTTCAATCTATTGAGTTTTCTTAGTGTTTTTTTTTTTGTATTTGGTGTTATGGTGTGTGTGGTGGACGTTGTGTGGGAAGTGTTTGTAGTTTATAATTTATAATAATTATCTAGTTTTTTTTATGAGGAGATTTTGAAAATAATTTGGTGGTTTGAAAGATTTGATAATATATTTCATTTTAGATGTATTGTTTATGTTTGATTTGTTAAACGGTTGTTTATGTTTTTGGACCGACATTCTTACGTGGTCGGCACAAGAATTTTAAGGACCATTACAAATTTAAGGACACATGATAAGTTTAAGACAAAAAAAGAAAGAAGGACACATGATAACTTTAACAACTTAAGAGAAGTAAGAATGAAACCACATAAAAATCTGAATACTTATAAAAATCTTGGAACTCTCAAGAGTATGGATGTTATACCTTGCTCTAATAGTGGTCAAAGACCGAACAAACAGTTTAAGGTAGCTTGATGAATGTTTGATCGTTCTGCCACGTGAACGCCTGCCCAAACTCAAAGTAGTATGACCATACTATCCAACGATAACAATCTTGAGTAGTGGAGTGGGTCTTGCTTGGTCGGGTTACTAGACCAAGAGAAAACCGAATTCAAATGCTCCGTTAATGAAATTAAACATTAAGTTAAATTGTGCATTGACGCTAAGAGATTCATATTAATTAAACATTAAGTTAAACCGAGTTAAGTTTGCTACCTAGTGGACAGTGGCCGAACCATCTTTGACTTGCAATCCTGCGTCCACGTTATGTTCCGATGAACAACCTCTCATACGTCGACGTTTCTAACATAACTTCTTACAAATTTGCATTCTCCTAAGAAAATAATAAAATTATGCGACCACTTTATTTTAGGTTACATTAAGCTCAATAGTAATATTTGCTACCGATTAAATAGCTTTGAATAGAGTTAGTTGATTATTGGAAAGACTTTTAACTCGATGAAGTAACTTCACATTGCAAGAAACATGCGTCTTTTCTCTTTTTCCTCATCTATCCTCCATGTTTTCTTACCATAAAGCAAATTTATTTCTCATGTTTTAAGAAAAAACACAAATTTATTCGTCTAAATCATTATAACACATTAACACGTACTACGTTTATCCTAAAAAGCAAGACCAAAGGCTTGTTTTATGTAATTGGAAAAACGTACACTCAATTTATTATTAATAAATATGGGCAAAAAACCTTTAAAACAATACCTCTACTCTTCTTAAGCCCTTTAAATCCTTTCTTTTCTTCATTGTGAATTTGCAAAACGGCTAAAGCATTTAAAAGAGAAAAAAAAACTCAAATGGCTCCGTGGACCGAAATATTGACAAATGCTGCCATTTTTGTGATAATCCAAGCTCTAGCGTTTCTGATAATCTTCACTTCTTCCGACATATTCTCCTCCAAGATCAAGATGAAGACGAAGAAGAGATCTTTTGGCTTCAAACTCTCTCGTTCCATTTCCCATTTATTCGCTTTAGTCTCAGATGATGTCTCTCGAGCCGATGAAGAAGAAGTAGCAGAGGAAGAAGCTTCCTTTCTCCTCTCCTCAAATCTCAATTGATTTCTATTTCCAAGAACATTGGTTTGTATTTTCAGAAATTTGACTTATCCACAGAAAAATCTTCGAAGTTTACTTTTCACAATGTATGGATCATGTCAATTTAAAGAAGGGTCTGATGATCTATGGACTCATATGGTTTAAGATCAGACACTACATTGAAAACTGTAATCTAGCCAGCAACATTACACTGATCACTCAGTTGCTTATAAGTTATAACAGCGCAAAAAGACAACTCGAAAATGAAAGAATTTAAGCAGTGAGTTTTAGGACCTGTTCTAAATTCAGGACCTTTCGGATTTGATAAGAGATGACAAGAACGATAGAACCCGAGTTTTTGTTTTCATTTCATGTCTTTATCTTACCCCCAAGCTTGTTGTAAGATGAAATACTGTCATAAAGGCATCGAAATACCTGCAGTTTCAGATAAAAAAGGTTAACTTTTAAATTCATAAAGCTAAGCAACAAGTCCATATCAAATATAAGAAAGATAAAACCAATGCCTGAGTCACAGATCAAGTACTAAATGAGATGAATATGCCAACGTATTAAACATAACCAAAGCTGCTAGTCCAAGTATACTATAAGCCAACAAAGACAACAATTCATTCACAAGTAGAGTTTTCATGTCAAGTAACAACAATCCAAGTATATATAGAGAACACATGGATCAAGAAGTTATTCATCAGATTTACAAACCGACTGAAAATGGCATAACACTAAGCAAAGCTAACATGATCTACCAAGCTCCTATCAGTGCTAAATTAATCAGCTAAAACATAATTTCCCTATCAAGAAGAACTGATATCAGCGGTTTCAAAATAGAAGTATGATAACAGTCACTGCCACCACCAAATGTCAAAAACTGGCACACGAGGAACCATCATCACTACATAATGTGAATCTTCTTGATATACAAAATGTAACAAGTCCTCTTCATTCTAAACAAACGAATGATATTAACTTAAGTTCTTAAAGGTAATAGAGACAGATAGAGTGGAAAAAGACTGACCTTGAGGAACTAAAGCCCAGCTCTTAGACTCAACAGACAAACTTGATATCAATCTGGCAGATGCTATTGCACTGTGTAGTGGCAACATCGATAAACAGCTACTTAGCTCCACTGGTAATCTGTTAAAATCATGGCAAAATAATCAAACCAGTGTCCCTAATTCCAGAGTTTACTATATGCAAAACTTATGACTACACCAATACATTTCTAAAAGGCTACTCATTTGAAATTAACAGCGAAATTTCTGAGAAACACTGACCTAAAAGATTGATTGATACGAGAAGTTGCTGAGGATGGTGATGAAGATTTAATGGGGGAGGGTAAGGAGGAAACGTGAACATTCGTCTTGCTAAGTTTCTGGGTTAAAGAATGAATCATTGATGATAATCTGCAGATTTTAGAAGAAGACGCCATTGGAAGAAGTCAAAGAGATGAAGAAGAAGTAGATGAGATCGGACGATTTAGGGTTTAAGGGTGTTTCTGGTGATTTTTACGGGTCGGGTCAAACAGATGGCTGGATTATCCAGTAAGGGGAAGACTAATTAAAACGTCGTCGTTCTTATTATCTTCTAAGAGCTAGAATAATAACTAAGTCTAAAGCCTTTCTATGCATTTATTGTAAAAACGACTTTCTTAAAAAAAAAAAAAAAAAAAAAAAAAAGAATAAATTTTACATTAAAAAAAGGAAATGTTACAAAGCCATTGAGGCCTAATTGACTAATTAGGCTAAACACACATCAAAATGAGAACCAAGTTTGCATCAAGTAAGCCCATAAGTTAAATTTTCAGCCCATAAGTTAATTTTCGAGCCCATGAAGGTTACACATCTGAGAACTATAAATTACTGTATTTTCTAATTCTGTTCTTAATTGTTTAAACGGCGTTTAGCAAAACAAGGATACTGTTGAAATTTTTACGTAAGACAAAACAAGGTCTGAGACAATGAACCGCCTTGAATGGTGAGCATATAAAACTTGTCAACTTTGATCCCTAATATACTCTGAATTAAACATGCCACACACACATACACTATATTAATTTCATATAAATTATATGGTTTTGTAACCCTTGCAAAACTTACATTTTTGTCTTTTACTTAGATATTTGAATAATAACGGGTGATTAGCACCAGACATTAATTTAATCGTTGTCGCGTACATAGCAGTAAAGCACATCGCCCAAAGCGGACAGCCGCCACTAAAACGTTAATGTATCTACTCAATTAATTAATTTTGTTAAGATTTTATATTTTTCTAAATGATTTTACGTGAAAAGAATAGTGAGGAATAGGTGCAAAACACCCTGCTTCCCTTTTTTGGGCTTAAGACTCTCTTTCTGAACCAGTGTCTTTCATTAGGTTAGAAAGAGCTTTGATTGGATTAAAACATTATCCCTTTTGACGATTTCATCCTATTTGCTTTGCTTCCCGCAGCTTTTCTCTGTTTCTCTTCAAGTTCTTAAGTGTTCTTCTCGATTCCGCATCTGAAATTCGTGAGCTTGTTGGTTTTGCGTTTGGTTTGTTTGTTGGCTTCTTCTCGCTTTCGAGTGGTCGTTCTTCTGGTTTGGAAAGTTTGTTGGTGCTACTTTAGGTCGTCAATTCTTAGATCTGTTCTGGGACTCTTTCTGTTTCATTTCAGTCATGTCTTCGGCAATGGATAAAGCTCTGATGGCAATGTCTTTGGAGGAGGAGGATGTGCCGTTTAACATGCCGGACCTTCCTATCTTCTCTTCTTGTAAAGAAAATGCGCTCAGTTTAGTTGGTCGTACACTTAACCCAGAGTGTCAACCTATGAAGAATCTAGTTCGTAATCTTCCTCGTAAATGGCAGAAGCTTGGAAGAGTTAGAGGTGTGGCTCTGTCCAAAGAGAAATTTCAATTTTTCTTCAACTCTGAGCACGATTTAGAAGAGGTTTTGGAAAAAGGAATTCATACTTTCAATGAGTGGTCATTGGTGGTGGATAGATGGTACGAAAACCCACCAGATGACTACCTGCAATTCACTCCGATTTGGATACGGATTTGGAATTTGCCAATCAATTATTATACTGAGAAGGCTATTACGGCGTTGGGCGGTCAGATTGGACGGGTTGTGGAGGTAGCCTTTGATACTACGAAATCGCAGATTGAAGATTATGTGAGGGTTAAGGTAATTTTCGATGTCTCTCGGCCTTTGAGAAGATCTAAAGTTGTTAATCTCCCGAAAGGTGGTACGGCCAATGTCTTCTTTGAGTATGAACGTGTTCAAAAGAGGTGTTATGAGTGTCAGCGTATGACTCATGAAAAAGATTTCTGTCCAGTCCTTATTAAGCGCAGGCAAGATGCTAGTGATGCTAGAAGAGCTGGGATTGCGGTGGTAAAGCAAAAAAAAGCTCTTGTTCTTAGTGAGTCTGATCCGTTGTTTGGGATCTTACATGAAGATCAGGTTGGCATGGATCCTGTGACTGGAAGACATAGAATTGCTCCGGAGGTTCTTGAAGGTATGAGACAGTATATGAGAGTCTCAAGTGAAGATGAGAGAATGCTAAGAGCTGACAGGGTTAGGTCTTCAGTTAGAGATGTTGAAAAGGATCCTTTAGCTGCAAAGTCCATCTTAAGGTTGGAGCCTAGGCCTATAATCCATCAAGATTTGAATAAAAACAAAGGAGTTGTTTTTGATTATTCTGCCCCTTCTGATTCTGTTGCTTTTGGAAATCCCTATGTTAATAGTGTTAGGGCGTTGGTTGGAGGTAGTAGCTCTAGAGTAAACAGTTTGGGGAATTTGGGGTTTGATTCTGCATCATATTCTTTGGAGGACTCTGGAAGTTTTCTTGCTCTCTCGCAGCCTTTTCAAAACAATCCGACGGTGTATGGATCTAATCCTTTTGCGGTTGGATCTTCCGGGATTGTTCCAAAAAAGGTTAAAACTAAATCAAGGGGTCGGCCAACTAAAAGTGTCAGGAAACTGAAACCTTTGGATCCAAGTGGTGAAGGGCTGCAGGTGGTAGTCAGTTTGGGTGCTGTAAAGGGTGTAAAAGAAAAAAGGAAAGCAGTTGATGAGGGTACAAGCACTGTAAAATCGACAAAGCTTAACTCTCAAGAGGTGAACCCAAAGGGGGGTTTGCCTAATGCCCAATGAGCATATTGAGTTGGAATTGTCAAGGAGTGGGACGGTCTCAAGACTTGACAATTCAACACCTCCAGGAAATGAGGAAAGATCATTTTCCAGAGGTTATGTTCTTGATGGAGACTAAAAATGGTAGCAATGTGTTGGTGGATCTGCAAGTGTGGTTAGGGTATGAGGGTGTGTATACTGTCAATCCGGTGGGTTTGAGTGGAGGATTAGCAGTTTTTTGGAAGAAAGGTGTAGATATTGATGTTAAGTTTGCGGATAAGAATCTTATTGACCTTCATATTCAATTTGGTTCTGTTAACTTCTTTGTCTCATGTGTTTATGGGGCTCCGGTTTATAGTTCTAGTCAGTTGGTGTGGGAGAGACTAAGCAGGATTGGTGTGCAGAGGCTTGAACCTTGGTGTATGTTAGGTGATTTCAACGCTATTTTGCACAATGGAGAGAAGCTTGGAGGGCCTAGACGTGGTGATGCCTCCTTTTTACCCTTTAAAGACATGCTAGAGAATTGTCAAATGTCTGAGCTTCCGGGTAAAGGTAATCCATTCACTTGGGGTGGAAAGAGAAATGAATTGTGGATTCAAAGTAAGTTGGACCGTTGCTTTGGTAATAAGAATTGGTTTCGCCAATTCCCTGTGGCTAATCAAACTTTTCTGGATAGAAGAGGGTCTGATCATCGAGCTGTTCTTGTTAGATTAACTACTACCAGAGATGAATATCGTGGTTGTTTTCGGTTTGATAAAAGATTGTTTAATAAGCCTCTCGTCAAAGAAGCAATATCTGGTGCTTGGAATGGTCCTCAGGTCAATGGTGGTTTCTTGGTTTCTAACAAGTTAAAGATGGTTAGAAAAGCTTTGAGTAGATGGAAAAAGGAGAATAATCTGAATTCTCTTACAAAAATCAAGAAGGCTCAAGTTGATTTGGAACTGGAACAGGCGGCTTCCTTTCCTAGATTTAGTGTTGTCAAAGCCTTAAAAGGTGATCTGAGCAAGGCCTACAAGGAGGAGGAAACGTTTTGGAGTCAAAAAAGCAGGCAGCAATGGATGCATGGAGGAGACAAGAATTCCAAGTTCTTTCATGCATCAGTTAAGGCTTGTAGGGGTAAACAGTTCTTGGAGAAGTTAAAGGATATTAATGGGAACTTCCAGAAAGGTGAGGCCTCAAAGGGTGCTATTGCTGAAGCGTATTTTACTGAACTTTTTACTTCTGGTGATCAAAGGAATTATCAGGATCTGTTCAGTGATTTTATTCCTAAAGTTACTCCAGGGATGAATGCTGTTCTTATTGCTCCAGTCTCAAAGAAAGAAATCAGAGATGCGGTCTTTGCTGTCAAAGGATCAAGTGCTCCAGGTGCTGATGGTTTTAATGGATTTTTCTTTCAGAAGTATTGGTGTATCATAGGTAATCAGGTTACTTATGAAGTTCAACAGTTTTTTCTGACTGGAATTCTGCCTAAGGAATGGAATTATACGCAGCTGTGTTTACTACCAAAGAAAGGAAAGGCTGAACAGATGTCTGATTTGAGGCCAATTAGTTTATGCTCTGTCTTGTATAAGATCATTTCCAAGGTTTTAGTGAGGAGACTTCAGCCGTTTTTGGCAGATTTGGTGGCTCCAAACCAATCTGCCTTTGTCTCGGAGAGATTGATCTCTGACAACATTCTAATTGCACACGAAGTCGTTCATGGCCTAAGAACACACAAGGAGATTTCCAAAGAATTCATAGCTATTAAGTCTGACATGTCTAAAGCTTATGACCGGGTTGAATGGGGATATCTCAAAGCTTTGCTGGAGGCGTTGGGGTTTCATTCTAAGTGGGTTCAGTGGATTATGGTGGCTGTCTCTACAGTAACTTTCTCTGTGTTAATCAATGACCAGGCCTTTGGATTGATTACACCTTCTCGTGGAATCAGACAAGGTGATCCTTTGTCACCTTTCCTGTTTGTATTGTGTACGGAAGGCCTCACACACCTCATGAATAAAGCTGAGAGACAAGGTTTGATTAGTGGGATTCAGTTTTCGCCGGATGGGCCTGCCATACATCATCTCTTGTTTGCGGACGACAGCTTATTCATGTGCAAGGCTGATAGGAATGAAGTGGCTACCATTAAGAAGATTTTCCAGATTTATGGTGATGCAACGGGGCAAAAGATTAATTTTGATAAGTCATCTATTACATTTGGAGCAAAGGTAGACATTCAGTGTAAGGGATGGATTCAGAGTGAGCTTGGAATTATGAATGAAGGTGGTGTTGGGACGTATTTGGGTCTTCCAGAATGTTTCAGCGGGTCTAAGGTTCAGCTGTTGGACTTCATAAAAGATAAGCTTAAGGCTAGATTATCTGGATGGTTTGCTAGAACTCTTTCTTTGGGGGGTAAAGAGGTACTGCTTAAGGCAGTGGCCATGGCCATGCCGGTCTACGCTATGTCTTGTTTTAAGCTAACAAAAACCACTTGTGAAAATCTGACTAGTGCGATGTCTGAATTTTGGTGGAGTGCAGTGGAACATAGGAGAAAAGTCCATTGGATCAGTTGGGAGAAGTTGTGTCTCTCCAAAAACCAAGGTGGTTTAGGATTCAGAGATATTGAGAGCTTTAATCAAGCCTTGTTGGGTAAACAAGCTTGGAGATTACTTCAGAATCCTTCTTCCCTCTTTGCAAGATTCTTTAAAAGTCGGTATTTTGTTGGTGATGACTTTTTGGAGGCTGATCTTGGGGTTAGACCGTCTTATGCTTGGAGGAGTATTTTGCATGGTAGAGAGTTGTTGATCAAAGGGCTTAGAAAAGAAGTGGGCAATGGTAAATCTCTAAGTGTTTGGATGGATTCATGGGTTTATGATAATGGTCCCAGGATCCCCTTGATCAAACATTTTACTGTGAACTTGGACTTGAAGGTGGAGGACCTTATTGATCATCATGCTAGGAATTGGAATAGAGAGGTGTTGGATGACCTTTTTTACCCGATTGATGTGGAGTTAATTGTGAAAAGAAAGCCTGTGGTTTGTATGGATGATTTCTGGTGCTGGTTGCATACAAAATCAGGGGAGTACTCTGTAAAAACTGGGTATTGGTTAGCCTTTCAGATCAATAAGCCGGAATTGATCAGAGTAGCACAACTTCAACCTTCTACTAATGTGTTACTGGATTTGATTTGGGCCAGCAATACTTCTCCTAAAATCAAGATATTCTTATGGAGAGCTTTGAGTGCTGCTTTACCTGTGGTTGATCAAATATTGCGCAGAGGTATGAGGGTGGAATCTATTTGTCAGACTTGTGGGGAGGAAGGTGAGTCTATAAACCATGTCTTGTTTACTTGTTCTGTGGCTCGTCAGATTTGGGCTTTGTCAGGTGTGCCCACTCCGGAGTTTGGATTCAGTAAACTGTCTATCTTTGCCAATATTCAGTTTCTTTTTGACACAAAGAAGAATTTATGGATTCCTCCTCAGGTTAGATCTGTTTTTCCTTGGGTGCTTTGGAGACTCTGGAAAAATAGGAATAAAATGTGCTTTGAAGGTCTAAGATTCTGTCCTTTGGAGTCTGTGGCTAAGATAATTGAAGACGCTGAGGAGTGGTTTGTCTCGCAGGCCCAGACGATTGATGAGGATGCTGGTCAAAGTCTGAATATGCCTTTGTGTGTGAAAAAATGGGATCCACCGCCTTTGAATTGGGTTAAGTGTAATATTGGAGCTGCCTGGTCAAATAAAA
Organism: Arabidopsis thaliana x Arabidopsis arenosa; assembly: GCA_019202795.1. Taxonomy (NCBI): domain Eukaryota; kingdom Viridiplantae; phylum Streptophyta; class Magnoliopsida; order Brassicales; family Brassicaceae; genus Arabidopsis; species Arabidopsis thaliana x Arabidopsis arenosa. The sequence goes on along the minus strand of CM032918.1, from coordinate 19,006,043 downwards.
AGCAGATTGGTGGGTGCTCTTGGGTTGTTAGAGATGCTTTGGGTAAGGTGTTGTTGCATAGTAGGAGAGCTTTTGGTGGTTTGCAGAACAGACAAGAGGTTTTGCTTCAAAGTATCACTTGGGCTATGGATTCTATGCATAGTCATAAGTTGAATAGGGTGATTTTTGCTACTGAAGGAGGTGATTTGGTTAGTGCTTTCCATAGGCCCAAAGCTTGGCCTTCCTTCAGTTTTCAAGTGTCAGAAATTCGTAATTTTTTGGAGAAGATTTTGGAGTCGAGATTGGTGGAGGAGAAGGCGTCTGCTAATAGAGGAGCTTCTCTCATCGCTCTTAGTATTGTTCGTGAGGAAAGATTACAATCTTATGTGGCAGTTGGTCATCCTCATTGGCTTCAACATGTTTTTGAGGAGGAGAGAATTTCATCTTAAGGGCTTTGATTGTTCCTTGAATTTCTCTGTTTCTGGTCTTTTAATTGTGTTGATTTTTGGGTGAGTGATATATCTCTGTTTTATCACTCTGTTTCACTAACCTGTGTCGGTTGTAAAGGTTCAGTGTTGGTACCTTTGGTACCGTTTCAATATATATAATCTTCTCAGTGAAAAAAAAAAAAAAAAAAAAAAAAGATTTTACGTTAAAAATACTATTAAATTCCATTAATTTTAGCATCTCAAGAAGTGTGACAAGACGAGAGTACTGATAACAGCCGTAAATATTTAACAATCGTAGAGTGTGATTGACTGGTCGGAGAAACGCAGCGTATTATGGTCCTTGTGATGGTGACAGGTCTAAACTCTATCAATCACGCACACAAAACAAGATACACACACACAAAAAAAAAACAAGATACACAGATTTGAACTATATTTTTCTTTCCAATTTGTTTGAGTTTAGTTTAGTTTAATCTAATTCCTGGCTAATGCAAAAGTTTAACTTTGGCAGAGATATTTAAAGGATAATGCTATGTAGTCTTACATTATTTCTGTTATCAGTCTGATATTGTTTTTTGATTAATAGTACTAGAAAGAGGTTTAACCACTTAACTACTCCTCAAGAAACAAAGAAACATTGGGAATAAGAAAAATACAAGATTAGAAAGATAAACTTTGTATTATTAGTTTATTACAGAACTCATTGGATCGTTCATGTTAACTTATTAATACACAGAGTGATTTCAGGGTTTTTGAATCACAGTGTTGACAAAATCAAGAACACTACAAAGCTGCTTTTTATAACATTTTCGCGCTTTTCTGCTTGTTTGTATCTGAGCCAGCATTTATGCTGCTTCTTCTTCTCTAGATTTTATACACTGTCTTGTTTCTATCTCTATAAACGTGCTTTTGATGTTTAAAGCTGAAAACTTCCAAGTCAGACAAAACATAGCCATATCAATGCTTCATGTTATTATGTAAGATGATACACTTACTAAACGGTCTGTTTCACTAGTGGATCCTTCTTCCTTATCTCTTGCTCTCATTTTCATGGCGGTGAAATATATGAGTGCTTATCTTGGTGAGAAATTTCAGAATATTTATTTGAATAATGTCCTTGTGATGCAGTTGTACACATGATTGATGATAATATAATATTTTTATGTGTATTTTAGTGAGGATTTTCTTAATTTAATATATCAATCTCTTTCCATTGCTAGATTCTGACTGCAAAATCTAGTCTAAAGGATACTACTTATTTTGGCAGTTTCCGTTTCAAAAACTCATTTATCTCATTCTCTTTTTGTAGGTGTGATTTTGAAGATTGGTAGATTCTAATGAAAGCCGATCAAAGCATACACATTTGAATTGTGTTGCCTTTTCTCTTGTTGATAGGGTTTACATTGACTCAGTGATTTGAAAAAAAAGAGAGGATAGATTTGAGTGATTGGATTGAGAGGATTAGTATCTCTTTGGATCTTTTGGAGATTTGCAGCCTAAAGTTTTAATTTTTATTGAAAGGGTACAAGGATTTTTTGATTAGATATACTCCAAAAGCTGGTTGGGAATCTCAAAAGTGGGATTTTTTTGTTCAGGGTTTTGTATTTTGTGTTTTGAAGTTTATGTGATTCAGTGAGTGAGAGTGAGAGGTCTTGTCATGTCTACCAGTTTTGTATGCATCTGCAAAACCAAGCATTCTGTGTTTGGTCTGATTTTGTCTTGATTTCCAACTTGCCATAATAATGCAGTCATATCTACAGAATCTATCTCTCCTGGAAGCTACATTATCTCTAAGGATCATCTAGAAATCAAGAGAATTGTTCTTGTTCTTGCAACTGTCTCTTAAATGAGCAGAGAGAAACAGGAGAAGAGATCAGGTTCCAATGGGACTGAGAAGGTTCTTGTTGCTGTTAAAGCATCTAGGGAGATTTCAAAGACAGCATTGGTTTGGGCTTTGACTCATATTGTTCATCCTGGAGATTGCATTACTCTGATTGTTGTTGTCACTTCTCACAATGCTGGTACTTTTTCTTCTTTGCTACTAAATCATGGAGGTTACTTACTTTGGTCTGTTTTATTCAATTATCTTGTTTGTTTGGTCTTCTATGTTGAACTTGTTAGGTCGAAAGCTATGGACTTTCCCGAGGTTCGCTGGCGATTGTGCTACTGGTCATCGGAAACTGCATTCTGATGCAATTCCTGAGATAAAGAGTGATCTCACTGATACTTGTTCCCAAATGATTCTCCAGCTTCATGATGTCTATGATCCAAACAAGGTTATTATTAATTAGGCCATCATAAAAATAATGCTATTCTGAAACATCAAAAGTTATTCTCATGCTTGTTTCTTTTGTGTGTTCTTTGAAAGGTTAATGTCAGGATCAAGATTGTTTCTGGATCACCATGTGGAGCTGTTGTGGCTGAGGCCAAGAAATTGCAAGCAAATTGGGTAGTTCTGGATAAGTAAGTAAATAATAATCTGAGTTCATTCTTCAATTCGTTAGTTTTTACTCTCTTTATGTGGTTGAATGATTCTTTTACAGGCACCTTAAGCATGAAAAGAAACGGTGCATAGATGAGCTACAATGTAACATTGTGGCAATGAAGCGTTCTCAGGCAAAAGTTCTGCGGTTGAACTTGGTCGGGTCACCACCAATAAAGGAACCTGAATTAGCATCTGCTAAGAACAAAAACAAGTTGTTAGATTCTGTTAAAGCGGTTGTTACAACAACTCCAATCAGTAGTCCTGAGGTTGAGACATCATTCACAGGAACAGAAGTTGGGACTTCATCAGTTTCTAGCTCTGACCTCGGAGCATCATCACCTTTTTTCACAGCTGAAGTGAAAAAGGATGAAACTTTGGTCATCAAAGAGAATGAATCTGATTCTGATTCAGAGAGCGAAAATGTATCACTACCTTCCACTAGTATGAGATTCCAGCCATGGATATCAGAATATCTTGGCACTCATCGCCTCTCATTGCAGGAATCCGAGGAGAGTCTGTGGAAAACTGATGATAAGACTGCACAAGTATCATCTAAAAAGGCTTTTCTTGAGAAAATTTCTAAGGTTGATGAAGGAGAAGAATCAGCAATGTCAAGTAAAAGGAATGACTTGGAGGAGTTTAGTGGAACCTTAAGAGAAACAATTTCGCTACCACGAAATGCTCCTCCTCCTCTATGTTCTATTTGTCAGCACAAAGCGCCTGTATTTGGAAAACCGCCGAGGTTTTTTTCCTACAAAGAGTTAGAGCTTGCAACAAATGGGTTTTCGCGAGCTAATTTCTTGGCAGAAGGTGGATTTGGATCTGTTCATAGAGGTGTATTACCTGAAGGCCAGATTGTAGCAGTAAAGCAACACAAACTGGCTAGTACACAAGGAGATGTAGAGTTTTGCTCTGAAGTAGAAGTTTTGAGCTGTGCTCAGCATCGAAACGTAGTTATGTTAATCGGTTTCTGCATCGAAGATACCAGAAGACTCTTGGTCTATGAATACATATGCAATGGATCATTAGACTCTCATCTATACGGTAAATCTCATCTAGAGATCAAGTTTTTTAACCTAACAAACTCTTAACTAGAGTTGACTGATTAACTTCCATGAAATGCCCATTCAGGTCGACATAAAGACACTTTGGGATGGCCTGCAAGGCAAAAAATAGCGGTTGGAGCGGCTCGAGGTCTTCGATATCTTCATGAAGAGTGTAGAGTGGGTTGCATTGTTCATAGAGACATGAGGCCTAACAATATACTAATCACCCATGATTATGAACCACTGGTATTTATATTTTTTTCAACTACAATTTACGCTTTTTTTTTCTTTTATACATTCGTTTGATTCTGTTTTTGTTTCTCTTTCAGGTTGGTGATTTTGGTTTAGCGCGATGGCAGCCTGATGGAGAGCTCGGTGTAGACACGCGTGTGATAGGAACTTTCGGGTAACAAATTATAGAACTAAATCATCATTCTCTAACACTAAAGTTTTAAAATTTCTCAACTACTTTCTGTGTTTCTTGTTTTAGATATTTAGCTCCAGAATATACTCAAAGTGGACAAATCACAGAGAAAGCTGATGTTTACTCGTTCGGGGTTGTATTGGTCGAACTAATCACGGGTCGTAAAGCAATGGATATCTACAGACCAAAGGGACAACAATGTTTAACTGAATGGGTAAATCTAAACGTTTCTTCTTTTAAAGGTTTCTTAGCTCATTTTGAGTCTCATTTTGTTTTTGTGAGCAGGCAAGATCTTTATTAGAAGAGTATGCGGTTGATGAATTGGTTGATCCAACGCTCGAGAAGCGATATTCAGAAACAGAAGTCATCTGTATGATTCATACAGCTTCATTATGTATACGTAGAGATCCACATTTGCGTCCTCGTATGTCTCAGGTAAAGAAAATCTCACCATTTCTTGAAATATGTTCATTCCTAAGTCAATAAAACTCTCTCAAGTGCGTCTGTTTTATTCTTGTTGTTGAAGGTGTTGCGTTTATTGGAAGGAGATATGGTAATGAATGAAATCTCAGGGAGGTTTAATGGAAGATTATCGATTGAGAAAGGTCTCAGAGATCATAATTAAAAGCAGCTGAAGTTGCTTTTTTTTTTTTGGTGAATAGCAGCTGAAGTTGCTAATGCAGAGATTGATCACTTTCTTTTTGTATAGTCCTCTTAATTGACAATTATGGTTTTTAGTCGCTTAATCAAAAGTGATTAGTGTTTGTAGTTATAAACTTTTCGGTTTGATAATCATGTAGTAAAAGTAAATTAACCAACAAAACATACTCAAAACATTCTCAAGTTTTGTCAAATCACACCAAAATGATCAGTAACATACAAAAAAAAAAAAGACAACAAATTTGGGATTTATGACGAAGGGTATGACATCAGCCCTGAAGATTCAGTAACCGCCGCAGCTTCTTCATCAAGAAACAAATTATCACTTCTTCTAACCGCCGCATGAATCAGAACCAACACGGCGGCGGTTAACAAAGATCCCAGAATATTCGACGTAGCGTGAGTCAACAAAAGCATCACAACCGTGAAAACAGATAAACCAATGAGAACTGTCCGATCATCAATCTGATAACCGAAAACCACAAGAGGCTCGTCACGGAGGAAATAGAGAAAGATCCAGAAGACGACCAAGATTGATAAGACGATTAACGACGTTGGGTGATAGAGAAGGCTTAGGAAGAGGATGAAGAGAACTCCGATGGCGTAATTAGCTCTGAAATAGCCGAGATTCGTTTTGATCCTCGAGATCGCGTCGAAGAAACCGTGTGGGAGAGTCATTGATTCGAAATCGAACATTGATTTCCATGGCCGGCGCGTGGCTAGACCGGATTTTATACGGTGTTTGGCGCGTGAGATGTATTCGAGATCTATCGCCGGTGATGGATGAGACGACGTCGGAATCGCCCCGTAGTTCGTCATTTCGGAGAGAGAAGAGAGAAATTGCTCAGTGTCCCTATGAAATGGTGCTGATATAAATGTCACATATGGATAAAAGTTGTTTACATAACCAATAAATACATATATGCTTGTATACTGTAATAAATTCTATACATATATAGTTTCCAAATATTATTTGTTTTCGCACTACACATTTGTGGTATTATTGATATTTTCAAGTGAAATTATAAATATTTACATAATAGTAGTATTATGTAAATTTTATCTGAGAAATATAAAAAATCATCTGTGTTTAACAGTCAACATAATAGAATTAGAGACACTTTCTTAGGAAAATGTACAGCATATATTCTCTGTCATTTTCAAAATACAGTATAATCTTTACTTGTTGACCAATATAAAATCTAATTAATTAATTACTTGTAAACAGCATAATTTTATTAACTAGAAGGATTAGTTCAGCCATGTTCTTTTCACTGTCGCTAGCGACACCATCCGGCGACCATAATTACACTATTTTTCTCTCTGTTTATTATTCCAGCGACACCTTCAAAGCTCAACCTTTCAGGCTTTCAGCAATCTCAACCTTTCAACCGGTCGCTGGTGACGCTACTTTTTCTGGCGACTATTTTGAACGACACGGTCGTCACTGTTTATCATCTCTTTCAAAGCTAATTGGTCGCTGGCAGGAGCCGGACCAATGAAATCCGGGGCCCCATTTAAATTAAAAAACAGAGTATTCTTGTCTTAAAAACAGAGTTTTGCCAAAAAATTTAATCGTAAACCAATTTAAACAAAACTATTGTTTTCCAAACAAAGTACAATAATATTCTGAAAAAAAAGAAAAAACAGCTTAATATTTATTAATATTTTGGACTACACAATCATTTACGATCTCATTCTATTCAAAAATTAATATATATATATATATACCTAAAATAAAATTTATGTGGGGCCCCTAAAAAATGGGGGCCCATTGCAATGCCTCATGTTAACGTGTCTTGGTCCGGCTCTCGCTGGATTTAAATTCTATCAAAATCTCAGTGTTAATTTTTCAGTCGCTAGCGACAGTGAAAAGAACACGGCTTCATAAAAAAAAACAGCGACCGAGTGGTTTCTCTGGCATCGCTTTATTGCTGCACGTGGCTTATCACACAAATATTTACAAAGACCACCAGATATTTTCATGCTTTCTCCATTTTAGTCCCAAACGTTTGTTTTAATGAAATTTAACACATTGCTTTTTAAAATTCCTAGTGTTGAAACTTGAAACTTGAAACCAAAGACGAATGCTTGATTTGTATTCAAAGACACTTCACCTTCATATTTTTGTCATATATATGGTTGAATGTTTTCTTTAAGATTGTCCATGGAGAATCCTACAAGTTTTACCAAAAACATTTACAAATATATATACATATGGATGGACACAAACTTGTGTATAATGTAATCGACCAGCTTCAAGCACATATTTGAGATTCGCAGAATATTTTCTCTCATTCTCTTAAGACACATTTTGAATAAAAGAGAATATGGATCTTGAAGAACAGAAGAAGTTCTTCCATGGAACACTTGAGATTACAATCTTCGATGCAACACCTTTTTCTCCTCCATTTCCTTTCAATGTAAGTCTATATCACATGATGGATTAATGACTCTGATGATGTTATCATTGTGTTCATTCTCATGAGCTTTTGTTATCTTTTTTACAGTGTATATGTACAAAGCCAAAATCAGCTTACGTGACTATCAAGATAAACAAGAAGAAAGTTGCTAAAACAAGCTCAGAATATGACCGTGTCTGGAATCAGACTTTTCAGATCCTCTGCGCTCACCCGGTTTCTGACACGACCATCACCATCACGCTCAAGACTCGATGCTCTGTTCTCGGCAGAGTCCGGATCTCTGCAGAACGGATCCTGACATCTGATTCAGCAGTTATCAACGGGTTCTTCCCTCTGATTGCAGACAATGGGTCAGCGAAACGTAACTTGAAGCTCAAGTGTTTGATGTGGTTCAGACCGGCTTATCTTGAACCGGGATGGTGCAAAGCGCTTGAAGGAGATTCTTTTCAAGGTATTAGGAACGCAAGCTTCCCTCAGAGATCGAATTGCAGAGTCGTATTGTATCAAGATGCACACCACAAGGCCACGTTTGATCCTAGGGTTCATGATGTTCCTTTTAATGCAAGGAATCTATGGGAAGATGTTTACAAAGCGATCGAAAGTGCTAGGAACTTGGTTTACATCGCAGGATGGGCACTAAACCCTAATCTTGTTCTTGTACGCGACGACGAAACTGAGATTCCACATGCAGTTGGAGTAACGATTGGCGAGCTTCTGAAACGGAAATCAGAGGAAGGTGTAGCGGTGAGAGTAATGTTGTGGAACGACGAGACATCTTTACCGATAATCAAGAACAAAGGTGTAATGCGAACAAACGTCGAAACAGCTCTTACTTACTTCAGAAACACAAATGTTGTTTGTAGACTGTGTCCAAGATTGCACAAAAAGCTCCCTACAGCGTTTGCGCACCACCAAAAGACAATAACATTGGATACACGTGTGGCAAACTCAAGCACTAAGGAGCGAGAGATTATGAGCTTCCTAGGCGGGTTTGATCTTTGCGATGGTCGGTATGACACGGAGGAGCATTCACTGTTTCGTACACTCGGAACAGAGGCTGATTTTTACCAGACAAGTGTAGCCGGAGCTAAGCTAAGTAAAGGCGGACCAAGAGAGCCATGGCACGATTGCCATGTGTCTGTGGTCGGAGGAGCGGCTTGGGATGTTCTAAAGAACTTCGAACAGAGATGGATGAAACAGTGTAACCCTTCGGTGTTGGTTAACACTTCAGGGATCAGAAACTTAGTAAACCTAACCGGACCTACGGAGGAAAATAACCGGAAATGGAATGTTCAAGTTCTGAGATCAATAGATCACATATCGGCAACAGAGATGCCAAGAGGTTTGCCGGTAGAGAAGAGTGTACATGATGGCTACGTCACGGCAATTCGAAAGGCTGAGCGGTTTATCTACATTGAGAATCAGTATTTCATGGGAAGCTGTGATCACTGGGGGAGCAAGAACGATAAGTACGGATTTTTTTTTATCGAAACTATTAAATATCCATTGCGAGATTCTGATCTGATTTAGTATTTCGTTTTTTGATATATAGAATCTGCAGCGGATGCACAAACTTGATACCTGTCGAAATAGCGTTAAAGATTGCTGCTAAGATACGCACAAGGGAGAGATTTGCAGTGTATATAGTGATACCGATGTGGCCGGAAGGGCCACCAGAGAGTGAAACGGTTGAAGAGATACTTCATTGGACGAGAGAGACGATGTCAATGATGTATCAGATCATTGGAGAGGCGATATGGGAAGTTGGAGACAAGTCGCATCCTAGGGATTATCTAAACTTCTTCTGTCTTGCAAACAGAGAAGAGAAGAGAGACGGAGAGTTTGAAGCAGTTTCGTCGCCCCATCAGAAAACGCATTATTGGAATGCGCAGAGGAATCGGCGATTCATGGTCTATGTCCACTCCAAGCTCATGATAGGTAACAAACAATCCGCAATTCACAATCTGAAATGAAAAAAATATTGAAGATTTGTTAACCTTCCACAAATTATAAGTACTTAAGATTCAAATCACAGAGATTGTCATATGTTTGTAGTGGACGACACATACATTTTGATAGGATCGGCCAATATAAACCAGAGATCAATGGATGGTTGTCGGGACACCGAGATTGCAATAGGTTGCTACCAAACCAATACAAACAACACCAACGAAATCCGAGCTTACCGGTTATCGCTCTGGTATGAGCATACCGGTGGCCAGATCACGGCAGATGACTTATCATCGTCAGAGCCAGAGAGTCTTGAATGTGTCCGAGGGTTACGGACAATAGGAGAGCAAATGTGGGAGATTTACAGCGGAGACAAGGTCGTGGACATGCTCGGTATCCATTTAGTCGCCTATCCGATTTGTGTGACAAGAGATGGTGCAGTTGAGGAAGTCGGCGACGGTTTCTTTCCTGATACCAAGACCTTGGTGAAAGGAAAAAGGTCCAAGATGTTTCCTCCTGTTCTAACCACCTGAAAAAATGTCCGAATCAGAATCATTTTTAGATCATAACTTGCACTACATATGAATAAATAACATTCAGCCTGTTGAATATGATGATACGTGCATATAAATGTTTAATTATGAGAGGGTGTTTTTAGTGATTAACACACATACTGGTTTTTGTTATAACTTATAACCATTCGTGTCCCTCTGTCGGTTCCAACTTGTAGATGAATGGTCTTTTCAAGCTTTGTCGCCTGTAACAAGGAGAAGAATAATCAAAACCTGTATAGACCATGAAATGGGCAGCTTTTAATAGCTAACGTTAATGCAAAGCATACAATGCTACGTGACTTAGCAGACTGGATCTCTACATCTAATGTCTAAAAGGTGAACCGGTATGGAGCTTGAAGAAGAATCTTTTCCTATTTGCGTCCAAACTCATCTAATGGCTAAATAACAAATCTCTTTTTTTCGCATCGTGTACTGTTCCAAGAAGATTCACACTACTGGAAACTTGCATCTTTGCAGCACCGTCCCAATTCAATATCTGGAGTAACAACTCTGTTCTTCCTCAGAGATTACAGTTCCAAAGCTATTATATCTGTCCTTGATAAGAATTACATGAGGGTAAACATTTCTGAAGATGTAAGTCGTTTATAACTCACTCTTAAGCTGCAAAGTTCTCAGAGTCTTCAGAAAAGTAAGAGGGAAGTAAACTAAGTACCTCTAGATTTATATCGACTACAACCTTTCATCCTGGTAAAACATACACCTAAATAAAGCCTTAAAACTTAAAACCACAGAAGTAGGCTAGTCGCAGTCAACTCCAGGATAAAGTGAGCTAATCCTATGTACTTCTATAAAACCTTTTCCTTAATTAACCATGGGTAAGATAATCCTTTCCATCAATTCTAAAGAACTTTGCTTCCGTGCTAGTCCAGAAACCAACGTAGTGAACCCTCTTCAAGAACAGCTACTTCTCCATCAGTCCAGCATTTCATCAACATTATCTTCTTTCTATAGATACTAATGTGAAATCTAGACAAGTCTCACAAATCCTCTTCAACCTCCAGTGTCGCAAGCTCTACAGAGAATCCAAGGTCTAAGTGGCAAAACTAATGATGCGGACATAGATTAAGAAGAAGATGAAACTGTGTTTAGCTAAGTATCTATATGCAAAAACCACAGACATAAATGAAGATCTATATGCCAAAAAGAAAACGATAGCTAACCTCTAGAGGATACAACCAGATAAAAAATAAAAACTTCCTCATATGGAAAGTTTTGTTAGAAAGATGCTATACCTGTCTCCAGACTCGGTAGAAAGATCGTTTTCCGTAAGGCACATCAACATCCTTTAGAAAGTGCATACCCGAAAAACTGATGTAGTATCAACATAGTCAACAAGAACATTGGCAATCTCTTCATGTATGGAAAAATTCCTTTATCTGAAGGCAAACTAACTCAAAGGAGACAGAGAAGGTACTCTGAAACTATACATTTCTTCTTCAGAAAGTTGCTGCTAAATGCTTCATTGCTGAAAAATTCCACTTACGAATGCAGCTTGTGCCCCTTCAGAGACAGACTGTTCATCTCTCCAAGCAACTCCTAGGACCTCAAACAAGACATTCCAAGGATGCACCACCGTAAAATCCTATCTTATTTGCTAAACTGCACCTGAACGAAGATTTTCTCTTCTGCTCATCGTGAAAGCTCCAAAACTAAGATATAAAAATTCTGCATCAGAGTGTCTACTCTAGACGTTTCAAACTAGTATCGAGCAATTCTGCACACTCCATCAACGATGTTCTAATAGAATAGTTATAAGCTGTCTGCCCACCTTCAATATTTGCAGAAAGCAAGGAATTATTATGGTTCAATGATCCCAGCTCAGATCTTTGCAGATAATTCCCAGCTCGCGGTAACCTGTTGGCCCTTCTATCAGAGAATGCAGAAGTCTCAAAAGCTGATGAGACATTCAGATTACTCTGTAGACTGATTACTATGTGTTTTGATGAAGTAACTCCATGAAAAGTCGCTTTGATTTGTCTTCTATTGATCCATCTGTCCTCAATGAGTTGGAATCTTCACCCGGCCTTATAACTTCTGACCTCATTTTATGTTGTTTAGAATCGAAATTCAATCTATGGAATAGAGATTCAGCCCAGTCACCTGCTACTGCTAGCTATGCATCAGCTCCTGACCAGCGTCCATCCATTGGTTCCAACCGTGAAAATTAGTGGTTCGCGAGTGGCACACGATGAGTTTGATGGTGGAAACAAGGAGTAAATTCTTCCAATGCATTAGATGATTGCACGTGGGGAGTAACGGTCATGCAACTCCAGACCCTGACCAAGTCCAAAACCACTCACAGCACCTAGATTCAGTCCTATTGCAGTCATAGCTAAGATGCTGATCGCTCAAACACTGCTCAAATAATCCCTGTTGAAGGTTTTCTGAAATGAAATATCCCGCTCATATTGATCCATATGACCCTCAAAGACTGTTCTTCGCTGCTGCTGATGAAAGTCTGTTAGCCTGATCCCAGAAGGGTCACTGGTGAATCCCAAAATGAGTTCTGAGAAGCTACTCACTATGGTCAGATGGCCATAGAGGATCAATATGTCTCTGTTCCTCCAATAGTGTATTGTGCCTCATTCCCTTTACCAATTGAATCAGCATTGACACTACAAACCTGAACTTGAATAAGCAAGCTTGAGAAAATTCAATGAAAAAACGCTGCCTCCTGACACAATCCAGAAATGAAAGTCATTCCAGTGTTTCCAATTCTTCTTAATTGGGCTTCTCCTATAGCCCTTAAATAGAGCCGAAACATACATAACACCGCTACACAAAACAGTGGTCTGTGGTACTGCTACCTCTTTTTGCTTCTAGCAACAAGTAATTGCAGCTTGAGAGTTCCTCCAAAATATGGCCACAGTAAACAACTTTCGCTCAAATCTCTCTTTAGACCAAGTTTCTAAAGCCTATAACCCCTTTAAAAGGTGTTAGCTCACCAGATCTTTATAAATTCAAATACATGAGAAGGAAGGAGTCTGGGATGGAAGCAAAAGGAGGGAAGAAGAATAAGAAGGATAATAGGACACAACTAATAGCAAGCAAGAAGAACCAAATCATCAAATTATTGAAATAAGAAGGAAATAGATTAGCCATCTAAGTTTGGCTAAAAAAGAAAAGGAAAAAAAAAAGCCATCTAAGTTACATAACTATTACGCTTTATTGAGAAAGCAGAAGAACTAACATTTAGATTTAGAGTAGATGCATACCCACAAACAACCAGAGGAGTTTTGAGAAGTGGGCTATTTAGACGTCACCTCATTCTTTTTCCACAGATCATTTATAGATTTCAATGACGATCCAAACGAGGTTTCTTCTGCGAGCCAGACCCATGGCTGTAATATTGACTCCTTTCCGAAGATCCCTAAGAAACAAGAAAAAGAACGCAGACGTGTCAAAGTACAAGTCCACAATATAGATCAAATTACACCAGAATGTAAGCAGGACTTTACCAAATAACTATCGTTTTCGCCATAAGAACCACGGAAAGTGCCATCCATATTGTTGTAATTCATCCCATACGATCCACCTGGACACATAACATATCACAACAAAACAGTTAGCGGCTGAATAAAAGTACCAAATCTTTCCAAGAAAAATCTAGGATCATACCAAAACCCCAGGGCCTACTATCAACAGTAGCAAGTTCTGCTCGTAGCTTTTCGACTTCACGCGCCATAGAAACCATGTTCTTTTCCATTGTCTGCCGCTGCTCCATAAGCTCAAACTTTTCCTTCTTCTCATAGTCAATTGCATCTCTGTTCCATAGCATTTACGACCGAAATCAGATGTTTAGGCACTAAAATACCTAACTAAAAGAACGAACAATCGATAAAAGGTACAATCTTATTATACCTAGCATGCATAAGCTCCTTCTGCAGGTCTTTAACCTCAGCTCTCATACCCGGAATCTGCTTGTTATCCGATTGCAATTTCGCCAAATCTTTCCTAAGCATCTGAACATTTCCACTTAATTCACGTTTAATCTCATTCAGCTTCTGAACTTCACCACGCAACTGCGACGCCTCCTTCTTATACGACTCCATAGCGCGAACATCCCCCTCAAGTTTATGCCTTTTCTCACTAAACTCCCTCGACTGCAGATCTTGCTCAGCACGAAGATCAGAAATCATCAGATTCATACGGTGAAGCTCTTCTTTAGCAGCAACGAGTTCTCGCTCAAGAACCATTCGGTCGTCAGCTAGTCTATGATTATCATTCAAAAGCCTTCTAATTTCAGCATCTTGTATCTGAAGATCTTCTAACAAAGATGGTGGTGGAGGTTGTAACAATGGAGGGCCTCGGAGAAAAGGTCTCTCCGGTGGTAATTCACGCCGATCATGATAACTGTCACGGTGAATCCGGTTTCTTCCAGACATTCAGAATTTACCTTCTCAAGAAGAAGAAAAACAGCACAATTCAACATATATACCCAATTCGTTTCCAAAAAATTCATGATCAATTTCACATAATTGAAAATTGAAAATTGAAACGGAATCAAATAAATAATGAAATTGTGAAATAGCCAAAGAGAAAAAAAAAGAGTCAAAACCTTTTCTTCGGTTCTGCTACACAGAGCGGATATCGTCTTCAACCTTGAATTGCTATGAACAAGGTTAACTTTAAAAAGTTGTCTGCGTGGGAACGACGTCGTGTTGCGAGTCCTCCGTTTGGGCCTTAAATGGGCTTTACAAAATTAAATAAATGGGCTATCCTCATTATGTGTTGTTTTGTCTTTGATTAGTTTGAACATTTGATGATATGTACATGTGAAGGCAATTAGGAACAATTATTTGGATTTCTCTCTTTTGATTTTTGTGGATTAGCTTACCTTTAATTTTTGTTTCGCTGCAATTTCTTTGTTGTCCTTATGTTTTCTTCTTTCTGGCTTTAACTTCCGAAGATTTTTTCTTTTTTTCTCACGGTTTATGTTTCTCTCTTTTGGGCTTTAGCTTCCGAAGATTTCTACAATTTCTTCCGGCATTTGTATCTTGTAACACAAATCCTTCTGGATATCATTCAATGAAATGAAAAAAAAAAAAGAGCATCTGAATTTAATATGATGTTGCTACTCTTAAAGATTTGTTTTGAGGAAAAGACAAAGCTTAGAAAATCAAAGTAGAAAAGCAAAATAAGAAATTGTTGAAAAGGGTTGGACAAAGTTCAAAACAAGATAGCCATTTAAGGTTTCACTTTCTATCATAATTTAATTATAAATACAAAAATCGAATTTCAAAAAAGATTGCAAATAAATTCTATTTATTTATTAACGTCATGCGTAATATATTAAAGTACTTTTATTACTAAACATTTATTCATTGGCCCAAAGACTAATATTAATATTATGCGGTCCAAATGACAATCCCAATTACTTTGAAAAATCCTATCTACGGAAACAAAATGAATGAAAGTTTTAACCTAAAATAATGTTGACCAGTTATTTCGTATAAATAGATAACATGTTCATCTTCTCGCCGTCAAAACATTTCTGATATGTAGCAAATTGCAAATCCATATAAACATTGTATGAAAAGTATAAAGAAATCGGTCATACTTCATCTAAACAAGATAACTTTCTTCTCTAATCTCAAATTTTCATATACTTGTTAATCGATAGTCAGGTTTTGCAATATAGTAGTTTGTCTTCAAGATTATCAGTTGTAAGTTGTTTCGTTTATGAAATTGAATTAAGATTGGATTTATTAAATCATAAATGAACATTTCAATATCTACAATCGTAGAATCATGGTAACAATGTTTTTAACATATCCAAGTCTTAGATCTTGATTTTTATTATCGTTTAAAAAATCGAGGTAATCTTTGTATTGAACTCGTATCACCTATTCAAACTTATTTCAGTCTTAGATCTCGGTTTTTATCCTAGTAAAATCAAGATAATATTTTTTTTGAACAAGTATCTTCTATAATGCAAAAATTACTTTATTCCATTAGTTTCGTTCATTTTATTTCTAGATTTTTATGAAACGATGTAGTAAGCTTGCTAGATAAATAATTGTAAACGAAATTTTTCGTTTTTCGACTCAAGAGAATACACAATCTGATCTAATAGTTTTCTTTTTATTCTGTGGTAAATCTTAAGGTTGGGCAAAATATTCGGAATCTGAGATCCGATCCAAGATCTAATCAATCCAATCTGGGTATTTTTGATTGAAGGTTAGTATACCCAAATCTGTGTTATATATATAATTTTATGAAAATATACGAAGAAGATTTATATTAATTTTATACTAATAAACAGTATAATTGTTTGATATATCACCAAAAATAAACTCTATATTAAATTGGTGTGTTCTTCGAATGAACATAATAAATATGTCCTAAAGTATTTAAAACTCATTATGAACAATTTCTATGATATTTTCTATTATAGTTTATTTTCCGTTTTTCAATATTTATATATATATATAAGCTATTTGTGTCAGATCTGAATACTTGAGGATATTAGCGGATCCGGATCCGAGTAGTTGTTTGACGGATTATATTTGGGTATCTCAAAATTTTAGGGTATCAGATCCTTGTCCATCCCTACTAAATCCACCGGTTCTTTTGTTATTATCACTTCCATTAGGACCATTCCAATCACTTGGTTAAAAAAAGTCTTCTTCTTGAACTAATGAGAAACATTTTCCTTGTCTTTTGCATGCTTAATAACTTAGACCGTTCGTATTTATTTTTATCTTCATACTTATTTCATCAATAGTAGATAAATGTATAATGACTGAAACATTTATAAGTGATTTTTCATATTATATGCCGTAGATGAAATAATACTTCAGAATGCTTATGTGTCTCCAACAAACTGAGCAACAAGAATAATACCGACCTTCACATAACATACATGAAAAGGTTAGTAGCTCCCTTGTTAATTAAGACCATGATATATCAAACACAAAGATTTAGGTGTTTTTAGTAAGGAAATTGTCTAAACGAACAATATTAACATGTTAGACAGTAAAACACAATCTTCTTTTAAAAGACATATAAACACAAGTTACACAATATATTTCAAAATATTAAGAAATTCCGTATGTCGAGTTTTGCATGAAACCCGAACCGGAGATACTACCGGGTCACGGTTCAATGGTCAAACCACCCGGTCCGGTCTGGGTATAAAAACACTGCTTCCCAACACAGTTGGAGTGGTTGCTTCTACTGTGTCAATATATGTCCACTTTAATCCTTTTGCTTGGTGCTTCTTCAGCTTCCGATATTATTTCGAGTCGCCTTTGTGGCTTTCCTTATCCTCTTCCTTTCCAAAGGATACAAAGCATCAACAGACTTCTGCTAGCAGGTGGAGACTTCGCCCACTTCCAAAGACCCTCAGCAGGAACCAAGTAATATATCATGCCATAAAGGAGAAGAAAGAGAGGATGTACTGACATATCAAAATCCCATGATGGACTTTCTGTTTTCACAAACAGGTCAGTGGCCTTCTCAAGCACTAGGATATTAGGTGAACAATTAAGAACATTAGCTACATCTGAACTTTCCGCCAGCACTTCTCAATTCTGTAAACCCCATCATATGTCTCACTAGCTTCTTCGGAGGAGTCAGGAGCACATGCAGAATATGCGAATGAATAAAGATAAAACTAGAACAGAACTAGTGAGTAGTGAGATAGAATGGGTTTCTAAGGCTAATACATATTGAAGGCAAAAAGAGAGGAAGTCTACCAAGAAACTAGAGCAAGGCTAATTCTATAAGCAATGGCAAAACTCAAAAGTAATATATATTTCAAGATTCATAACGAAACATGTCCAAGGAGTTATTGATTAAGAAAAAAAAACAGAGTAATCAATTGCACCAAAGGCTATGAGGAATGCAAATCCAACCTTCCAGAGAGTGCTATTGACTGAGCTCCATACTTTGATTTCCAAGTAATGCCACTAACACGTATGTGTAGTAATCAGGCAGCTTAATTAAATAAAGTGAACAATATAGTAACCAACCAAATCCAATAACAAGCATTAACATAATCAAAAAGCATAAGAAACACTTATATAATCTATTGATTGCACAAATCTATAAAAGCCGGACCCGGAGAGTGAATGAACTATACCATGACTGGTTTCTCAGACAGAAGCAGATGTTACAGACGAGGTTTTCTCCAACTGCAGCTACAACATGATCATCGACTCCCTTATTTTTCTTTAAGCAATCGTCATTATCTCCGGCGCCATCATCAGCTTTGCCGCTCATCAGATTTTGCTTCCTTTTAGCATTCTTCGCTTCAGACAAAGTTTCATCAGCCTCAATTACACGGATCGCTGCTACAAGGCTTGAACAAAACTCAAAAACATTTCCCATTTGTCACAGTCTTTAGTAGGATTGTGACAAATGGCAAATGTTTTTGTTTCTTTTTTTCTCTTCTTGTCTTTGTACTTGATTTTTTTTCTTTCTTAAATTGGTTTTTAAATAGAGCTGGAAATATTAGAAATATAACATGAATATCATTGATGCCCCGTAGCTATTGGTTTTTAATTATGTTATTGGACATTGATTGTATTCATATTATCATTCTAGCTAAGATTTCCAGCTATATTCAAAACCCAAAAGAAAGAAAAAAACCAATACAACCAGAAGAAAATATAAAAAGGAAACAAAAATGTATTTGTCATTTGTCACTATCTTATCTACTTAGAAAGATTTTATTTGCAATTGAGGCTGATGAGTCTTTCCCTAAAGCTGAGAAAGGTAAGAAGGAGCAGACTTTGATAGCGGTAAAGCCGATGATGGTGGTGGTGATGATGATGATTCCAAGAAAAAAGGCATGGATGATGCTGTTTCAGTTGCGGTTCGAGAAAACTTTGATGTAATCTTTGTTTTCGGTTGTCTGAAAAAAGTAGTCAGAGTTCGTTCTCTTACAAACACACTTTGCATGTGGCTCTTATAGATTTGTGCAATCAGTAGATTATTAAGTACATTAAGATTCTGTGTTTGCAGTCTAGTATTTCACGTGGAGCCACGAAACAACATCATTTCATTTATTTATTTTTTATTTTTTAAAAAAGAATTTCTTACAAGTAAAAGTTTTACTCATCATATAAACCGCAAGTGCAAAGACAAGCGTAATAGTATTTAGAGATCGAATCCACATAGACCAAATAAACACACAATAGACTATATAGTCTCATATTTAGCTTGAACATAATAAGAATTAGAAGAGACAAAGCCTTAAATGTTCAAAAACTTTCTCTCAAAGAGATAAAAGAATCATTGGTTGAAAACAAACTCAAGAGATAAACAAGACTTACACGATCAACATCTTCTCCACTTCCCATTTCCCAAGGTTCAATTTTGAGTTTATTTTCTTCTAGAAATCTTGATAGGTCTTTAGGTTGTTTATAAGATGGAAGAGGATAATGGAGTTTATCTCTAAATGGATAGGTTTGCTTCACTAAACTAATCAACTATTGATTACTATTGAAATAATAATATTTAAGCAAGTTTTTTTTACTACTTAAAAATCATTGTTCCAGGAGTAACAATGAAAATGATTTATTTTCATTTCTACTTTGAAAATGATATTTAAGCAGGTTTTTTTACTACTTAAATATCAAGTAACCAATAGCTGATTAGTTTAGTGAAGCAAACATATCCATTTAAAGATAAACTCCATTATTCTCCTCCACCTTATAAACAACCTAAAGCCCTATCAAGCTTTCAGAAGAAAAGATACTCAAAATTGAACCTTGAGAAATGGGAAGTGGAGAAGATGTTGTTGCTCGTATAAGTCTTGTTTATTCCTTGAGTTTGTTTTCAATTTGATGAATGATTCTTCTGTCTCTTGGAGAGAAAGCTTTTGAACCTTTAAGACTTTGTCTCATGTAACTCCTATTATGTTCTAGCTAAATATAAATCTATATATAGTTTGTGTGGTTCTTTTGTTTATGTGTTACCGGAACAGTAACATTGTTTTTCGATTTGATGGTTTTTTTGCCAGATTTAAATTGTTCGTATAAAAAAATTCAAAATCTAGGTAAGTTCATGTAGTTTTAGGCATGATTCTAAGTTTTGTGTATGATAGAGAAACTAAGTTTGTGGGACAATATGCCGTTTTCATACGAAACGACATCGAATCATGACTCCACATGGCATTTTAGATTGAAAATTCGGCATCCTAGTCAGCATCTATTAACGGAAAAGTAACACCTTTTGTCGATTTGATGGTTTTTGCCGGATTTGAATGGTTCGTGTAGAAAATTCAAAGTTTAGTCACGACTCAAAGTTTTGTGTGTAAATATGCCAAAGCAACTAAGTTCGTTGGGTTGTTGATAAGAGAGGAAGTCTTGAAATTGTTTTGGGAATAGTCTTTAGAAATTCAAACAAATTAAAGAAAAAAATAATTAAAATAAAACTCAAACAAATGAGAAAAAATCTCCTAATTAGATAGGATTGTGACAAATTGAAAACACATTTTTGTTTCTTTTTTATACTTTCTTCACTTTGTACTTGATTTTTAAAAAATTGGGTTTTGAATAGAGCTTAAAATTATAGAAATATAGTAGTAGCATATCTTTTTTTTTTTAAATTAGCTTTTATGATTTTTTTTTCTAATTTAATCAACTTTTAATTGTCTAATTAGAAAAGGTTAAATTTTAATTTTTTTATGTGGTAAACCTGAAATTTTAAAATAAAAAATTTATATTTTCTTAAAATATTTTTTTTTGGTCAATATTGACTTATATCTACCTTGATATTGACCAAGATGGATATAAGAAAATATTGACAAAAAACAACTTTTATGAAAATCGAAATTTATTATTTCAAAATTTAATGTTGACCAGTTATAAAATTAAAATGTAACCCTTTCCAATCAAGCAATAAAAATTTGATTCAATTGGGTAAAAAGTAATGAAAATTAATATTTTTAAAATAGTAATATAAAATATGCTATTAGAGATTAATTGTATTCATATTATCTTTCTAAGATTTCCAAGCTCTATTCAAAATCCAATTAAAAAATTAATGCAAACAGAAGAAACTATAAAAAATAAACAAAACATATTTGTCATTTTCACCTACCCATCTAACTAGATAATTTTATTTACGTTCAAGTCTAATGAGTCTCTGTCTAAAGTGGAGAAAGCTAAGAAAAAGCTAAATCTGATGAGCGGTAAAACTGATGATGGTGGTGACGATGAATGATGAGTCCAAGAAAAAGAAGGCCATTTTTTTTTGATAACCCAGTATCCAGACCACACAGTGATCTGACTAGCCCACTGGGCCTAAGCCCGCGTCACAGGGATTTTTAAGCCTCCACTTAAGGGCCCCCTGATAAACTGGTGGTCTGGGGCGCCTGAGCAAGTCCGCAGGTAAATTCCCAGGTGGCCACAGGAGTGAGAGAGCGAAACTGCGTCTGGGGAGGATCGATCCCTGGCCTAGACCAACAGGGCGATCCTTCCAACCAAACGAGAACCACTCTCCCACCACCATGTGGTTAAGAACCATTCGATTATAATATTTACTTTCAATTGTTTGAAAAGCTTGTCATGGTTTGTTCTCTCTTACACACTGAATTTGGTTCATATAGATTTATGCAATCAGTAGATTAGTAAGTGCTTCTTAGGCTTTGTGATTAAAATTACTTGATATATCATTGTACTAGTTCTTGATCTGCACTATGCATCAAAAAAATGTTGATAAATTAGAGAACATTAATCATAGTGCGACATGTATATTTCAAACTCAAACTCTTTAGCCCAAAAAGAGACGAACCTTTTTCTCTCGCATTCAACGTTTCACAATGCCAAAGAAACACAAGACCGGACAATGGATCGATGTTGGAACTGAAGATACCAAAGTGACTGGTTTCAACAATGAAACGAAAAAGATTCCAAAAGCAAAACATCTGATATCCACAAAGTAAGAACTGAAATCAAACTAAAATCAACAGAATCTGCACTTTCATAAATCAGAAAGTAGGAATGGTTTTGGAGCCTATGAACTGTTTCAGAATCGCTTTCTCTTCGTCATTCCGTTTCTTCTCTTCTGCATTTTTCGGATTTACTTTCCTTTTCTCCTCCAACATCCATTTGAAGAGCTCACGTTGTTGTTTCTCTGGAATTGGCTCACGTGCCTTGATCACCACTGGCTCTGCAACCACTGTGGAAGACACAGTCTTTTCCACAGTACTAACAGGAGCTGCGACTGAACCTGATTTCGCAGCCGTCTCTTCAACTACAGGATCTAGGTCCTTTTTCTTAGTTCTAAAGAAAAGATAACCTACAAAAGAACCATCATCAGTCTGTTATAAAAGTGTCCGTGAAGGCATTTCCATCAAGATTGTAAATTCAACGCAGTTGTAGGGTATATAGAATAAACGAGTTGATGAAACTTGTAATTCCAAGATTAGGAGTAAAGAAACTAAGTAAAGGAAGAATCTCGATGGCGAGGTATCCATGTATCTATTTTAAATGACAGTTAACATGATATATCCTGCTAACAGAAAGATAAAACTAAACATCATTTCAGATGTGGGAAAAGAGGTTATCCATAAACAAGGATTAGTCATGCTTCAGGAGGAGACAAAATACAAGCAGAGTCCTGAAGTCAAAGCGTGTTTATCAATAGAGACAGTAAACAGATAGAATCAAAAGATCACAAATGATCTATCAAGCAAACTCAGATATTCATATAGCAGAACACATAATCTGAAGAAGATTCTCAATGGTCCAAGCTTTGTGCCTAATCAAAAACCTAATGATTCTAAACTCCTAACTTCAAAAGAATTCTTACTACTACTACTAATGCTAAAGTCTCAAAACCAGCCAAATCGTTACCCTAATTTGGATTTTGGACAAAATTGAGAATCAGTAAAAACGGTTTGAGTACCTCCGACGGCGAGATTGACGGTAAGGAGAAGCGGCCAGACATATTTGTACCTCCGAGCGAATGATTCCTTGGGAGGAGGCGGAGGAGGAACAGAACCACCACCCATAGTATACGAAGCCGCGGCTGCTGCAGCCGGAGACGGTTTTGATGATGGAGGAACGGTGGGATTGTTGAAATTGGCTTCAACGTGCTTAAGCTGAGCGATAATGGCTGGATACAGATCACACAAATCGAATTGAAGATTAAACACACAAAAAAAGTCAAATAAATATAAATCCAAAACTGTGTGAAAGATTCGTTGAGTGAGCTGTGAAAAGCGACAGTTTCTTCTTTCTTCTGTTTGTTTTACTGTGAATCGGAAAAACCCCAACAAAAAAAAAAGTAATGAAAAATTGGTGTTACCCTTCTTCTTGGGTTTATTGGTGAAAAGCTTGGGAGTTTGTTCACTCATGGCGGATTCGATTCGATCAAATGTTCCGTTTCTTCTTCTTCCTCCTCTCTTGTGCTTCAAGTTGTTTAATTTAGGGATTTTACTTGTGAGCTGTTTTTGTATATTAAGAATTTTTTAATTAATTTAACAAAATGCTTTTGCGAATTACAATGATTACACCCAAATATATATTTTCCTAGTAGTTTTTTTATAAAAAAAAAAAAAAAAAAAAAAACCCACTCTTTTATCATTCTGATGTCCAAAAAAGGGAGAAAAAGAAATGACTAATCTATTTTTCTATAAATCCATGGTATACTTTTTTTTTGCTGATTTTTTTTGGTTTATCTTGCTCTAATTCGGATTATCAGATCAAATGTTATCTTACATGTTTTAATGTTTTGCTGTAAATGTCAAATGTTTGAGGAACAAAATAGTAAAAAGGTAATAAAATGGAGAGAAAATCACTGAGCCCTAAAGCCATAACAAGATACAAAAACAGTGATCAGCTCCACCCTCTTCTGCTCCCACGGTCTCTGAATCCTCCAAGCCCTGTTTCCACAACATCAACCACACATTCATAAATAAATCAAGACTCAGACTAACATGACCATGCACTTGCAATCTTCTGACAAAGGTTTTTGCTTGTGCTAACTGACCTGGAGGAGGAGGAGCGGTGCTGCGACCCATTGAAGCCAATTCGGGGCTCACTTTCTGTCCAGCTTCTTCTAGTATGTTAGTAAGTTCCTTGGCGAATCTCGCGTTTGCAACTGTGAAGAAAGTGTAAGCTGTTCCTTTAGCTCCGGCTCTACCTGTTCGTCCAATCCTGTGAACATAATCTTCCAGTGATCCAGGGAAGTCATAGTTTATCACATACTTCACATCTTTCACGTCTGTTCAAAACAAAAGACTGTTGTTAGCTTGGCACTATGTTAAAGAGAGTTGATGTTGCCCGCAGAGGAGAAAGAGATTTAGTACCTAACCCACGAGCTGCAACGTCTGTAGCAGTCATTATAGGGCTTTTGCCTGATCTAAACTCCGAGAGAACCCAATCTCTTTCGGCTTGACTTTTATCACCATGTATTGACAAAGCAGGCCAACCATCCATACGAAGCTGACGAGTGATTTGGTCACAGCCCTTTTTTGTATCGAGGAAGACAAGAATTCTGCTTCCATCCATTATGTCTTCAAGCAACTTCACCAACCTGAAAAATCACAACGAATAGTTTCGATTCACCACAAATTCCATGATAAGTGAAATGAGACAAGAGGCAGGGAGAGCCTAGTAGGTGAGGAGACGTACTTGTTATACTTTTGGCTTTCAGAAATGACATCAACAATTTGACGAATTGCACGGTTAGCTTTCAAATCAGAAGATCCTATTATCACCTGCAATTAAGACCAAAGAAGCCTGCTAAGTTTTTGTTGACAACTAAACCATTGTGGAAAACCTTAGAGAGATGTCTCTTACTCTCTTACTTTGTATGGGTTATAAAGAAACTTCTTCGATAGTTGTTCCACCTCCTTAGGCCAAGTAGCACTCCAGTACAAAGTTTGACGGTCTGGCCGAATCTGCACAGGTTTAAGAAGAAAGATTTAAAGACAAAGCAACTAGGATACAGATATATGTGACCGAGACAGGAGTAAGAAAACGAACATGTGAAACAATTTTCCGAATCTGAGGGTCAAACCCCATATCAAGCATTCGATCAGCCTCATCCAAAACAAGATAAGTAACCCTTCGTAGGTTTGTGTTATTCGACTCCATCATATCTATTAACCTCCCAGGAGTAGCTATAACGATCTCCACACCTAAATCCACAGGCCAACAATCACTATCAGAATGATCAACAAAAAATAAGAAAAACTAATAGTTCAAGAAATGTCGCGAAAGGCACTGAACGACAGCAATTTACCTTTCTGGAGATCACGCACTTGAGGCCCTTTTGGAACTCCACCATAAATGCAAGTGCTCTTAATTTTTGACGATGAACCAAATTTAGATGCCTCTTGCTGTATCTGCACAGCCAGTTCACGTGTTGGAGCAAGAACCAAGACGATTGGGCCGTCCCCAGGAGCTGGGAAAATTTACTTAAATCAGTACAGCCTTTTACAACTTCCATCAAACAAGAACGGAAAAAAGG
Source organism: Arabidopsis thaliana x Arabidopsis arenosa (assembly GCA_019202795.1). Classification (NCBI taxonomy): domain Eukaryota; kingdom Viridiplantae; phylum Streptophyta; class Magnoliopsida; order Brassicales; family Brassicaceae; genus Arabidopsis; species Arabidopsis thaliana x Arabidopsis arenosa. The sequence goes on along the minus strand of CM032918.1, from coordinate 18,980,620 downwards.
AACTCCACTTGCAGAAACCAAGCATTACCTAAAATTGGTTGGGCATTAACATGTACAATAGCAGGTAGTAAGTAGGAAATAGTCTTTCCAGAGCCAGTTTCCGCAATGCCGATGAGATCACGTCCCTTCATTGCCATTGGCCACCCCTGAGATTGTATAGGCGTAGGTTCAGTAAAACCAGCCTTCTTAATCTCTTCCAAAACATAATCTAGGCCAATTAGGAAAACTCTTATCAGTAGATATACAAAAGAACAGACATATACATGTAAATGAATGTAATCACAGCCTTAATCCCTGCATGATTCCCAAATTCAAGAGCGGAAAACAAATGAAATAGAAGTCAAGATGAAACCAGCTTACCAGGAAAGCCAACATCACGAAAACTCTTGACAGGTTTTGGAATATCTTTGCCTTCAACAGTAATTTCCCTCAACTTTCGATATTCCTCCACTTCTGTGTCAGTCATAGCCGCCACAGTGGGTGACTCCACATAGAAATTCTTCTCAAAAGGAGTCAAACCATCCAAATCTAGCTTCCTTGGAGATTCATTGCCATCATTATCCTTTTTGCTAGATGAATGACTACCTGAGCTTCCATATGCTGAAGTCCCACCAAACCCTGAGTCACTAAGATAAAGCAAATTTTGAAAATGAAGCAAACTCTTCTTCTCCAACACAGCCTAGAGAATTGAAAACGTATTATTCCTTTAAGCCCACGAATTTGATTAAAATTAAGCGGATTTTCTTCATAATCGTCGTTTTCATACCGAAAGCAAACACACTTACCTTCGACGGTCACGGTACGAGGTGGAGTCGCCGGTCCGGCTATCGTAACGACTCATGATGTTCGTCGAATCAGTTTCTCCGATTGAGAAATATGATCGGAAAGTTGAGAGAAAAAGCTTTACGGGAACTGAAATCTAGTCGTTAGGGTTTTACAAATTGGGACGACGAAAGGTGAGAGAGAGAGAGAGAGAGAGAGAGAGAGAGAGAGAGAGAGAGACAAATCTCGTATTGCTAAAGCTACGATAGACTGTATTTATCTTTGTAAAACAGACAAGTAAAAACACGCCACGTGGATAAATAAATGTCACCGCCTGATCTTTATTACCGTCAAAGTAAGCGAAGCTAAAAAAAAAAAGCTGAAAGTTTTTCAAAAATGGCGATTCTATCAGCGAGCTGCTTTATAGTGAGAGCTGCTTTAGATACGAAGCCGAAGCTCCGATACAATCCCAATGCGCCGCGAAATGTCATGAAAAACCCTAGTTTGAGTTCTTTTGTTCCACCGTCGTCTCCGTCTTCATCTTCTCCGGCGACAAACTTAAGCGTCTCCGTTTCTGATTTACTCAAACGTCCTGCAAGCAAAGGTAACGAATTTCGGTTTTTACATATTCCGGAATTCGATGAAAAAGTGTTTATAACTCTCTCTTTGTTATGCCCAATTCATGATTCTTACTAAATTTCTGGTTTTATGTTTAGATATTGGTAATGGATTTGATGATAATTGTGTTGGATATGATAAATGGTTTCCAAGTCCACCAAAAGTGGAGAAACCTAGATCTGTCTTCAATGCTGCCTCATTAGCTTATATAGGCGATTCAATCTATGAGGTTAGTCTTTCAATTCCAGTATTAGTTTGTTCTTCAGTGATTTAAGCAAGTTTTCTGTACTTAAAACATTGTTGTTTTGAGGATGCAAGTATGTCAAACTATGATCATTTTAGTATTTATAGCATGAAAGCAAGGATATCAAGTGATGATTATGTTAGTGTTTATATAGCATTAAGATAATTGGTCACTATGAGCTTGTTCTTTAGGATGCAAGAATGTCAAATGAGGATCATTTTTAGTGATTATAGCATTAAGACAGCCACTATGAGTTTGTGCTACGTGATATAGACATGTTTTATCTGCTTAGTCCTTGTTGTTTTACGATCCAATAATGTCAGATGATGATTATGTTAGTGTTTGTAGCATTAAGATAATTAAGATAGTGCTTGTGCTTAGTATTTTAGACAAGTTTTTGTACTTAAGCCTTGCTGTTTGAGGATACAAGAATGTCAGGCTTATAGTGTTTATGACATTAAGATAGTCACTCTGTTGGTACGCGTTCCAATTTATTATCTTTTAACCAATTTTCTTGGCTTTGTAGATATATGCTCGTCGGCATTTTCTTTTCCCTCCACTTAGTATTGAAGAATATAATGACCGTGTTAGAGCAGTGGTGCGATGTGAAGCACAAGTATGTCGTTTTTTCTTCTACCCTTCCTTCTATATGCTTATTATAGAAACAACATATTAGTGCTTCCACATACATGTATCTCTGTTTATCTCTACTTCACATTTTTGTTTGCAATTTCATTCATTGTGCGAAGTGTTATTTCTACTTTAGGCCTGCAATGTAGATCAGCATAGCTCTCTAAACTTTAATTTTTCGTCTATTAGCTTACTCATATTCAACATATGATCAGCAGTGGTATTATTATCATCGTTCCTGTTTAAGCTAACTATTCTCTGTCTTTCTTCTTCAGTATGCTTTGCTGCAGAAGCTTGTTGATGATGACTTCTTAACGAAAGATGAAAGGTCAGTTACAAAAACCTGTTATTTAGCGGGGCAAATTCATACATATTTTAGCATCAAGATTTGTGTCTTCTACAATCTCTCCATTATCTGAAAGACGCACGAAGATATTATGACTATTTGAATCACATGCTACACAAGTTCCAAGCTTTTTGTTTGAGACAGCAAAGATGGATCGATCTGATGCAAAGTTTGTTGTTCCAGAGATATACTTCGGTGGGGGAAAAACGTAGGCTCGGTTAAAACACGGTCAACTAGACGTGCTGGTGTTGCTGTTTATAACAAGGCCTCATCATTGGAAACACTAGTAAGTTGTTCAAATCTGAAACTCATAAGTGTAATACAAATCTGTGCTCTTCTACCTTAGTAACCTGTTTTTCCGTCTGTTCAATCAGATTGGGTACTTGTATCTATCAAACGGGAAAAGATTGGAAGAAATGATGCAGAAGCTAGGATTCTCAAGTGGTTCTTCAACAGAGAGAATGATTAAGGAAGCTGGCAGTCATAAACCATCTTTCAAATAAACTTTTCTATATTGTAGTTACATGCATACCACTTTAGTTTGTATCATTGAAAATGTTTTGAATACATGATATGATCCATTTATCAAAACGTTACAAAGTTTGGTAAATTTTTGTTTCAACTACGACTAAACCACCCAACAAAACCTCAAGAGGCATCAAAAGTTATGTCATTTTATCTAATCTCAGTCAATCTTCACCGAGGAGTAGATCTTTCTAACGAACCATAAACATGCGTAGAAACCGATTGAGCCGGTTAGCACGAAAAACGAGTAAGAGATAATGATCATGTACCCGAAGTAGAGCAATCCTGAGACAAGTTTTGAGATCTCAAGCTTTGTGAAGAAGTAGAAGACCGAGTAAAGGAAGAGGTAAAGTGAGGATGACCCTGATGTGAGGTAAGCTCTCCACCACCAATTGTAGTCTTCACTGCAGAGCTGAAAGTAGCAGAGGACAATTGTGATCTCTGCGCAGGTCACGATCAAGATCAAGAACACGATGAAGAGGAATCCGAAGATGTAGTAGAATTGGTTGAGCCAGATTGATGTTAGGATGAAGAAGAGCTCAATGAAGACCGCTCCAAATGGAAGGATTCCTCCAATTAGTATGGAAAAAACAGGTTTCATGTACCAAGGTTGCTCTGGTACTTGTCTCGGGATCTTGTTAGTTTTGACCGGATCTTCGATTGCAGATTTTTTGTGACCGAGATAGCTACCTATGAAGACTAGCGGGACAGAGATTCCAAACCAGAGACAGACAAGAGCAAACATTGTACCAAAGGGAATGGCTCCGGATGATCGTTCTCCCCATATGAGTGTGTTGAGAACGAAGAAGATCGCGAAGAGTATACCGGGAAACATGAATGCAGTCTTCAAGGTGATTCTTTTCCACTCATTCCCTTTGAACATTTTGTGAAGACGAGAAGATGAGTAACCAGCAAATATGCCCATGAATACCCATAAGAGAACCATGGCAGTCATGAGCCCTCCTCTGTTGGATGGAGATAAGAAGCCCAGCAATGCAAACATCATTGTCACAAGAGTCATACCAAAAATCTGAACACCTGTGCCGACATAAACACACAGTAACCCAGAGTTCATGGGCGTCCTAAAGACATCTCCATGTACAAGTTTCCATCCTGTTTCTTCCTGAGCCTCGTCTTGGGTCTCGAGCTGATTGTAGTTAGAAATATCCTTGTATAAAGTTCTCATCATGATCATCGCTACCATTCCAGAGAGGAAAAGGACAATCATAAGCGAGTTTATGATTGAAAACCAGTGGATTTGATCATCGTTCATTAGCAAATATGTGTCCCATCGAGAAGCCCATTTGATTTCACTCTCCTGCATATTTCAAACGTCATCATTTGTTTGCAGAGCGCAACTAATACGCTCTCATTGGTAAATTAGTTACCTTAAAGGCGACATCATATGTAAACACAATTTCTTTTCCTTCCTCAACTTCTTGAGGAACAGTGTTGCTTTGGATCAGATTCTTTGTGTCTTTGTTGCATGTTGTTAACTGAGGATTATTTTCATCCCAATCTTTGTACTCATGCAATACGCTAACAAAAAAGAGAGAGAAAAAAAGGGTAGCTTATAAGAATCGAGACAAAATCATACTCTTCAATAACGTTGATGATAACCATGTAGACAATACCTGTTAGGCGTAACCTCAAAACCAACAATGCGAGAAGAATCAGACTCTTGGTCTCTGTGGTACATGACTCGGAAACTCAAGTGGTTATGGATAAAGTATTTTTTCTCTTTACTCTACAAAAGCAAAGCAAAACTACTCCTGATTGGTAAAAGAAAATGCTCAAAAGGTAAGACTGTAGCCATAGGTTTAAGAGACATATTACCCCTTCGTAACTCCCTTTGAAGCCAACACGGAAACCATGTTCATAAGTCGTCGACTGAATTCCATCTTTTCTTTGTCTAAGAACAGCTACCGGAAGGTTATCAAGAATCCTGCAGTCATTTCAAAATAAAACTAAGAGGGATAAATCAAAAATACCTCATAAAAATCAAGGACAACATATAAATCTAAACTTACATATTAGCTCGGTATTCATCATCAATCTTCTCCCTGAAATTTTTAGCAGACTCAGCATCGACTCTAACACGGCAACCTACTCTACAGGGCTGATCCTCCAACATTTCAAACTGAAACAGAATCCAAAGTCTCAACACCAAATCCGAAGATGAGAAGGAAAGAAGAGTAATCATTAATCATATAACATAAGTTGTTTACTTACAGTATAAACCGAATTCTCAATGCGATCTCCTCTAAGAACCTCCCCCAAATTTTCACCTGTATTCAAGATCTTCGGAGGCTTACAGTAATTCAGGTAGTAGAAATCATAAGGAAGCTGAGTCTTTGTAGACGATAATTTGTTCACTTTGACATATAGAGGATCACCCTGTGATCACAGCACAAGCAAGGTTTGCATAAACATGAGCTCAAAAGCTTCAATTAGACTCACTGTAACATTCAATCGTATAATTCAATTGCACAGATTCCTACATTTTCTAATTGACAATAGTCCTATATACTGTAACTGCTTAAAGATCCTTCGACAATTCTAGACGCAATAATTTCGCACAGATCTGGATTGCACTACACGCAAAACCAATCGCATTTAAAATTGTAACCCTAGATCGATAACGTAATCAAACGTGAGATCGGAATAACCAAAAATGAGTACCTTTTGAAAATCGCGAGGAGCGACACCGGGAAGGTAGAAAGCGTGAAGAGTGGAGAAGAATAAGAAAGAGAGTAAGAGAGTGCCGTAGATTCGAATCCTGATCGCCATTTTCGTCTTCTTCGTTGCTTTCTTCTTCCTCGACCTCGACGCTTCTCTCACATAGAGGAAGACAGGAAGTAGCCGAGAGCAATGTGAAGAAGATAGCCAATGCAAGAAGAAAGCGTTCTTCTTTAAAACGACGTCGTTCTCGCACATTTATTTTTCTTTTGTTTGTTTTTCTTTTAAAGTGAAATAAAATTCACAAATATACCAAATCTTTTCAGTAAATTTTTTAAAAAATGTTGAAAGATATTTTCTTTTTATTTTATTCTGTTTTACTACTAGAAAAATAGTAGTAGTTATAACATAAAATATAAGGTTAAAATAAGTTTCTTTTTTTTTTTTTTTTGTCATCCAAAATTAATTAGAGCTCAAAAGAGCCATTCCTGAGGAATGTTGTTTACATATGTGATATGAAGCGGTTCTGTACGAACTTTTCGTGCCAGTTTATCCGCTTTAGTATTAGCTCTACGAGAAATTAAAGATAAAGAGAAAGATGAAAAGTCCTCCCTGTCGCTCTGAAATTCCTCCAAATACACTGAAAACGCCGGCCATTCGGTTGGAGAAGACACCATCTTCACCAGGTCTGAACAGTCTGTAAAGAACGCTACCTCTTGATTATCTGCACCAATCATACACTTCATCGCCCAGAGAAGGACCTCGACTTCGGCATGTAGTGGAGATAGACTTCTACGGAGGTTCGCAGCTCCCATGGTTGGCGGCTCTCCATTTGACGATGTACAGAACCACCCTGTACCGGAGAACTTATCACTTCCTTTCCATGATCCATCCACAAAACAACGGTATCCAGAATAATTCAATTCAAGTGAAACATCCCTCACTCGAATTCGATTTACCAAATCCACAGAACCATGATTTTCGTTATGGAGGTCAACTTGAGCTGATTGCCACAATTGTGCCTCTTTTTCCGCTAATCGTAATACCTCTATGGGGTCTGTATCTATGTTTTCAAAGATTTTTTCGTTCCTTGCTTTCCAAATATACCAAATAATCCATGGGAATGCTGATGAATCAAATTCCGAAGGTATTCTCCAGAATAAGTGATCCAAATTCGCAAAATTAGATTCCGTGGGAAAAATCCCCATAGCCGTAGGAATCTGTGAAAGCGCCCAAATCTGCCGTGCCGGGTGGCACTGAAAGATTGTATGATTGATCGTTTCTTCTGGTGCGCCACATCTAGCACATCCCGTGTCACAATCAATTCCTCGTTTCCGCAAGTTTTCCGTAACCGGTACACAACCTGCTAAGATTTGCCATAAGAAATGGCGTATCTTAGGTGGACACTGCACTTTCCAAGAATGTGCTTTTAACGGATTGATATCAGGGCCAAAAAAATTTAAATTTGTCTCCAACTTTTCTAACCGTGTTGTATGATAGCCCGATTTGAATGTATATTGTCCGGATTTTGTAAAATGCCAACCCAAAGAATCTTCTTTTGTTGGCGCACCCACATGTATGGCGCTTATTAGCGCAACATCTTCTGGATCAAAGATCTCTTTTAAGAGATCAATATTCCAAAAGTTCGTCCGACTATCTATAAGGTCGTTAACTTTTAAAGATGGGTCAGCAACTGAGCCATTACTTTTTGCTGGTCTCGGGAATTGAGCTGGAATCCAGGGATCCTCCCAAACCGAGATGGATGTCCCAGATCCGACTCTTTTAATAAGTCCTTTATTAACCAGAGATCTAGCTGAACATATACTCCGCCATCCATATGATGGAGAATATGATTTTATGTTTTCCAAAGGATTGGATTTCCTAAAATACCGTCCTTTAAACACCTTTGCGAAAAGAGAATCTGGAACCGTGATCAACCGCCATAATTGTTTTGCTAGTAAAGCTGAATTAAAATCGTCAACATTCCGAAATCCTAGTCCCCCTTCCGATTTGCTATTACACAATTTATTCCAAGCCATCCAGTGCATACTTCTAGAATCACCATTTGAGCTCCACCAAAAATTTGCAACCGCGCTAGTAAGTTTAGAAGTGATTGTTTTTGGTAATCTGAAGCATGACATAACATAAGTTGGTAATGCTGCAGCTACCGATTTAATCATCACTTCTTTTCCCCCTTTTGATAAAAATTTTGCCGACCATCCATTAATCCTTGTTTGTAGTCTCTCTCTGACAAAAGAGAAGATTTTTGTCTTGGATCCTCCTAAACTCTCCGGCAATCCAAGATAAGAACCCATACCACCGATATTAGTGATACCTAAGGTAGATTTGATTTCTTCCTTAATATCATCATCTACCTTATGTCCAAACTGAATCGAGGATTTTAAAAAATTAATCTGCTGCCCCGAGACCGCTTCATACTTCTTTAAAATTCCCAAAATTACCTCACACTGGTCCTTGTTGGCCTTGCAAAAAAATAAGCTATCATCCGCAAATAACAGATGTGAAACCGGAGGGCATGCATTTGCTACTTTGATACCCGTAATTAATTTTTCCCGTTCAGCTTTCCGAATATTCGCAATTAGCACTTCTGTGCAAAGGATGAATAAATAAGGTGAGAGCGGGTCTCCTTGTCGTAAACCCCTCTCTGGTACTATTAGTCCTCTAGGTTGTCCATTAAGGAGAACTCTATATTGGACCGTTGTGATACATCACATTATCCATTTAATCCATTTTTCACAGAAGCCCAATTTTCTTAAAACCTTCTCTATGAAAATCCATTCCACCCTATCATAAGCCTTACTCATATCCGTTTTAATTGCCATGAATTTTCCTTTACATGACGGGTTAGTTCTCAACCCTTGGAACATCTCTTGTGCGATAAGAATATTATCTGAAATCAATCGTCCTTCTACAAAAGCCGATTGTGTTTCCGAAATCAATTTTGGTAGCACCGTCTTAAGTCTTTGGCAAAGAATCTTCGATATAATTTTATACCCAACATTGCAAAGACTGATGGGCCGTAATTCTGTCATCCGTGTCGGTCTTTCCGTTTTTGGAATCAAGCAAATATTAGTTGTATTTAACCGTTTATCAAAAATTTCGTCCTCTAAAAAAGAATTGACCAGAAAAAGAAGGTCTGTTTTAATGGTGACCCAAGCCTTTTGGAAAAATAAAGCTGTCATACCATCAGGTCCAGGCGCTTTTTCCGGATGCATCATAAACAAAGCCGTTCTCACCTCACCTTCGGTTGCGGGTGCCGTTAGTTAAATTAAATTTCATACTAATAAATTTCTGCATAAGAATAATATACACAACAAAAACTAAAATGTCTTCAAATTTTGAATTGAGTAGTAAAATTTTTAAGAATGTTAATATCTTCATATAATATGTTATGGTCTTTTATTTATTTTGCTTTCCCGTACAATGTAAAATATTTTCCACTCAAGACTGATTAGGTGAGTGTGAATCTTCACGCTCAATAAATGGTGACATTGACTCGTCATTGATTTGAGCAGACTTCAAGCTCCAAGCACTTAGGCTCAATACATCAACACTTTGAGTTCCTTTGTTGAAGGCAAAAAGATTTGCATTTTCTCCAATTGCTAATTTTGGATACACTCTTGAGGTTATACAAGTTCCGCCTCCTCCACCATAACTCTCCACTATCGAGTGATCAATCTACGAAAAGAAAATGAAAAAACACTAATCAATTCCGTAGCATATGCATCTATTTTAAATACTTGTTACATGCACTTTTTTGAGAAAAATCTTTCATATACTGAAACTTACCAAAGTTCTAAGAGAAACTGTTTGGTGAGAAGGGTCTATCGCCACAAAAGCACCAAAAGTTGATTTATCATTTTCCTCGTTCAACGATGATCTGTGAATACCATTAAAACAAAAAATCTCGTTAGAATTTTATGTAAATACGAAAAGACTCTAAATGAATCTTTTGGTTAATGTATAGAGAGACATATATACCTGCTTTGGTCACTGCACATCAACACCACGTACTTAGTATTCTTATTAGTATCATCATTTGACTTGAAGATTCTGAAGTAAACGGACGTGTACTCTTCCATGTCATTGGATGCCAAAACCATCAAACCAAATGGTCCTAAACCGGAGTTAACCGACAAATCTCCCTCACTACAAATCTTTTGTGGGTCAGCCCAACTCGGTTCAATCACATCCGCTTTTTCCAATTCCTTCACCTTGAACGATACCTCAACATCTGCCTGCTCAATATCAATAGAAAAAAAAAACACTTTGCTATAAGAAAAACCAAGTAGTTTTAGGGCAAAACTAAAGATCTCTTCCCATTAGATGCGGCTCATCATTTATCTGGTCTAGGTTAAGGATTGAGTCATACCTGCGCAGCAGTGACACCATGAACTTGGAGAGTAGATCCTGCTTTGAGAACTTGGTTGTGCCAGTTGACTTGTGTCCCACGCAATGTCTCAATCTCTTCAATTGGCCATTGTAGCAATTGCTTTCCCGATTCATCAAGCCATATTTTCCTCGGAAATGACTATCACAAATCAAGATAACAAAAAAGCACTAGTTAAAAAACCGAACCGAAACAAAGTTCAACAATCATAAACCAAAGTTATCTACAATTCTACATGTAGGGCAGTAGGGCAAATTTAAACGTACCTGAAGACCAGACCAACCCTTGTTAATATCATCTTTAGCCGGAGACGATTCATTAACCCAACCCCACAAGATTCTTCGTTTCTTAACATCATCGTAAAACGTTTTCGACGCGTAATATTTCCCGTAATCTAACCTCGGAGCTGATCCGTTTTGCACAAACCCAAGATCCGGTACGTAAACATCTTTCTCACGATTATAACTCCCAATCGTGTAATAATCATGCGATGTCTCAAACAAACTCACTTTAAGCACATGCTTAATCCCATTCTCACTAAACGACGACGTTTCAACACCGTCTGATCCGGTTATCGAAACCGGGAAAAAATCAGGACATTCCCACATTCCGGTTAAGTCTTCGTAATGCAAAGGATTCGTCGATTGCGTCCAATTGAAGAAATCTTTGCTTTTGTAAAGAATGGCTAATCCTCGACGATCGTCCGTCGAGCTTCCGACGATCACTCGCCATTCTCCGTCAGGTCCAAGCCACGCGGTGGTCGGATCTCGGAACCGATCCGGGTTAATTCCGTTAACCGCGTTAGGTGTCATAAGAGGATTTCGCGGCGGTTTTGACCATTCTCGGAGATATGGATCAGAAACGTTAACCGGAACGGCGACGTTTTGGACTTGACTTTTGTTTTGGTCAATGCCGGTGTAGAGGATCACAGGTTTGCCGTTTGGTAGAATCGTGACGGAGCCTGACCAACAGCCGTTGATATCTGACGGCTGAGATGGATTAAAAGCTGGAGGTTGTGAAATCCAGTTGACTAAGTCAACTGACGTAGAGTGTCCCCACACGATTCTCACATCCCAAACGGCACCGTATGGATTATATTGGTAAAAAAGATGGTATATTCCTTTGTATATCATTGGTCCTACGTACCCAACAAAAAAAACAAATACGTAATTTTATATTTTTGTACATTGATTTAATAATATTTTTAGAAATATGAATAAAGAGAACTAACCATTAGGATCTGGATTTTTTTGTTGGTCGAATAAGATTCATCGAACATAACGGAATCAACAAAACAATCAAAGATGTTAATTTAGAGGATCGTTCATATATGGATGGTTATATAGAAATCAGATCAAGATCGGTACGGTACATACCGTTCATCCAATTTCGGGGAGGTTGAAAGTGATAACCGGTTCGGTACGGTTGGTTGAGATCTTGATGAGAAGCTGCTTCAAGATGAATGATAAAGTTTGCGAGGAACAAAGATAGTAACAGTGAGAGACCAATGTTGGAACGATTTAATTTCGCCATTGTTGTTCTGTTTCTTTTGTTCTCTCTTTGTTCGGTATAAGATGTTTAAGTACAAATGAGTTTATCTTTAAAACTCTCATGTTGTTCGCTTTTCACATGGTTCAAAGAGATTAATAATGGACAAGTGGGCACGTAACTGCAGATATAAATCCATTAATCAAAGACTAATCGATTAATTAACCTTAATTCGATGACAATTGAGTGAGTCAACTATCGTTAATTTTTCAAGAAACACTTAAGTAAAGGACCATTCTCTGTCTAAGCCTATGGGTTTGATAAGCGAAAGATTGAAGCCCATACATATTTAGAACACTTAAATTACGGTTTATATTTCTTCAAATTAGCTTTGTTCTCTTCTCTCTTATTCTCTCTTACACTGAACCAACATTGGTCTTTACTTCAAATATTTTATTGGCTGCAGCTAAAACTGAAATATTTCAACCAAACACTGACCCAAAGCGACGACGTTTCAAGAAGCAGACCGGAAACGGAAACATTGGGAACGGGGTGTCCGAAAGGTCGTCTGACCGCATGTCCCGCATAAGAGTCAAACCAATCATGACTCGTTGCTTAGAACCTACAATCCAATCAAATCATGCCACGTGTATATTGGTCGTCTACGGTTTCGTCGACCTCTCACTTTCACCACCTATAGAGTCTAGATCATCATCAGTACATGAGATTCCCTCTCCTAATTTAGTTACAGTGGTCAGTAGATAATAATGCCATTCCATAACAAGTAATAATAATAATAGTATTAGAGCTTTAGTCTATGCTTTATAGAATATATAGACGATGTTATTTTTTCAATTAAAACTATATAATATATTAATATATATGTGCACCTTATTTTTTCATTTGTCTTAATCAACCAACCTTCAAACTTATGACTATTATCAGTCTATGATTACAGTTCGAAAATGACATTGGGCAAAAGTTTAGGTGCTGTGGAAAATTATAATAATATATTAGCGAATTTTATTAATGATTTACATTCAAAAAGAACATTTTCTTACCAAACGTGAATTATACAGCAACACCCTAATTAATTTTTCTTTCAACAAAAACATGGGATTATTGTCTTTCAAGTATACAAAATATACGATCGAGATATTATTATTATTATAAAATCCAGAGCCACGCGTTGCGGACGTGGAGACGTACGTGGACCTGAAATTGTTATTGACCTATAGTTTTGCATATTTATTAATTATCACTATTGCATATATTATGATGTGATCAGTGTGACTACGAAATAAACGGTGTTGCCATTATGATAAAGGGATTGGAATAAACAAGCATAACAAATGTAACTACAATGATACTAGTAATTCGTAAAACCGTTGTCAGAAAGCAAAACAATTTAAGGTTAGTAGTGCTTTTAGGATTGTTGCCATTAACAGTCACCAAAAGTACTCTCAAAATATTTTATCCTACTGCAAAATAGATTAAATGGAGTGACTTAAATCCGTTTATAATACAAATAGTGTTATGTAAATCACGGTGTGAATAGCATGAGAATTTATAATCAAAAGTTCACATTATGGGTGCATGGCCATGGGTGTCACCAAATTGAATGACGCTCTGATGTGAGTGAACATTTATGAAATTATTTCTTTTAAATTTTTTTCTTCCATATTTTAGATATACTTCTCCTCAAATAATATCGGCGATAAGAGATCTAAATAATTTCATTAATTAACATTGATAAATCTGTAGGGTTAACTTTTTGTTAGCTATATAGTTTAGAATTATGTGTATATTTTGTTCAATATAATACATATATATTGAAGGTGCCTAAGACAATTGCTTTTGTTAGCTAGATAGTTTAGATATATACATACATGTGTTGTGGTAGACCGGTCATTAGTCGACCTGGCGGGTGATGAAACCCCGACACTGGTCCTGATGCTCTAATATGTGAAAACAACGCCTAAACAACTAACATACAAACGTACTTAGTTATAACACAACTATAACAAATCCATTCCTTTTTAATATGTAAAAATTATTTAAGAAATCCGTAAGTGTACTCGTCTATCTTCATTGCGCTGCGCAAGAACTATGTATAGTGGTTTCCTTCCTATCATTTTTCCATTCATTTCACCCAGTTGTATTGTCACATATGTAAATATTTCTCAGATATCAAAAAAGACGAATGATAACAAAATAATATATTACAGTTTTAGAACTCACGGCTCTTAAAGCTTTTTTAAGATTGGAATAAGCAACAAAACCAAATTAATTATATTAATATCTATATCTACAATAAAAAAGTGAAATATGTATTATAATCAATCTTAAAATTCCAGACCATTACGTATAATTGCAAATTTTCAAAGGTGTACTCATTTTTATTTATACCCACGTAGGATATACCATAAATAAAACATGGATTAAACTCTTAAAATGGTTGGAAAAATAAATTCGTATAATGACACCATAACAGTATTAATCAAAGTTTTTGGTCAGTTTTTGTTTCAATTTGAAAATGTAGATAAAGATAAGGAGTTTTTTAGTGGTGTCTAGTCTACGACCTTGGACCGACCATGGTCTACGTATGAAATATAGTTTTATTATTTTCCGAAAATTCAAAAATGTCAATGATTTGTGTCCATAGCTCGATGTAGATCATAAAGTAGGTTAGGGCATGTGTCACTGAAACATAATTTTTTTCGACATAATTAATCCTTTTTAGTTTCATTCACTCTTCTTTTTTCTTTTCACATGAAAAGCCACAAATGAACCCCAAAAAAAAAGAAGAAACAAAAAAGTTAACCTTTTTCCTCTTTAATCAATGAATCAATCAAGTGTTTAGTACTGTAAATCACGATGTAAATAAGTTCTTACAACTTTATTACTAAAAACATAATTAGTACTATATTAACTCTATCGAAATTGTAGTTTACTAAAAATGTGCTGAATATGAATTGTTCAATACATATTCAATACAATAAAGATTTTGAAGCATATAGTGCAAATTATGTTAGTGTTTTTTTTTTTTGCTAGAACTCACACATCAAAATATTCTGTAGAGTAAATTCAGATTTGACAATGTTGTCACAAAAGTGGAAACCAATAAATTACATGATTCTTCTGATCCATAAAAATTAGTACAATGATGAAGACTCGATGAATAGTCAAATAAATAATAATGAAAACAATAACTCCTAGGGAAAATACATATAGTGCATGCACTACTATGAAACGAATTCAAACATGTCTTCTCACTATCTCGAGAAACGTACAAAATTATAAGCTTATTTATACAATCTCCTCTTTCTGCTGCAAGCTTTTCAGTTTTCACACAACTGTGACAAAAGTATTTTTAATTTTTGGCCCACCTTTCTTTATGATACCAAAATATAAACATTTCCTCCAATATTTCGACGGTAATATGCAAAAATGAAAATAACAAATTTACAGTCAATAATAATGAAAAAAGGACAGACTGCTCTGAGTCTGTGAGCTTCTGAGTAAATAAATAATAACAAAAAAAAAAAGACAGAAAATGCCAAAGACAGAAGAGTTTTTTTTTTTCTTTGCTTTTTTCATTAGCGGTAGGGTTCACTTTTTATTTTTGTTTTTAAGTTTTGAGAATTTATAAGTTTCAAATATCGCACAAAGAGAGAAAGATAATAAGAGTTTCTTCTCTCATCCACAACCTCTCTCTCTCTCTCCCTCCTTCTTCTAGCTAGGTATTTTGTATTTTCTTCCTTCTGCTTTGTCATTAATTCATATCCTCTCTTGTTATTCATGTTGTATAGTAGTTCTTGTTTATGTTATTATTTAAAAAAAAAAAATCTTTTGGATTCTTGTTGGTAAAAAGCAAGCTTTTTAAAGCTTCTTGTTCATGTTTTGAAATGAACAAGAACCCAAAAATCTCGTTTTTATGTTCAGGTTTTTAAACACAGTCTCTTGACTCTCTTGAATTAAGAGACTTATTATTATTTTTTGTTCTTCCCATAAGAAAAACCAAAGATTGTCTCTTGCGTTGAAACCAAACAAGTAATTTTTATATTTATCTGTTTATATAAGAATCATGGGTTTCATTAATTTCTTGGATGTTTCTGCTTAAGGTTTTTTTTTTCTCCACTACTCTTTGTCTGTACATAGATCTGAAAAAAGTTTTGTCTCTCTTTTTTTTTATATATTTTATTCTTATATAAGGTTTTTTTTTTTGTTTTTAAGGGTCATGATGATGAACAGAGACATGTTATTTCATCATCAACAACAACAACAAGTGGAAGAGAACATGTCGAATCTAACATCAGCTTCAGGAGATCAAGCAAGTGTGTCTTCTGGAAACAGAACTGAAACTAGTGGCTCTAACATTAATCAGCGACAAGAACAGTGTTTTGTTCCACAATCATCTCTTAAGAGGAAGAGAAATCAACCAGGAAATCCAGGTAATTATTAGTTCTGATAGTCTTCATGATGATGAAGAAGAAAAATCAACCTTTTCTTGTTTTTTTTGGACGTATACTAATTATCATCGATTATTGTTTTTTAGAATTATGGGTACTCTCCGAATATTCTTATTTACCCTTTTAACTTTGTCTTCTTTCTCATTTCCATTTTTACATTAGGCAAAAACCAAATAAAAATCCAAACTTTATTAGTTTTTCTTTGGAACTTGTTATACTTAATTATATATATTAAGCAAATTTCTGTTCAAATCTGATTTAAGTTTTGGACTTTATTTGGTGTTTTTTTTTTCAGACCCAGAAGCAGAAGTGATGGCTTTATCACCAAAAACGCTAATGGCGACAAACAGATTCATATGTGAGGTCTGCAATAAAGGTTTTCAAAGAGACCAAAACTTGCAACTTCACAAGAGAGGACACAATTTACCATGGAAGCTTAAACAAAGATCAACCAAAGATGTAATTAGGAAGAAAGTTTATGTCTGTCCAGAGCCAGGCTGTGTCCATCACCATCCATCAAGAGCTCTGGGTGACTTAACCGGAATCAAGAAGCATTTCTTCAGAAAACATGGCGAGAAGAAATGGAAATGTGAAAAGTGTTCCAAGAAATATGCGGTGCAATCAGACTGGAAGGCTCATGCTAAGACTTGTGGCACTAAAGAATACAGATGCGACTGTGGAACTCTCTTTTCTAGGTAACACTCTTAATTTTGATTTGATTTAAACATGTTCTTGATGAAACTTTGTGCATTCGTACTTAAATCTAAGGTTATTACTATTTACTAGGAAGTAGACAAGAGTGAATGATGCATGATATGATGAAACTTTAGAAATGTGGTGTAATGTGAAAACTAGTGACACATAATATATGGTACACCATCTGTTGGGGTTTATGACTAGTATCATTAAATTTTGAATAGGACAAACATTGTAATTAATTTAAGTAGCTCAAAGAATCTACATTTAAACAACTATTTATTATTGTGGTACTTCTTTCTAAGTTGTTGTATTTTTTTTATTTCTTGAGTCCTAATATCGAAATCCTTTATACGGCTATATATACATTTATTGCATATTGGTCTATCATCTTATTATTCACACGTGACACACCCCACAAATAATGCATATGCTTTACATGGACCTACAATAACCTCAAAAAGTCATTGTTTTTGTTGATTAATTTTTGGGTTTATTTTTGATATATCTGTGGAATTATTGCAGGAGGGATAGTTTCATAACTCATAGAGCATTTTGCGATGCATTAGCAGAAGAGAGTGCAAGAGCCATACCAAACCCTATTATGATCCAAGCTTCAAATTCTCCTCATCATCAAACACAACAAAACATCAGTTTCTCAGCTTCTTCATCCCAAAACATCACCAGCAACAGCAATCTCCATGGTCCTATGAAGCAAGAAGAATCGCATCATCACTTCCAAAACATCCCTCCTTGGCTTGTCTCATCAAACCCTAACCCTAATGGCAATAATGGTAATTTGTTCCCTCCTCTTGCTTCTTCTGCAAACACTGGGCGGTCCAGCTTTCACCAGCCATCGCCGGCTATGTCAGCCACAGCTTTGCTCCAGAAAGCAGCTCAGATGGGTTCCACAAAGTCAACAACTCCAGAGGAAGAAGAGAGGTCGTCAAGGTCAAGCTATAATAACTTGATCACGACTACAATGGCTGCGATGATGACCTCACCACCTGAACCTGGCTTTGGATTTCAAGACTATTACATGATGAATCATCAACATCACGGCGGAGGAGAAGCTTTCAACGGCGCTTTTGTCCCTGGAGAAGACAAGAACGATGTCGTGGACGACGGTGGAGGAGAGACGAGAGATTTCTTGGGACTAAGGTCGTTAATGTCGCATAACGAGATTCTAAGTTTCGCTAATAATCTTGGAAACTGTCTCAACACTTCGGCTTCAGAGCAAGAACAGCAACATAGCCACCAAGATTGAAATATTATTATATATGTATAGAGACTTTTTCTATAAAATTAGTTTGAAATATATGTTGGAAGGAGCATTATCATGGTACAAGCAAGTTTATACAAAAAAAAAAAAAAGAAATTAATTTACAATTTTGTATTATGATTCGTCTGTTAATTAATAATTGTGTTTATGATTTTTACATTTTTGTTACACGCATGCAAAACATATACTAGAGAGCTCCTTACGTAATACGTGTATATATACCAAAGATCAAGTGATTAAAACATGTGTTAGAAACTCAACTTTGTTAAAGAGACACGTCTAGCTAGAAAAAATTAGGTTTTTTTTTGGTCTGTAGAAAAGATTAGTCAATCACCCGCCTTGTTCAAAAGATTGCTAGGCATTAGTCGGATATTTGGTATAGGTCTAACGATTAATCAGAAATCGGATTTAAATTATGGATTAATCGGAAACTAGTTTAAGGATTATTTTAATATTTTAAAACATATTAATCCAATATTGTTTTCAAAATTGTAGTAAACACGTAAAAATATATTTTTAAAAGGAAGTTTTTATGTTTTTTTAAAAAATTTGGAACATGTGTAAAATATCACAAACCTTCAATCTAAATGTCTAAATAACAAAAAAAAATTGTTTTATACTTAAAATCTAAAAATAATCAAGATATGCAAGATTAGATGGAGAGTAATCGGATTAGGCGATATGCATCTTTTATTTTATCGCCACGTTTGTATACTTATTTTTGTACCGTCTCTTTCAGTTAACATTTTTTATTTTCATTTATCATTTTACAAAATTTATTAACTTTGTTTAATAATTTTTAAAGTAAGTTTTAACCAAACAAAAATCTTAAAGTCAGTCTAGAATTTACATTTGATTATTGTTAAATTTCATATATATTTAGTTCAAAATTAATGGATGATGTTGGTGTCGGATCCCGCACCAGAAGTCCGTGACCAACCAAAGATTGCCACGTAGTCAAGATGAAGGCCCATGAAGGATAAAGCCCGTTGGATCCGTGAGCTAAAGGAGCGGTCGAAGTGGTTATCAACACAAGGAGAATCCGAGGTGACCGCACTTCGACGTAAATCCAGCATCGAAGTCATGGTTAAGTCGGTTTAAGGTCATTTGGGCCAAAAGGCGAGGCCCATGAAGATCAGAGTCAACTCAAATTCAAACGTTGAGGCATTAAAGTCGAAGATCAAAACGGACACATTTAAGAGGGAATAATTGTACTTAATTATTCATATTAATGTCGTTTCTTTATGTATAAATAGAGAGGCCAATGGCCATGTAAAGGGGGATCTCTCTCTAGAGTAAGAAAGAATATAGCAATTTTTATAGCAATTCATAAGCTTTTTACAAGTACATTTTTTGTCCCTCAAGAGTAATCTTTCCTACATAATAAAAATACTTGAGTGTGTGAATCCGACATCCACATTTTGGCGCCGTCTGTGGGGATAGAGAGATTCTTGAGTGGTCAGATTTTTCTTCACTACATTCCCGAGATAAGCAACAATGTCCGGAGACACCGTTGATGTATCATTGGCCGAAACCCTCAAAGCTATGCAGCAAACCATGTCGGACATATCACAAAAGTTCTCGGACGTGGAAAAAGCTGTCGATACGTTGCAAACATCCCAGGTATCTCTTAGTCAAAACATCAGCACTATACAAACCCGTGTTCGCTCTTTAAGTGCAGGAAACCTTGTGGGAGTCCAAAGAAGGATATTCAGCTCGCCAAGTTCCGCCGCACGAAATGAGACCAACGAGCAGACAACTCCCGGTGCTACTAATAACGTAGCTCAGACGTTGGAAGAAGAGGCACAGCTCGGAGATGAGGAACAACTTGCAGCTCAATACGAGCAGGAAAGCCTCGACCAGTTCGAGACCATGAAGAAGGTTAGCCAGGAGTTAAAAGAAATGAAATCAAAATTTCATCAGGCTACGAGTTCGGAGCCAGACATCAATCGAGTCATTGAAGAAGCTAGGCGAACACCTTTCATTTCGCGAATCGCGAATTTAAGAATCAAAGATTCCCGAAAGCTCAAGTTGGACCCATACAGTGGTGTGGGGGATCCAAAGAACTATCTTGCAGGATTTCTGATCGCTGCTGGAAGGGTCGAATTGGATGAAGCTGATGAAGACGCAGGTTACTGCAAGCTCTTTTCAGAAAATCTTAGTGGCCAAGCTCTAACATGGTTCACCCAGTTAGAGCCGGGTTCGATCAGCAATTTCGACGAACTATCGGCTGAGTTCGTAAAGCAATATTCCATCCTTATGGATAAAAGCGTTTCGGATGCCGATCTTTGGAACCTGTCACAAGGATCAAATGAGTCACTTCGAGTCTTCATCACCAAGTTCAAAGGAGTGCTGTCAAAACTCCCAAGAATCTCGCAACAATCGGCCTTATCCGCCCTGCGAAAAGGATTGCGACATGATTCAAGGTTTAAAGAAGATTTAATACTTCATAAACCAGATACAATTCAGGACGCTCTCTTCCGTGCAAACAATTGGATGGAAGTAGAGGACGAGAAGGAGAATTTTGCCAAAAGAAATAAACAAGAAAAGCCGGCAATCACCGTCCCTGCCAAAAAGTTCGAACCCAGGGAGAACAGAGGACCAAAGAAATTTGGGTCGCAGCCTTTCAACAGTACCGTCGGAAAGCAATTCCAAGGAAAAGGAAGATCAAACACTTGGGTCCGTGATGAAAGCCTATATTGCGATATTCACAAAGTAACCGGACATCTAACCAAGGATTGTAGCGTTCTTAAAAAGCACCTCGCAGAGCTTTGGGCCAGTGGAGATCTTTCTAAATTCAATATAAAAGATTTTGTGAAGGAATACCACGAAGCAAAGGAAACTTCCAAGGATCAAAATTCCAAAAGACCAAGGCTAACCAATGAGGAAGAACCAAGGAATTCTAAGGGCAAGATCAATGTTATTCTAGGAGGCTCCAAATTTTGCGGAGATTCAATAAGTTCCATCAAGAAACATAGACGAAATATCCTACTCAAAGCAAGCTTAAGCGAGGAAGTCGATTTTCAAGGTGCATCAATATCATTTGATGAAGAAGAAACGCGGTACCTCGAAAGACCTCATGATGATGCTCTAGTCATTACCCTTGACGTTGCTAACTTCGAAGTATCAAGGATCCTTATAGATACAGGCAGTTCGGTCGATTTGATCTTTCTAAGTACTTTGGAAAGAATGGGAATTAGTCGGGCGGACATAGTGGGGCCCCCGTCTCCATTAGTTGCATTCACAAGCGAGTCAGCTATGTCTCTCGGGACAATCAAGCTACCGGTCCTCGCCAAAAAAGTGTCCAAGATCGTGGATTTCGTTGTTTTCGATAAACCCGCAGCTTACAACATCATCCTCGGTACTCCCTGGATTTATCAAATGAAAGCGGTCCCTTCTACATATCATCAATGTATCAAATTTCCAACATCAAGAGGAGTGGAAACAATTCGGGGTGATCAAGAAGCTTCACGGACGTGTTACCTAGCTAGCCACCGAATGAAGATTCAATAGCAATTAACGAAGCCCGCAAAAGAGGGATTAAGAACAAAATTTCCTAGCGGGCAGAAGAAAGATGATATAATAATCGAAGTGGTATTGGAAGAAGACAAGCCGGAGCAGAAAATTCGAATTGGAGCAACTTTGACTGGCCAAATAAAAGAAGCGTTGATCGAACTCTTAAGGAAAAACAAAACATCGTTTGCATGGTCAGCAGCGGACATGCCCGGTATTAGTCCAAGTATAATTTGTCATGAACTAAACGTGGATCCAAGCTTCAAACCGGTAAAACAAAAAAGAAGAAAGCTTGGAGTAGAGCGAGCAAAAATAGTAAATGACGAAGTGGATAAACTTTTGAAGATAGGGTCCATAAGAGAAGTACAATATCCGGAATGGGTAGCAAACACTGTCGTTGTCAAGAAAAAGAATGGGAAAGATAGGGTTTGCATCGACTTCACAGACCTTAATAAAGCATGTCCCAAAGATAGTTTCCCACTCCCGCATATAGATCGACTTGTAGAGTCCACCGCTGGGAACGAGCTGTTAACATTCATGGATGCCTTCTCGGGTTATAATCAAATAATGATGAACCCCGAAGACCAAGAAAAAACGTCATTTATCACTGATAGAGGTATCTATTGTTACAAGGTAATGCCTTTTGGTTTGAAAAATGCAGGAGCAACTTATCAACGGTTGGTTAACAAAATGTTCCATAACCATCTCGGGAAGACAATGGAAGTTTACATAGATGATATGTTGGTTAAATCGTTGAAGAAAGAGGATCACGTTAAACATTTGGAGGAATGTTTTGATATTCTCAATAAATATCAAATGAAGCTAAATCCGGCAAAGTGCACATTCGGAGTTCCATGTGGAGAATTCCTTGGCTATATCGTAACCGAAAGAGGGATTGAAGCCAATCCAAATCAAATTAACGCCTTCTTAAACATGCCATCTCCAAAAAACTTCAAGGAAGTACAACGGCTGACTGGGCGGATTGCGGCTTTGAATCGTTTTATTTCGAGATCAACGGATAAGTCATTACCTTTTTACCAAATTTTAAAAGGAAATAAAGGATTCCTCTGGGACGAGAAGTGTGAAGAAGCTTTTGGGCAGCTAAAGGCATACTTAACCACTCCGCCTATATTATCCAAACCAGAAGCGGACGAAAAGCTTTATTTGTACGTATCAGTTTCAAACCATGCGGTTAGTGGAGTCTTGGTTCGGGAAGACCGTGGGGATCCAGAAACCAGATACACAATGATGGAAAAACTTGCACTTGCTGTGGTAATTTCGGCTCGGAAACTGCGCCCATATTTTCAATCCCATCCGGTTGAAGTATTAACCAATCAACCACTCCGAACAATACTTCATAGTCCAAATCAATCCGGACGTTTGGCGAAGTGGGCAGTGGAGTTAAGCGAATACGATATAGAATTCAAAAGCCGGGTCAGTATGAAAGCTCAGGTCTTAGCAGATTTCTTAACCGAGCTACCAATGCCCGGCACGATAGAGAAATCAGAGAACCAAACTTGGAAGTTACACGTAGATGGGTCTTCAACAAAGCAAGGATCCGGAGTGGGAATCAAATTGGAGTCTCCAACATCAGAGATTCTGGAACAGTCATTCCGATTGTTATTTAATGCTTCCAACAACGAGGCAGAATACGAAGCCCTGATTGCCGGACTCCGATTAGCACAAGGAGTTGGAGCTAAGGAAATATTGGCTTATTGCGATTCGCAATTAGTAGTTAACCAGTTTAATGGAGACTATGAAGCCAAAGACTCAAGAATGGAAGCGTACCTCGAAGTGGTGAAGGATCTATCTAAGAATTTTTCTAAATTCGAATTAATCCGCATACCTCGGGGAGAGAATACAACTGCGGATGCACTTGCCGCATTGGCATCAACATCAGATCCTGAGTTGAAAAGAATTATTCCAGTGGAATGCATTTCGGAGCGAAGCATCAAAGACAGCAAAGAAACCCTCGTCGTTACAAGGTCTCGAGCAGCGGCGCGCGACCGTGGCGAACCAGAAATCGAACCGCCACCTAACAAACGAAGGAAGTCAAAGGGACCAAATGCATCTAACAAGGAACCCGTTGTCTTAGCCGAAGATGTGATTCGAGAACTAGTGTTGGAAACCGAGCAATTAATCGAGGAAGATGTTCTTGAACCAAATGAGCATCCCGAGCCAGAGCCACGAATATTTCACAAGGTTGACCAAATTCCGGCTAAAGACTGGGGGGCTGACTGGAGGGAGCCAATAAAGCACTACATCATGACAGGTGAGCTCCCAAAGAATAAGTGGCAAGCCAGAAAAATGAGAGTCGTTAGCGCGAAATTTTGTCTGTCAAAAGACACATTGTATAGACGAGGTGTCAGTGACCCTTACCTACTATGCATTTTTGGGCCCGAAGTCGAAATCGTTATGAGCGAAGTGCATGAAGGGTTATGTGGGAGTCATTCATCAGGAAGAGCTATGGCTTTTAAAGTCAAAAGAATGGGATATTATTGGCCCACTATGATCACAGATTGTGTTAAGTTCGCCCAAAGATGCAAGCGTTGCCAACTCCATGCACCATTGATCCATCAACCATCGGAATTATTCTCCTCCATTTCCGCTCCGTACCCGTTTATGAGGTGGTCAATGGACATCATTGGACCATTGCACAAATCAACTCGAGGTGTACAATACCTTTTAGTCCTTACGGACTATTTTTCGAAATGGATTGAAGCTGAGGCGTATGTTGGTATCAAGGATTCGACGGTGAAGACCTTTATTTGGAAAAACATTATATGTCGACATGGAGTTCCGTACGAAATAGTCACTGATAATGGACCTCAATTCATTTCACACGAGTTTGATGCCTTTTGTGCGGATTGGGGAATCAAAGTTAGTTATTCTACTCCACGATATCCGCAAGGAAACGGTCAAGCTGAAGCCGCGAACAAGACGATATTGAGCAATCTCAAGAAACGCTTAAATCATCTAAAAGGAGGATGGTATGAAGAACTCCAACCCGTCTTGTGGGCCTATCGAACAACCCCTAGGCGACCTACAGGAGAAACCCCATTCTCCTTGGTTTATGGCATGGAGGCGGTGGTACCAGCTGAATTAAATGTTCCCGGACTTCGCCGAACAGAAGCACCGTTAAATGAAGAGGAAAATTCAGCAATGCTTAATGATTCACTAGATACCATAAATGAAAGGCGTGATCAAGCTCTGATTCGGATTCAGAATTACCAGCAGGCAGCAGCCCGATATTACAATTCTAAGGTTAAAAGTAGGCCGTTCTTCGTGGGAGATTATGTATTAAGGCGCGTCTTTGACAACAAAAAAGAAGAAGGTGCCGGTAAACTCGGTATTAATTGGGAAGGACCTTATATTATTACCGAAGTAGTACGAAACGGCGTTTATAGGTTGAAAGACTTAGAGGACAATCCAGTCAAGCGACCTTGGAATGTGATCAACTTAAAGAAGTTTTATGTTTAAAGTTACACGCATTGTTTATGTATATGAACTACGGTGTGGCTTGATCCCGAAATGGGTACGTAGGCAGCTCGAAAACGAGTTCAGCTATTAATAAAAATTTGTTTTATTTCTTTATTAAAGGAAAAAGGTTCGACTGTGCGAACAAGTGAAGCAAATAAAAGTTCGGCTATGCGAACATACAAGAGATTGGGAATGAAGCGTTTATTCAAACAAAAAAAGACGGGATGACCCTCGCCGTACACTTCGAATTATGGAAATCTTGTTGAAGAACAAAACACTTCAACTCCCTGACCGGCAAGGTCGAGGACTGGCATCATGCAGTTCGGGATTCGAGCGAAGTCAGAAATTCCAAGTTCCATCCATTCTCCGGGGTGAGATTCAAGGATGTGAAGATCTCTTGATACTGAAGTAAGCCTGCGTTGCATTCGGTTAATCCTTTTCCGAAGTCTCCTCTTTTCCAACGTAAGCTTCCGATGTTGAAGCGTAAGTGCCTCTATGAACGCCGTCGCTGTTCCTTGGTCTCTGACTGGGAGATCCCTGATCAAAGCACATGGGGCCCGGATCTGAGATCTGAAGAAGCTGCTAGGTGGGGGAGGCTGCCTGTTTGGTTCATTTGGAATATCTTCGTTTATCATTCCGATTCTGGAGAAGTCAGGCATAGATTCTGAACAACGAAGATTGAACTCCATGCCTGCTAAAATGAAAAAGAATGATGAGGAGTAAAGGGAAATTGAGACTATAATTTATAGTAACGTCATAGGCTGCAGATTCTATCCTAGGAATGGAGTGATTCGCGGAGAAGATTAATCCCTAAACCAATCCTGCATTAAAAATCGTATCACCAAGAATATTTTAAGGAAAGTGGCAAAAGTTTCCATAAATAAAAGGGAGCCGAAGCCCATTACGAGTTTTTTTAAAAAAAAAAAGAGAGCAGAGTTAGGGAACATTTAAGGAAGAGGCTCAGGAACAGGCTCCTTCATCGCCGGTTTGACTTCCGAAGTGGACGCCTTGTCCTTGGAGTTCACTTCGGAACGATCCCGAAGGCGTTTCCGACAGTTGCTGGCCTCCTCCTCCAAATCCTCCTCCTCACTGTCAGATGGAACGGTATGGACCGGAGCATTCACGGGACCCGGGACTCCTCTAGCACGGAGATACATCCGAAGCATCTTCGGGATCTCAGCAACAGAGTCGAAGTTCCGCCACTCCCATTGAAAGGGATCACTTTCTAAAGCCCGTATCTTCCTCTCCACCCGAGCAATGCGAGCTTCGAGTGTTTGCCTGTTGAGGCCCAGCCGTTGCCTCTCTTCACACAAGCGACGGTGCTTGTCGGCAACCTAGCATAAGGATGAATGAATAAGATAAAACAAAAAGTCTTAAAATCAAAAACTTCAAATATTTACCTTGTCAATGAAGTCGCAAGCTTCTTTCTTCTCCTTCGAAGGAAAGTGAAAGACGGCATGAGGGAAGAGAACGCCGGCCGGTTCAAAGCCGTCGCCGGACAAGAAAAGTGGGCTGCCGGGATCAATGGGGGCTACTGTTTCGTTCTCCATTCTCAAAATATTTCTCAAGTAAGATTCTAAAATCGTGTTTTAATAAAGCTTAGAAGTAGGTAAGCCTTTATTTATAATGATTTAGGGTTTGTCTTGGAACCATAAATCCAATAATGATAGCGTGCCAGAATGTTTAAACCATTTTTGGAAAATCGAGAAAAAACAGTTAATGCATTAAAGATGAGCCGTTTTCCCTACTTTTAAGAAATAAGAAGGGAAAAAGCAAACGTCGCATTAACTACAAAAGTTTTTAAGGCCCAAGCCCAACAAATTTACCGAGTTGACTAAACCCGAAGTGGGGAACTCGCGTTAAGCCGAGCTCAGTTCTCGCATTCTAAAGAGAAAGGTCTGATCAGCCTAAAAATCTCGAAAGCATAACCACAAGGTCACAAAAGGTTAAAAGCGGACTTTGCAAACCCGCATATAATTTTAACCAAACCCCCTTGGGTCATAACCTAAAAAGGTTTAAAAGCCTCCTCAGGCAAATATCTTGTTCAAAAGAAATGATAAAGCCTCCTTAGGCCAAAAATAAGTTCAAAAATAAATTTAAATTAAATGGGACAATCCCCAGTTTAAAGTGAACACAGCCACTACGGATTAACATCCACCTCGGACCCCGGCTCAGCTATCGGAGTTTCATTCGCCTCCTTGACTGGTGCTTGATCAGAAGAAGTTCCTAGACCACTCTCCACGGTACGACCATCCTCCGGGGCGAATTCCGGAGCCACAGGAACTTCAGGTGGGTTGACATCTTCCGTCCCGCTTGAGCCTAGGAAATACGGTTCCAATCAAATAAAAAGTATAAGGCAATGAAAGGTATTAAGTGCCGAAAGTCAAGGGTTACCTGCCCAGTCAAGACCTGATTCGCTTAAAGGAGGTGATTCTGTGAAAAATTCCTCAAAGTCTTGCGGGTTGAAGGTCGAAGTGGGAAGAGCTGCCAAACGACTCCGCTTTTCAGAAAGGCTAGCCGACAGATCGGATCTCTCTTGCACTTCGGAGAAATCCGTTTCATGGATCTGATCCAACAAAATCAGGTTGCTCTCATGCTCTTTGATATCGGATTCCAAGACTGACCTAGCCTTTTCGGTCTGCATGAAGCGGATGGCCCCTTGTATCAACTCCATCCCGCGTCCCTTAACCTCCTTTCTGGCTTTCGACGCCGACCTCGCCAACTCGGACTCACGTAATTTCGCAATCGCCTTGTACTTCGCATTGAGCTCAATAAGTTGGTTGTTCAGGGAGTCAGCGTTTGACTCAGATTCTTGAAGCCTACCCTGAACACCAGAAAATTCTTCCTGGAGCTTGAAGTTCAGGTCATACTGATCCTGCAACGCCCCCTTAAGAGTCGCCAGTTCGGATGTCAGGTTATCGATCTTGTCTTCCTGATCTTGCTTTGAGCCGGAAAAGGAGCTTAGCTCAGCTTCGAGAGCAGAAAGTTTCTTCTTCCACACCTCGATCTCCTCTTCCCGACCAAGGACCAGCCCCTCGTAATGCTCAACCATGTCGTTAAGCTCGCCGATAGCCTGTCGTTATGCAAGAAATCAAGATGATAAGGCATTTCGACAGGGAATAGCATAATCGGAAAAGTAAAGCAAAACTAACCCGAGACGAATGATGAGCATGAAGCAAGTAGCGTTCGCGAATCTCAGGACGCCACTTGTTGAAGTCTGGCAAGATCGAACCCGATCGGGTTTTGAAGCATCGGAAGACGCTGCCTTCTTTCTCCATAGCTGCAAAAAAGGGAAGAGTTGTAAAAATTGAAATCTTAATAAAAATAAGAACCCATAAGTATGTATCTCCAAACCTGAAAGCGATTTGACTTGAGGGACGAGGACAGGTTTTGATCTCGAAGAAGCATCTCGAGATTCAGAGTCTCCCTTCTTAGGAGAGGCATTCCGAGCAGTCTTCTCGCCGTCAAAACGAGAAGAGGAGGACATATCAACCGATCGAGGAGGACCCATTGGTTCTGAAGGAGGGGATGATCGGGGTGAACGATCAGTTCGGGCCCTAGATTTCTCCCTTCGTGGAGAAGAGTCACTGCGTGATGACTTGTCTCTCTTCTTGCGAACCAAGTTTTTCAGAGGTTCGTTGCTAAAGTCATCTCGGGGAGGACGAGGAGAATCACGACGAGGAGATCGCTCTCTCCGGGGAGAATGTTGATCGCGACGTTCGCGACGAGGTGTTAACCTGTAGACAGCAACGGATCTGGCTCCTTCGGTGCTGCCATCGTCAATCAGCAGGGTCCTGCTGTAATCCTTTTTATCAATGGCGGCCGCAAGGAACGCCTTGTTCTCATCACAAGCCTCTGCTATTGGCTTGGAAAGCTTCTTACGTTGAGCAGCAAAGGCCCGAGCTGACATCCCTTGAGTTAAGGGAGGAGGCGGAAGACGATGGAGTTGGTTGGGAGGACTCATCCTGAGTTTTCGATTGGCCTCAATGAACCGATCGAGGGTGAAGGAATTCCAGAGGGTTTCCCCCTCAAGGATTATTTTGAAGAATTTTATAAATTCTTCAGTCGGGAGAGTTGAAGCAAGGAGAGCTGCGAAGTAAAACAACGAGTTTAGTTAGTAAAAAATAATAATAATAACACCAAGAAAGGAATGTCCGAGAAATCCTAAGTTCTACCAGGTCTCACAGACCACTTCGATGGGAGCAAATCAGAGAGATTCCCAATCGAAGCAGGAGTTTTCTTGATTAAAAACCAAGGATGGTGCCAGTTGTCATCCTTATTTGGGAGATGCGAGATGACGTTCCTATTGGCATTCGGGTACGCTGAGAAGTACCCTGTTTTCTTTGATGAACTTCTCACGCTTAGAAGTTCGTTCAGTTCAGGGACCCCAATAATGTAGTCCGCTTCCGCTACGACGGTTATAATTCCGAGGATAGTTCGGAGGAGATTGGGGGTCAATTGAGGAAGAGCGATTTCAAGGGCCGCTAGGTATCGAACTAGGGCTTCGGGAAGAGGAAAAGTCAGTCCGCAACCTTTAAAATAGATCTCGTATACGCAGAAATAGCCATCGCGATGATTTTCTGGGGACTCCGTAGGGTTAGCGATCTTCGCCTCCGCCATAATCCCCGGTGGAATTCGGCAGAGCTCCTTCAATCTCTCGAGGGACTGAAGGGTGCAGGTGGATTGATAGTGCGGACCCGCAATATCGTTAGGACGGGTGCATTCATCGTTACTAGAACGCCTCTCATCGAAAGATGGAGACTCAGGTCTATCGGAATCAGAAGTCATCGGAGAAGATGAGGTTTAAAATCCGGCAAAGAGAGGGTCGGCGAAGAAAGAGAAGAGAGAGTTTTCAGTAAAAGCGTAAAAATAAAAAGTGATGATGAAAGAAGTTACCTCACGGAAGTTAAGCGATAATGATGAAACCGCCTTGGGAATCGTGGGGAAGTGGAGAGGTTTCCCGCTTTAATAGTAAATAATTGAGATGCGGTCATAATGGTGACAGATGTCACGCGATCAAACATGGAAAAGCGCCGAAATTAAAGGATTGATGGGATCATGGCGGGAAAATCAGAAGATTCTTTGGAACGCAATCTTTGGTCGTTAAAGCACGTAAAGTCCTCCGAATTGGAATAGCACTTCGAAGAACTTGGGGGGCTAATTGTTGGTGTCGGATCCCGCACCAGAAGTCCGTGACCAACCAAAGATTGCCACGTAGTCAAGATGAAGGCCCATGAAGGATAAAGCCCGTTGGATCCGTGAGCTAAAGGAGCGGTCGAAGTGGTTATCAACACAAGGAGAATCCGAGGTGACCGCACTTCGACGTAAATCCAGCATCGAAGTCATGGTTAAGTCGGTTTAAGGTCATTTGGGCCAAAAGGCGAGGCCCATGAAGATCAGAGTCAACTCAAATTCAAACGTTGAGGCATTAAAGTCGAAGATCAAAACGGACACATTTAAGAGGGAATAATTGTACTTAACTATTCATATTAATGTCGTTTCTTTATGTATAAATAGAGAGGCCAATGGCCATGTAAAGGGGGATCTCTCTCTAGAGTAAGAAAGAATATAGCAATTTTTATAGCAATTCATAAGCTTTTTACAAGTACATTTTTTGTCCCTCAAGAGTAATCTTTCCTACATAATAAAAATACTTGAGTGTGTGAATCCGACATCCACAGATGATAAATGAATTGTTTATATTTCTTATTTACTATTTTTGTATATATATATTTGATCGATGTAATTTCAAACAATCATTATAGATCACCTTCTATCAGTTTTATAAAGTAGTGAATAAACAACAAACATCCACAATTTGTTTGTGAGTTCATGTGCTTTGTTTGACAAGTGTAATTACACACGTCAGCATCCGTGAGAGCCACGTGTGTTTGGTTTCCGAAAATTTCTCCAAAATACTCTGTTTATTTAATATTTGTCCAAAAACTACATGAATTTTTTCTTTGTAAAAAAAATACACAAACTAATTTTGATTGAAAATAAAAAACACGATCTAGTTTTGTTTTTAATTTATTTCTTTCGTTATAACAGCCGTTAACAACGTTAACTAAATCTTCAAACGGTGTTAAATTAATGGCAAATCTATGTACTGCCGCCTTTGTGGAAGAATCTTGTTGCAAATACAAGGACGTTGAACATTGTTGGGATGACAGGTGATGGTGAATTTGTGTTTTCTCGGGCCGTTCTACGTGATCCTTTTTACATTTTCTACTACAATGTGGAGAAGAATACTATAGTAAGAGTTATAATCCAACGAATTAGACGTGTTAGTGGTCAAGGAATATACACTTTCTGACTTTCATATCATAGACCACGTAGAAGATTTGAAGCTGATGTGATTAGGATATTCATAAGAATACAAGAGCGCTAAATAGTTTGGCTTCTTGTTTCCATTGCCCAATTTCTTGACAAATTGTGTCATTTCCCACCAATGCTTCTTCTGTTGTTCTTTGTGTCTCACAAAGCTCTTCTTGAGTACTTCTATCTTTTGTTCCACTGTTTTATTTTATTTTTCTGCAAATTTTTCTCTTAAATTAAATTGTATTCTTGATGAATCAACTTTATCTTTGAGAACACCTTGGATTTGTATTGGTTATCTATTTTTTCTTCAATTGTTTGGACTTTCTCTTCACATCTTAATCTCATTTTCTTTCCTCTTCATGTATGTATATTCACATGTTAAAACGGATTGTTACTTATCAAAGAAAAAAAAAAAATCATCTTGCATCCTTTACAAGTTACAGTCTACTACCGTCGCAGCTTTTGCCGACAATCATTAGTTCCCGAACAGAGAAACTCCCACCAGCCCATCTCAACAAACACCACATGAAACCCAAAATCCAACTTTAACAAATAAACCGGCCCAGTTAAACCC
Organism: Arabidopsis thaliana x Arabidopsis arenosa; assembly: GCA_019202795.1. Lineage (NCBI taxonomy): Eukaryota > Viridiplantae > Streptophyta > Magnoliopsida > Brassicales > Brassicaceae > Arabidopsis > Arabidopsis thaliana x Arabidopsis arenosa. The sequence continues at coordinate 18,948,579 of CM032918.1, read as the reverse complement.
ATTGCTACTTCTGACCATATTCAGAAAGATGAGAGGAATTTTCGTGGATTAGTTCGAGTTACGAAGCCCCACAAGCAGCACATTTGGAGGCTTAGAATATAAAAACCTCTGGTGTTGAATGTAACAGAGTGTAATGTTAAAAGAAATAACACAAAACACCAAGCTGATTGATCTAAAAGAATGTGTGGGTATGATCCATGACTTGTATCTAAGTAGAAACATGAGGAGATTTATAAGATGTAAGAGAGAAATACAAGCAGCATAAGGTAAACTAACTATTAACAATGTTCTTGAGGTTCCCATGTTTCTCTTGCTCTCTCTGTTTGGTTAAAACCAGTTCAAGTGTGTGGCTAGATATATGCGGAGAAGCTAACTTTGGTCATCGGCAAAGAAAACATAACATATAATTAAAGATTGTCCAAACAACATCTTAACATATAACATATGAATAGCCATCAGATTGTTTGCTACTTAGGACCCAAAAAAAAGATGCATTTGATACTAATTAGCCGTTACAACAAAACCCAAAAGAACATAAACCAGAAAGTAATAAGGTTCAAACAGAAAAACAAAACAAAAGCCAAATGCATATCTAAATAGATAGTCTAATCAGAATTAGCCATCATAGAGCTAACCTCATGCAAAACGTCAAGCTTTTGCAACACCAATTTGATCTCATTAGCTTGCACGGACTTGATCTTTTCTTCTATCATCTTCCTCGTCCTTACCGGTACCAAATACCATTTCTCTTTCAAAGTCTCTTCATCAACCCCGGCACCCAAATTCTTAAACGCACCAACAATAAACGACCTCTCGAACCAATCACATTCTACATTCACAACATCAACCTTCAAAGAGTCATCAACCTTAATCTTCTTCGTTGACTTCACAAGAGTAGCATCAACATCACTTCCCCAAATCATATTAGCCAATTCGAAACATTTCTTATCATGATCTTTGGTAAAGTTACCACTTTTCTTTTTCACCACATACTTATTCTTCAAAGACCAGATTTTTTTAACGAACTGATGCACACCCTTCACGTCAAAACTAATTGAATCCTTAAGCTTCTCGAAAAACCCGTTCATGTCATCCGAAACACTCTTACCTGTATCGCTACTGAAGTCGATCATTCCTTGAAGTAACACGATCTCATCTTCTTCACTCCACAATCTCTGAAACGGTGGCTTCTTCGCCGTCTCTGTTTCAGTCTCCGTCTTAGCTCGTTTCACCTCCGTTGATGGTTCTCCTTCACTTTGTCTCTTCTTATTCGGAGAAGAGACAACAACAGCATCAGTAGTCGGCGTTTTGGTCGTAGGCTCTGTTTTAGAGTAAGAAACACTCTCAGTCTCCGACTCGAGCTTTGAATCTGAATTTTCATTGGTGACAACAGGAGCCGAAGCAGTTTTCTTACCGAAATCTTTGGATGATTCGTCTTCCTCCTCAGATGAAGAATCTGATTCTTCTTCTGAGTCACTAGAAGATTCCGGCGGTGGATTTTTAACCGGTTCTGGTTGCATCTTCTTCGCCGTTGTTGATGTTTCCTTCAACGGCTTCTTCGCTAGAGATGCGGCTTCCGACGGCTTCTTCACCGGAGATGTGACTCCCGACTGCTTTTTCACCGGAGATGTGACTCCCAACGGTTTCTTCGAAGTTGATGCGACTTCCGAGGATTTCTTCGCCGCTGATGGAGTAACCAAAGTCTGAGATTGCTTCTTCTTCGCCATTGGAATTTTGGAAATGAGACAGACAAATTTGGGAACCAAAGCTTTTAGGATTCTAGGGTTTATTATGGACACTTGGATGGTAAAATATGTCAATTTAAATAATTATTTGAGAAACTAGAACAAAAAGAAAAATTAAAGGAAAAAGTTAATAATGGTAAATTTGTGATTGGCTTAATCACTCGGTGGAATTTAAGCAGAGAGTAGTCATTTCGATTGTCTTTTCGAATCTCCCCATGTCTGTTTTGATGATGCTATGCAATTAATTAATTTAACTTTTTTTAGCCGTTAAAAAAGTATCAAAGTTAATTAACTTTTTTGAAAATCTATACTAGTATAATCGCAGCACTTTTTGTGACAGGTGGGTAAAAAAGCTTTCGGGTATATCGGATATCCGACCCATTTTAAAAATTCCTTCACAAAAAATTTGTTGGGTCGGGTTATATTTAACCCAACTCATACACCGGATATTCCATATTTAATAATTTAGATTTTTAGAAGATTTGATTAAGATTTATAATTATGATTCTCCTATCATCTTTGTTTGATTTGTTTTTAACCGTTTTGAATCATCATATAATACATAAAGTAAAAAAAAAAAAAAAATCAATTTTTTTTCTGCATATACTGTGATTCGAAATTTTAAAAACGGACATATATTATCCAATTGACGAAAATGTGTGTTCAACGTTCTACATCGATTAAAATATTTAGACAATGATTCAGAATCATATCATAAATAAGAACATTAATAAAATAAATGAGTTTTTTGGCGGGATGGGTTTGGCGGGACGGGTTTTTGAATCAACAATAATAAAAAGATTAAAATATCATTAATCCGCCGCTTCAATATGGATTTAATCCTTTTTTTTAATACAAATCACAGGACGGGTTAAGAAATTACGGAACGGGTTATATTTCGGAAATGATTTATATGGCGGACGAATTTGAATCAATATTTATATACCGCTTTAATACGGGTTAAATCCTCAGTTTATGAATAATTATCTCGTGGACTCGTGGTATACCGTTACTTAATAACAATTGTAAACTATAATATAAATAAATATGTTATAAGGAGATACAATTTACAAAATATTTTTATACTAACTTTAAAATTAAATCATCCCGCGGTACACCGCGGGTTAAAATCTAGTATTGAGTAAAAATGTAAAATCAGTTAATCAATCGTCTCTTTGATCTCATATTTCCATCTTCTTCTTAATACTATATGGATTATATTTGAGGGGTTTTCCAAAATCTCAATTAATTAGTAATGAATATGGTTGATGCAATCATAAACTTGAGTTCCAAGTTCCAACAATTTAAGGAAATGTTTCACTGTGGAGGCTTTATTTTTATATGGGCCGAATCAAAGTTAGCCCAATAGTAATATAGTCAGAGTGGATGGTCCGAAGAATGAGTTTTTTTAGAGAGAAAGACTACGCGTTGTTTACTAAAAACATTAAAGAACTGCATGACATTCTTAAGATCATTAGAGCATCACCAATGGTGAGAGTATCACACTAATATTATATTAATATTTTTATGTTTAATTTATTTAGAAAATTTTATACTAAAACTATACTTCTATTGGTAAGATATTCCTATGAGTTATCAATATCATATTTCTATTTTCTATTAAATTTAATATCTCAACTCTAATATTTTTAAACATATCAAATTATATCTTAAATATAGTCATTCAAACTAAATAATTATATTTATTTATAGAAGTGAATAATATAATTATGAATATTAATAATTTTAAAATCAACAATTAAACATAAATTGAATTTTAAATTACATATAAAACAATGATAAAAGATATATAAATTAAACATAAAATTACATATAAAACCATGATAACGTAAATTAAAATGAAAAAACCATATATCTGAAATCAAAATTATACATTAATCTAAATAATATTTCAAAATAAAAATATAAATTTTTAAATTTTTTAAATTTGTTTTCTAATATAATTCTATGTATTAGTTAAAACAATTTTAATATGGGAGATTCACAAAAATGCCCCTTTTCAAAAATGCCTCATTTGGTTGTCCATTTTTTAAAATACCCCTTTTTATGTACAAAATGACTAAATTACCCTTCTTTTAATAAAAGATATCACAATTCACAAATATATAAAGAAATATAACAAAATTAGGTCCACAAAATACAAAATATTTTTTGGCGGGAAAAGTGATCCCGCAATTTTTCCCGCCAAAACATTTGTAAAAACTTGTAAAACCTTTAAAATACCTTGTAAAATTTTCACGTAAAATTTTTTCCCGCCAAAAAATTTTTTTTACGAGAAAAGTGATTCTGCAATTTTTTTGGCGCAAAATTTTTGGCAGAAAAAATTTACAAGGTATTTTAAAGGTTTTTAACATGGTATTTATAAGGTTTTACAATGTATTTTAAAAGGATTTTTTTTGTTGAAATATTTTAAAAGGTTTTACAACGTATTTATAAGGTATTTATAAGATATTATAAGATTTTACAAGCTATTTTATAAGGTTTTACAAGTTTTTTATAAGGTTTTACAAGTTATAAATACCTTATAAAACCTTATAAGTACCTTGTAAAACCTTTTAAAATACATTGTAAAACCTTACAAAACACTTGTAAATACTCCGTAAAACCTTTAAAATACTTTGTAAATTTTTCCCGCCAAAAAAAATTGCGGAATCACTTTTCCCGCAAAAAAAAATTTTTGGCGGAAAAATTTTTTGGCGGGAAAAATTTTTACGGGAAAATTTATTAAAGGTTTTTACAAGTGTTTTGGCGGGAAAATTGCGGGATCACTTTTTCCGCCAAAAAATATTTTGTATTTTGTGGACCTAATTTTGTTTCAAATAAGGGTAAAATGGTCATTAAAAATTAAAAGAGGACAAACTTAAAAATGGACTCTCAAAGGGGGCATTTTTAAAAAGAGGTATTGAAAAAGGGACATTTTTAACAATTTCTCAAAAGAAAATAGATTCATCCTAATATTATATATAGGGACTGACAAAAATCTAATTATATTTTTTCAATTACTATTATAATATATCACAACTTTATTCTAAAATATATAATATATAAGTTTTGTAATAAATAAAATTTAACCGGTACTGTAGTACGAGGGATGATCTAGTTATTTTTGTAAAGCAGTGAAGTACAACAAACATCCAAAATTTTATTAACCGAGTTATGGAAATTAGTTACTTTTAGGTTTAATTAGTTGAAATATTATAAATCTTGATTAAATTTGTAATTTAAGTTCATATATAATCAAATAGTCATCCAAAAGCAATAATCATTTTCTTTAATAGTCTTAATACAATTATTATTTAGTTATTTAGAAGTAGACAAAGTTACATTATTGTCTTTAGTTTATTGAAAAATTAATCTTTGGCACAACAACAAATATTGCCATGACCTCTAGGACTAGGTTGGCAGAAGCCAATGGTCTCCGGTGGAAAGTCAGGCGGTCCACATTGGCTCTTACAATTTCTATGGCTGTTACACGGACCTCTAAACACGCACTGTGAAGGATGAATAGCGTTCTCCCTTACATCTATAATATACCATGATTAAACATAAATTAAAACAAATTAGAAGATGAGAAATATGATTCTTGATTTTAGATGTGACTAGAAAAAGGATCTTATTACCTTTTGATTGGGAAGTAACTAGGACACAACAAACGAGGAGGGTGACTATTAATCGAAGCTTTGACAATGCCATTTTGTTGGTATGATGTAAAATTAAATGATCAAATTTTTGTTTTATTTTTGGTGTGAAGAAAGTAAAGAGCAAGAACATGGCTATATCTAAGTTTGAAAGCCACTTAAATATCAAAATAGTTTATTCTGTTCATGTGTTGTGTGATTTCTGTCTATATTAAGTGAGGTCAAATCTTTGTAAAAGTAGCAAAATATTTCCTATCAAAAGAAACTATATATATAGTCAAATCTTCAAGTAGTTTGCCGAATCGATTATATATGATATCGATCTTTTCTTAAAAAGGAAAATCAATACTTTTATAAGACCTGATCTCAAGCCGGTGTTAATATTATTATACCACAAATCTTTGGTTCTTATACCCAGTTTAAATATTAATTATTTATAGAATTAATTACGAATTTTGCCACTTTTCTTAGTGGCGTTTATAGATTTTGCTGTCTAAAATCTTATGTTTTTTTTAAACATCTTGCTTTACTTTATTAATATGAAAACAGAGCTTACATAGTTGTGTTTAGGACATACACATACAATCCAGAAATGATCTAAAATCTTATATATTTGCTATTTTTCAGGATATAAAAGTAAGATTTAACATGTGTTTACCGTTTATATTTGGTCTAGTCGGTTCTATTTGTTTTTAGGGTTTATATTTGTTAGAAAGTATGTATGTTAGAAAAAACAAAAAAAAAATCATAAATATATATATTTTTAAATGTTCAAAAATGGCAAAACCGTAAGATTTTAACAAAAAAATGGCAAATCCGTAAATGCCACTAAAAATGACAAAATCCGTAATAATTCCTTGTTAATTTACAAACTTTTTTATACCCAAAGTTTTAAAAACAAGTTTAATATGGTACAAGAATAATAAAAATTAGGTCCTAAACTCCTAATTTATATTTATATAATTTTTTTAACGATGGTCGATCACTCTATTTGCTCATGTTAAAATCGGTCTTGATTAGAAATAAACCACCGGATTTTGTAGATGATGAATATCTTCGGCATGTATGCGAACTTAACAAAGAGATTTATGGCTTGAATTAGGCTACAATGAATTTTGCTATTTCCTAATTTCTTGTGGTTTTGTACTTATGTTGATACCCTTGCATGAACCTTACTATTTTTTTATTCATCAAACGGTTTGTTGAACTTTTAGGTATGATAATTAGTACTCTCTCCTTTTTCTATTAAGTGTCGTTTTGGGAAAGAAGGATTTCCCACTTCATCCATGCTGATTTTAAAATAAAACTACAAAAAGAAAATAAAAATGACTAAAATAATTTTGTAAGAATTAGTGACAATCTAGGTTGCATGGAACAAACAAACATTTATATAATATCGGTATTCGCTAGCTCTTTTTAATCTTTTGTCTTTACAACCTTTTTTATATACCTTTACATTATGAAAAATACTAGCATTTTTGTAAAATTCACCATCTTTTTGGGGCAAAATGAATCATCTTTTTAAGTAAACATATATGTTTTGTTTTTGATATAATTAGTATCTCTCTATCTCTGATTCTCTATGTGATTTTTAACAAATATTTTTGTTAAGTAGTGGAGAACAACAAACATCCGCTTTGGATAGAAGTGTACTTACTTAAAACACGAGTCATTCTAGACGGTCAAAGAGACCGCAAGCATTGGATCATGGATTTGGAAAAAAATAATCAATCATAGAGAAGTGGCCAAAAATTTATGAAAGGTGGAGGTGGGGAAAAGAGAGCTTGCTTTTTTCTGGTTTGATTCATGGTCCCCATTGGGAAGACTTGTTGATGTTGCGGGGGTAAGATGAGTGATTGACTTGGGAATAAGCCGTGAAAGAAGACGACATAGAACTGATTGTTTGAATTCGATAGAAGACGTGCTACATTCACAATGACAAAACATGACAGAGCAAAGTGATAGAGTTCTATGGAGAGGCAAAAATAACATATTTAATGGCATGTTCTCCACCAAAGACACTTGGAACCACATTCGAACTACGTCTAACACAGTGGCTTGGCACAAAGGAGTATGGTTCACTCATGCGACACCGAAATACTCTTTTTGTGTATGGCTAGCGGTTCACAATCGACTTGTTACTGGTGCTCGTATGCTGAAATGGAACAGAGGTGCATCGGGGGGTCTGTTTTTTGTGTAAGAGCTGCATCGAAACTAGAGACCATCTCTTCTTCTCTTGCAGTTATACTTCGGAAATCTGGGACTCCTTTGCTCGAGGAGACTATTCAAACAACCGACTGGTCTCAGCTCCTCACCCTAGTCTCGGATCTCCACCTGGATCGAGTGGAGAGCTTTCTGATGAGATATATCTTCCAAGCAGCAATTTACACCATCTGAAGGGAGAGAAACGGGAGACAAAGCCCCAAATTCAGCAGCCAAACTCGTACAATGGATCGACAAACAAGTGAGAAATCAGTTAACCACCATTAGACGGATGAAGGATCGACGATACGAAGCGAGTTTCCAAGGCTGGCTCCAACGTCGAGTTTAAATTTTAGCATCTCAATTTAATCTCTGCTTCTCAATTTATTTCTATTAAACATATCATGCACTAGTTGTGCAAACGTTATTTTTTCTTTGAATTTAATTTAACATTCAATTCAAAAAAAAAAAAAACAAACGTCCACTTTATATGGTTCAGTCATATATCAACTGAGTTATGGAAAATAATCACTTTTAGATTTAGTTCCTTGAAATACCATAAATATTACTTAAATTTAAAATTTAAGTTCATGTATCAAATAATCATTTTCTTTAATATTTTGAATATAATTATTATTTAGTTATTTAGAAGTAGATAAAGTTACATTATTGTCTTTGGTAGTTTATTGAAAGATTATTCTTTGGCACAACAACAAATATTGCCATGGCCTCTAGGACTAGCTTGGCATGAGTAAATTGTAAACGGTGGAAAGTCAGGCGGTCCACATTGAGTCTTACAATCTCTAGGTCTTTTACACGGACCTCTAAAGACGCACGATGAAGGCTGAATAACATTCTCCCTTACATCTATAATATACAAAAAAAAATATTAGAAATATGATTCTTGATTTTAGATGTGACTAGATAAAGGATCTTATTACCTTTTGATTGGGAAGTAGCTAGGACACAACAGATGACGAGGATGACTATTAGTCGAAGCTTTGACAATGCCATTTTGTTGGTATGATGTAAAATTCAGTGATCAAATTTTTTGTATATTATTTTTGGTGTGAAGAAAGTAAAGAGCAAGTACATGGCTATATCTAAGTTTGAAAGTCACTTAAATATCGAAATTGTTTATTGTGTTCATTTGTTGTGTGATTTCTGTCTATATTAAGTGAGGTCAAATCTTCGTAAAAGTAGCCAAATATTTCCTATCAAAAGAAACCATATATATGGTCAAATCTTCAAGAACTATTGCCGAATCGTTCGATTTTTTCATAAAAAGGAAAATCTGTTATGAAATGAGTGTAATTCTTAAGATGCAATTCTTATCCTTATTGTGTAATACTTGTTATTACATCTTCTCTACTTGTCATTACACATCTACTACACTCTTTTACTTGGGATTTGTGTTAAAGCCAGATTAGTTATCAAAGAGTTTCATCAATTTCTGCATTAATTCGGCTTGTTCTCTGTTTTGCTTCCCTCACAATTGGCCTATGCAATAACTTGATGTCAATAACACGTCTTGAATTATTTTGCTACATGTAATATGAAAATTAATATCAAATGAAGACGTGCTTCTATTTATCGACAGTATCTTCCATTTCGTACTAGCAGGATTCGCTTTATTGGGTATAATGCCTTCTGGTGTGGGTTGAAACAAAGAGGGTTTAGGGATGGATGATGGTCATCAGAGACCCGCGCTTGGGTCTTCAGAGTTTGCTGCTACAACTCCAATTTCTCTGTTGGAGTTTGCTTCTTCTTCCGGGAAAGCAACTGAGTCGCCATTTAAGCCGTCAACAATCTCGTCAATCTTCTTAAACTGGTATGGCCACTTGCTGTTGTACAGAAACTGCCTCAGATCGAATCTGTTGTCCTCTGGAGAGTAACTCTGCAACCAAAACCCAGTGAGTTTTTTTTTCTCTCTCTCTCTCTCAAGACAGATTCAAACATGTTTCAAATAAGCAAGTACCTCAGCGTGATAAGACGGTGTGAGGACAGTCATTTTGTGTCGATTGATCGAATAATATTTGAAGAAATACTTCACTTTCTCAGCTACTTCTGCTGGGCTTAGCTTTGTTCCCCACTTGTAACATAGATTCTGCAGAATCACAGACCAGTTTCAGTTTCAGTGCATCATGATTTAGTAATATTTGTGGCTAGCTTTCAGATAATCAAACCTTGAACATAGAAACTGGTCCACAGCGGAATATCTTCCTCATCCTTCCATAGACTGAAAGCTCTTCATATGTCATTCCCATGTCAACTTCATCTAGCTGTTTGTAAAACTCAAGATGTCTGAACTGACAACTTCGTTGACTTTAGAGCTATAGACTCACAAATATTTTTGTTATTACCTGAGAATAGTCAGAACGAATGGGCTCAAGCTCAGCTGTTGGTGGAGCAGCTTCTATCTCTGCCAAGGATGGATATCCGAGATTCGTTGCAGCCCATTTTAAGAACAACCTCAAATCCATTTTACTGATACTTCCTATGGGATTTATGTCTGCTGAGCTGCAATCATACTGTTTCAATGAAGAGAATGGAAAATATTTATTAACAATCGATGGGATTTGAGATGTAGCAGCAAAAAGAGATTACTCCATTACCTTTGTCAGGTAACCACGAAGTCCTTCATCGACGTTGGAGCTGCCTAGAACAAGGTAAAAGCCTGGTTTGCTATGAACCCAAGGCAAGAGAGACGCTAACATAAATGCTAAAACCATTCTCATCCGGGCTTGAATGTTCTGCAACCCAAGGTTCTCAGCGTTTGATCCTCCATCAACCTAATACACAAAACCAACAACCATTTCCACAATTTGTTTGTTGTTCTTTTCTTCTTTTCCGGATGATCATATTTCGTTTGTTCCAACTGTTTGTCTAGGTAATTTATACTTTACCTTATACCGAGGTCGCTTCCCTGTAACCGTTTGAAATAAAGATAGAACCGCAGAGACAACACCATCTATGCAAACATCAAGATGCCAAGCACCGATCTCATCTGCCAGCTGCTTTGCACGCCTTTTTGTCTCCTCAGAACTGCAAATTTGAGATTTCAATAATGGGGAAAAAATTTTCATGTTTGCTACAAAGCCACGAAGCTGTGACGAAAAATCATATTCTCTTTACTCTTATTAACTAATTTACCTGTTTTCAGAACCCATAAAGACAGTGTAAAATATTCGTTTGGCAAACTCTTTGCTATCAGTAGGAAACTGTCCATTAGCATAATTCCCAATTCGGCTCGCATCAGCTTTTACTTGCTCATCTCCCTTTGCAATCTCTAAACAAGAAAGAAAATATACTCTGAGAGAACTCAATATCATGGAATTTTAACAAGACAAAACACAGTTCAACGTACATAGAAAAAAGCGCCAGTGTACCTTTAACAACAAGTTGGCACATGCAGCCAACAATAGCTGCCACGGAGGAGCTGTCTGCTCCGCCAGAAAGAGGAAGCAAAAATCCTGAAGCACCACTTCTTCTCAAATAGTCCCACATCCAGCAAGCGGGACCAAAGGCTATTTCTTCTTGTGGAGAGTGGTAAATGATCTACATTAGTTATGATATTAGAATTGAAAATTTTGAATGTTAACTTCAGATCAAATACTTGAGGATGGAGAACCTTCTTCGGACTGCTTAGTGTCATTTTCAGGTTGAAGGACTGTGTTAGCCTACAGGGCACAGCTACTGAAGATACTTTAACCTTGCAGCTTGCTTGTTCCTGAAAGCTACTTATAGATCCACGAAGACTAGCAACCTTTCTCGAGACAAATAAGCAAAGATGATCCTAAGAACTTTTCATTTATATATCACGAAACAGGAGAAAGCAAAGCCAAAGGGTAACTGTGGGAATACCGCATCAAGATCTATTTGGGAAGTGATGACCTCAACGTCCCTCAATGAGAATTGTGAGCCTTGAGCGACAACATCACCGTTTACAACAATGCATGCACATCCATCTGCACTTGGTTAAAAAGGAACAAATCTCACTCAAAATGTAGATAAAATTTACTCAAATATTCTAATTTCAATCTTTTTAAGGTTTGTCAAACATACCGTAATATAAGCGGCTACCATCACATCCCTGTTGATTACTGTACATATACACCCCACCACGAGCATGAGTAGCCCCCATGAAAGCATTCAGACGAATATCTAGTTTCCTAAGTTGGTGATGACTCCCACTTGCATTCATAAATACTTCAACCCCATTCAATGCGAGCTCGGCATGAGGAGGAAGTGGACTAAAAAGTTCCTCACAGACTTCAGCTGCAACAGCCCTGGTAAGGAAATATAATTGATACCTTTAAAAATGGCAGAAAAAATCAGTGACGCCGTTGAAGCAGAAGCATTATATCCAAACTCACGTGTCGATAAACTGGATGTAACCATAACCAAAAGGGACTGATTTCTGATCCAAAGCCTCTGAAATTTCAATTGGGAGCTGAAATTCCTCTAGTTTTTCTCTCTGCTTCCAAGCCGTGAACCACCGTAGCTCCCTATAGTTTCCATCGTTTGCGAGCCACATTTTTGGTCGAATCATGATGATTCTTCTGTTCATACAGAGAACCTGACAATTATACCGCTCTGCTCCTTTAATAACAGGCATTCCTATGCTGCATAATATTCCATCCGTCCAATCACCAACCAGCAATTCCTTCAAACACTCCCACCTGAAAGAACATATTCACAGGAACATAAGAAAAATGCGTTAAACATGATTCCGAGAACCAAATTCAGAAGCAAAAAAAAAAATTAATTCCATCATCTAAAGTGATAGTACCAAGTCATTCATCATCGAAATAGAAACTAAAAATAGAAGCATACGAATGAGTGACGGTGTCGAGCTCCAAGAAGTGATCCTCGCAGCCATAGCCAGTGACCTCGAGCTCAGGTCCAAGCCTGATGACAGCACCGGCGGCTTTTGCCTCAGCGATGGAAGTCTTGATATTCTTCATGTTGCTCTCGAATTCCATGGCCCATTGGTTCAAGTTACACGTAGCGACCTTCAACAGCCTCATCTTCGTCGCCGCCCAAATAGAAACACAAGCAGTATAATCTACATCAAGTAGTGTAAGAATCTAACTTTACAGAGGAAAAACGAAACTGAACAAGAAAAACAGCAAAAGAAGCATTTTTGATTCACGATTAAAAAGTTTTCTCCAAGAGAACAGAATCTGGTTAAATTAGTTAAAGGAACGAACTTTGTATTACTTTGCGTATACTAACGATTCAAATTCAATTTTAACAGCCACAACACACAATCTCTGTATATTACAAGTTCTTCAAACGATCAGAGTTGCAATAAACTTTTACTAGTAACAGTTTAAGACAAAGAGCGTCAATTCAATAACGAAGAACTCGTCAACGCAACATCATTCCATGTGAATCAATTTCCAAAAGAAAGAGAAGGAAAAATTGGAGCTTACGTGAATGTGAGAAGAACCCAGAAGAATCAAAGTCGTGAAACTCAGAGATCGTGAAAATTGAAAAGCTATGAGATTCAAAACTCACAGACTCCAAGTGATTGTGCTCGTGCAGATGAAATTCGGGCAGAACAGATTCTGACCGACCAAGAAGAACATTCGGTTTGAGAGGAACAATAAGAGATTGAACTTGAAACGACTTCGTTTTACGATTACAAAACCTTAACTAAACGACATCGTTTAAGTTCCCCCTTTTGTCTCGTCTTCTTCCTTTTAATATACGACGGACGAGAAGGCGAATTAGTGAGATCGGAGGAGAAAAAATGGATCAATTCTCAGGAGGAGGAGGTAATTGGTCGATGATCCCAAACGTGCAGGCGCAGGGTAACTTCGGTACACCGACGAATCATGACCAGCAACTATTCCTCCAGCAACAACAATTACAACAACAACAACAACAACAGTTTCATCTTCAACAACAACAACAGACGCAGCAGCAACAACAACAATTCCAGCCACAACAACAAGAGATGCAACAATTCCAGCAATTCCAACAACAGCAACACTTCATTCAACAACAGCAATTCCAACAACAACAACGGTTGTTACAATCTCCTCCTCTTCAGACACAGTCGTTGCAATCGCCTCCGCCGCAACAGACGGTGGTTCATACGCCTCAATCTATGATGCATACACCGCAGCAACAACAACAGTTGGTTCAAACTCCGGTTCAGACTCCTCAACAGCATCAGTCTTTAGCTTCTCATTTCCATCTCTATCCGGTAAGAAACAAAAAGAAATTGATGAAATTGGAATCGTTGGGGGGTCTAATTTCGTGTTAATGACGCAGATGGTGGAGAAATTAGCCGATGTGATCGAAAATGGAACACGAGATCAAAATTCTGATGCACTGGTTTGTTAAAAAATCAAGTCTTTAAGTGGTTTTGAGATTTCTAGGGTTCTTCTTGGATGATGTTGAAATAATGAATTGTTACAGGTGACTGAATTGAATAGCCATTTCGACAAGTGTCAACAGTTGTTGAATTCGATTTCAGGATCACTAGGATCTAAAACTATGGTATGATTATTATTAACATTTTTGGATCTCTTGTATTGGTTTTGTTTCATCTTGTGATTATGGATCTCTCTCTTTGTGTTTTATAGACTGTTGATGGCCAAAAGAGAAATGTTGAAGAAAGTGAGCAATTGCTTCAACAAAGAAGGTTAGCTAGATTGTTAGTATCATGTTTTATCTGATGAGATTGATCTTGCTCTTACTTTTTGTGTTGTTAAATCTTTTTTGGTCAGGGATTTGATTGTGGAGTATAGGAAATCTATTGCAGAGATTGTGAAGATCGAGCCTTAGTTCCCATGTTTTGATTCAGCAATTGTTTAGCTACTTGGGACCAATAATTGTTATCAATAAACCAATCTTGATTCACATAATAAGGAGAATGTGGTTTTCTTCAAGAAAATTCGTTTTCATCAGATCACAATGCATCATGTGTTTTGTCTGCATCAAACCAAACCGCCGTTTTTGGGTTTTGCTCTAGTCATTTTCCGTGTTGTTGGAAATGGTTTCTGTTGAAGGTAGTAAGCTTGATGAAGACGCCCTTGTAACCTTGAATTGAGCTTGAGGGTTACTATTCTCGGATGGAGCTTATCCCTCTTCCGCAAGTTTTCTGGGCAGATTCATCACGGTGGTAAGAAACTTGAGATTCAGGAACTTCAACTCTTACCCTTACCACAGTGTTCCTCTCGAGATTGTAGTAAAAAATATAGAAAGGAACTTGTGGATCATAGATTGGGCAGAACACAACTTCACCTTTACCAGTAACTCCAAAGTCTACATTCATTGCATTCCACTCCGGCAATTGAAGGGGCTTTACGAATATATGCTTTGACCATTTATGTTTGTCGCCATCCTCTAAAACCCACAACACCAAATCGTAATCATTATTATTTATTGCACCTAATTTACCCTTATAGTTTATCAGAGTGGGAGGTTTCCAAGTAATAAAATCAAATTTCTCAGACCTAACGTCAAAGCAAACGATCATAGGTTGCATAGAGGTTGCTGCATAATACAAAACACCATTGATGCATATCCCCTTAAGATAACCAGCGGTTCTCGAGAATCGAGATACATATATGTATCTGAATCCCTCTGATCAACACCAATAGAGAGGTGAATGGAATTTAAAGATTGTTCTCCCATCTCAGCTGGCTTTCTCTAGTCATCTTTCGTGTTGTTGGAAACGCTGTCTGTTGAACACTGCTTCTTACTTACTCTGTTGGTTGTGTAACCTTGGATTAAGCTTGATGGCGGAAAAAGGAATTGTAACCATGGAAAATTCAACCATTCTACTTAGACTCAACAACGGGGTTCGAAAGAACATACCCGTCTGTGTTTTATCTCGTATGACAAACATGAAAGTTGTCTTCCGTGGACTAAACAACTGCATCATAACCTGTTATTATGTAGAAGGGAAAGTAAACAGTGCTCTGAGGTTGCATACCTGGAACACAGTTTTGAAAAGAGGTTTGTTTCTTGTTCCTGACACTATGTATAAACACCTTACTTTAGATTTAAAAGAAAAAGAGAGAAGCACTTGTATACATGTGAGAGAGCAAGTTCAAAAAGAGCACTCTGCTTCTCGAAAACAATAACCCTAACAGCTAAAAAATAAGTAAAAAATCTACACAACTGAGCAACTCTGTATTTATGGGTTCTATCTTGACAAGAGTTTCTTTGTAAAAAGTAAACAGAGTATTTGAAAAACTGGTTTAAGGCTTCGATAATAGGCTAGTAGCATTGTGAATTATCAAGGATTTCAGAAGTCCAAAATTATTGTGATTGTAGTTGAGATTTAGATTATAGAACATATAAATAAGAAAGCACTTTGAATTATTATTGAAAAGACTCTGAAGTTGAATCCATTAACGACCCCATATCAAATGTTAAAACAAAACAAGAAATGAAAAGGAAACGAAAGCATTGCCATACTTCTTGTTCAGAAGCTTCCACCGCGGAGACGGAGAACAAGGTGAAGAGTTGACTCTTTCTGGATGTTGTAATCTGCTAAAGTGCGACCATCTTCAAGCTGCTTCCCGGCAAAAATTAGCCTCTGCTGGTCCGGTGGGATCCCTTCTTTGTCCTGAATCTTTGCCTTCACATTGTCAATGGTATCAGAGCTTTCCACTTCAAGCGTGATGGTCTTGCCCGTCAAAGTCTTGACAAATATCTGCATCCCACCACGAAGACGCAGCACAAGGTGAAGTGTTGACTCCTTTTGGATGTTGTAATCAGCAAGAGTGCGACCATCCTCAAGCTGTTTACCAGCGAAGATGAGTCTCTGTTGGTCTGGTGGAATCCCTTCTTTGTCTTGGATCTTAGCCTTTACATTGTCGATTGTGTCCGAGCTCTCAACTTCCAAAGTTATGGTTTTTCCGGTAAGAGTCTTGACAAAAATCTGCATACCACCACGGAGTCTCAGCACGAGATGGAGGGTCGACTCTTTCTGGATGTTGTAATCAGCAAGAGTGCGACCATCTTCAAGCTGCTTCCCGGCAAAGATGAGCCTCTGCTGGTCTGGTGGGATCCCTTCTTTGTCCTGAATCTTTGCCTTCACATTGTCAATCGTATCAGAGCTTTCCACTTCAAGCGTGATGGTCTTTCCCGTCAAAGTCTTGACAAATATCTGCATCCCACCACGAAGACGCAGCACAAGGTGAAGTGTTGACTCCTTTTGGATGTTGTAATTGTAGGATCAAAAATTGCAACACTACGAAAGATGATTGAAATTTACGAAATCATAAACACAGAAAATAACAAGTGGAGGCGAGTGATAAAACTCTTTCCTTAACTCTTTGAATCGCCCGTAGTGCGACGGGAATCTAAGATTCAAGAGTCCCAAGATACAACCACACTAATCGATTTCGCAAGCACTCGAAACTCGATTCTACACGAACAACAACTCTACGATACTCTCAAAACTTACTCAAACAACTTGGAGATTTGATGGAATTTTTGATTTGATTCTTTGTGTATAAACGTATGTTTGTTGCCCTTTCAATTTCAACACAACAATATCAACATTTATAGAAGAATGATTTGTGTTGCCTTCCACAAAAAATTCTAAACAAATCATGAGTGGGAGTGAGCGATTAAAACTCCACCATTCCATGGTTTTAGGCTTTGCCCACCCTACCACCATTAGTGATACTAGGCACCACCATTAGTGATACTAGGCTTTGCCCACCCCACCATTTCTCTTCACCATTTCTTATTTTAGTGAAAATAATTCCAACAATCCCCCACATGAAAAGAAATGACATTAATCATCTGAAGATTCAACAAACTTGACTTGACTAGACTAGACACGACTTTGACTAGACTAGACAGACTTTCGAGAGTATGCGAAAATGTTACTGTATCTGATAGGTAGCGTTTTTCAGCTTTGAACCAATCATTTTTAATATCTGTCGGATTTACTCGGCCAGGAGGTGAACATGATGTCTTGAACCACCCGGACTTTGATGTAAACCAAGACAACAGATATCGCTCAGCGACATTTTCTCGTAGAACTTTAGTTCTCTATTGTGTTCATTTTGGCCTTGAACATTCTTGGTTATTCATGAGTGAACTTGGAGAATATAGCCTCTCTTTCATTCTCCTAGAAACGGCCTCATTTCACACTCATATAGGTGATTACACATTAGCTTTGTTTTTAGAAGTATCCTGTAATACTCCACTATTATCTCAAAGCTACAGTATCATTAAAAGCCAACGCTTAGCCTCAACACATACAGATAACACTGTTTATTTTTATCTTTAGGAACTGGGTATAGACATAGTCTTACAGTGTTCAACTTTTAAACAACTTGATTTTGTTTTCCCTTTGAACCTAGATTTTGGGATCTCCAATCACATAGGTGGGGTTTCCATCAAGCGTCATCTTTGTTTATAGGCTTTAAACCCATTCCTTTTGACAGTTTAACAACTTGATCTCGTGACAGATTTTTCGTAAATGGATCTGCCAAGTTTTCAGCTGACTTGATGTATTCTATCGAGAGTACACCCGTAGAGATCAATTGTCTAATGGTCTTGTGTCGTCTTCTAATATGACGAGATTTACCATTGTACAAATTATTCAGTGCCCGAGATATAGCTGATTGGCTATCACAATGTACACATAATGCTGGCACTGGTTTTTCCCACATCGGGATGTCTTCCAAAAAATTTCGAAGCCACTCTGCTTCTTCTGCTGCTTTATCTAAAGCTATAAACTCTGATTCCATGGTTGATCTAGCCAGGAGAGTCTGTTTGGAAGATTTCCAGGATACCGCTGCACCACCTAACGTAAAGACATATCCACTTGTTGATTTTGAGTTTTTGGAATCTGAAATCCAATTGGCATCACTATAGCCCTCTAACAAAGCTGGTTCTTTACCATAATGCAGCCCATAACTTTTGGTGTATTGAATATAATTCAACACTCTAGTTATGGCCTTCCAATGAGTATAACTTGGATTACTCGTATAACGACTTTATACGTTTACTGAGTGCGCGAGATCAGGTCTAGTACAGTTTGTCAAGTACATAAGACTTCCGATCACTCTTGCATATTCCACTTGTGACACCGATTCACCCGAATTTTTGGTCAAATGAAGATGAGGGTCAGCGGGAGTTTTTGCAGTTCCATTAGAGTAGTTCTTAAACCGCTCAAGGATTTTTTCCGCATAATGTTCTTGTGATAAGATTAGGCCATCAGAGTGTCTAATAATTTTAATTCCTAAAATTACATCTGCTAGACCCATGTCTTTCATATCAAACTTGCTACTTAGCATGTTCTTTGTTTGATTGACCATGTCTTTATTGCTACCAATAATGAGCATGTCATCAACATATAAACATAACAAAATGTATCCATGCGAAGTGATTTTGACATATATGCATTTATCACATTCATTTATGGTGAATCCATTTGACATCATGACATTGTCAAATTTTTCATGCCATTGTTTAGGAGCTTGTTTAAGTCCATACAACGATTTCACCAATCGACAGACCTTATTTTCTTGTCCATGAACTACAAACCCTTCGGGTTGTTTCATGTAGATTTCTTCTTCTAAATCACCATTTAGAAAGGCTGTCTTTACATCCATTTGATGTATCTCTAGGTTTCTCAAAGCTGCGATGCCTACTAGCATTCTTATAGAGGTTATTCTCGTTACCGGAGAATAGGTGTCAAAGAAATCCAAGCCTTCTTTTTGCCGGAAACCTTGCACCACAAGCCTAGCCTTGTACTTATCAATGGACCCATCAGTTTTCAACTTCGTTTTGAAAATCCATTTGCAACCTAGGGCTTTGAACCCTTGAGGTAACTCTGTTATTTCATAAGTGTTGTTTTGAAGGATAGAATCCATCTCACTATTAACGGCTTCTTTCCAAAAAGGACCATCTGGTGTAGTCATAGCTTCTTTGAACGTTTTAGGTTCATTCTCTGTGAGAAAAGCTACTAGGAACTCAGATCCATAATTTTTCTCTTTACGAGATCTTTTACTTCGTCTGAGTCCTCCTACTTCTTCTTCGTCATTATTAGTAGTGTCAGATGTGCTTGCTTCGTTCCCACATGAACTAGCATCTCGTTGATCACGAGTTCGCTTATAACTTTCTTTATCTTTACATGGAAACACGTTTTCAAAGAATGAAGCGTTTCTTGACTCCATTATCGTGTTCGCATGAATATCCGGGATATCAGATTTATATACCAGAAAACGATATGCACTACTATTATGAGCGTATCCAATGAAGATGCAATCTACCGTCTTAGGTCCAATGGTGACCCTTTTCGGAGGTGGAACTGCGACTTTTGCCAAGCACCCCCACACTTTCAGGTATTTGTACGAAGGTACATTACCTTTCCATAGTTCGTAAGGAGTTTTTCCTGTCACTTTATGCGGTATTTTGTTCAGGATATAGTTTGTGGTTAGCAAAGCTTCCCCCCACATGTTCTGGGCTAACCCGGATTCCTGTAACATTGCATTCATCATTTCCTTAAGAGTTCGGTTTTTCCGTTCCGCAACTCCGTTGGATTCCGGTGAGTAGGGAGCGGTAGTTTGATGAATAATCCCGTGTTCTCTGCAGAACGCATTAAACGGTTCATCATATTCTCCTCCTCTATCACTTCGGATTATCTTGATAGTTTGATCAAGTTGATTTTCTACACTTCTTAAAAGACAAGCTGTAGATTCACGTTTGCTCAATTATAGTGGTGAGTAAAATATTCCACAAGTTAACACGAGTGTGGAAAAATACAGCAGCTCCACAGAGCAACTCACACAAATAATTAGCAGAATTTAAAGCAAATACACGTTTGAAGTAAATCAAAAGACAAAAAATCTTAATAATCAAACTCACTAACAAATCCCAATCACAAGTTTTGACTTTCAAAGTGCACTTCTTAACAACGTGTAGACAGCGTGCAACACAATCCAACCTTGGTCAATAAGTAATATTAAAACCAAAGATTGCTGCAAAGTTCAAAACTAAACACAAGTGATGGAGGTTTTGACTTTTATACACTTCTCGTGGAAGAGAACGTGTTCAATAAACAAGTTGCAGGTTTTGTAAATTAAAAACAATTGCAGTTCTCAAAACCAATTGTTAATAAACGTTACAAGTCTTGTCCAAACTAAAGAGCAATTTGTAAGTTTAATCAATCGCAAAAGCCAAACATGATTTATTTTGCTCAATTTTTCTAGTGAATAAAATATTCCTTGTTCTTCCTCACACAAGCTATCATGAGTGGGAAATAATTAGCAAAACAAAACCAATTATTCAACAAGTCTTTACAGCAGCAAACACACTTGTTTAATCAATTGTTATGGTAGGTTTCATTTATTAAAAAACAATTACAATTCTCGTAGCTAATTGTTTAATAAAACACTATGAAACACTACATATTAAACTCTATACAAGTTTCTCTCAATCAACGTATCACTCATGTTGGAATCTCTAATATTCAATGATTTTCTTTGTTCGCAAACAAAAATCACTCCGAAGTGATCGTTTCAAGTTTGAACCAATCGCAATTGGTAAACACAATCCGAGACTTGTAATCACACAAGCTCTCGTCACAGTTTATGAAATCTCAATTACAATCCGTTAGATGTTTATAGAACAACAACGGATTCAAAGAGTTAAGATTGTAGGATCAAAAATTGCAACACTACGAAAGATGATTGAAATTTACGAAATCATAAACACAGAAAATAACAAGTGGAGGCGAGTGATAAAACTCTTTCCTTAACTCTTTGAATCGCCCGTAGTGCGACGGGAATCTAAGATTCAAGAGTCCCAAGATACAACCACACTAATCGATTTCGCAAGCACTCGAAACTCGATTCTACACGAACAACAACTCTACGATACTCTCAAAACTTACTCAAACAACTTGGAGATTTGATGGAATTTTTGATTTGATTCTTTGTGTATAAACGTATGTTTGTTGCCCTTTCAATTTCAACACAACAATATCAACATTTATAGAAGAATGATTTGTGTTGCCTTCCACAAAAAATTCTAAACAAATCATGAGTGGGAGTGAGCGATTAAAACTCCACCATTCCATGGTTTTAGGCTTTGCCCACCCTACCACCATTAGTGATACTAGGCACCACCATTAGTGATACTAGGCTTTGCCCACCCCACCATTTCTCTTCACCATTTCTTATTTTAGTGAAAATAATTCCAACAGTAATCTGCAAGAGTGCGACCATCCTCAAGCTGTTTACCAGCGAAGATTAGTCTCTGTTGATCCGGAGGGATTCCTTCCTTGTCTTGGATCTTAGCTTTAACGTTGTCAATGGTGTCTGAACTCTCGACTTCTAGGGTAATGGTTTTACCGGTAAGCGTCTTGACGAATATCTGCATACCACCTCTCAACCTGAGAGCCAAGTGGAGTATTGACTCCTTTTGGATACTGTAATCAGCCAAAGTACGTCCATCATCTAGCAGTTTACCGGAAAAGATGAGCCTTTGTTGGTCTAGAGGAATCCCTTCTATGTCCTGGATCTTTGCCTTGACATTATTGATGGTGTCGGAGCTTTCAACGTCAAGGGTTATGGTCTTTTCTGTTAGAGTCTTTGCGTAGATTTGCATCAACATCTTTAAAACGAAAGAAAAGTAAGTAACAAAAGATCAAACGCAAAAATTGAGAGAGGAAGAATTCAAGAAACTTTTGCAGCAAGATTAGGGTTTGCGAGAGATGAAGAATTGAATTATGAATTACAACTATGGTGAAAGGTCTTCTTATATAGAGACGAGAGAGGCTTACCGACTTTGATTATTAAAAGGAAAAGGTAATAATCTTTTCTTTTTCTTGTGCAATAGGAAAAGGTAAATCTAATCTTATTATACATGGAAAATTGCTTATTCAGATGCTAAAAGAAATAAAAAGGAAAATTGCTAAAAATGAAAAGAGGAAACATCTATCGTTGACTTTGGAAGACCGACTTAGCCGGAAGGTTCTAGGCGGTGAAGAATCTTGGTTGATAACGAGATAAGCCCAAGTAGATGTTGAACTTATTCAGTGATTTAGAATTTTAGATTGAGAACAGAGTAAAAACAAATTGTAACAATGGAAATATAAACTTCAGCTCGTGAGAATGAGCATGGTCAAAACATGTTTAAAAGTATGAGACTTACCTTTTAATGTCCTCCCTCATCACAGGGTTCTAAATTTTCTAAAGGTAAGAAGACATTTGTAAAAGTAAAACACAGTAACAAGAAAAATCATATCTATTCAATAGCTCTTTTAGTGGTTATAAATAAATTTGGTTTCATGCTTGTAAAAAGCAGTTTTAAGTTTGTAATGAGAAATGTGTATATGTTACTAAACCACAGCTTCGTGAAAAAACACACTGACTTTGTGTCCCAACATTTTAAAATCTTTTACATAGTCTTGAACAAGTAAGATTGTATAATAAAACACTTAATTATACATAAGCTTCACATCCACTACATAGTTTGGAAAGGTGTAAACTCTATACCCTTTAAGAAGTTCAAATCCAGGAATAACAACTTTTACTCTTACCATAGTTTTGCTCTCAAGATTGTAGTAAGAAACGTAGAAGGGATCTTCTTCTGCATATTTTGGGGACAAGACAATTTCCCCTGTACCAGTCACTCCAACAACGAATGCATGCACTGCATTCCATTGGAAGGGCGTTACCAAGATATGCTTTGACCATTTATGTTCCTCGGAATCCTCTAAAACCCACAACACGAAACCATCATCATAGTCTTGAGTATCAACTAAACCTAGTTTACCCTTGTAGTTTATCAGAGTTGAAGTTCGCTTCATTAAATAGAATTTCTCAGGTCTCCGGGTTATAAAATCGAATTTCTCAGACCTAACATTAAAGCAGACGATCATACTTTCGTTGTCGGATGCTGTGTAATACAAACCACCATTTATGCATATCCCATCATTTCGCGGATAATAAGAAATGCAACATGGGATCTTTCTCCACAAGAGTTTTCCAGTATCTAATGTGAGAACTTGATGCTGAAGTGTTCCATAACACGACCAAGTTAAGCACAATACCTTGAATTTGTTACCAATTGGATCATACCCAAAATAGTTTTTTGCCTCGATCCCGTCCGTTTTCACTTTGGGTGAGGTTACAGATTCTCCTGTGATGGGATTAGAAATCACAGCCACTATATGATTCTCTTCCATACGTTGATGACAAACCAGTCCACGTAAAGGGCGACAGACCTTAGAGACATCTGTGTTACGGGAACATGTGTGATGAAGCGTGGCTGCAAGAGAAGAGTTGTTATCAGGTTTTTGAGGCTCATGTGCCGAGTAGAAGTAGAGCTTTTCTCCAGCTACGAAGGTGAAAAGGAGTCTCGGTGGATCCGGAGAGTTGATCGGGAACAACTGATTGTAATTTTGACGGCGGATGATCGAAGACCAGAGGTTACATACACAACGACACTGAGCCATAGACTTGCCGGAAAATAACCTCGACAAGATTTTAATGACCAGATCATCAGGGATCCGATCAAAGTATTCTCCTCCAGATCGTTTATTGGGTTCGGAGGATGATACGGTTAGGGTTAGGTTTTCCTCTGTGACTTTCTGCTTACGTTTTCTCATCCGTCTAGATTTTGAGGTTAGGTTTTCCATTGTGACCTCCTGCTTACGTTTTCTCATCGCCTTCTCTGCTTGGCGATTTCAGCATCTCCACATCCTATGGCTTTAATAAGTTGGGCTTTGTAACGCCGTCACCAATTTGGGCTTTGTTAAGGCCCAATAACTACTTTCAAGATAAAGACGCAACTAGATGAGTGGGAGGGAATCGATGCCGTGCCGACTAAAAAAATTAAAATAAGAATATTGGTCCGAATTAAAACTTGTTCGATTTTGTAGCTCTTCCTCTCGTAATTTCCTCTTCTTCTTCTTCTTTCAGACAGAAGCTTGCCTTTGTCCGAATTTAGGGTTTCCATTTTTCCTTACCTTCTTCCTTAAATCAAATAATCGAAACCCTAATCTCTTGATCAGGTGATACTTTCTCTCTTTATGCTTGTCGTTTCTTCCTTATGCCTTGCTGAGTTCTTGTTTCCTGTTGCTGTGCTTGTTCGAAGAAGTTTTTATTTAGAGATATTTATGTGATTTTATTCTCTGATCTGAAGAAAGATATATTTTTTGTTGAAATATTTATGTTTTGGATTCGTTTATTCTCAAAATAATAGTGTTTGATTGTTTTTTTTTCCAGAGGAATTTGACTACAAAACTGTTATTTATTCCGTAGAAATTGAATCGATTTTAGATCCAGAGAGATTATATTGTTGTTTTTGATTTTAATTTTGGAATCCTATAAATATGTTTACTTAATTGAGACTTTTGCAGAAAATGGTTCTTTTAGTATTTGTTTATGAATCCATCAGATGCTATGAAGCTCGTTTGATTATCTTGATCAGATATTACTAGGATCACCAGTGTCACTTTTTACGTTATGTAACTTGAAATCATTTTTGGACTCATAATTCTTAATTTCTGTTTTTGTTCTCAGGCCTTGGTCGATTTGCTTTCCCTTGTATTAACTTAAGGTTCATGTCTGATCTTGAAGTTCAAGTCCCCACTGCCTTTGGTAAACTTTCATCTCTGAGGTTGAAATTTGTTGAGAATATGATGATTATTAGATGACTCCACAGTGGTTACTGCATTCTTGTTTTTTGAATGGAGTATCTTCTTATGTTATATGTATGATCTTCTTACGCTAATGAATATCCTGTTTTGATTTTTTTTTGGTGATATAAAGATCCGTTTGCTGATGCAAATGCTGAGGACTCTGGGGCGGGAACAAAGGAATACGTGCACATTCGTGTTCAGCAGCGTAATGGTAGAAAAAGCTTGACAACTGTTCAGGGACTTAAGAAAGAGTATAGCTATAGCAAGATACTTAAAGACCTTAAGAAAGAATTCTGCTGCAATGGCACTGTTGTCCAGGACTCTGAATTAGGACAGGTGTGTTTTCCTTAAGACTTTATCAGATCTTCTATGGTATCAACAAGCTACCAAGACTTGGTAGAGAAACATTTTGGATTGCTTTTAGTAGCTAAATGACTTACTTATTGTTGTAGGTTATTCAGCTTCAAGGTGATCAGAGGAAGAACGTCTCTACGTTCCTTGTTCAGGTAATCATCATTTTTTCGTTCTATGGGTTAGTGGTTTTGTAGTGAAAAGATGGAAACATTGTATGTATCCTGATCTTACAAATGTTTTGAATCAGGCTGGGCTTGTGAAGAAGGATAACATCAAAATCCATGGTTTTTGAGCAATTTTAGAGATACTCGTTGTTCAACTTGTATTTACCGAATCAGCCAGTCCCAAAGGAAGTATAAAACTTTACTTTGTTGTTTATTAATGGTTTTATTATATTTTGTGTCAGAAAAAAAAAAATCTAATAGTTTGCTTATGAGCGAATATATAAATGTATAAACTTTTGGTTTGCATTTGTAGTGTGAGATTATCAATAAAATTTGCTTTGTGAATTGGATGATGATGATCTTTCATGACTAGCAATACAATGCGAGAACCGAGTGCTAAACCGGACACGAGAGGAGGTTTACGGTCTGATGCATAAACCAAACCGGTTTTTGAGCCATTTTGCAGATTTGCTCGTGTGCTTTTATCGGCGGCAAGAAATAATTGTTGATGTACGGAAAATCGCAGACACGTGATTAGTACTCTTTTTTCTTTTTTTGGTCGGCCAAGTAGCATCATTAAAAAGCCCAAGGGCAAAATACAGAAGGCTCAGAAGAGAAATACACGCAAAAGGAAACGGCCCAACTAAATCAAAATAAAGTAAATAAAAAAACATAAAGTGCCAGCAAGATTTAGCTAAAGACACGTGTTCTTCTATTTCCACGCGTCCTGGTATGAAGCGCCCGTCTCAGTTCGCCGGAGATCGCCAAATTCCGATTAGCCGCCGCCAATCAGCTATGGATCGATTTGTATCCTCTTTCCTTCTGCCGATCTTCAATCCAACCTAAACATAGCATCGAAATATGTCGGATTTATATGAAGAACGCTTCAAAATTTCTCCGAAAAACGCCAACACCGAGGAAGCTCCACCACCGGTTACACCCAACTTGATGTAGACTTGAATCCTTCTTTGCTCAGATATCTTGAGCAAAAGGAGAGTGACGAAGATGTTATTCGGCGAGTAATTGGAGAAAACGGAGAGAGTTTGGAAAAAGGCGGAGACATCGATGATTAGAACTGCAGATGGAAAAAGATCGAAACTCGCTATAGGCGAGAAAGAACCGGACTGATCCGGTAACCAAAAAGTCCGGTTATTGAATCGCATAAAGCGAATATATACAATCTGGTAGAAATCAGAAACAAAAGCTGAAAATAGATTCACCGATTAAAATCGGGAAAGAAACTCTCTCTCTCTAAAAGATAAGAGAGCGATCACGTGGTTATATAGTATGCTAAGTCATTTATATTCCATAATAATAATAAATTATATAAAAAAATATAACAAATAGAAACAAAAATAATCACTTTTTTTTTCCTCAAACAGAAATAATCACTTGAGAATGGTTTGTGTACTTCATACTGATTTTTAGCCTAAAGATTACTGTTTTTCTTATTTTAAAGTTGATTATAATGAATCTAAATGACGTAAATTAGTCAATATATCATTAAAATTACATCTAAACAATTTTGTCAACTAGAGAAGAAAACAAATTAAGCTTGGTAACATTTTGGACAGAAGTAATTAAGGTGTAAATTAAAATCAAAGGTTTTTTTTTTGTTTCAAGAAAATTAGTAAAAAAAAAAAAGAAAAAAAGTCAGAAATTTCGTAATTAAAAATAGGAAGCTGAAATAGAGAAAGAGGGTAAAAAGGTAAACGGAAATTGCTGCGTTGGTTTTGTGTTGCAGAGTCCGGAGAGACTGAAGGAAACAGAAAAAGAGAGAGAGAGATTACCTTACCATTATCCTTTGTCTTCCTTCTTCTTCTCCCTCCAATTTTTTTCCTTCTTCTGTTTCGATCTCTCTCTCTCTCTCTCGTTTAGCCACCCCACCAAGTTTTTTTTTGTTGTTGTTTTTGTTCGTTCCTCAGGATCGCTGAAACGCGTTTCTTCGTGTAGATCATGAACGACCCTCCCAATTTCAGGTAATTCTCGCTCGCGGTGGAATTTTCTCCAATCGCTGTCTCCTTTAACCTCAATGACGTGAGGGATTCTCAATGTCTTGTGGTACAAGCTTTGGCTATTTCATGTCTGGATTCTATATAGATTTATCATCCTTTATCGAATTTGTGATAACCTAAATTCAGATTATATCTCCATTATACAGAAATCTGTATCATATTTTGGGATTTGTTGAGCTGATACGTTTTCTGTTTGAAAAAATTGGCAGTATCATCAAGAACAGTTAACGGTGTTTGTTTTACGATTGAGGGTGAAGAAAAATGGCTCGTCGTAGAATAAGATCAAGGATTCGTAAAAGCCATTTCTATACATTTAGATGTCTGAGACCTAAAACTCTTGAAGATCAAGGACCTCATGTTATCAATGGACCTGGTTACACCAGAATCGTTCATTGTAACCAGCCTCATTTGCATTTGGCTACTAAACTCATTAGGTACCGTTCCAACTATGTATCGACTACTAGGTATAACTTGCTCACTTTCTTACCTAAATGCTTGTACGAGCAATTCCACCGCGTTGCCAATTTCTATTTCCTCGTTGCTGCCATTCTCTCTGTGTTTCCTCTGTCTCCGTTTAACAAATGGAGCATGATTGCTCCTTTGGTATTCGTTGTCGGGCTTAGTATGGGGAAAGAAGCCTTGGAGGATTGGAGAAGGTTTATGCAAGACGTTGAGGTGAATTCTAGGAAAGCTAGTGTTCACAAAGGGAGTGGAGATTTTGGTCGAAGGGCTTGGAAAAGAATCCGTGTTGGAGATATCGTAAGGGTTGAGAAAGACGAGTTCTTCCCCGCTGATTTGCTCTTATTGTCATCGAGTTACGAGGATGGGATTTGTTATGTTGAGACGATGAATTTAGATGGTGAAACTAACTTGAAAGTTAAGAGATGTTTGGATGCTACTTTGGCATTGGAGAAGGATGAATCTTTTCAGAACTTCTCTGGAACGATAAAATGCGAAGATCCGAATCCGAATCTGTATACCTTTGTTGGTAATCTTGAGTGTGATGGCCAGGTTTATCCACTTGATCCTAACCAGATTCTTTTGAGAGACTCAAAGCTTAGGAACACGGCTTATGTTTATGGGGTTGTGGTTTTTACTGGCCATGACACAAAAGTAATGCAGAATTCAACAAAGTCTCCTTCAAAGAGAAGCAGGATTGAAAAGAGAATGGATTACATTATATACACTCTCTTTGCACTTCTCTTGACTGTTTCCTTCATCAGCTCTCTGGGATTTGCTGTGATGACAAAACTTTTAATGGCAGATTGGTGGTATTTGCGACCAGACAAGCCTGAGAGCTTGACAAATCCTTCAAATCCTTTGTATGCTTGGGTTGTTCATTTGATCACTGCTCTCTTGCTTTATGGTTACTTGATTCCAATCTCATTGTATGTTTCCATCGAGGTAGTGAAAGTCTTGCAAGCACATTTCATAAATCAAGACTTGCAGTTGTATGATAGTGACAGTGGGACTCCGGCTCAAGCACGCACGTCGAATTTGAATGAAGAGCTGGGACAAGTTGATACTATCCTTTCTGATAAAACAGGAACTTTGACATGTAATCAGATGGACTTTCTGAAATGCTCAATTGCCGGTACTTCTTATGGTGTCCGTGCCAGTGAAGTAGAACTAGCTGCTGCTAAGCAGATGGCCATGGATCTTGAGGAGAAAGGTGAAGAAGTTACAAGCCTTCCAATGAGTAAAGTCAGGACACAACGCTATGCGAAACTGGCCAGCAAGACGTCATCAGATTTTGAATTGGAGACTGTAGTCACTGCTAGCGACGAAAAGGACCGGAAGCAGAACACTGGTGTTAAGGGGTTTAGTTTTGAAGATAACCGTTTAATGAATGAAAACTGGTTAAATGAGCCTAATTCAGATGACATTTTGATGTTTTTCCGTATACTGGCGGTTTGCCATACAGCTATTCCTGAGGTGGATGAAGATACTGGAATGTGTACTTACGAAGCTGAGTCTCCTGATGAAGTTGCTTTCCTTGTTGCTTCTAGGGAGTTTGGTTTTGAGTTTACTAAGAGAACTCAATCAAGTGTGTTTATAGCTGAACGATTTTCATCTTCAGGCCAACCAGTTGATAGGTAAGACTTTAAATCTTTCAATTTTTTCCATTGATCTTTGCATATAGATGTCTAATCATGTAGAGGTTATTTTACAGAGAATACAAAATCTTGAATCTGTTAGACTTCACTAGCAAAAGAAAAAGAATGTCTGCCATTGTCAGAGATGAGGAAGGGCAAATTCTTCTACTATGTAAAGGCGCTGACAGGTTTGACCGCATAATTTCAAGCCAGTTCCAGTTGCTTCTAATTTCTTCTAACCACAATCCTTTTCTGCAGCATCATATTTGACCGTTTATCAAAGAATGGAAAAGAGTATCTGGGAGCTACTTCCAAGCACTTGAATGAATATGGTGAAGCGGGTTTACGCACATTGGCACTCGGTTACAGAAAGCTGGATGAGACCGAGTATTCAGCATGGAACACTGAGTTTCACAAAGCCAAAACTTCAGTTGGAGCTGATAGAGATGAAATGCTCGAGAAGGTTTCAGATATGATGGAGAAGGAACTGATCCTTGTTGGAGCTACTGCTGTGGAGGACAAACTGCAAAAAGGGGTATGAATCATAGTTTAATTGTGATTATTACAAAGACGGGGCTTTTCGAAAATCATGTTCAACTTACTGTTTGTAGTTCACTTTAGGTGCCTCAATGCATAGATAATCTTGCCCAAGCTGGTCTCAAGATATGGGTTTTGACAGGAGATAAGATGGAGACAGCAATAAACATAGGGTTTGTTCTTCTTTGTTACTGATACCACAGACTCCTAAACTGTTTCTGACTAGATTCATTTCTCTAAAAACTAAGTGGACGAAATGAGTTCTTTGGTTGGCAAAATGCAGATATGCCTGCAGTTTACTGCGACAGGGTATGAAGCAGATATCCATTTCACTTACAAATGTAGAGGAATCATCACAAAACTCTGAACCTGTATGTATTATGTCGATGCTATAATTAAAACCCAACATTTACTGTTTTCAGTAGAATCTTGCGTGTGATACCAAAACTTGTTAATGGTCAGGCTGCAAAGGAGAGTATTTTGATGCAGATCACAAATGCTTCACAGATGATCAAAATAGAAAAGGATCCACATGCAGCATTTGCTTTGATCATTGATGGAAAGACACTTACATATGCTTTGAAGGATGATGTCAAGTATCAGTTCCTTGCCCTTGCAGTGGACTGTGCATCAGTGATCTGCTGTCGTGTCTCTCCCAAACAGAAAGCACTTGTACGAATAGCTCCACAATTCTTAAAACATCTTTATTGGTTTCAGAACATTACCATATTTTTGTTTATATTGGTTTTTGTAGGTAACAAGGCTAGCCAAAGAAGGAACAGGAAAAACAACTTTGGCAATTGGTGATGGTGCAAATGACGTTGGAATGATTCAAGAAGCTGATATTGGTGTTGGCATCAGTGGCGTTGAAGGCATGCAGGTGATTCAAAAAACTTTTCTTCAGCACATTGAGACATG
This sequence comes from Arabidopsis thaliana x Arabidopsis arenosa, assembly GCA_019202795.1. Taxonomy (NCBI): domain Eukaryota; kingdom Viridiplantae; phylum Streptophyta; class Magnoliopsida; order Brassicales; family Brassicaceae; genus Arabidopsis; species Arabidopsis thaliana x Arabidopsis arenosa. The sequence continues at coordinate 18,917,248 of CM032918.1, read as the reverse complement.
GTTAAGTTTTGATAGTTTTTCTGAGAATATTTGGTTCTGTTTCTTTGCAGGCTGTAATGGCAAGTGACTTCTCCATAGCTCAGTTTCGGTTTCTTGAGAGACTACTTGTTGTTCACGGACATTGGTGCTACAAACGAATAGCCCAGATGGTAATATATGCATTGATATAACTCACCAGACAACGTATATCTATATATTATATATACCTGATCTTGATTCGTAATTGTTGGTTTCACAGATTTGTTATTTCTTCTACAAGAACATAACCTTTGGTCTAACTCTCTTCTACTTCGAAGCCTTTACCGGCTTTTCTGGTCAATCAATATACAATGACTCCTACTTATTACTCTTCAACGTTGTTCTCACTTCTCTCCCGGTCATTTCCCTCGGAGTTTTTGAACAAGATGTTCCTTCTGATGTCTGCTTACAGGTTATATAAAGTCCTCTCCATCATCTTTCACATTAGAAAAAAAAAACCTTCTTCTTGAATCTTCTTGATTCATTTCTTGGCCTGTTTACTTTTTCTAGTTCCCTGCATTGTATCAACAAGGCCCCAAGAACCTGTTCTTCGACTGGTACAGAATACTTGGATGGATGGGGAATGGAGTTTACGCATCCATAGTCATCTTTGCACTGAACCTCGGAATCTTCCATGTCCAATCATTCCGCTCAGATGGCCAAACCGCAGACATGAATGCCATGGGAACCGCCATGTTCACATGCATCATCTGGGCAGTAAATGTTCAAATCGCTCTAACCATGAGTCACTTCACTTGGATCCAACACGTAATGATTTGGGGAAGCATAGGAGCTTGGTACGTCTTCCTCGCTCTTTACGGTATGTTACCAGCAAAACTCTCAGGCAACATCTTTCACATGCTCGTCGAGACTCTAGCCCCTGCACCCATCTTCTGGCTTACTTCACTACTGGTCATAGCCGCCACAACGCTCCCTTACTTGTTCCACGTTTCATACCAAAGATCAGTGAACCCTCTTGACCATCACATTATACAAGAGATCAAACATTTCAGGATCGATGTAGAGGATGAGAGAATGTGGAAACGAGAGAAGTCAAAGGCGAGAGAGAAGACAAAGATTGGGTTCACTGCTCGAGTCGATGCTAAGATCAGGCAGCTAAGAGGGAGGCTTCAAAGGAAGCATTCGGTGTTAAGTGTTATGAGTGGAACATCGTCTAATGATACACCTTCTTCAAGCTCACAACAGACTTGATGATTGAGACCAAGTAAGTTTTGTTTAACCACTTAATATTTTTCCCGAGAAAAAAATCATCAGATGGAGAAAGTTGAATTCAAGTTAGATGAAAGAAAGAGACTTATTCTATTTTCCTTACTAATCAAATGGTTTATACAAAATTTTTAGACAAAGGTAGAAGAAAGAGGGGATTGTTGTATCGTGTTTGTGTGTGTGTGTACACTAGTACTAATGAAAAGAAGAAGAAAAAAGAGATGTGATTCAAAATGTATGGAATTATAGCAACCTGACTTCCCAATGAAAGATTTCCTAGTGACAAACAAAACCGTAAAAACAGGTATAGAATTGCTATGACTAGACTTGTAATTACGAACGTTTTGTGGATCGGATCAAACAACCGAAGAAATAAATATTGCATGTTAAAAAGAAAAATGGTCAGAAGAAACATATATGTTCGATAGAGTTGATGTAGAATACTAGAGAATGAAAAAGATGTATCGATGATTCAGAGAGAGAGAGAGAGAAACGGGTCAAAAATCAAATAAGAAACTTGCGAAACAAGCAACCTTTCTTCTTCTTCTTCACAGCAAATCGGCCACGTTTGAGGGAAGCTCCTCAACGACCACATTGTAGAATTTCTGAATATCAAACAGCATTCTCTGATCATCACTAGTCACAAAGTTAATCGCCACACCCTTTCTCCCGAACCTTCCACTTCTTCCGATACGGTGAAGGTAATTCTCTGGCTGAGTTGGGAGGTCAAAGTTTATGACCAGAGAGACTTGCTGCACATCGATACCACGAGCCAAGAGATCAGTCGTGATTAGAACACGAGAAGAACCAGACCTGAATTCTCTCATGATGATGTCTCTTGTGTTTTGGTCCATGTCTCCATGAGTTGCTGAGACTGTGTGGTCACGGCTTCTCATTTTGTCTGTGAGCCAGTCGACCTTGCGACGAGTGTTGACGAAGATGACACTCTGAGTAATGGCTAGAGTCTCATAGAGATCGCAGAGAGTCTCGAGCTTCCACTCTTCTTTCTCCACGTTCACGTAGAATTGCTTGATACCTTCAAGTGTGAGCTCATCACGTTTCACCAAGATTCTCACTGGTTTGCTCATGAATTTCCTTGTGATCTCCAGAGCTTCCGGAGGCATCGTTGCTGAGAACACTCCAACCTGAATCTTTGGTGGGAGAAGCTGGAATATGTCATAGATCTGCAAATCCATCAGAAAACAACATGATAACCAAGTCAATATCACAGTTCAATAACCATACTAGGGAAAAATTCAAACTTGGTAAAGTAAAGGCAAACCTGATCCTTGAAACCACGGGAGAGCATTTCATCAGCTTCATCAAGGACAAACATCTTGATGGAGTCAGGGCGAAGAGATTGTCTTCTAAGCATGTCAAACACACGACCGGGAGTTCCAACCACAACATGAACACCAGCCTGGAGAATGCGCTGATCCTCACGGACGCTGGTTCCACCAACACAGGCGTGAACCTTGACACCTTGGTAATCACCAAGGGCACGCATGACCTTTTCAATCTGCTGAGCAAGCTCTCTGGTGGGAGCCAAAACGAGAGCCTGGCACTGGACAAGGGTATAGTCAAGCTGCTGCAAGACACCAGAGCAGAAAGTGGCAGTTTTTCCAGTACCAGACTGTGCCTGCTGGATCACATCAAGACCTTTGCAAAAGGGTACAATTCCTCTTTGTTGAATAGCAGAAGGCTTTTCGAAACCTAGAAAAAAAATCAACCAATCAATCTCAGGAAAGAGCACATATTTATACTTGGAATCCCAACATAAAACACCAAAAGGTTGTTTCTATAAATCTTCTCCACTTACCGTAAGCATAGATACCCCTGAGAAGGTTCTCTTGCAAACCCATGGCATCAAAGCTCTCATGGACCTCATCATATGAGGTGAAGAACTCATCCTGTCCCTCGAGTCTGCACCCAAACAAACAATAAGATTAGCAAATACAAAAATAAAATCTCATCAAAACGAGTAGAGGAAACTAAAGATCTTAAGACTTACACTTCATTAAGCTTCTGGTCAAACTGACGCGTATCAAATTGTGTTCCTTCTGCTGCAGATCCTGCCATACTAGAACAATACACAAAAGAAATAAAAATTTAGACCACAAATAGCTAAAGATAACGAACAACAAGCCACTATTCATAAGAATGTAACAGAATAGCCAAACTTGAAGTTCCATAGAAAGAGGAACACAAGCATTAATATCTGAATTATTCGATGTCAGGAGAGACATAGGAAATATGGTTCATCTAATTATCATAACAGATACCATTCATATATCTATCTCTCCATGAAAGCATATATTAAACAAACACAAAAGTGTCCAAAATCAAAGAGAGGACCTTTGGATGATTTTAACACAAGAGTCGAAATTCAAAGCCTAACCCATCTCGATTTCAAATAAAGGAATTGAAGGGTTTCAGCGACTAATTGAATCCCGATGATGATTTTACAGATTTAAAAGCATCAAATTTGAACAAAATCCATCGCAAAGACACTAAATCAGACTCGAGATCCAATCGTTCATATTAGAAAAAAGAGGAACAAATCGCAGAGAAAAGTAAAAGAGATAATTCCGAACCTGTGAGGTTAAGTAGTTGAATGAAAGATGAAAGCTTTGAGTGCAAAAGTGAAGGACTTTGTTAGGTAGCTTGAAATCTCCGGAACTCGGATCTGGCAGAGAGATAAAGAGACGATGGAAGCAAATAATAAAAATTGAGGTAGAGAGAGACCCAACCCAATACGTGTTAGCCACTTTTTATAGTCTCCCTTTTTTTTTTATTAGGGTTTTCTTACTTTTCCTATTTTTCTATATTTCCAATTTTACCCCTACTCTCCTCTTTTCGATTTGAGATTTTCTCCAACTCCTTACACTTTTCCTAAATTTCGTGGGAAAATATTGTTACCAATCAACTTATTTTACACCAAATGTCAAAAGAGACGAGCAACAGTCGAAGAATCAGAGTGTACGGCATTGATATGGGCTTTACAAACATCATGGGGAATGGGATACAAATCGGTTGAATTCGAGGGCGACAACCTTAATGTGGTTCGTCTAATAAATGGCAACGAGGAGAACCTAAGACTCAGCCATTATCTCGAAACAATTCAGAGCTGGAGGAAAATGTTCACATCGGTAAAGTTCTTATTCCGTCATCGGGAGCATAACAAATGTGCTGATACGTTAGCAAGAAAAGCAATCACTTGTAATGCTAATGGAATGATTTTTAATTCCTGTCCTACTTTTCTAGCTACACTTGTAACCACTGATATTGATCATTAATAAAGTCTTTGGAAGGAAAAAAAAAAAAAAAGAGACTATGAATCGCAATTGCATACTTAACACACGAGAAAATATCTAATCATAATCACAATCACAAGTGTTTTACTTCCATACGCCAATACCAAACTTTTAATTTAGAAAAAAGACCAAATTTTCTTTTGGAAAGCTTATTCTTTCCAGCACCTTTTGATGCTTTCTGACGTAACAAAGCATTCTCAAGACTCAATAGACACGTCGTTCTTTTTATAAAAAAAAAAATTAAATAAATGCTAACCAAATGTTTTATGAACAAAACGGTGACCATTAGTTCTCCATAAACCTTTAAATAAGAACTACAAAAACAGAGCTGAATTTGGTTAGTTAAGTCAAATGAAATCATTTATCTAAATTGCACCAAACAAGATATATACTTGGTTTACGATCGTGTCTACTAGTAGAGCTCTTTACCGTAGAAAAACCTCTTTCCCAAGAGCACCTGCAAGAAACAAAGCAAAAGTCAGTGATGATCATGGTGATGATGATGATCACGAATTGATCGGTTTCTTGAGGTTACATTGTTGGTGGATTTCTAAGCATAACTGAAGCATCGTCTGGCTTTCTTCTAAGAACTTGTGCATTCGTTCTTCTTCTTCGACTGCCTCTCCTGCTATCAACCTTTTGTTATCTGACTCTGCTAGTTTCATTGCTACAACTTCTGGTGCTACTTCCATCACTTTGTTTTCTAATTCTGAGATCTTGTAGCCATCTAATACCTGCATATTTGCAATAATAATAACCCGAACTTGACATTTACTAATAAACATGTCTAATTGATCTTGTTATAATAGAGAATGGTGCATCAATATATAACCACACTGTTAAGAGAAAAAAAAAAACCTTTTCCAGTTTGCCTTGAGAAACGAGAATTGTCAGGCACTCACTCAAAAACTTCCTAAAGTCTTGTCGCTCCTCGTACCAGTCCTGAAATTGATCAACCACAGGGGATCATATCTTTTGATGCTATGATACTGTAAATTGGATGAGCAACATGTAATTAACGAGAGTAAGATTACGTCATTTTCTTTTGCCAACTCATTGATTCGTTCTGCTACTCTATTTGCTGCTGCGTCTATCTCCCGTGTTTCTTTTGATGTTGTTAATATCACAGAAGTACTTGGTAGCTCTGTTGGCTTCGTGGAATCTTTTGGACACAGGGTGAGTGTTGGCTTCATTTCTTTCGTAACTGAGATTTTGTAACGATTTCGTACCTGCATTTGTAAAGTAATTTTTGAGTTTATCAAATAATATAACTCAAGTTTATTATTGCTACATCTTGTCATATAGATGTTGGGGGTATGGAGAAAAGTAGATAGGCTTGTGGCAAACCACACATCAAGAAAACAAAACTAGTTACCTTTTTGAGTTTGTCTTGAGAAACAAGGATTCTCAGGCTATAACTCAACAGTCTCTTAAAGTTTTGTGGAACCTCATGCTGTTCCTGCAATTGATCAACCACAAAGATTAACTTCCAACTGGATTTGATGTTATGGTTGAACGTAAATATGAGAGATATTCAAATGATTTTTTGCAAAGCTTGAACCAGGATACAATAGAGAAACCTAGAGAAGAGAACGTAATGCAGCAGCATTGGTGAAGGCAAAGGATTCATGCTTGGAGTAAAATGTTATAAGGAGGAAAATGGAAATCACACTTTTAGAATCTTTCCTGAGTTTGCATTTCTTGACCATTTTGTAAAGTTGCAGTAACTGAGCGCAACAAAGAGGTTCCAACAGGCTGTTGGTAATGCTAATCAAATGGTATCAGAATGTTTGCAGTCATCATGGTTGTGGTAGACTACTCGCTACATATATCTACAAGACTACAACCTTAGAAGTTACCAACTAATTGTCAGATAACTAACCTAAAAATCTGTATGCTCTATCTGTTGTGATCAATTCTTGACTCACTTCAGACAAAGATACACAATCTATCGACTCACTTCAGTTGAAAACTTAGCTAAACTGACTAATGAATGTCAAATAAAAACCATGAAAACAAAGAATTTAATGTATATATCCTCTTCACCTCGACAAAGCTGAGAATCTCCTTGAGATTAGTACCATTTTCATCATTAATTGTTGATATAGCCTCAAAAACCATTGCATCATACCTTGCAATAAGGTAAATGAGAAGATGTCAGCAGAAGCTGTTAGAACCTAAAGAAAAATACAGAAATCAAACAACATTCCAATTTAAAGAATCTCCGTATATAACACACCTAGTATCATTGCTCACATCTGATGAACTACTTAGAAAAGGCTCATTGCTAACAACAGCACGAGAAGTCTTTGAAGGTGAAGTGAAAATGGAGTTAGATTCGAGTGTATGTGTCCTTGATTTCTTCATATTACGCCATTTATCCTTGAAATTACGCAAGAATAGTAAACAAGACAACATCAATCCAACATTCAACACCCAAATTTCGACCTAATCCACATAATAAATCTCAAAAATCAATTCCCATGGAAGACGAACAGATTTTGGGAATTTTCGATACCTTGAGGTTAATGTTAGTGCGATCTAGAAGTTGAGCCGCAAACTCAGGATCGTCTACAATATTCGACCATTTTCCGGAACCGTGCTTGGCTATTCCGGCGAGAAGCGCCTCCTCTTCTTCCACCGTCCATTTATTCTTACGATGTCCTAGCATCTCTAAACACTTCGTCGTCGTCTCTCTCTAGAAATCAAATTCACCTTCGGTATTGACTCTAAATCTATGCGTGTATACCAAAACACACTCGTACGCTTCAGATCAGTCGTCTTCTTCGTCGTCAGTCACCGGAGAAGAAGACGACACCCAATTCAGTATTCCCGCTTTTCTTCTGCTAGTGAATTTTTATTTCTTCTTCAACTCGAAATATATATCATTTAGAAGGCCTTAAATAGGCCTACAATAAGGCCCACTATAAAGAATAAAATCTTGGTCTGCTTATTAATTTTTTAGACTAATCTCAACCGTTCAAATATATTCTCTCATGGTCTGAGATTTATGTGGCTTCCGCTTCATATTGTTAGAACTAGCTTAGTCAAACTATGGAATGGGATGTTAAAACGGTACGGAAAAACTTGCTTTTGCACAAGACTTGCTTCATGAAAATCGCATAAGTTGAAGTAGCAACTGTTAAACATTAGATCAAGATTTCTGTTAATATGCGGAAAAATGCCGGGTAATGATCAGACAATGGCATCTCACAGCTTCCTCATGAGTAGGAAGAGCCTCTGGTCGAGTTCGAAGTGAGAAATGTGAGCTGGATCTCCCTTAAGCAACATCAGGAGGCCGCCAAACGAAACATATAGCTCTCTGGAAACACAATAGTTTAAAGAAAGAAACCAAAATATGATGGTTAGATATGTAAGTTGGATGGGATCATTATTTTGATTTTGGGGTCTAGGTATATGGGATTCTTACGCTTTAGGAGTTTTGCCGTCACGCTCAGAGATCTTGTAAAGCTTCCCGTGCATGATGTATTCATACTTATCCGCAAGTGTTTTCTTTGCTCCCTGTAATATATTTAGATGAAAAATCTACATAAGATCAATGTTCAGATGAGCAAACAACATTCTTGGTTTTCAACTTTAGGTTTTCAAGATTCAAGTCACTAAAGCTTGCTAAAACTCCATATGTCTACTCTTATTCCTAGATAGACAGGCTTCTCGAATCAGCAAACAGAGTTGTAATACCAACAGTTATATCCTAACCAAATCCTGATACGAGTTCACTGTTACCATTCATGAAATTTGGCCAAGCAAACAAGAGATTGTGTATATACACAAAACAGATCAAACAAATAAAAAGCAGTAGACTGTATTACCGGAGTAAAATATCCAGTATCAGGGGTTCCATCGAGATTAAGCGTGGGAGCCAACGCAAGTGTGAACTTATCACCAACAGCCAATGGATAAACCTCTGTGTTAACATCTAAATGCATAAACATTTCCAAGTTGTGGCTCGTAGCTTGAACGCGAGTAACTGTAACCACAAAAACACACACCCACAACAAAGAGAAAGCTTAAAAACTCAATCTGAAAAAAGAACAAAACTTGGGAAGACTAAAAACTTAAAAAGTTGACATTTATAAGCCATAAGAAGTAGAAATCGTGAATGAGGTTAATAAAGTATATACCTTTATCGAACTTTTTGCCATCAGGGTCTAGCTTATCGACCACGAAGATATCCTCGAACAAGATGATATTGCTCGCCATCTGCAAATACGGAAATTCAAACCCTAAATACTCTTTACTTCCTTGAAAAAAAAAAACAATTTAACCAGCAAACAAGGACTATATGAGATTAAGAAGCCGAACTCTGAAATCAACTTGTAAGTATATATTTTTGAACCTGGAGCTTGTGTTGATGGAGAGATGAAAGCTTGAGATCAAAAGTTAAAGACTTTCTTAGAGAAATCTCCCCAGCGATGGGTCAGAGAAGAGCAAAAAAATTAAGGTACAGGAGACACAGACACTGAGCAATACTCATAAAATATATCTTTTTAATGGGCTTACAATGAGGCCCATTATAAAACTACCTCTCAAAAACTGATCACTAATCAGTATGAATGATTAAAACTAATCTCGACCGTTAAAGATACTACAGTCACACTCTTTCTTTCTTTTTTTTCTCTCTTGTATTAGAAAAATAAATTCAATTCTTAAGAATTAAGATTGGCATCATCTGTAGAAACTTGTATTACCAAAAGTAGAAGAATAGTTTGTTGCCTTCCTTTACAACCACAAACATTCATAAACCTCTAAACTAAACAGACGTCACAAAAAGTGACTAGTTAGTCAAATGAAACCACACTTCTACACTCTTTCTTTTTTTTACTAAAAGCCAAAAACTCTCAAAGAAACCGGTGATCGAATACATTCACATTGAACCGGACCAGAAGGTAAAGCTTTTACAGCAGGAAAATCTTTTCACCGTTAGCACCTGCAAAGAAACAAAGCAAATTAAAAGGTCAGTGATGATGATGATGATTATATATGAATATGATAATGATGATGATGTATTGATGTGGTTAAGAGGTTGACATACGTACATCGGTTAAGGATTTCCACGGCTAACTGCAAGATTTTGTTGCTTTCTAAATTTAGCAACTGGACGTGTCTATCTGCAAGTTCTTGTGCCTCTTTTGCTTCGAACTCCAAGTGTTCTGACTCTGCGACTTCTCTTGCTACTGCTTCTATCCGAGGATCTTCTTTTGTTGCTGCTGGTGCGAAAGAAGCACAAGTACTTGGTGTGTCTTGTGGCTTCACGCTCGTCGAATCTTCTGGACTCATGGTTTGTGGTAGATTTGAAGCTACTACTGACACTATTGTAGTATCAAAAAGACCATGGGGGATCTTGTAGAGGTTTCCTACCTGCATCATTTACAAGTTTTTCTGAATCTTGATCAAAACAAAACTACTGAATCTTGCATAAGTATGAGGCAACTCCAATAGTTACCTTTTCTACTTGGCCTTCAGAAACTAGATTTCCAAGCTGGACTTCTAACCGGTCCCTAAAATCTTCCTGTAACTCGTACTTTTCCTGCAGTTTATATTAACCACAAGAACAACTCTGAATTGAATCCAAACTAGAGAAACGTAGAGAAGGGAAGCATGATGGTTGGTTGATCAAGAACAATTGGAGGAATCAACAAAACCAAGACTTAAAGGTTTCCTAATGTATGAAGTCAAATGGTATATGAAGTCAACTTTTCAGATCCTAATGTTCCATTGTGTAATCCAGCTATTGACTCACTTCAGAACCGATAGACACACAAGCTATATACACTCATGAGATATTGATACTATAGAGAGAGAGATTCTCCTAACCTCGATAAAATTGAAAATTCCATCGATATCAAGACCATTTCCATCAGCATAGACTGTTTCTAAAGCCTGATAAATCAATTCATCAGTCGTAAACCTGAAACAGAACCAAAACAAAAAAAAAAAAAAAAGAGAAAATAAGGGAACAAATCTGTCAAAACATAGACCAGAGAAATCGAAAAGGTCACAAACCCTGAGGGACCCCTGTCGTCTTCTGTATCTATCATGGCCCTTTCAAGCTGGTCGCTGAAAAAAAAGAGATAAACAAATCTGTCAAAACATCACCAGAAAATCAAAAGATCAATTCTAAAAGATTGCTTTTAAAGAATCCAATAAAATTCACTAACGCATAGGGAAGGTTTTCTGCTGAAGGCTCTGAAGAAGAAGAAGAAGAAGAAGAAGAAGCAGCAGGAGGTGGTAGATCTCTGAAAAAAAACAAGAAAGAAATTGACATTACTATTTGAAGCAGAGCTTTAAGCATCGATCGATCTCTTTGATTTCCACAAAATTGGCTTTAGGTTAAATCAAACAATGCTATTGAGATACGAAAGTTCACGAACCCAATGTCATTCGCATCCGATAAAGAATCACCAGGATCCATGGCCACTGAAGAAGGATCGTCGCTGAAAAAAGAAAGAAACTGACATATTAGAGATCAACCAATTGAAGCATCGATCTTTTTGATTTCTTCAAAATTGCCTTCGATTGAATCAAAGTACGCCATTTTCGCCTCGAAATCTCGATATCTCAATCGGTTTCCATGGAAGAAAATAAAGATCTTACTCGATAATTCGGGATCTTCTTGAAGAGTATCAATGGTTATCGATCACTCTATGTATACGCGTATATAAACAACTATACATTCGTATATACCTGCGCTTCAGAGAAACCCAGTCGCAGTCGTTTCGTCTCGTCGGAGAAGAAGATGTAACTAACTTTATTTCCCGCTTTTCTATTTTTTTTTTTTTTTTTCAACTGCCAAATCGCGCAAATCGCAAATATATAGCAATCTGATTGGGCCTAAGTACTAATGGGCTTAAGTTCAGGTCTACAATTAAAGTCAACTTTAATCTCGCCCGCATTCAGAAAACCCCATTATGAGCTTTACAATAAGGCCCACTATTTACAAAAGTCATATTTTAGTCAACACTCCTAACTGATCATTGATCAGGATTAAACCTAATCTCGACCGTTAAATATACTTCGTTGAGAAAGCCTCACACACTCTTTATTTTTTAAAAAAATGTATTAGAAAAATAATAAATTAAATTCTAAAAATAATACCTGCAAATGCAATGCACAAACTTGTATTAACAAAATGTAAAAGACTAGATTGTTACCCGCGGTACACCGCGGGTTAATTATTTGATTTTTTTGTCTTTTTATAAACTGATGAATTTGTTCTATATAATATTTTTTGTTGTACATTGCGAGTCACATGCATTGTAACTAAAAATGAAAATTTTAAGTTGTATTTGTTTTGTTTAGTGTTTAAAATTGTATAATTGTATTTTGATTTGTTAATCCCAGGATTTCACCCGTGATATATTATCCCGTATTAATATCAATCCAAATCCGACCCGTCCCACCATATAATCATGTCCCGTAAAATTAAACATCATTTTGTTATTTCTTTTAATAACACTTTTATTTAAAAGACATATAATTCGAGTCAATTTAAAAGTTTGCTTTCAAATAGTTTCTATAATATATACATATATATTTTTTCAAATTAGTGTGTGTTTTTAGACCAACCCGTAAAAATATTTTAAAAATGTATATTAAAATACTAAATAATTGTATTTCGATTTGTTAATTTTAAGATTTCACCGTGGTATATTGTCCCGTTTTAGATAATTGTAGAAATTAAGAAAATATCTGAATGGCTCAATTCCGGATCAGAGTAAAAACAAAAATACGACATGATTAAACGCGCAAATTTGTTTTTCAAAAATGTTAATATAGATTGTACACATACTTTTTTCTTCATCGATTGAGTAATATATGTCCGTTTAAAAAAATTTGAATCATAGCATATGCAGAAAAAAATCGAATTTTTTTATTAAGTATATATATTTTATAATAGTTCAAAATAATATAAATATAAGATCATATAAAAGTGAAATGAGAATCATATATTTATGTTTTAATTAGGTAGAGAGGTTTTAGGAAATTACTTCAAATTTGTTATATTAGCATTAAATAATCATATTTGATTTCTATATCTATAAAAATTGTAGAGAATATGCCATAAATAAAGAGTTTAGGTATAGTAATTAGTTGAGAAAATATATATTTTTTAGATTTTATTGATTAATTTTCGTTTTTTAATTTTGTCAAAAATAAGGAAAGATCCGATTGAAGATTTCCGGGTCAAAATTAAACAAAATTTGACCCGATTAGGAACCCCAAAAAGTGTTGCAAAAATGTATAGTAGATTATAGTTTGTTGACTTTACAATCAAAAACATTTAACCTCTAAACTACAAAATTGATCAGTTTAGTCAAATGAAATTTTACACACTGTTTTTACTCAAAGCCAAAAAACTATTAAAAAAAAAAAACCGGTAATCGAACACATCCACATTGAACCGGACCAGGAGATCAAAGCTTTTTTACCGCAGGAAAATCTTTTGACCATTAGCACCTGCAAGGAACAAAGCAAAAGGCCAGTGATGATGATGATGATGGTTATGATGATGATGTGGTTAAGAGTTGGACATTACATCGGTTAAGGATTTCTACGGCTAACTCCAAGAATAATCTTTCTAAATCTAGCATCTGGCTGTGTCTATCGACAAGTTCTTGTGCCTCTTTCGCTTGGAACTCAAAGTGTTCTGCCTCTGCGACTACTTTTGCTACTGCTTCTACCTGAGGATTTTCTTCTGGTGCTCTTGGTACGAGAGAAGTACTTGGTGACTCTTGTAGCATTGTGGAATCTTCTCTAGTAGCTGCTGTAGATGGAACACGTTGGGGCATCATCTTGTAGCGGTTTCCTACCTGCATTTTGCAATTTTTTTTTTTACTGAAATGATCAAACAAAAAATCTACAAGGAAATCTTGCAACTTGCATTTAGTATGAGGCAATTAATGTATAGTTTACCTTCTCTATTTTCCTTTCAGCAACTAGTTTTTCAAGCTCGTCTTTCAATAGCTCCCTAACATTTTCCGGTATCACGTACCGGTCCTGCAATTTATATCAACCACAAGAACAACTTTATAACTAGCTAGGAAACGTAGAGAAGAGAGCATATATGATGGTTGGTGTCTTGGTGATCAAGAACAATAATAGGAATGAGAAAACCAAGACTTGTCAATTTTCTGATCCTAATGTTGCATTATCTCTGTATTGTAATCAGTTATTGACTATACACACACACAAGCTATACATGGAATCATCACCATCTCAGATCAAACCTGAAGACAGATACTTATAGAAAGGGAGAGAGATTCTCCTAACATTGTTATATTCGAAAATCCCATCGACATCACGACCAGATCCATCATGTTCATCATCGATTGTTGATAAAGCTTCCAAAACCATATCATCTAAACTTAACGTATACCTGGAAAACAAATTAAAGTAAAAAGGGGAACAATAAATCTGTCAAAACATGGAGAAACAAACCATAAACCAAAGATCAATTTAAATTATTTGTGGTGAAGAATCCAAAAGGGTCACAAACTCATAGGTGACGTTCGCATCTGAAGTATCCATGGCCGCTGAAGAAAGCTCGTCACTGAAAAAAAGAGATACAAATCTATCGAAACATACCACAAAAGATCAATTTAAAAGATTGCTGTTAAAGGATCGAAAATTTAACAAACCCAGAACCAAAAATGTTCGCATCTGATGAATTATCTTCAGAATCCATGGCCATTGATGAAGTCTTTTCGCTGAAAAATAGAAAAATCAAGAAATTGAAGCAGAGCTTTTTGAATCGATCTCTTTGATTTACCCAGAGTCCAAGAGATCACAAACCCAGAGGAAGCTTTCGAATCTGATGAACTATCTTCATAATCCATGGCCACTTAAGAAGGCTCGTCGCTGAAGAATGAAAGAAATAAACTGGAAAATTTGATGCCAACGCGAAATAAAAGAAAGATTTTGATCATTCACGTAAATCTCATTTGGTTTCCATGGAAGAAGATAAAGATTAAATCTATATACCTTGAATTCGAGATCTTCAGAAAAAAAACTCAATCGCAGATTCGCAGTCGTCTCGTCGGAGAAGAAGACGTAACTAGTTCTCTGTTTCCCGCTTTTCTACTTCTTTTAATTTCCAACTGCTTAAAACAAAAAAAAATCAAAATGCAAAATCGTAAATATATAGCAATCCGATTGGGCCCATTATAAGTCCTTAATGGGCCTATGTTCAGGTCTTCTCTCTCGTTTCACCAGTCACTGATTTTTGCTGTCTTTTGGTAAAATCAGAAAGCTGAGAGAAACTAAAGAAAACAAATTCAGTAAAGGAAAAAAAACCCTAACAGTCCAAACCAAAAAGTTTTCTTCTTCCATAATTTGAGCCAAAAGCGCACAGGTGAGAAACGAGAATCGGATCGGCTGAAGCAGTTCCGATAGTGAATCAATGGCTTATGCGTCACGCATCATCAATCATTCCAAGAAGGTAATTGTTTCTCGATTACATTTTTCTCAGATCATTTTGCATATTTTTATGTTCTTCAGCGATCGAGTATTGATATTACGAAATTAGGTTTTGCACATTCTTTCTACGTTGAGGATTATCTGAATTGGGTTTGAATAATGTTTCTGCTTTTATAGATTCAATTGAATTGTAATAATCTAGAAATTTTGTTTTTACTCACGAGCAATGTGCTGAATTAGCTAGCTTGAGAGCTTTATGAATCTATCTATGATCATTTTTGATTTATGTATCAGCTTGCTTCTGAGAGATGGCCACTTGATGTTTTTGTAATTTTAACAGTTGAGTTTACTGCGCCGTGAGCATGCTGCAACAGTCCGCTATTTCTCGAACACTAATCGAGCTCCTCTGAACAGAGAAGGTAATGTTATCCTCTTGAGGTAGAAAATTTTCCAATTGTACTTTTGTATCGTTCTATGGTTAGTTTCTGTGAGACTCTCTGCTTGTTGCTTCAGCTTTGTTTTTTTTTTTTTTTGCTATGGTCTTCAGATACTTTCAATGCCCGTTTTGGTTATTCCCCACTGGAAAGGATTTCCACATGTAGCATTGGCA
The DNA here is from genome assembly GCA_019202795.1 of Arabidopsis thaliana x Arabidopsis arenosa. NCBI lineage: Eukaryota > Viridiplantae > Streptophyta > Magnoliopsida > Brassicales > Brassicaceae > Arabidopsis > Arabidopsis thaliana x Arabidopsis arenosa. The sequence continues at coordinate 18,901,639 of CM032918.1, read as the reverse complement.
CTGTAAGTTTGTTGCTGTTTCTCTGTAGCTGTGTCTCTTCTCATTGAATCATGTTGACTAGTTTAGCAAAAACCTTAAGAGTCTTACGTGGCCTTGATGTCGTTTATTCCATTATGTAGGTACCAGTATGCGGTTTTTCAACTACGAGAACAATTCTAAGCAGTGCAATGGGAAGGCCAATATTTGGAAAAGAATTTTCATGGTTCAGTCTCATTCTCTTACTCTATGTGGCGGATGTGCTTTAGTCTTAGCTGCCTCCTTGTGTAGATTCTTTTTATTCTTGACTTTAAGCTTATTTTTTCTGCATACTAGTTCGATGCAATCAGCTAGAGGAATTTCATCGGGTTCAGGTAGGCAGCTTTTTCTCCCAGACCTTTAAATTTGTTTTATGAGCTTTTGTTCACTTTACTCTCGTAGTTTCCACCTTGCTCTTACATACATATTCACCGACTCCATTTTAGCTAAGGATAATCTGTTTTGCATTGCCATTCATCTGGCTTTACGTGAGCAATATCAGATTTAATGACTTTCCTTGAAGAAGTTTGTTCCTTGGATACACTAATTCTGTATCTGGATAACGGTATAAGGGCTTTAGTTCAAAATCCCTGCTAAGACAGTTGCATAGTGCTTAAACAATTGTGTAACTTGAGAATGCTAAATTGTATGAGCTTTACATTGGTTCCTTTTACCTAGAATTTCTGAAATTGTGTTTCAGATCTGCCTCCTCATCAAGAGATCGGGATGCCTTCTCTCTCGCCAACAATGACTGAGGCATGGACCTTTATTTACCTCTTAATCGAAACTTATGTTCGTTTATCTTTACGTTCTAATAAGGGAACTGTTTTCCCAATTTTCAGGGTAACATTGCCAGGTGGCTGAAAAAAGAAGGTGATAAAGTTGCTCCTGGGGAAGTACTCTGTGAAGTTGAAACTGTAATGTCAATCTAGATTGATTCTCATCTCCGTATTTTTATTTTCATGTTTTGGAAATATCTCTAACTAGGTTATGTTCTGTAGGACAAAGCAACTGTCGAAATGGAATGCATGGAAGAGGGCTATCTCGCCAAGATTGTAAAGGCGGAGGGTTCAAAAGAAATTCAAGTCGGCGAGGTATGAAAATTGTCTGGTTAGTTATGTATTATCATGATTTCTCATGGGACTTCTGGTATTGATATTAGGATCCACAGTCCATTTGTGGAAATGTTAAATGGAATTATTTGGATCATGTCAAATTTCTTTTAGCTTCAAGTAGGTAATTGCTATTACAGTTGAAGATGAAGAGGACATTGGAAAGTTCAAAGATTACACCCCATCATCTACTGCTGATGCCGCACCTCCTAAAGCAGAACCAACTCCTGCCCCACCAAAGGAAGAGAAGGTTGAACAGCCATCATCGCCTCCTGAACCGAAGGCTTCCAAGCCTAGCTCACCTCCCACAGGAGATCGTGTTTTTGCTAGTCCTCTTGCAAGAAAATTGGCTGAAGATAATAATGTTAGTATCACATTGTTCTAATCTTCTTTATCACATTCTCTTCTTTTTTTTCTTAATCTTCCTGGTTAATTTTTCTTCTCTGTTACTTTAAAAAACATCAGGTGCCTCTCACAAACATCAAAGGCACAGGTCCTGAAGGGCGGATAGTGAAGGCAGATATCGATGAGTACTTAGGTATAAGTAACTCCTTGACTCTTCCTTTCCTTTCTTTTTTTTTCAGACCTTTCTTGCATCTCTTGACATTTATCACTTATCCTTGTGTCCTAATAAATCTTTCAATGGTGAAGCTTCATGTGGTAAAGGAGCTACTGCGAAGCCATCTAAGTCAACTGATTCTAAGGCCCCAGCTTTGGACTATGTTGACATCCCTCATTCTCAGATACGAAAGGTAAAACCTATATAACCCTTGGAGCATTGTTAAGCCAGTTTCAATAGGTTCAAGGATTCCGAAACCTTGTTAACTTTTTTATTTTCACAGGTCACAGCCTCACGTTTGGCATTCTCAAAGCAAACTATCCCTCACTATTACTTAACCGTCGATACTTGTGTTGACAAACTTATGGGGTAAGTATAAAGTTTTGAATGATGTATTTTGAGTCGCTGTCAATGGGTAAGCTAGACCAAGTGATTTGTATATGCAGTCTGAGGAGTCAGCTTAATTCATTCCAAGAGGCTTCTGGTGGGAAGCGGATATCTGTCAATGATCTTGTTGTTAAGGTACATTTTACTTGTGTATACTTTACATGCAAGCCAACAAAATCTTCTAAAATATCCTACTGTCGTCATGCGTTTTAGGCTGCTGCATTAGCTCTCAGAAAAGTTCCTCAGTGCAACAGTTCATGGACTGACGATAACATCCGCCAGTAAGTACATCGACAATATTTTGAATATGAATGGGGGTAGCAAGCATCGTAACCTTTCTCTATAGGTTTAAAAATGTGAACATCAACGTCGCAGTGCAGACAGAAAACGGGCTGTATGTCCCTGTTGTGAAGGTTTGTGCAAAATAATGTTTAACCATTCGTTGTAGCACAAACTTGAGATTGCTGAATTATATCAATTTCTTGATTCCAGGATGCAGACAAGAAGGGTCTGTCCACAATTGGAGAAGAAGTTCGGTTATTGGCTCAAAAAGCAAAAGAGAACAGCTTAAAGCCAGAAGATTATGAGGTGAGAGAATTCATTATCTTACTCGCTAATCATATCTTTCAATAAACATGCTAATAGTCTCGTTTTCTCAGGGAGGAACATTTACGGTCTCTAACTTGGGAGGACCTTTTGGCATAAAGCAATTTTGTGCAGTCGTTAATCCACCTCAAGCCGCCATTCTAGCAGTTGGATCTGGTATGCTGTTTCTCTCTCACTGCAGAACCGAGTTTGTTACTACCTTACCAAATATCCAATAATTGATTCATGTTGTGTCTGATTCTTAAAAAACAGCTGGAAAGAGAGTTGTCCCTGGTAACGGAGCAGATCAATTCAACATTGCTTCTTACATGCCTGTTACACTGAGCTGTGACCATCGCGTAGTAGACGGTAATCCGGTTCTTTTATCATCATTGATTCATTCATCATCATTGTATAAATCTAATCTTCTTCTTACTGCAGGTGCCATTGGAGCAGAGTGGTTGAAAGCATTTAAGGGATACATCGAGAACCCCGAATCTATGTTGCTCTAAAAGAGAACCAACCACGCATTGGAACAACACATCAAAGCTCGTAAGAGTCTCTGATCTCGCATTTCTCTGTACCAATTAGTTTTCTTTGTTTTCATACTTTAAAAATCTCGGTTTCTTTCGGTTTTTTTAAAGATTTTTGTTTCTCTGAATAAATATGGGGCGGGGGATAAATCTCGGTATTCAGCATTTCTAATGTAAACTGGATTTTAGGATATTATTTGCTGGTTCTGGTTACTTGTTCATGGAGGGCGATGTAATAAACCCCACTGTATTTATTTTGTGAACTACCCCATATGGATGGGATGGGTTTGGTAACCATACTTGATACAAGTGGATTGATTTGAGTGAGTGAGTTTCGTAATCTCTATTTTTTAAAATTGCCCAAAACAACATTCTTACACTATCTTCAACATTTGAATGACAAAAGAGTCCATCCAATCCAATAATAGAGTGGTGTTGTTGTTGTTGTCAACAAACTGTTTGTATTCAAAGTCACTGGATTTATCAATTGCATGTGGTATAGCAGAAACAAATTAATGTTGCGATTTGCCTCAATAACGAGCAAAGGGAAAAAAAATCAATGTTGCGATTGTTCCGATACATATCGTTTTTCCGAGTATTGTTGCTTGAGATCATAAATGCAAAACAAAATCCTAAAATTTCAGCTGAAACCAAAGTTGAGGGGTTATCCATAACATTAAAAGTTTAAAAGTTTAAAAGTTAAGGGTTTTAAGATAGATCTACTCAAAAGTTCGAGGACCTTTTTTGAGAGTTCTCGAAATCAAAACATTCTAGGATTTTTTTTTGGTATCTCATAGTTATTTTTATGATTTATTTATCAATAATATTTGTACACATACTATTTTTTCTTGATTAATTTCTTCAGTTATGTGTAATTAACAGAATTATTTACACGTTCACTTAAAGCCCAAACAAATTATAATATCATATCCTCAATTTCTTTTTTCTTCTTTTTCCAGTGCTATGGATAAATTGTGAGTTTTTTAATTTTTATTGCCTTTTTCAGCGTCAAAATCCATTAAAAATATCTTTTTTCAGCCATTATTATATTTTCAAAAAATCTATAAAAATCTTCAGCTAACTTCGTCGAAAACGAAATAAACAAATAAATAAATATAACAAAATCGAGAAGAACAAAAAAAACAAACGTTTGGCAACGAAAGCAAGAATCTCTCTTCCCGTCGGTCACGGTCGCGAATCTCTCAGGCAATCTCTCTTTCTCTTTCTCTTTCCCAGGCAAGCTCGTTTGAACAACTTTTCTGGTGATTTTTTGTCCCTTTCTCGTTTGATTTTACTTGGAAAAATTCGTCCTTTTTCTCTCAGGATCAATAGGTTTTGTTCTTGATTGCTTTCTTGTCCTCAGACGTCTAGGGTTTATGTTAATTCCTTCTTTTTTTCATCTTCTATATCGGATCATCATAATTTTTGGATATCGGGAAATGTAGGTTCTCTGAGATTTCTCCTGAATTTATTCCTTCTTATTAGTATCCTCAGATTTTAATTTGAAATTCCTCTGCTTGACATTGGTTGCTGCATTTGAAAAATCTGTATTAAAAAAAAAAACTCAGCTTTGTCTTTCTTACATTCAAAAAGTTTCTGCCTTTCATATTTGTCTGAGTCAAATCTGTATTTTTTTTATGATTTTGATGTTCAGGTTACTTGGTGAGAGGAAGTTTAATCGAGTTCTTTCGCCATGAATTCGAGTAAGTTCACAAATTGTCCATTTCTCTTCTTGTTGGACTCAGCTTTGCATTATTTGGTGTTTATCTCCTACTGTTTGTGAATGTTGGAATATGTTGTTAGCAGATTTAGAGGAACAAAGGAAAGGAAAGTATATTCTAATTCGTGATGGTGAGGACTCTGAGTTAGGACATTTCTATAAGCCCCTTCCTTGCTTTGGTTGTGGAATCGGATGGTTCTCGTGAGTAGACACACTCACTCACTCTTTTGGCTTCTTGTTATTGTGGATATATTGTCTTGCTGAAGCAGATTCTTTTTACCTGTTTATGCTAGGTTTCTTCTTGGATTCATCTTCCCATTTGCGTGGTACGTTGCTACATTTCTATATTTGACAAACTATTACCGTAGAGATCCTCGGGAAAGATCTGGTCTTGCTGCCTCTGCTATAGCTGTGAGTTATCGGATCCAAATGCTTTCTCCTCAAATATCTCTGTAAAAGAGGATTTACCAACTTATCTGTTTTGCTTCAAAATTGTATGCAGGCTTTGATATTCTCTGTTGCACTTGTGATCACCGTGCTTGTGCTTGTTTTCTCGGCTCGCTAGAGTTTTGTTACACTTTGCATATTCTTTCTGAGTTTCAAAGGAAAACAACTTCAAAGGTCTGTTTCCACAACAAGTAAACCGATATTTTGATGAAGAGAATATCGGTTTCGGAGAGAAGGTACTGCTAGTCCTTTTAGAATCAAAATTTGGTTTGCTTTGTACATAAGTCAGTGTATACTTTTAAACAATTGAAATGAGATATATATATATATATATATAACTCTTGGATATATATGTAGTTTCAGGCTTGTATTTCAAGCCAGACAAGAACCCTAGCCAAGGTTATGTCTGGTTCTTATCTTCCTTCGTCAAAGTCTTTTCTGTTTTTCTTTTCTTATTGAAACAGAAAAAGGAATGGAATAAAGGGAAGAAGCTTTGACGATTAGGATTTGTATTGCTTCTTATGTCTAGTGTTATTTAAATCATCATCTCATCATCAGCATCATCAGCATCATCATTTACTTCATAAAAACTGCACCTTGGAACATCACATCCAGAGATTGCAGAAAGTGTCGAGTCTTTTAAAGGACCATAACCGACGACGATAATAGTGCAAACCAAACCATATGGTGAATAAGATTGATCTTGAAAAGACAAACACATGAGATTTCTGAAACAACTTTACATGAGAGTTTAAAAACTTGCAATTTCTGTCCTCCTAATACACTCTCATCTCTAATCTCCACTCTAATAAATGGCCTCAAATGAACAAAAGAGTTAATGTCAATCCGGAAATGGTTAGAAACTCAATTTGTGTCTTTCAAGCTGAAGAGCTGCTTTCTCTTGAAAACCAAGAAGACAACAACGAGGACCTGCAACATTGCTATCAACCCAACAAAGACTAGTCCCACCGTCTTCCCTTTGTTAAAACCACCGCTTTTCGATTTCTCCGGAGGCCGAGGAGGAGGAGGAAGCCGCCGTGGCAGGTTCTTTTGGGGAGGGGACGGAGGGGGTTGTGACCTCAGTGGTGGTTGTGGTGGCGGCGGAGAAGACAGAGGCTTAATCATATCCGTGACTGGAGGAGGTGGTGGAGCAATGCCTGTATCGACGCTCACATTGACAGGTGGTGGCGGTGGTGGTGGTGGAGGAGGAGGAGGCGGCGGCGGTGGTGGTGGAGGTGGTGGAGGCGGAGGAGATTGTGGGATGAAAGGTGGGTCTTGTGATTGGACGAAGAGGAAACTATGAATGGTGAAAAACAGAGCGAGAATCAAAATATTGAGGCTCCGAGATCTGAAGAGAGATTGAAGAAAACCCATTTTTGATGAGATTGAATCAAAAAACGGTCTTCTTTGTCTTCGTCACCGAATGTGGCATCTGTAGAAAAAAGACATAACCTTCTTCTCTGTTTTGTAGGACAATTGCAAGTCTCCGTTTGAATCCAGATTTTGTGACAAATTGAATTCAAAAGAGTCTCCAAAGAAAAAGAAAATGGATGTCACGATTGGAGGAACAGTTTGACCTAAGAAAAACTTTGAGAGAGGGTAAAATTTCCCCGGGAAAACTCAGAGAGGGAATAACGGACTAAGGCTAAATATGGTGAAGATAAAAGTTAGTTAATTTTCCGGTTAGAAAAAGGTTTAGATTTTGCAAGTTAGTTATATAACTTATAAGAGCATACACATCGCTATATGTTTGCAAGGGGTGTTAGTATTAAAAAACTCAAAAAAAATACAAACAGTGATTACAAGTTGAGATTCGAGTGTATGTTTACAAGTTGTTGCGGAGGAGTGTATCGCCACGTGGCTGTTTGTGAATGGGTTGCAATTTTGGAAAAGGGGAAAACAAATTCATTTCTCATTATCAAAAATGCCGAACCACTCAGACCAAAGCACGTGGCACTTACTATTCCATTAATTTCGATTTTTTTTAATGTTAACATCCAAGACACATATGTCCCGCTGTGTATGCTCTAACTCTCACAAATTGTTTTATATTTAATATAAAAAAAACTGTTCATTTGTTATATCCCAACAAACTCCTTCCATGGAAGAAGTTAATTATTTTACTAAGAACCTTGCAATTTTTAAATATACGATTTTTTAACTTATTAAGATCTTTTAATTTTTTTGATAAAGATCTTTTAATTTTCTTTCAATTTTTACCATGTGATAAACAATAGCATAATTAGTAAACCCAAGAATTCACCTACAAATCATATAATATAAGCATTGGCATAGAAAACAAAGAAAGAGCAAAATGCAGAGATGAAAAATGTTTTAACGCTCCTTTGCAATCTCAGAGAACTGAACAAGAGACTTTTTTTCTAGCCGATGAAATTACAAAGACGAGACTAAAATCTAATGTTTTCTGAAGTCTGATATGGTCTTTTTTCCATGTACATGTATTTAGGGTAAAAAAAAAAAAAAGAGATCATTTCCATTGCTTGATTATGCACATCAACTTTCATCTGAAAGTGTCATCTTTCCAACAAAACGAGTATCTAGCGCGACCCTGAAACAATAAAGCTCAAGATATAATCGACTTAATGATGATGCTCATATACCATGTCCTTTCACTCATCATCAGTTATGGCTTAGATTTTGTTTAAACTTCCACAATTGAAGAAACCAGAAAGCTAAGTTGAAGTTCAATAGGTGAGAACACATCACATCAAAGTTTTGTAGATTATCTTAACCAGAGAAGAAAGAAAGTAACAGAAAAATATAATGTGCTTACACAGTTTGAGAATTATGAAGTCTTCAGTTTTAGCCCCATGCCATGGAACAAGCATAGTTAACCACCAGTTTACCATCAAATCCAAAGTTCTACACATACCAAACCACACCATGTAAGCAAAAAGAAGATAATCCAAAGGGTACTTATACAAACAGAGATTCTGTGGATTACATTATATAGATCAATGACTGATTCATCAGGGTTTGGCGAGAAAGCACTATTCACATAGACAAACTTACAAACAAAAGAGCAATGTCAGACCGATTATCGCATTCTAAACGATTCAAATACAAATAGAGAAGAAGCTGTGTTTTGTTTACCAAAGAGTCAGAATGAAGCTGTCTTCTTAGAAAGTCAATCACTTTAGCAAATTTATCAGTCCCCGGAATCTATTTACACCAACATTCACAACACACAAAGATCAATTAGTATTTTGTACCAAACATCAACACTCAAATTCATCAAACTAAAACATGAGAAGAATTGATAAAAGGAAAGAAACCCTAATTTGCGTGGAAGATAGTACCTTGAACTTAGATTGTTTGAGTATAGGAGCACCTCCAGTAGCTCTTAGATGAACAACAACTGTCAGAGAAATATAAACCCTAGAAAATATCAAAACCAAGTCCTACGAGAAAATCTTCAACAGATATACGTAATTGAATCGATTGATTCATGGATTCCGTCGATACGATTGTCGAATTTCATGGATTAATCGAAGACTAACCTTTCCGAACAGAGCCCGGGGACGACGACTCCATCGCCATTGATGGTTTGTTTACGTAACTCAAGAAGACGACGTTACTCTGTTTTTCTCGTCTATTTGGAGAAAAACAATTGAGCCTACGTTTTGGGCTTTTAAAGCCCATATTAGATTGGCTTTTTTTTTCTTTCTTTTTTTTTTCGTCGAACACCATTTTATTAAGTAATCGGGCGGAGACTTTCTTCTAGAGAGAGCCAATCCGGAGCCGATGTGCTTACATGGGAGAATAAGGAACCTCGTGCTCTTGCCTTTTTTGCGAGGCAATCGGCACGGACATTGTTACAACGAGGAATAAATCTAATAGAGAAAGAAGGGAAAGAAAGCTTCAAAAGCTTAAAATGTTGCAATTCTACTGCTAAAGTAGGCCAATCAGACGGGTTATGCAAAATGGTAATTAGCTCGGAGCAGTCAGTGGCGAAGCCAAAACTCGTCTTCGAATCTGAGATGAGGCATTCCATTGCCCAAAGAAGGGTTTCGAATTCGGCTTGCAGAGGTGATAGTCCCCGACGAGAACTTTTCAATCCCAGCAAGATAGGGGTTTCATTATCCATAACAATCCACCCGTGCCCACTGAGAGTGTCTGTGGCATGCCAAGAAGCATCAATTTGGCATTCAGATGGAGCGTCTCCTGTGAATGTAGGATCAAGAGGGATCCTCACTAATTCAACGAGGGGTTCCTCCTTAGTATTTGCCGCCTTCCAATCTTTCGCCTCTTGAAAGGCATGATCTAGCGTATTTTGAGGAGATACTCGAATATTTTCGAAAATGAAGCTATTTCGAGCCTTCCATAGATACCAAAGTATCCATGGGAAAAAATACCCAATTTCCTCTCCATTCATCATTCCTTTTGCTCTCCAGAACAAAAAGTCCAAATTTGCAAAAAGAGACTGACTAGGGAAGCAGAAAGGTAATGATGGGATCGGTGACAAAGCCCAAGTTTGAAGCGCTGGTGGGCATTCAAAAAGGAGGTGATTGATTGTTTCTTCCTCAGCGCCACATCTTGGGCAGTGCTTCTTCTTACCGATGTGCCGGTAGAATAAGGTATGGTTTGTTGCCAAACAACCTGATAAACATTGCCACACGAAATGCTTAAGCTTTCGTGTAGTTTTTAACTTCCATACTTGTGCCAAAAGGGGAGTGATCCCCGGTCCCTGAAAAGGGTGGTCACAAGTAGGGCGAGAGAGTTCCCGCGCAGCCCAGTACCCTGATTTAACTGAATAATTGCCTGATTTTGTTCCGTTCCAGCTATAGCCATCGCTTAAATAGGAGCGACTTGGTCGGATACCTAGAATTAACGGAATATCCGAAGGGTCGATCAGGGCATGAATTCTGTCAAGTTTCCAAAGTTTCGAAATAGGGTCAATCAAATGGTCCACATAAAGATGTGGATCTCTCTCGGCCGAAATGCCTTTGGCAGGGCGGGCCGGAATGTCAGGAATCCATGGGTCTAACCAAACCCTGGTGTTCATCCTTGAACCGATAGTCCTTCTTAATCCCGAGGTAAGGAGGGGTTTTGATGCCATAATACTCCGCCATCCATAAGAGGGCCTATTAGATTTCTTTATCTCAAGTGGGTCACTATATCGATAGTACCTTCCCCGGAGGACACGACTAAGGAGGGAGTTCGGGAATTTGATTAGGCGCCATAACTGCTTTGCAAGAAGGGCCAGGTTAAACTCCTCTAATGTTCGGAAGCCTAAGCCCCCTTCGGATAGTTGGGTACAAAGTTTATCCCAGGCAATCCAATGGATTCCTTTACTGTCAGCTCTTGTCTTCCACCAAAAATCCGCAATAGCACTTTTTAGTTTTGAGATGATGGCTTTAGGTAGGAGGAAGCACGACATAACATATGTCGGAAGGGCTTGAGCTACTGATTTTATAAGAATCTCTTTCCCACCCTTGGAAAGGAATTTGGCCGACCAAGTATTTAGTCGGCTATGGAGGCGGTCTCGGACAAAAGCGAAGACTTGGGTTTTTGAGCCGTGAACTTTTTCCGGAAGGCCCAAATAAGTACCCATTCCACCCTCGTTGGAAATCCCAAGGGTTCTCTTTATGGTACTCCGAGTTTGGTTATCAACGTCTTTGCCGAACATCACCGAGGATTTTCGGATATTAGATTGGCTTTTAAATAAACAATTTTCTAAAGGATATAATGCGGAACGAATAAATAAAACACAAGATTCTAATTTCATATCGGGTCTGATTGGTAACCAAAAGCTGTACAAATTTTTTAGCTGTTAGCTGGAGCTGTAAACTTTACCGGAATAGTGCAAAGCTGTATGAAAGAGCTGTACAAGAAAGCTGTACAAAAAAACTGAGAGTAAAACTATTTATAACGCTTTTGATAAAGTTTTTGTGATTGGTAACTGTCAAAGTTGTATGTTTTGTTACCAATCAAACCCATCAATTTTTTCTATTAGCTTAATGATCTGACACAAAATTTAGACGCTATAAGATAAATAAAATAATAATGAGAATAACAATTTTATTAAGTACTTGAACTATCATTTTCTTTGTCTCTATCTATCAACTTGTGGCATATGAAAGAAGAAAAGAAAAGACAAAATCAATAATTGTACAGATAGAGATGAATTTGGAATTTGGACTAATCAACCAACAAACAGCAACAACAACTATTTTGTTGTCTTGATCTATCCAAAGTTAATGCATCTTATATATTGTAACCTAAATGTTGTTGTTGGATCTTTCTAAATGCAGCAATTATTGAAATTGCAAGTTAGGTCTAATGTCACACGTGGAATAACTTACATTATTGGGACTAACTAATTATTCTCGAGTATTGTTTATCTAATAACGATTTAACTTTAACAATATTGGGTCAATAAGATAATATTTTTTCTGTATGAAAGAAACATAAAAACATAAAAAAGAGAGTAAAAAGAAGACGGAGAGAAGGCGAGGCCAAAGAGATGTAGTTGATACGACGCCGTGTCGTCTTTCAGACAAAAAGCTGCAAGTCCAGTGACTGACAACAATCATCTTCTTTGGCATCCAACAAAACATTCTTCTTTTTCTTTGTCATTTCTCGAGTTGTGCATTTTCCACATTTTCACATTTCCCTCTTTTTCTTTAGAAAATACTCCATCGTTTAAATACTAGTATTTTCGTCAATTATTATAACAATTTCATCTACTTCTATATCATTTTTGTTGTTATAAAATCACTAAAATTATCATTAAAATAATTTAAACCCATCAAAAAAGTTGAAAATAATTAATCGTCTCACATTTTCGTCAAGGCTAATTTTTCAGTAATATACTTGTGTAAAAGTAAAACTCTTAGTTCTCATGCTTAAGGAGTAAACCCTTTATATAAAGAATTTTAAAATTTTTAAGAGAAATTCCTAAAAATAGCCCTAAAACAAGTTTTATTGACAATAATAGCACACACTCCATAAACTTCCAAAAATAGCACTAGTTAACTTACTATTAGTGTTTTTGTTCTTAAAATTTTATCACTAGTTTTTTTCCAATAATACCATAATTTTTATATAAAAGCTATTCAACAAAATAAATTAGAAATAAATTTAAAATATTATATTTGGGTTCTCTATTTCCAATTTAGGGTATATATTTCCACAATTTAAAAGAGATTTTAATTCATTTTAATATTAGTTTATGGTATTATATTTGGGTTCCCTATTTCCAATTTAGGGTATATATTTCCACCATTTAAAAGAAATTTTTATTTTAATATTAGTTTGTGGTATTATATTTGGGTTCCCTATTTCTAAATTAGGGTATATATTTCCACTATTTAAAAACAATTTTGATTCAATTTAATATTAGATTAATGTATGCTCTCTTTTTTATTTCCTATCTTATATTTTCATTAAGTTAAATTGAAGTTTATGGTGTTATTTGTGGAACTTTTCAAATGAGGTGCTATTTTTGGAAAAAACAACTTTTTTGGGGCTTTTTGTGTCAATCTCCCAATTTTTAATAGTTAATTATAAAGTCCATCGGTCATTCTGTGAAAGAAAATAATGGAGCAAATTTGTTATCCTTCGTTTTCCAAATTTCTCGAGCTTATGGAGCCCACAGGTGACGTGGTGTGGGGAAGTAAGATTATTACTGTATAGGGATCGGGAAAAAGAAGGGTTCACACGTGTGCACGCGCGACAACCACAAGACATGAACTGGCCACCCGTCACGTGCGGGATAAAGTCGTATCCACTTGTTTTGGTCTGGCCACGTGGCCTCTCCTTATTCGTTTTCTCTCCTGTCTCTTTCATTTTTTCAAACAATTTCCCATTTTCATTTAACTCAAAAACCATCGCTATATCAGATATATGTTTGTTCGTAAATCGGAATACGCAACGCACCATATAATAGTTTTAAACGTAAATTTGTGGTGCCCAATGGTGACAATGAAATGAGCTGTGCAGAATAAACAGTTTAAGTAGCATAGTGCAGTTAAACTATAGCGGTTCAATAAAAAAAAATGTATCATACAAAATAAATATGGTTAGTGTAAAAAAAACGATACAAAATAATGTTTCAATGGAAAAAAAAATATGTAGCTTAGGATTAAATGTTTGAATGATAAATATAACAAATATAGTACAGATAAAATAATTATCAAATTTTAACTATTTTTCTCTTTTTCTAGTAATGACGACGTGTGGATTTACCGTAGTGACTACTCCAAAAAAGACGAAAGTCTTCGCTATCGACTCTTCCATGTTAGAGGACGCCACCAGAGATTCGCGGTAGAAGATCTCGTAGCTCAACAACATTTTGGGTCGTTGTGGTCACGACGGAAATTACCATAGGTAAGAAGGGTCTTTTGTTTGAGATGAAGGTGATTAACTATAAATCTTCGGATCTTAGCAGACGGTCGTGGATCTTTGATTTTGTGGGAACGCCTAAGCCTTCCTCATTCTTTAGCTGCCACGATTTGCATTCACCGAACCAGATGAAAGAGGTATTGTTTCGGAGGAGGATGAGGGAGCGGTTTCGGTTGTCTGGTGTTAGATCTGAGTTTGGCGTTTTGCTTGGTATGGGATTCGTCAACGGAGGAGCCAGCTTGTCGGAGGGGGATCTGTTCGGGAGACATGTTGCGAGTTTGGCGGTTCATCGGAGTTGGCTCGGAGAAGGGAACGCAAATTCCGGTCAAAGAGCTCGATGCCTTCGTTCTGATCACCGCGATTGAGTGGGTCTTGTATTCGTCAGAACTCCAGGTCGTCTTCTGCTTCTGGAAACCACTAGATTCCGATCTCGACGACAGTTTCCGTAGACCTAATGTCTTCACATTTTTTGTAATTGTGGACATTTGTGTTGACTAGGTCTAAACCCATTTTGAGACGGTTCATTAATGAAATTAGGTTTTTTTAAAAAAATTATTTCATCTGATTTTCGATCTGACAAGATTAGTTATTGGTCCAAAACGATGAGTGGTTTTTTGGTAATAAAACAAAAAAAGCTCCAAACCCAATAGCAAATTTTCCACCATGCACTATTCTTCAACATATGCACATTTAGACCTATATATAGATATCTTAAAAGTTTTTTTTTTGTTGATCTGGAAAGAAGTTGTATCAATGCAAATTATGCAATTACCTAATACATGTAAAACTTAATTATAAAATGTTTGATCAGTATGATCTATGTAAACAAACTAGTGATATCTATGCAACATTAAAATCCGTTATATTATATTTTTGATGTCATAAAAACTCGACATGAATCACATGATATTCGTAATTTCGTATCAAAACCAAACCAATCGTTTAGTTTTGGTCCGCTACAACATCTAAGCTTCTTCTTCTTCTTCTTCTTCTTTTAGTAATACCTCTACATTACATAATCACATAGCTATGTAGTTTCCAATGGGTTAAGGCCAGATGGCCCAGATCGGTGAGTGCATGAGAATGACGAGACGTCGTGCATGCATGGTTGTTATGGGACATGGTATGCCCTTCCCTCTTTATTATCAGATATACGTAAATGTATGACATAGTTTTACATATGATACGTAGCTGTCTAATTGCTTTTATTGATTGATATGTTCACCAACTTCTTGCTTATACTGCCCACCTGGAAGTTAAAAAATAAATTTATGTTTATCATATAATATTTTTTTAATTGAATTGTTAGCTATTCAAAAGTTTAAGAATCAATTATGGATTTGCTACTATTTTCGTGGCATTTATGCATTTTGCCATTTTGTCTAAAATTTTATAGATTTACTCTTTTTTATGTTATAAAAATATGATTTAATATGTGTTTCAACCGTTATATATATATAAGTTTTGTCAGTTTCATTTGTTCTTATGATTTAATATTTGTTATAAAATAGGGAAATTTGCAACTATAACCTAAAAAAATTTATAAATTAACAAACTAACCTATAAAAAAAACCTAACAATATAACATACATATAATATATATTATTACAATTGTATCCTCACCACTAACACCACTAACCACCATCACAACCACCACCGTCGCTGGACAACCACCGCCGCCGTCGCCGGAACCACCACCACCGTCGCCGGAACCACCGCCGCTGTCGCCGGAACCACCGCCGCCGTCGCCGGAACCACCGCCGCCGTCGCCGGAACCACCGCCGCCGTCGCCGGAACCACCGCCGCCGTGCCGGAACCACCACCGTCGCCGGAACTACCACCACCGCCACCGCCGGAACTACCACCGCCGCCGCCGCCGGAACTACCACCACCGCCGTCGCCGGAACCATCACCGCCGTCGCCGGAACCACCACTGCTGCCGTCGTCGGAATCACCGCCGCCGTCGTCGTCGGAACCATCACCACCCTCTAAGGTCATTTTATCTACCCTTTAAGTTACTTACTTAATAATTACATATATAGAGCTATATTCTTAATTTTTGTATGAAAAAGTGTTATTCTTGCAAATCACCCTATAAAATATGTATTTTAGCAACAAAAATTAATCATAAATATGAACATTTTTAAATGTTCAAAATTGCAAAATCCGTAATAACCTCTTCGAACATTATTTGCAATTTAACCTCAACGGAAACATCGTAAGTAAAATTTATTGTACCATGTCATCGGATAAACTAATTTGATATTCTTGGCCCTGTTGGTCTAGGCCAGGGATCGATTCTCCCCAGACGCAGAATTGCTCAGCTTTATCCCTTTGGCCACATGGGTATGGGCCCATTGTTTACGGCCCATTTGAAAACCTGGGGGGACCCTACCCGTGGGATACCCTCTCCCCAGGGATTAGTCCTGGACCCCTCCATAGGTCTGGGGATTTACCCTGAGTTAACAAAAAAAAAAAAAAAAAGTCAGATATCGTATCATATCTATACTATTAATTGGGAAGCACTCAAACATAAATAACCTTATAAAGTGTAAAGTATTACAAAAATGCCATTAGTTTTAGTTTTAAAATAAATTCATTAAATATACAATAGTAATTACAAAATAATATATTTAAATAAAAAATAATAAAATTCTTTAAAGTACTTATTAGTTTCCAAAAAATTAAACTCACTTTCTCTCTCTTATTAATTATGGACGAAAATTTTAAAAAAAATTCTAAAAAATTGCTAACCAATGAGAATTGAAAAACTAAGATTTGATATCCAACTAAAATTTTATCTAAACCAATCCTAATAAACTATTCTATATCAAAAATAAAAAGAAAAATAATACCATTTTAATTCAAAATTAAAAACACTATAGTTTAAATTTTTTTATCAATGGAAGACTTTAAGATTGAATTTGAAATTTCGTAAAAAAATTAAATACAAATATTTAAGACTCAGTTTTGTTATAATATTTTCACAAATTTTGAAATATAAAACAAAATTTTATTTCACAATTTCAAAAAAAAAAAACGATATTGGGCATTCATTTAGAGCAAGTTTCGAAAATATCTAAACAATAGATTGTACATATTAATTTCAAAATATTTTGTGTTTTCTTTTTTTTCTTCTCAACCGGATCTTCCTTAAACCAATCCATAATATATTGCACACAGTTTTCGAAATAATGTGAACTAATTATATTTTTTGCATTCAAAACAAATTATGCAGCAATAGCATATCCCTTTTATAGATATATCTCAAATTTTAATTTTAGTCCAAAAAATCGAATTAATTATGATTAAACATTGAAAAGAAAAATATGCAAAATTTAGCTAGAAACATTAATAAATTTGTTAAAATATATTTATAACTTTAACAGCATACATATTAATCCGCAAAACTCACAGTATATATTGTAATATTGTATGGTATTTAAACGTAAGCAAACAAGACTTTGGAACATAATTTTAATGGAATAAAATGGAAATAGAAATTACGAGACGAGATAGAAGGGGAACATATATTAAAAATCAAACTAAATACCCAACTGGTATGAGTTCGGGTTATGAGCACTATATAAAATAAATTTGTTTACACATAACCATGTACATACTTTTTTTTTTTATTATTTACATACGTTTTCAGTTACACATACTCTATTTATGACAGATATGGGACCGTAATATTTTTATTTTACGTGTACGTGACAGGTTATGGGACAAAGAATTTATGACAGATACCGGACATGATATGTTTCATGTTTCAAAATAGTTACGCCTTGCTAATATACATGAAATAACCCAAACTAAAACCGAATTCATATCCTATTTAACATATGTAATCAAACTGTTAGAACTGTTTTGATTAGTTAAGAAAATAAAAATGTAACACTATTTAACTTTTGCAACTAAATTAGTCTGGATCTTAAAATATAATTATGCACGCAACTGAATTTTTTGTTCATTAATCTAACTTTATAATATTTATATTATTACGAAGTTCACTAATACAACAAAATATTTTATATTTTTAAAATCTATATAACAATTTCTATAAAAATATTTCTACATGTACGTGGATCCAGATCTAATACACTAAAATATATATCATAAAACAACAAAATAATCTATATTGAATTAATTTTTGTTAAAAAAATTTTAAAAATATGAAATCCCGCACGTACGTGCGGGTCATGATCTAGTATGGGGTAACATAACATTTTATTATTTTTATATGTTTAAAATACGCGTGAAATCAATATCTATTTATATGACATTTCCACTAAAATTCACTTTGCAAATAACCTTATGAGTCACAACAATTAACTGTAGTACTTTTTTCTAAATTTATTTCATTGTTTCGAGTGTTAGTTAGCTCTCTAAATTTTGTCGAACCGGGATCATAATGGATCCCAACAATTTTTAGCATACGCAGATTCTCTATACGCCACCGCCACACTTAAAAATGAACTTATGATGACTAACAAATAAAACTGACTAGTTTTCGTTGGTTTGATATGTTGAGTACGTAAATCTAATTAGGATCCATAATTTAAAGAAACTACATGATTAGTTATGACTTGTGAAAATTATCACTGATTATTTATGGTAATTCGTTTTGTTTTTTAATTAAACCATGTTGCTCCCTTTAAATAGGATTTTTTCTGTTCATGGCTACGGATTATCCCTTTTTCTTTTCTTAATTGTTTTATACTTTAACAAAGTGTACTTATCAAAATAAAAATATTTTAATAGCTTTATTAAGTGTGTCGTATCATACTGCTATGATGATTAGGCTATTATTAAACCTTTATTACTTATGTACATATACGATGAATTCATATTTGGATTCCAAGTTATATTAATTTAAGATGCATTAGTATAGGAATCGTTTGTTAAATTATTAGTACACACATGGTAGGTTAGTTTTCGAATATTATGGAAAAGAAAGCGTGTGATGTATAGTTGTATACAAGATTTATCATGCGTACAAAGGGTGTAATTTGGATTTTTGAAAGATCAGAAAATTATCATGCGTATAATCCAAATGTAATCTTTAAAGTCGCAATTCGGACAAAAACAAGCCAATGAAATCCAGAAAACAATAGAAAATATATAAAACGTTAGTAAAAAAGAGAATCAAATTATTGGATACTCTTGTCCATGACATTTGAGACCATGTCTCTTTCACTCTTGTCCCCTATCTTATTGATGATCATAATTAGTATTTAGTAACATCAAATCAAATATACTCTACTTTCCTTTTTCTAAAGTTGCGTCAAGGAAAGTAAAAACAACAGAAGCATTGGTAACTGAATTCCAAATTGGCGGAGATTGTGTATATAAGTGCAGTTACTCGTTAACTAAGTGGTTCGTGAGATTGAAATGGGTCTATATTTTTTCAAAAATAAACTCCAAATTGTTTTTTTTTCTCTGTTTTCATTGACCAGTGGTCTTCTACCACATCACACGATACTGAATATCAAAGATATCGGTGAACTGATACGGATCAAGCCCAAATATATGGTTTATTAAAAAATTATTTTTGAGCTACTGATATTGAAAATAAGTCACCAGTATACATGGTCTAAGTGCCGTTACTCGTTAATTAAGTGGTTCGTGAGATTGAAATGGGTCTATATTTTTTCGCATATGAACTCCATATTGTTTTTGGCAAAATAAACATATATCAATGATATCACCACCATTAGAAATTTATATAAACATAACTCTATATTGTTTTTGATTGGTCTGTATAATTCAAGAAAACAAAATTGATAAAAAGAAAAAAATAGATGAAAATAGAAAGCATAATTTATGAATGGGTGGATCCCATCAGGTGACATGATAAAAAAAAATTCAACTTCCCTTTGCTGTCCAAATTGAAGACAGGTTAGAAAATCTGCCTTTTGCTTTTTTAATTTTCAACTCATCTTCAATGATTTTCTCTGGCGCTTCTTGATTTCAAAGTTGTAATTAATTTAGTAATTAACTAAATCAAAAACTATAATCAAGAGCTGACCAAATCTAATTAGTAATACAAAACTCACAATTTACTTACTACAAGTAAAACACTAATAAGAGTCTATAACATATCACCAAAACCAAGTAATTAATTATTATAATCATCTTGAAATTATACGATTAGTGTTCAAGCGAGTTGTTTCGTAAACCGGAAGCTCTTCTCGATACCTATCGATTCCAATCGCCGACAAATTATCCAACTCGAACAAATCAGAGCTTGTGCAACTCAACGCATCATCGTCATCGTCGTCTTCGCCGGAGATTTCGACGACGTCTTTATTCTTCTTCTGATAAGTTCTTAGAAGTTCTTTAGCTGCTTCGATTACACGACGATTCTCTTCCATGACTCGGATCTCTAGAGTATCAAAGTTTTGATGATGATGACGAGTGGATTCATATTCACGTTTGTTGTTCTTGTTGTTGTTGTACTTGGAGGAGGAGTCTTCGTCGAAGATGACGTTAACGGGACAAAACCGTACGGATCTTTTTGATTTTTCGCTAGACGATGGAGTCTTGCTCAAGCAAGATCTGGAGAATGATGATGCAGAGGAGCATGTGGTGGTTGATGTCACCGCGGTGGCGGAAGTGACGGTGGTGTTGATTTTGTTAAGCTTTTTAGTGTTTCCGGCGCCGGTAAAAATGGAGTTAAGGAAAGTAGCGAGACGACCACCGGGAGAGATGGGTTGTTTAACTTTCTTCAAATCGCTATAAATCTTCAAAGCTTTAGATTTCGTTTTGAGAAAGCTTCCATGTTCTTGTTTACTGTTAAGTCGGTGGTTCTGAGGAGATCGTTCGAATCTCTCGACGGTGGTTCGAATCGGTTTAGGATGAGAAATCGCCGGTGAGGATTTAGATCGTCTGTAGAAAGAATCAGACTCTGAAGAAGAGAAACCGCTTGAGTCAGAGGAGCTAGAGCTCGAATGTTTGAAGAAAACAGGTTCTATGGTTTTAACATTCTTGGATCTGTTAAAATCGTCGCGGCGGTTAGCAGAAACACGAGTCTCCTCGTCGCGGTTTTGATGTTTGGTTTTTCTCATGGAGTTGGTAGAGGAATCGTCGATGGAGCGGTAGATTTGGTCGAGGAGAGAGGAGGAGAAAGAAGGATGACGGTGGTCACGGCGGTTACGGAGACGGTGGTGGTCTATTGGTTTGTTATAGTTATCCCAAGGATCCATGTGAAGAAGAAGGAAGTGATGATTCTTTATAGAGGAAGAAGGGAATGATAGTGTTGGGAATCTGGTGAAGAAGAGGATGCGAATGATGAAGAGAGAGAGAAGAGGCACGCTTTGTTGTTTCTTCTGATTGCTTTGCTTTGAGAGAGATGAGAGTAGTGTGTGTGTATGAGGAAGAAGAAGAAGGAGGATGAAGAAAGTGAAGGGGTCTTTGTTATTTTATTTTCTTTTAGTTAAATATTTAGGTGGAGGAATTTGGGTGCCAGACTAGAATTATAAAGTTGTTGGCAACATTATTTATATATTTTTTATTCTGTCAGAACTATGTTTAATTCTTTAATTTGCTCAATATATGTAGCTTTGTGGGAAAATAAATTATTTTCCACATTTTTGTTTCCAGAAAAGTCAAAAGCACAAAAATAAAAGGGGGATTTTTAGAAATATACTAAATATAATAAGAAATTTTAAAATTACACCCAATTTTATAGTAATTTGAAAACTACTATTTTTTTGTTAAAAATTGACCAAAATACCCTTTACAATAGTTTAAGTATTATTTAAATATTAATTTTAAATTATAAAAATTAAATCTAAAACTAATTTTTATCGATATATTTTAAATTTTTAATTAAAAACGTAATTAATTTTTTAATAATAAAACATAATGAAAAAATATTTAAAAAGTATTTACAATGGTTACTTTAATCTTAATATAAAATTTTGAATTAAAAAAAAAAAAATTGTTGATAATATTATTTATATTCATAATTTATTAAAAAAAAGAAGTAATTTAAAATTATATAATTTATAATAAATAAAATAATAATTTACATTTTTTCCTCCATATTTTTCTGTAGACTTATTTTATTTTATGTTGATTTATTAACAAAATAGAATTTTTTAACTAACGACTTGTTTTTTACTTCTGTTGACTTAATTTTTTGCATCTTCGATTTTTTTTAAAACAGTCGACTTATGTTTTGGCTCGTTGATTTATAACATAGTCGATTTTTTTAACTATTGACTTAATATTTTTGTTCGTCGATTTATAACTTTTTTATGTCGACTTGTTTATTCATGATAGACTTACTTCATTTTACGTTGACTTATTAATAGGGTCAATTTTTTTAACTGACGACTTATATTTCATTTCCGTCGACTAAATTTATTTTCTATCGACTTCTTTTAAAACAGTCGACTTATATTTTTTGTTGATTGGTTTTTTACATAGACGACTTTTTAAACTGTTGACTTATTTATTATTATTGTTGATTTTATAATTTATTTCGTTGACTTATTTATTCTTGGAAGATTTATTATATTTTCGTTGATTTATTAATAAAGTAGACTTTTTGAACTGTCGACTTATATTTTATTTTAATCGACTTAATTTTTTTTTCTATCGACTTATATTAAAACAGTCGATTTATATTTTGGTTCATTGATATTTTACATTGTGGACTTTTTGAACTACTGATTTTTTTTAAAAAATTAGATAATTATTATTTGGCTATAATTTTCAAATAATAATTTAATAATTCCAACGATTTAATTTAAGTTATATAATTATATTTGTAATTACTATGAAAGAAATATATTGTATTTAAATAACCATAAATCTAGATAATATTTTATTATATATTTAAAATTTATAAATTTATTTTAATTTAGTTTTTTCGTACCTATATACTTTAATATATAATTATTTTCTTAATTTAAAACAAATTAAGAAAATACTAATCATTATCTAAATCTTAACTAAATAAAAAAACAAATCTAAAAGAAAATTTATCGGGATCACACGATCTAGGAGGTTTAATAACTGATTGTTTGATTATGTTCCAGGCTAGGTTGAACATAGAAATTAAAATTTTAGTTAATTTAAAAATAAATTAATAAATATTTAGTTTACGATGACGACGTGTAACAATAAATTCCCTGTTTTCTTGGGAAGTTACGTTCGAGATTTTGTATGTGATTGTTATTAAAACAATAAAGTGTTGCTTTCGTTGACATTATTTTCTTTTCCAATTGAGTCCATAGACGGTAAACTGTGAATGATTGTTCTAAGTTCGAATCAAATTAATGCATAGTTGATGATGGAGGCGACACAGTGGTGAGAGAGCCGGGCGTCGTTGAAGATAATCGACTTCTGAGTTTTTTTTTTGTTTTTTATATTATCTGACTTAAATATATCATTATCTAAAATAATTAAAAACAAAATATCTATAACAAAAAAAACGAAAAATGTGGTAAACAAATTTTCTCTAAAATATTTTGAGTATCTGTTTTTTTTCTAAATATGAACAAATTTAATTTTAATATAAAAATAATATAGTTTATATAACTAATTAATCAATTTATTTTATTTTTATTTTCTGATTTTTTTATTAGTGATTAAGGGCAAAAACGTCATTTTAGGAACCAAATAAGGTATGGTTCAAATATTTGAAAATTACAGTGCACTTTTCAAATTTCTATTAACATACAAGGTACCCCTTCAAATTATTTCAAAATAAAACATGTGCAATTTTAAGTAATTTTTAATTTTTTAGGTATACAGAAGAAAAAAAATGTTGACGAAAAATTGTTTAATTAAGCAAAAAAATGTTAATATATATATAATAAAAAAATTATGCGAGAAATTTTTTCGTGTTTTTTTTTGTATTTTTCTAATTAAAAAATGTACAACTCACGAATAAATTACGAAATTTAGATCCAAGTTAAGTAAGTAACACTAGTATAAACAATTAGTAATTACTTAAAAAATAAAATACAACTAGTTATTTAACTTGTTATAACTTAGTTATAGTTATAGTTTGGTTGCTTCCTATTTTAAAAACATAATGACTTATATGTTTCTCTATTTTTGTAAGAGAAAAAAATCTTAATGGATGTTTATGTCTCTTGACAAGTCTTTCTTTTTAAAATCAAGTAATCAACAAAGAACCAAACTAAACAAAAGTTGTACGTGTAATTTAATAACAAGAAAGAAACATAAATTGTTGATTCATAACAGCAAATCCAATATTGATACTTGGGTCCATTACAGCTTTTCCTTTCTTAAATTTATATATTCGTACGTACTGTTGATTAGTATTAAATACTGGAATTAGTAATTACACAACATTTACTAGTAATTCGATACATATTTGTAGAACTCAACGACATCAAAGTTACCATTGACATTACTTTTAAGAATTTTGGATTTCTGAACAAATTTATATTTTGTTCTCGAACCTCTTTTCTGCTACAATTTTTTTCATGATATTGTATAGTAGTTGAAAGTTTGAAGTTAGCTCCAATAAACTATATGATTACATTACACATTTCAAAAAAAAATTGATGTAAATTTCTACAAAATTGTAGGCTGTCTTGGATACAATGAAATCGGAAGCAATTTGTCAAACTTTGAAGAAAAAAGCTAGGGCAAAGGGACAAAAAAGTAAGAAAGAATATATTTAGAAACCCTAGGACTATTATAGATATAGGATTTGCTTTAAGATTTTACATAAGTGGGCAACAAAAAAAAATGTAAATGCTGTGATGTGAAACAAAAATGGGTAAAAGAAAGACTTTAGACTTTAGAGAATGAATAGTCAAGTAATGCGGCTAAGAGGCTCAATCACATAATTTGACCTAACACCAACACCCAAACACTTCTCATGAACAGAAATTATGTTGCAACCCACTACCTTGCTACACCGTTTTATTGCAATCTTTACTTTTTTAAAAGTTTAATATTTATTATATTAATGTTGTCATTTAATATACATTTTTGTTTAGTACTACTGAAATAGATACTAATTGACCATGATGAATCTAAACTAATTTATAAAATTTTGCAAAGAACATGATATTTTGTCATTTTCAATCGTTAACTATAGTCGAATTCACAGTGACAAGACTCGAATATTAATTTGGTGATATTTCAACTACTTAACCACCATGATTTAATTTGATATATATGCATATTCATATTAATCTTGGATAGATTAATCAATTTTGCTGGATATTTTCAAAGGACGGATATGCCAATGGTTTTTTTTAATACAAGGGACTCCTAGTAACTTATTTTTAGACTGAACTGACTCAATTTCGAATAGTTGATTTGATTGGTATAGCTTATATGATTATATCCCTATTTATTCTTAAAAAGGCGAGACAAAAAGTTAATTATTTCCGCGAAAGTAAATTATTGATTTTCACCACATGAACATACTTTAAATCATTCTATGTTCCCCAATTTATTTTCATCTTTATCGTTCCCTTTTCTTATGTTATTCTCTTAAACAAGCCATAATTACTCTTAACATCGAGTCAGAGACTAATTGATAATTATTGAATTTACCACATCAAGTCGTACTTGATATATGGAGAGCTCCACGAGTCTCTGTTAAAGAGTAATTATATATGCCTCATTTTTAGGACAAGTATAAGGAAGTAAGTATATGTCAATCTAACGTGTATTTTATTACTCAGTCTTTCGCATGTGATTATAACACCTAAAGGTATTTAAATACAGTTAGCTAACAGAAATACCTTTAGCCGCAATCTCTTTTGTAAATATAGTATGTCCGACCCCAATCTTTAATATATTTATTTTTTAAAATAATGAAAAATAAATAATACTTTGAATTATGATACACCTTGCATGCGTTACGCGTATTCGTACTGTTTTGCTTATAAAAATAAAGTAAATTATTATACAAATTTATCGACAATTTGTAATTACTTTTTTTTTTCTGATTGAGATAACTTTTTAGATTAAAATAAGTGGAAAATGGAAACAATATTAATTAAGGGTTAATGAAACTATGAAAGCATGTTCAAAAAGTTAAATGGTGCTCATTTGCTAAATGATTACTCTCGTGGGTTATAAGTATTAATAAGATATAGTTTTTTTTCTTCCGTTTTTTCATTGGGGCTGACAAAAATTTGAAGATATCGTTTACAAGTCATCAGTTGATAACCTTAATGTTTTAAGTGATATTTACAAATAACATAATCAATAAGACCATATATATTAGAATTTTAAAATTAATGACTCAATAACATGAGATTTTTTATTTGAAGATAGATAATTCCAAATGTTTGATTGAATATACACCCCCGTTTTGTATATAGAGAGTCAAATGAGAAAATTGTTGTGTAATAAATTGCAAAAATATAATTTAGATGTGTACGAGATGTTTGGTCATTAAATCCGACAGTTAACGTGTAAAGTGAGAAAGCTAAGAAATTAGAGACACACACATCCAAAATAAATTAGAAATACTTAAAAGGAAATGGGAAATTGATAAGTTTTTTTAAAAAGATTTACTAGTTATTCTGTTTAAAAAACAAAAATAACCATTTCTGGCAAATTTTTGGAAAATTCATTCAAATAAATTAGCTAATATAAAATGATCGTCCCTTCGAATCCACGAAACTTCCCACTCATAACACCTTCTTTTTTAACCGGACCCATCATCGTACACTTTTGCTGTTCTTTACTTTTACAACATTAATTAACTTATTATATAAATTCGTATTCCTGTCTTTGATCAAACGAAATCATATCATAAGATATGTCCTTAACGTATACGAGTAACGTAAACATGCTTAGAAAACTATAACTTCATTTTCATATCTAGCATAAATATATCTCTTAATAAACTAAAAATTTCATCAAATTTCCTCTATAAGTCTATGCTATATATATATATGTTTATCTATATATAATCTATCTCCATATTTGCTGGAAACAAACAAAATTCTGAGTCGCAGAGCTTGCACGCATGTGTAGACTGCAGTTATAAGAAAATGACAGCTTCTCATCAAAACCATATCGAGTTTTTGTGCATGCAGTAAAAGGAGATTCCATTTTATTCAACTTGATCATAGAGAAATTATAAAAATTCGTAAGAAAATTTCAGCAAGTATAAGGGTTTAGGATTTTGGATTTTTAAGAGTTAGGGGTCTTTAATTCCCAAATCAATGATGACACTTTCTAGCAACTTAAAGATAGAATTAAATAAATACAATGTGTATGTACTTAATTTTTCCATTTTAAGCTAAGTTTCATTAAGGAAGATAGGGGTCAAGTAGAGCCTAATTTCCCATCATTATCTCCTAAAAAAATACTTCATTATTTAAAGATTATGCCACCTAATCTAATTATAAAACCCCCTAATTGATGAACCCTAGTCTATAGGCCTCTCAAACTATTTTGAGTAAAATATAATTTATAAACTCAAGATACTCTGCTGTGAAATCCTTGCTTTCAAGTCTAATTAATGTTAGCTTTGACTCCTATAATCCTATCACATGTTATTAAAAACAAAGAAAACGATCAATGAACATTGGTGGAAGATGAAAACAAAAAGAGTATTAGTTACTCCAAATCACTCAAAGGCAAGTAAGTAGTTAGAAGTCCATAGAGAGAAATCATTTATCAAAAGGGTAAAAGAGAGGTAACAAATAGGCAGGCACTTGATTAAGATTCTATACCATTTTCTTAAACTAACTCCTAATTTTCTATAAATGTCAACAACACCATCAATTAGATTCTTCTTGGCATGTTGTCACAATCATTTAGTGTGAAATAATTTACAAAATGAAACCAAAGTAATCAAGAAGATAATCAAACTCATTTTCAAACGTTGTTAAGTTAAAAAGTGGTTCATATTCTTAGTGCAGAAGAAAGTTGGGTCAAGCTCAAGAACCAATGTTCCTTTATGAAAATCCGGGAGAGTATGAAAGAAATGTTTTGGGGATCCCAAGAAAAGAAGAAAAGCACACAAAAGAATGACACAGAACTCAAAGAAGAACAATGACAATACAATCTTTTCTACGAAACATCACTTAAAACAACAGTTACTCTCACACCCCAAATCCCCAAAACCCTCTCATGGCGAAAAGAGAAAAAGAACAGGGTATTCCAAAAGAAGCACAACACTAAAACGACCGAGCACATGCATTAAGGTTCTCTTCCTGCTTTTCACAATGATTATGACATAAACCAAAACTAGAGTAAGGCAGGACGGTTTACCTGGTCAAGACTCAAGAGAATTAAACTAAGTTGTGTCTCTGCTGTCAAAGATTTGATACTGAAGCAGCCTGTAGAAGAAACGAGGGTACAAAAGCAGACATAGATTCATAGAAAACTGCGAGAATTGAGAGATTTATGCATTGAATAAAGAAATAAGTAGAGTATGGCCGTTTCACAAGAATAACAAACTATTTTCTTTAGGCTGTTTGTTATGATTCACTCAACAAGTAAACAAGTTAGATTTTGTTCAGAAGTTTGCTGGCCAGTTGAGATGACCAAGCTGCTGTTGCTGATAGGCACCGACTTGAACTGGAGAAGGAGATGGAGCAACCCCAAGCCCAGCGTTGCCACCAAGTCCAAGCCCCATATGGTGTGCATTCGCCATTGGACCAGGCTGTGGCGAATGGAAGACGCCTTGGAACTGCATATGAGACGATTGGACTGGAGCAGAGTTAAAGGATGACAGATAAGCACCGTGAGGTGTTTGTCCAGCCATGTTGTAATAAGCAGGTGACTGAAGGCCCGAAAGATTTTTTGGGTTATGCATCCAGATTTCAGAAGTCTCAGCCTTGAGTCAAAGAAAGAAACCAAATAAGACTTAGATTGGTAAAAGTAAATGGGAAAACCCAAATTGTAAGATAACAGAAACATACTCATGATTACCTGCGGATTAGGGACATATACATTTACGTCTTTATACTTCGTAAGAGATGAATCTTCATATCCTGGAGCATTACCAACTACATTGAGTGAACTAATTTGATACCCATTGGGGTTGTTGAAAGTCCCAAAACCCGTTGGTCCACCTGTGGAGACTTGCTTATATGGCTGGATTCCATATTTGAGTCCATTTGCACTGGGGTGAGAACTGCCTCCAGGCATCAGCACATAGCTATTGCAATTTGAAGGGTGAGCATATGCTGCTGGATTACTAGAGTATCCTTGCATGGGCATTTGGGGGACATAGACCGGAGAGAGGAACTGACGATATGGCATACCATTGGGAAAATGTGAAACATGAACCTGTGGATACATCTGTGCCATCGGCGCCTGTGGCTGTTGCAACATTGGAATTGTAGATGCAGGGGCGTTGTTAAACATGTGCGGATTTAACGATTGCTGCATGGCCAAAGGATAAAACATTATTTTAAATGAAAAGACAGCTACGATACATGCACAGTTCCATTCTTCTCATATCTGTTAAAATCTCTAAATGAATTTAGGGAGACCGCGTATTCAAACTACGTAGGAACATTAACAAAAAGAGAAATCACCTCCTGTGGAGAAGGTAGTCCTTGTCCCCGCACGTTTTCATCCATTGCTTGCCTGAGATACGGCAGGTCATAACCACCTTGAGGATCATAATCCTGTTGGGAATGAAGAGCATATCATGGACCAACACCAAAGCACTAAACAAGTAGTAGATAATATATATGCTACTCCTATAACAGGAAGCCTTTTTGCAACTTCTAAGCATATCTACAATATCAGTTCTAGAAAGTTATGAAAAAGTAAACTCACTGAAAAATTATGCAATTCGAGAGGATCTTGCTGCTGCTTCGGTTCTAGAGCAGTATAAGGGGAATTTCCACTGAGCAATTCAATTTGCGCATATTCATTCAAATTCTGAGATCTAGGAACCTCCTTCTGTTCAGACAATAGTTGCTCTGATGCCATCAATACAGGAGGCGGTGAGCCAGCTCCAGAAGTTCTGACTTCAATATCGAAAGTTCCCACGGTCCAAGTGCCAGAAGTACCATTGGTTGAAGCCTTGGAAGGCGAAGCAGGCAAACTGTCATAGGTATCACCGTGTTTAAGTTCTTGTGAAGAGCATAATACTTTCTCAAGTCCAGATACTGAATTCACTGAAGGATCAAACTCCAGAACAAAGCTACCAAAAGTCAGCTGACAGCGATCAGTCTCTGTGACACGAATGTGATCTGCAATAATGACATTCCGAATTTCACTGATACTAGCATGTGCAATCTTATCCTGCAACTTCACAATTTCTGATTCTGAATTTACAGAAGCGGGAGGGGCATGATGTTTTTTAGGAGTTCCAATAACTCCAGGATTATCTCCAATAGATTTCTGATTAGATTTTAGCTTCCACTGTTTATTCTGATAACCTGCATGAGATAGATGTTAGAAAAGTCAATCAGTATCATGACAAAAACTAGCCTCATGATACTAGTGATTGTTGGTTCCAAGAATAAGTTAAACTAAAACGCATCATCAAATAAATGAAGTGACAACTTTTCCTTAAGCAACTTGGTAAGCATTAATCAAGCAAGAAAAGCAATACAATCCATTACATTCATTAAGATAGGCAGTGAAATTACCTTTTGATAGTACACCAGCTTGTTGTTGTGTTCTAACATATTGGTAGCTTCTATTCCCATGCTGACTGTTCGAAACAGACCTGTGATTGGGCGAAACAGACTCTCGTGCATAAGTTTGATTGCCTTGATCGGTTTTTGAGATTGGGGAAAATGGTCTATATGCTTTTGGAGCTCCATCTTTCCTAATTAAAGACCCCGCCAAAGATCCAGCTGTAGATGAATCTTTAAAAAAAGGTTTTCCATCAAAACCTACACCCCTAACTTCACATCTGATAGCTCCAGCAGCTGATGATCTAGAATCAGGAGATGGTACATGAACTGGATCTGCAGATGATGAATATACACCAAGAACAGAGTCGCTTCCCTCAGAGAGTTCTTTTCTTGTAGAACGACGCGAAGGAACATTACCAGTCTGCCTGGACCTAGTATATGTTGTTGAATTATAACTGTGAGCCCCATATGAGTGATAATCTCCTGAACCACCTGATGAGCTGCCAAACCATAAAACCGATCAATCATATTCAATTTAATTGATTTCAGAATATTATTTCTAATCTTGCCATCTCCTGAGAAGCTTTCAAACTTGTGGGGAAGACCTAACAAGTAAGTATAATAACGCTTTCTAAACTTTCAACAGATCATTGCTACAAAAATTAATGGAAATTTCTGTTTTTTGATATCACTGAAAAAATTAATGGAAATTTAACTAATAGTATCATCTAGATTATGACAACTGACAAGCAGGATCAAGTTCATGATATGAAACATACCCCTTTTTGTTCCCAATGGCAACCTCTCCGCTGATATTTGATCCAGAGAAATGGGCAGAAGTATGCTTCAATTCTTTATTTGCATTCACATTAGACCTGTTGTCTCTAACCACACGAAACTCTCTGCTGGGTCCTGTTGCATGAAACTAACAATCGATTCAGACAGCAGACAACATTTCTAAGTGAAATCAAGCCCATCACACAGATTCAGAAATCATATTAGTGGATAACATGTATCTTATCTCTATTTTTTCTTGACTGGGACCTAATTTTCTAGGTTCAAGCCAGACATACATTATATCTCAATGTGAAAGTTGTGTTTGAGAGAACGGATTAATGACAACTTAAAACTAGTTAAAACAACTTCAGCACAGGGAGAGCAAAAGAAAATGGTAAGCAAATGGACCATCATGATTAGTCACCATTAGCGGGATTCTTAGGAAAGGAATGTCGAGAAGCTGCATTCCTGGGAAAAGCATTCTGATTGTTGGTTCCTCTCCAAACATTATTTTCACCCTGAGTACGAGAATTCACTTCTCTAGAAATCTTTTCAAAAAGTTTTCTTCTCTCAGTTGGCTTCACAAATATTGCTTCCTGAGGCTAAAAAAAGAAAAAAAAATTATATTGGACAGCGACTAACCTCCAAAATAAACTTGAAAGCATAAAGAGAAATAGATCTTTCAAAGCATTACTCAAGAATTCAGTAAACACAGTGAATGTACACAAAAGAAGCCAAAAACTTTGAACCACCAATTGGAAGCAACAAAAAATATCAAATTCCATAACACAGTGAATGTATAATCGGATTCATCACTAAACATAAACAACCCTTAATGCAACAGACGATATAACTAGTGACACAAGTACTATCACTAAGCTTATCATCATCTTATTAATATCTCAAACATATGAGACGTTACCTCTTTCTTCTTGTCTTTTTTTCTCTTAACCTCATGGAATGGATCTGTGCAGCAGAAAAAAAAGGGTTTAGGAAAAGCTCAATTATGATGATAGCCAAAGATAGATAATATATCACATCATTGATTACAACTACTAAACACAGTCCAATAAATCTTGAAGTTTCATTCCATAAGAAGAAGATTGTACGATTCCGTCAAAGAAGAAAGGGAAAGATAGAAACCTTGATATATGAGTTTGTGGACAGCCTCATCAGCGTCCATGTTAGCCTCTTTCAACGCAATTAAGATATCGGCATCAGAGTGATTACCAACAATTTCTTTAATCGAATGGATCATCTTCCTCGTTTTTTCATCAATTCCTATCGCACTACTTCTAGACCCGGTCACCATCTCCGACCACCGGATCGAATAAGCAAAAACAACAGAGCGGATTCAAGATAGTGAGAGCAACACTTAGAATGAATTCGCAGTTAAACCCTAAAAATCAAAAAGGGAATTATAGAGAGGGTTTGGGGAAAATTTTCGGTTCAGAAGCTGCCGCTTAAGAATTCAACACCAAAATGACCATTTTATCCTTTTTCCCGGACGAAGAAAATTAAAAAGATTTTTTATTTTCGTTGCAGTTTCCGAGCTATCCGTTAGTATTTTTTGTGAAGAAGATCAACAGTCAATAATTACTAAAACAAATCCAATTATTAGATTTTAGATGCATTTAAATTTTATTTTATCAACTTTTTTATATAAATGCAGTACAATTTTCCAAAAGAGTAACTCCAAAGATCATTATCCGAAGCTCACATTGAAAATATTAAAAAAAAAAAAAGATCATTATCCGTTTGATGTAAAAAAAACATACTATCATTATTGATTTACTTTTGTACTTTGCTGTGATGAAAACTGTTTTTTTTTTTTCTCTTTTCATTTGATGATTTAAATTTTGAATTTATAAACTTTAATTTGAAATTTAAACCTTACTGTTCATATCTTATAGTAGCATATTTCACTTTTTCATGTTAATTCCTTCACTATCAAATCATTTATGGAGTATACTTGTATAAGCAAAAGATATAAATTTTGTACTTTAGAACTTAGAAGTAGGCCAAAATAAAATAAAATCACATACTCATTATGGTATTCCATAAATTATCAAATCAGAATGAAATGCTGAATAGTATCTATCTATCTAAATTAAATCTAACAAGAAGCAATAAAATTGAGAAGAAAGTCTTTGTTTAGCTTTTTGTTCAAGTAATTTATAACTTTGTTAATAAAGTCTTCTGTTGTTGTTTCTTCGTCTAAAAGCTGCTCCACTTAGTAAATCTATCATCAAAGTCACACGTATTGCTGTTGTATCCGAGCTCTGTTCTGTTCCCACCACAACCTCGCCTGTGTTTCCCCAAACTTGTCTCGGCTACATAACAAACACCCAAACACCACATATAGCCATTTATTTTGTAATCAACATTGTCTCAATTTTCAGAAAGAGAGAGGTATTTAGTATACCTGAATCGAACGCGTCTAAGCTCGCGATTACCATCTGGTAAAGCTCTGATAGTAATATAGATACCAGGCTCATCTTGTTCTACCCATTCACTTTCCATGTCACTTGCGTTACTCACTGAGACCTCCTCAGATCGGTCTACCGAGCTACTTCTAGCAGAACCATCGATTGATGATGTTTCTGTCTTGGTTCCGCTGATGCTAGAGAGCTTTGGTGTTGAAGCAAGAGCAGAAGAGCCTGGAATATTGCTGCGAGGTCGCTCTCTTTCCAGAGGTGGAGTTACAGGACTGTCCTTCGCGGACTGTATTTGTGAGACCTGGCACAACAAGGTTTGTTCCAAGCAATCTAGTTAGGACCTAATTACATACATGACTTTGATTATCGAAGTTTAAAGTTGCAACATTGTATAACTATATAACCCAAAGAGAGATATAACCCAGAAAACTTTGGTTGTGATAGTCAATTAATAGTTTTGTGTGTTCAATAGTGAATAGCATTACCCCATCTTCGGATACAGGAGGAGTTGGAAGCGGCACGCTCTGCTGATTGAACTGCTGCACGTTGTATAACTCCATGACCTTCTCGAAATTCTCCACCCACCATCTTTGAGCTTGCCATTTATTGAACATCTCACGACTGCAAGAAGTAACCATTTGAAAACATTACCATCTAGCCTCGAATAAACAAAAACTCTTTTAGCTTAGCCAAAAAGGGAAACAGGTCTAACGTGTAACACAGAAAACTCAGCATCCGCACAATACAAAACAGCCCCAAGAGATACCAATTCTGGGGCCAAAATATCCATCCTTGACAGCAAAACAACAGAAGCTAGTCTCTGTAATATGAAGTCTTTATTTCAGCAGTTGCATGAAAACTATTGACAAAAGCTCAGGGTCATCTGGACT
Source organism: Arabidopsis thaliana x Arabidopsis arenosa (assembly GCA_019202795.1). NCBI lineage: Eukaryota > Viridiplantae > Streptophyta > Magnoliopsida > Brassicales > Brassicaceae > Arabidopsis > Arabidopsis thaliana x Arabidopsis arenosa. The sequence continues at coordinate 18,867,238 of CM032918.1, read as the reverse complement.
TCAATTGACTCAGCAAAAATACAAGTGTTCCTAGTACAGTAGTCCCACAAATAATATCCTCAACAATTGTACTACTCATGGGTGTTACAAGAAGAAAAAAAAACCTCTATTTCCAAATTCAGAACCTAACATGCCATAACAAGATAGTAAAAGCAGATCAATGGGAAAACACACAGCATCTATTCAGTTCAATATTGGCTAGAAACAATTACCTGAACCGAATCCTCTTTAGATCATTCCCTCCTTGAAGCAGTGACACAAATGTGATGAGAACACCAGGCTCCACTTGCGCAACCCATTCCTTCGCTTCATCCTCCTCCATGAACACTATGGATTCCGTTCGGCCACTCATGGACGTAGGTGTACCTTCTTCACTAGAAAGCCCTTTTAACCTGGACTCCATTTCATTCCCCCAAATCTTTGGAGTTGAGCTTGCAGTCCCAGCTCTCTGGTACGCATAATGAAATCTCCCAGAATCCGACGCAGCATCCGAATCAGCATAGTTTGGATTCTGATTCCGGTTTGATGTCCCAGAACACGGTTTGCAGTTTTTATATGCCCCTGAAGCTTTTACTGCCATGTCTTTTAGCTGATATGAACAGTAATCACATACATACAAAAGTCACATGATTTGACCAAAAATACAGATAAGAGAGTACATGACAATTTAGAGGAATAAATGTTTGAAGAATTAATCAAACTCAACCAAGAAAAGAAATACTACAAGATTAAGACTAAGAGTCAAGTCTCTACCAAACCACGAGTCATGCTTTAACATGTTTTTTTGGTTCTTAGCTCCAAAACAGAAACCAACAAAACCAAACAATCCATGAAAGTGACTCAGCAGAAGGATTAATCTACCTGTGACGTCAGTGATTTAATCGCCTGCTTAGTCCTAGGAGTCCCAATGACTCCGTCTCCTTCATCGTCTTCTCGAGTAGATCCGCCATTGTTGGTGTTAAGCTGCTTCGTGCACGCTATACAAGTCAGCATCTCTCCCTCTCTTTCACACTACACGAACCCTAAAAAATCCTGAGATCAAGCCAGAAGAAACCCAAATCACATTTCAAGCAAAACCCAGATCAAATCTAGAAATTAAAGAAACTTCTAAACCCAAAATGACATTCTTGCACTGTAAGAGGTAAAAAAAGACGTACACTTGCAAGAGCTCCGAGAACACAGAAACGCAGCGATGAAGAGCTCAAATTGAAATATGACCGTTACGCGAGAGACATAAATTAGGGTACACAGATCTGTAGATCAAACCCATAAATTCGCATTAAACTCTCTATCTGTCTCTCTCTGTCTCTCTCTTGCTGCTTCAAGCGACAGAGAGAATGAGTGGGAGATGATAATGTATAAAGTATCGATCTTTCTCTCTCTCACTCTCTGTAGAAACACAAAGCTGAAGAAGAAGAATCTGCGGATTTGGGGAAAAAGTAAAAAAGGATTGAGATTTGGGCTTTTGAGTTCGTTGGACACTGCAAAACACAACACGAAGAGTGTGGTCTACCGTGTTTCTTATTGATCCTCTGTGCCACATGTTCGTTTTCTACATTTGTTTTTTTTTTCTTTAACAACATTTAGTCTTCTCTTAACGCCAAACATCTCTAATCTCTTTGCTTAACTTTATGGTAACAAATAAGAATATTTTTTCCTTAAAATGTGATAAAAGTGTTGAAATGATTACTCTAAAAGTCTAAACGATGACCTATAATGATAGAGCGTGCAACTATGCCTTAACATTTTAATTTCTAAAAGCTTTGATCACTATAGTATTAGTATAATATAAGTTTTATAAACTTGTTCGCCACCTTTTTCTCCTCCTCTTCCTTGAAAGTTTAAGCCTTTTGATTAATTATTATGAGTCTTAGCACAACTTCCACATCATCAAGCAATACATATCATGCCTTCTTAAAAAGTTAATCTAGAGGTTACTTTTGTTTAATATGAAAACTTAATACTTTAAATTTTTATATTTTTAACATAGACTTCTAAGGAATTAATAACTGCTACAAAATTTCAATCGACAAAAACAAAAATAATTTGAAATTTGTTTTGAGATATAATAATCTCTTGGGTTATATAAGCCCAAAGAAGTTTTATAAGAAAAGGCCCAAAAAAAACTTAATGATACGCTCTTGCGTAGGTGATCACACCCTCAGGTCGTAAATATACAACGACGATCTGTTCTTAATTTCCCTCAATTTGCTCATTGCAACAAATCAAAAATATCAAAATCGAAATCAAAATCTCACCTTTGGAGATTTATTGTTGACTCGTTTACCGCGAATCTCTCTTCAATTCGCCGGTAAACCCTAACTCTTGTCGGAAAACCCTAATTCGCCGCGACGGAAATCACCCTACTCGTTTCCTCTTACCATTGGTTGATTTCAGCTTTGTTGAGGTAAATATCATCTTCTCAGGTTTCTATCTCCAGATTCTGATTTCATTGCCTTCAGCTGTACTTTTTCTGGGAAATTTTGGATTCAAATTTTGAGAATTTGATGATTCAGTTGGTTGATTTAGGGTTTCCTTTTGGTACTCTGTCTAGTACAAATTCGTTATGTATTGAAAAATTTCTGCTTTGGATTGCAAAACATTGTCTTGTTTCTTATTTGGTCCCTTTGATGCATTTTTATTAATCTGGTTTTGCGTTTTTCATCAACAGAATATAAATATGGATTTTTTTGGTTTGTCATGTTATTTGTTCTTTAGAGCTGTGATTATGATTTTCGTTGTTTGATTTGATGTATGAAGCCTGCAAAAGTTTGTGTCTTTCGTAACAGTGAATCATGTTCAATGTAACATTTTTCATTACAAAATAGTTGTGGGATTTAACTGCTTGGTTAGGGGAAAGAACAACAATCTGGATATTTGTGCTGGAAAATTGGCTAGCAGTTTACATGTTATAGGCAGTTTTTGGTTGTTGTTCCCATGGCTCACAATCAGAGTTACTTTATCGTTTCAGTTCTGTAGTTCATTGACATTTCATAGCGTACTTTTTTCTTCCGCGGAATTTTCGGAACATTGACGTTACTTCTCTGTATAGGGCTTAGTTGATGAACCCCTAGTAATATGGCTTATTTAAGTAGATCGATGTATGCAATTGACTGTGACATTCTATATAAAAAATATAACAGTTACATTGCATTTAGAAATTTAAAAGAAGTTTTGATGCCAGCATGAATGCGAATTGGAGGCCAGTTTGCATATCAGGCTCATTGTCCTGTGAGACCTGACAAATAAAACATGATATTAAGTCTATTTTGTACAGTTATCTTTATCATCTTATTAAATACTTGGTTTATCGATAAATTCTTTTACTTTTTTTCACTTCAACAGGTTAAAGCTACTATGAAGCCTGTTCTTCACTCGGGCTCTTCATCCAATGGATTTTCACACAGAAGAGTTGAAAAAGAGGCTGGGATGAATAACGCACATCCTTCTGCGGACACTACAGGTTTTGTATATATATTTATAACATGTATATCTTTATTCTGATGTAGCCCCAGCATCATGTTCTTCATTCTCTTGTTTGTTGATATATATGTGAAGAAAACGGTTGGGAAGCTGGAAGTGTGGATACCCTTTCTCACAAGCTGTTAGTGTATTTCACAACTTGTAATATTGGACATCAGGTAGAAGTTCATCTCAAAAATGGATCGGTTTACAGTGGCATATTTCATGCTGCTGATGTGGAGAAGGATTTTGGTAACCTGTTTGTCCCTTTAAGATGTAATATAATATAAGAAGAGGTAACTATTTTTTTATCACTTACAAACTGCTTTGAAACTTTCAGGAATTATTTTGAAAATGGCATGCTTGATGAGGGATTCACGGGGAACCAAATCCCGTTCGCCGCTTGTCAGCAAGCCACCTTCAAAGATACTCATTATCCCTGCTGACGAACTTGTGCAAGTTATAGCTCAGGTGTGTTCTCTTTTCTTGCAGATGGGATTGGGTTTTTATGTGCATGTCAATGCACCAGCATGTTAGAAAGACTACTTGGTGTTTTGACATTGTTATTCTTTTGTCATTGGTCTCTGTGTTAGGACCTTCCTGTATCCAGCAATAGCGTCTCAGATTCTGTTCAGTGCGAGAAACCTTTAGAGCTGTTGACAGACTCTCTGATATCACAGTTTTATAATGTTGATTTGGAAAGAGAGCTGAAACCTTGGGTACCTGATGAAGATGGTCCAGACTGTTCAGATCTGGAGAATGTGTTTGATGATCCTTGGAAGAGGTAGTGATGCTATTCATTAAAGTAGGATATTTACCTTTCTGTTAGGATTTCTATTATCTGATTTAGAAACTATTTTCTCTATTTCGTTTTCCTCAGAGTGTTTACTTTTATGATCTAAGTTAGGAGTGCTTTGGAGGTTGTATCGGGTTAGGCTGAGGGAGACAACATAGTTTTTTCGGCTTCTGTTCTTGTTACTATGATTCTCTTTGAATAATGAGCGTTTTGTGTTTTATTTCGTGATTCTTGACTCTAACAGGTAGCCATATATTTGTTTATCCCAGTTCAATTCCTCCCATTGGTTGGTTAGGATGTTTAAGTGGGCTAAACCGCCTTGCAGTTGGTTAAAACCAATACGGGTTTTGGTGGGATAGGCTGCTAATGCTTAGATATCCTAACCCACCCGCCATATTATTACGGATTGTTCGAGTAGGCCTGCCGTTTCTAAAATTTTCAATTTTCTTTATTTTAAATTTAATTTTTACACATAATCAAATAGAAATACACTAGAATACATTTAATTTTCAAAATAAAATATCATTTTACTTAGTAAATTGGATATAAAAAAGCTTTTACATATATTGGTAATTTCATGCGGGTTAGTTTGAGACCTCTGTCCGCAGTGAGCACTTTTGATCATGTACACTTCCTGGGCTGAAGGACACCTCTCATAACATATCTTATATGTGATGATATCGTAGGGGCTGGAATCAGTTTGAGGTCAATAAGACATTATTTGGAGTAACAAGCACTTTTGATGAGGAACTGTATACCACAAAACTTGAGAGAGGTCCTGGAACGAGGGAGCTAGAAGAGCAAGCCTTGAGGATTGCGAGAGAGATTGTGGGTGAGAATACCCGAGATCTTCACGTAGCAGAGGTGAATTACGGATGTCTTATGTGACACTTGAATTTTTACGTTTCATCATTGTACCATATCTCACCTCTAATGGTATTGCATGCAATCATCTTACACAGGAAAGAGGGCTCCAGCTTAGTGGAAAGTTTGATATTGATGAGGAAACCAAATACTCATCGGTCTGTACGGCTAATAGATTTGATGATACGGGTTATGAAGACGAAGAAGAAGACATATTGTTGGATTGCTGCAACAATTTGACTTTTGGTGACTCTTCTGCTTCTGATGGCAAGAAACCTGCTTCAACTGGCAAGGTCTATGAAGAAACATGGGTATGGTTGAGTTCTTCACTGCTAGTAGTTTCTAGGAGAATCATCGGTGATATTGCCATTTTTTGTCCTTCAGGGTGACAGCCTGCATTTACGGAATAACAAAATTGTAGATCAGAGCTGGTCGAACTCAAATAAGCATACTCACCAGCTTATGTCCGAACAGCCATCCAAAGATTTTCCTGTTGCAGGAAACAATATCAGGTCTTTTTCCTTGGAATATACATTTTTTTGTTCAAAATATCTTTCAATGAACTTCAAGTTTCTGAAACTCATTCTGATAGGAATGAGAGCCAGCTTGGTGAGCAAAGAAAGAGCAAATTCCTAGGGGCTTCCCTTTATAATAAGGTAAAAAGTTAAACTACGCATCTAGTCTTGATTGCATTTGCATAATGGAACATTACATATAACACTGTTCTGTTGACTTATCTGTATTAACGCAGCCATCTGAGGAATCAGTGTCTGGTCTTGAAGGTATGTGCAACTTCAGCTTATCGTATATATCTACTGATCTACTCCCGTTTCATCTTAAATGTTGATACCAATTGAATTTTCAACTAAGTATCTAATTGCTGCCTCAATGAAGATGCACCACCATCTGAGAAGCCAAGTTTTATTGCTGGAAGACTCGGTCTACTCTCTAACAGAGCGAAATCTGAGAGCTCTCCTGGGTGGCCTGGAAGCTCCATTTCTAGAAATTCAGAAAACTCTGCAGCTTCCTCAGCATCAAATCGTCCAATACTATCACCAAGCTCTTCAATTGGTTCTTTATCATCAGAAAAATCCACACTCAACCCAAATGCTAAGGTTTTTTCGCGGTGCTTAGGTTATCATCTAATTTCTCCTTAATACTGTAAGCTTTTACTAACAGGCTTTAGGTCTGATCAGGAATTTAAACTGAACCCCAACGCAAAGAGTTTCAAGCCATCTTCTCCATCAGCTAAAAGCCCTCAATCTCCAGTCCCAGACGGATCATTCTATTATCCTCCTGTTCCACCCATGCCAGGACTACGTATTCGATACGGAGTAACTTTTCTTTATTCTTTATCTAATGATCTAAATCAAGCTTTAATATCTGTTAAGCTATGTTTCTGATTCACAAAGTTGAAAATTGACAGATGGGAGCAGCATTCCCTGGACAACAACACCCAATGATGTATAATAATACAACACAGCTTAGTCCAAATCAAACATATTATTCTCCAAATAGTCCACAGGTTTGTTTATTGCTATAAGAGCCATGACGTTAAAACTCTTTACTCATTCTCTCTATTGAAAGACTGAAATTTGAAATCAATGTTAACAGTACCCACAACAGATGATGGTTACTCAACAGAGACCAGTCTTGTTCATGCCGCCAACGCCATACCAACCGGTTTACTACTTTCCTCATAATTCTTGCTTTGTCTTCTTACAAAAAAAAATGCTCAAAAGAGTTAGATTTTGCTGACACCTTTGATTTTATGGCAGGAGATGCCATACAAAGGAAGAGACTCTTATTAGCTTTTGGCCAAAACCGTGGCTGGTGGTGGTGGCTGGCACAAGGGAAGGTCTCGAATATTCTGATGGAATTAGTTTCATTTAATTCACTTTGTTTTAATTATTTCAAGCACCGAATCTTTTCATTTTTATTTAATTATTTTTAATTTTTAAAATGATGAAATATGGTGTGATGGTTCTTGTGAGAAAAATTGAACACAATTTGATGTGATGGTGATTTAGTTTGTTTAGGTATTAGACTAGATTTTACATTAGATTCTTGCTGATCTCATTTCTTTATTCACTTGTGTCTCTCTATATAAACTTTTAACGTTAAATCTTTAGATGTATGACATATTCTGCGTTAAGTTTTTTTATTTATATAATAAAGCAAATTAGGTAGGAAAAAATACATTTTCTTTTAAGTTAAATATAATTAAAGAAAAATCAACGACTGTAGTTCAATCTTACATATACGTGTTAAAACATGGTAGGGAAAAAGTGGAGTGTGTCTATGATTGGATTCGAAAGCGTGCTGTTAAATTTGGATTTATTAGATTAATAATGGGTTTAGTCTTCTCTCGTCGTCTTGTCTTATTATGCGTATAAAAAAAAGTCATTTACTAATCTTATTGCGGTGAGTTAAGGATCGAGGTTAGGGGAGATTCGAAATATTAACTTTGTCGTGTTTGAAAATATTAATTAGTAAGTCTATAAACATAGGTTAATCAAAATAATTGATTTCTAAGAACTTCTAGATTCTGTTGATGATGATATAATAATAATATTTGAAGTAACACCTGTAACCTCCCTCTTTCGAAGCATGATAGTTACGCATTTCTTTTCTCTAAAGCAAATAAGTGTACGTAGCAAACAAAATTATATCTTCCCCACAATACAAAGACTCATTTTACTTCAATACTCTAGTTAAAAAGAGTCGTTTTATTGAACTAACAAAAGTTATCCAACAAATAGAAATGTTTATGTTGACAAAAAATATAAAAATGTTGCTAGCTATATTAATTCTTTCCTTTGTGGAGTATATTTTTAGTTGTTTTTTGTCTTCCTTATAATTACTATTCAGAGTTGTGGATTAAATGCAGAGAGATACAGCAGAAATTACGATTCATTGGTTTGTGTTGGGGAAGCTGCATCAAGAAATGTGAAAAAGGGCTCTTCGCTTTGCTTTGCTTGACTTGCAATAAATATCAATTACCCCAACTACAAAAAAAATAAAATATTTTAGTTTATTCGCTTAAATGCAATATTGATTGCGCTATAAAGAGATGTTGACAACCTTCCACTTCAACTTTTGCTTTTTAACAAAAAAAAAAACACAGATGTTCTTAAACAAAACAAAACAAAACAAAAAAAAAAAAGACAGAAAAGAAAAAGTACGTTTAGATAATACCTAAAATGTTTAAGAATTCTGCACCTTTTTTTTATATCCTTAAAACACCCTCTATATTTTCGTATAGGAATTGATAAAACATCACTTACTCCTTCGGTTTTATTTTATATGTTGTTTAAGGTTTTTAGCATATACAATCAAATACTATTTACTTTTCTATATTTTTTCTATTTTAAACTATATTTAATTATCTATTTAAAAACAATCCAACCAAGAAAAAAACAAACTACAAAATTTCAGGAGTCAAAAACAATAACATAATAATAAATTTTACGTTAAAAATTGAAAACAACAAATAAAATGAAACAAAAAAATTTTGTTTATACAACACTTATTAAGAAACAGAGGAAATATATGAAACAAAAACAAAGGTGTTTAAACATCTTTGAAATAGATGAAATATTTTCCCTACAAACTACACAAAACAAAACATGTAGTCGACTAGTAGCTGCTGTGATGGATGAAATATTTAAAATATACTGAATTTTAATATTTGATATCACAATTTTAGTAACATATATTTTAGAGGCATTATCAGAACTATCACATTTTGTTTTCAAAAAGACCACAAAATATTTAATAGTTTGTGAAAGAACGACTTTATTTAAAAATGTCAAAAATATTCATTTTTTCTTTGGTACTATTTCTTGTCTTCTATTTTTTCTTCCTAATATTTTAATATCATTTATATATTTAGATATATTTTTTAGCCTTATCTAAATTATACACGTATCACATTTCAAAATTCATATCTATCTTTATTATATTATTTTTTCCATTGTTGCCTACATATTTCTATATAATATTTTTTAATAAAACTAAACATGCGTCACGATTTGACAATTATATGACACTACGTGACACGATTTGATTCGATATATTTAATTTTGAAACATAAACAATATAAATAAAGATAAGAAAAATACCACAAATAGAAATGTCAAAATCTGCAAAAAAAATTTAGAAATGGAAACAACAACTAGTATATTAAAAGGAACTAACTAATAATTGGTGTGTGAATAAATATACATTTGTTGAGAGAAGAAAAAACATAATAAAAAAAAAAGTGAAAAGGAGTCAAGATTAGTCTTTTAAGCCATAGCCAATACCCAATTTGCAGAGACAGAGGAAGAGAGAGGAACGAAAGAAACAACCATGTTCTGAGGAAGGAGACATGCATCATCATCATCATCATCATCATCATCATCATCATCAAGCATCATAATCTTATTACTTAACTTCTCTTTCTCTCCATCTTTTACCAAATCCAAAACACCAAAGGTCTCTCTCTCTCTCTCTCTCTTCTTGCTCGCTTAACTTATTTGGTAGTGTGTATTATGATTTGGTTGCTCAGTTTTTACTAAAAGATTCAATTTTTTGAGTCATGAGAGAAAGAAAATCTTTTTGCTTTCTCTGTTTGCTTGGATCATCAGTAATTCAAAGAGATTTGATGAGCTAATTTTTCTGTTAAAACCCAGAAATTTAACATGGCTTTTGTGTTTGCATGTTCTGTAAGTTTAAGCCATGTTCAAAGTTTAAATCTTCAGAACCCTTTAGATCATTTGAGCAATCTTACTGTGTAATTGAACTTGGAATCTGTGTTTTAGGATGGTTTTTATAATCTTTTTGGTATCATTTCTCTCTTGGATTTGTTGATTTTGTGGATCATGAACAAAATTTTGATGTAATCTTAATATTGATTCATGATTGGACTTGTTGGTTTGGACATTTAGTTTATTGAAGTAAAGATTTGAAGACAATGCAAGTGTTTCAAAGGAAAGAATCATCTTGGGGAAACTCAATAATGCCAACAAATTCAAATATTCAAGGATCTGAATCTTTTAGCTTGACAAAGGATATGATGATGTCTACAACACAATTCCCCGGGACGAAACATTCGGGTTTGCAGCTGCAAGATCAAGATTCAACCTCATCACAATCTACTGAAGAATCAGGCGGCGTGGAAGTTGCAAGCTTTGAAGAACATAACCGTTATGGATGCAGCATTGTTAATACCAATCACTCAGGTTAAACGAATAAACTTATTTGAACATTAGTCGAATTACCGATAACCTTCTTAATTTTGTGGGTTTCTTCTTGTCTTTGGTTGATGCAGGTTACATCGAAAACCCGGGAAAGCCTATTGAAAATTATACTAAGTCAACTACTACCTCGTCGATGGTGTCTCAAGATTCTGTGTTTCCTGCTCCTACTTCTGGTCAAATATCTTGGTCTCTTCAATGTGCTGAAACATCACATTTCAATGGTTTCTTGGCTCCTGAATATGCATCAGCACCAACGGTAATATCCTGTGAAGCCTTGTGCTTTCACAATTCTGAATCGATGTGGCGCATTGATTGGTTGATTGGGAAATCGTTTTGCAGGTGCTGCCACATTTAGAGATGATGGGCTTGGTTTCTTCAAGAGTGCCATTGCCTCATAACATTCAAGAGAATGAACCAATATTTGTCAATGCAAAACAGTATCATGCGATTCTCCGTCGCAGGAAGCACCGTGCTAAACTCGAAGCTCAGAACAAACTCATCAAATGCCGTAAAGTATGAATCTTTTCACTTTCCCATTTTGCCTAAAACACCAAAGAGAGAGGGAACAATAACTCAGAAGACCTTGATGATTTGATGCAATTCAGGAGTGAGTAACAAAGTTTTTTTTTTTTTTTTTCTATAGCCGTACCTTCATGAGTCTCGCCATCTTCATGCTTTAAAGAGAGCTAGAGGCTCCGGTGGACGTTTCCTCAATACAAAGAAGCTTCAAGAATCAGCAAACTCACTGTGTTCTTCTCAAATGGCAAATGGACAGAATTTCTCTATGAGCTCTCGCGGTGGTGGAAGCGGAATCGGGTCTAGTTCGATCACACCGAGCTCCAATTCGAACCGTATCAACATGTTCCAAAACCCGCAGTTCAGATTCTCAGGTTATCCGTCAACACACCATGCCTCAGCTCTCATGTCAGGGACTTGAGGCACCTGAGAAGGATCTTGCTCTGGGAGAACTGCGGCGACTGGTGATGATATATGACGGGAAGTCATCCTTGGCTACTTTTTGTTATCGGTTCTTTACAAAATTTCTTCCTATAAAACTTTGCTTTCATATCCTCTGCAATCTCTCACTCTATATAGAGTGGCTTGAAGAACTTTCAAATCATTGTCAAACTATTTTGTTAATTAAAACTTTCCGATTCTCTGAGAGTACAAATTGCATTACCCTATTACATACAATGAGAGAAGATTAAGAGTCATTAAGAGTAATATACACGCATAGATCCCCTAATGCTCTGGAGACAAACTGGACACTTAGGGTTTAACTCTCGTTCCACGGTTGAAGCACATACCCTGCAACATACTACATGTCCACAGGGAATAAACGCAGGTACTCTCCTTCTTGTCACGCAGATCACACACAATTCTCCATCTGGGATTTCATCTGCATCTTCAGGTTCATCATCGACCACAGGTTCGTTTGGTCTATGTGGCAGGTCTCTCTGATGGTTCCATTGTTTCCATTTATTCCAGGTCCTGAAGATACGAAAGTTAAACAGATTTCAAATCAAAACGTTGCCCAAATCTAAAACCAAATCTGATCTCTCACAACTCCAGTACCTGACAGCAGCATAGCTAAGGATGCCAACAGACACAATGCCCAAGATAACACTGCCAAAGAATATAAAGCTGGTCTGATCCATAAGGTCCTCAATCATCTTGTCCTTGGTCATCTCTGATCTGCAAAGATTATTCAAAAATATTTACATATGAACAGCAATAGAGCCTTTTTGCAACAGTGGACTAAGTATTGTCAAATGATCCAACATATTGAGAAAACGAAAAGAAGAAGATGAAGTAGTAATTTGAGCTAGAATGCAGGCAGATATATAAGTTCGAAAACTATTCAGATAAAATCTCACAAGAAATAAGGAAGATCTTGGCACGATTTGATTTCAGGAACTCCATTATTAAAACTGCAGATGCCAACAGCTGTTATATCTTTCCCAGGAGGTAAAATCTTCTCTATATCAAGCAGACCGACCTTGGAAGAGAAAGGAATACAAAAGTTAGTAAGGAAATGGCCAAGAACAAGTAACCATCAGTAGTCCTCAAAACCAGAAATTTCTTTGAATACACATACTCACAGGATAATCAGGGAACAAAAAGGCTTGAAGAAACGAAGAATTAATAGGCTGCAAGCGATTATACACAGTGGTAAGCGGAAGGGGTTGCCTTGAACCATCCATGTTAACATCGAGAAAACTAGACTGCGATTGTTGATCCTTTCCAACAATGACAAATGGGACCTGCACAAAGCCAAGTTTGATCATGGATAGAGAGCCAAAGTTGAAAGCTCCGAAGCTGATAAAGCACGGAGGGAGGCAGAGTTTACCGTTCTCATAAAATCAGCTCCGTGTTTGCGCATTGATCTCTCCAACATAAACCGGTGACCAGTTGACTGAAACAATCTCTTCCATCCACTATACACATACTGTCAACAACAAAAATGATGACATTAGAAACATACATTTCCCTTCTCAGATCACAGCAGCACCAACTATTGCTAACTTAATCAATCACAACGAAAACCTAACCACGAAGAAATCATTCAACATAAATCAAAATTAGGTCAATGTCAATTGCAATTTGAGAGAAACATAAACACTTAGGGTTTAGGCCAACGTACAGTTTGCGTTCTCTGGATGATAAGAGCTTTATCTCCAGTCTCCGGAGAGATTAACACGTTGTTGTTCTTGTGACTCTCATCTCCGGAAAATTTTGGTTTTACGACTCCGCGAACCACAACGATTTTCTGATCATGGATGGTCCCATGATCGTTAGTCTCAGATTTGTCTTCAGAAACTGGAAGCAGTGATCGGAGGTCGGCAACGGAGACTTCGGGTGCTTCTTTGATCTTGTTCAACGCCGCGTTGGTAGAAGCATACTTGAGAGCAGAACCGACGGCGCTAATAGCTAAGGTCAGTCCGAGGATTGCGCCGTCGAAGGAGAGAGCGATGTCCGTCAATAGATTCAAGAGAGCACGCTCCGGCGAGGACATAGTGGTAATTTCCGAAATTACAACGTTGTAGACACGGACAAGTAAAGAGAAGAGAGACGAGGCTATTATCGGTATTAAAAAATATACATTCGACCGTCGCTCTAATTTGGGTCTTTAATGGGCCTATGCACGAGTGAAATACTAAAACGCAATAAATAAATAGCGTTTACTTAAATTCCATTTATACCCTCAACGTTATTGCAGATTTACAAAGCAAAACCATAAATATCAGATCTAGAGTGAGAGAGAGAGATTAGTCTTTCCGATTCCTCGCCGCCGTTCATCTATACTTTCTCCGATTCGTCACTATACAAACTCCACCGGAACTTCCTCTTTCTTTGCCGGAATCATCACCCCAAGCCGAAGATCCACCACCGGAAACCTCTACTCCTCCAGCCAAAGTCGAAGTAATTTCTCCAATTTTCCCTTTTGCAACATCAAAATTAATTTCTAATGTTTTGCTTTCTGGGTTTTTTCTCTTTGATCTCTATTGTGGGTTTTTTGAGTTTTGGCTTATGGCTGATTCTCTGTCAAATTTCAGAAGAATGAGATTCAGAGTTTAACCTCGGAACACATCAACAACTCTGAGCTAGTTCCTCCTCATATCTTAACAAGCCCTTCTTCTTTCCAAGGTTTTAATTTCTTACATTTTGAGCTTGGTTTTGGGTTTTCGTGAGCATCAAATCATTGCTCTTTGAGCTTGGTTTTGGGTATAGAGACTCATGCATCAAATCATTGCTATTTGAGCTTGGTTTTTGTGATTATTTCGTGAGCTTATGTTGATGTGTCTTTCTAAGACAAGGCTCATGTTCACTTAAAAGTTCTCTACTAATGTACAATCCGCATGTTCACAATTAAATCTAGTTAGAACTTGTTAATCTATAAATGGTATCCTTTGATAATTGTTTCTTCATATTTATTGTTGGTACCAACCAGTGTCTGGCTCTATGTCAAACTTTACACATACCAAGTATGCATTGTTATCTGCTCTTTCCCCTACAAATGCTCTTTTCTCTGTTGTGTTTATCCTAATTCTCTGTTAGCTCACTATATGCTCATTATAGCCAATATTCTAAAAGAAGTCATCTTTAAATTCAAGTAAACAGTTTGAGTTTGTTTTTATGGGTTATCTCCATTTAGGCTTATATTGTTTAAAAATTCTGGAGCAAAATTGGCTTAGTTCATCTTTAGTATAGAATAGCATAGAGATTAGTATCATGAACGGTTATAGAACCACTTAAAGAACGTTTGGTTTCTCTCTCAGATATAGTTCATGTGTCTTCTTTTTGCAAGTTTCAAACATGGTTGTTGTTCGTCCCGCGTTAGGTATTTATCACCTCTTTATGGCTTGTAATCTTGTGTTTTGGAACTTGTTGATGAAGCTAGGTTAGAATCTCCTTTTTCTTTCTTATGTCTGATTCGTGAAGCTCTAATCCTTATTTATTCGATTTATGTTAATTTGTTACTGTTACAAGATGTTTGCTTGTGAGATTCGATTGAAACTTGTGTTTTTGCAATCATCAAATCTGTGTAAGAAAGGTTCTTAATAATTGACTCTGTAGCTTTACTTTTTTTGAGTTTGTTTAGGGATAAAAATGGCTGGAGAAGGTGAAGAAGATGTACCTAGAGATGCTAAGACTGTGAAATCTTTGCTTAAGTCGATGGGTGTAGAAGACTACGAGCCTCGTGTGATACACCAGTTTCTGGAGTTATGGTACCGGTATGTGGTCGAAGTCTTGACAGATGCTCAGGTTTACTCAGAGCATGCTAGCAAATCCAACATTGACTGCGATGATGTGAAGCTCGCTATTCAATCCAAAGTTAATTTCAGCTTCTCACAGCCACCTCCAAGAGAGGTCTGCATTGTTGACGATTCCTTGTTTCTTCTGTTTCACGATATGATTTGGTAGTTGCTATGTGAATCATTAGGGATTTATCACTCTTAGTTATGACTTGTGAACTGTGACCCTCTTGCCACATAAGTTGCATTGCTGAGAACCTTAAATGTTTTCGTCTGTCAAACTCTTGCCGTTTGATTCCTGAATCTTGAAGTTTATGTTTTTGATGTTTGGTTTAGGTTCTGCTAGAGCTTGCTGCAAGCAGGAACAAGATCCCTCTGCCAAAATCGATAGCAGGACCTGGTGTTCCACTCCCACCTGAACAGGACACATTGCTGAGCCCAAATTACCAGCTTGTGATACCGAAGAAGTCAGTTTCCACAGAACCTGAAGAAACCGAAGACGATGAAGAAATGACAGATCCTGGACAGTCCTCTCAAGAACAACAGCAGCAACAACAACAAGCATCAGACCTTCCAAGCCAAACTCCTCAAAGGGTCTCTTTTCCACTCTCTAGAAGACCCAAATAAGTAGATAGACAAAAAGAAAAACTATAATGTTATGTGTCAACAAGTAGAATGTAACAGAATCAAATATCAATGACCAAACTCAGTTTTTGTTTTTGTGGACCATGTGGTATCAAGAAGTAAGTAGAATGTAAGAGCAACCTCATTGAAGGTCTCTTATTTTTAGCTCTTAGCTTTTTCAAAAATTAAAATTTTGTTTTTTCAAAGTTAAGAACTCAATGAAAAGTTAGCCCTAACTAATTTGTAACCATTGGTTCTTAAGAAAAAAAATTCAAATGTTTGCGAAATAATGTCTTTATGTACAAGCAATCATAGAAACAAAAGAAAGCATTAGCTTATGACAGTGAAATTACAGAGAAACTAAACAAAGAATGATTCACTAACAGAGGAAGGAGGAGATAAGCTTTCTCTTGGAAGCTGCCATGAGTAGAACAGAGGAAACTTCGGTTGGTTGAGTCGTTGGAATCTGCTCCATGGCTTCTCAAGGTTGCAGATTCCTACGGATCATACTCTCTTTCCGCAGTGGCGACAGTTCCACAAATCGGGATCAAAATCACAATCACCATCATCAAGACAATGATCACCAGAGCTCAGCCTGAAGCTGCTTCGTCATCACAGTCCCGGCACCAACTCCTCCGCAGCCTTGCATTACTTGTAGTTAAAACAAAAACAAAATAATAAAATCTGTAGAGGACAAATTAAACCATCGATTATCCAATTATACATTTTAACTTTCAAAACGACAAAACCATTAATCATTCCTACGTATTGCTCCGGTTATGGATCAAATTGAACAATGCATACATAAACGAAGATAAATCTCTTTGTAACAGCATGTACTAAACATATGTTTCAATGTCATTTTTATCATCAAAAAAAATGTTATATAGAGAGGGCTACCAGAGATAAGGGAACGAGAACAGTGGCCATTATGAATGTGTAGATTCTCAGCAAATGAACAACCTCTAAGAACAGATAAACTGGGAATCATGAGGGCACAGATGATCAGAGAATTGTGAAGTGAGAGGTAAACGTACAATGAAACGATGATGGCAGCAATGATAAGAGTGTGGCGTCTCGACAAACACAGGGGTATATCACTAAAAATGATTGATAACATGCATATCCAGAAGATGGCACACAAGGCACCCACGATTGATAACATGCATATCCAGAACAATTAGAGTCTGTTCATGATGTCACAAAGCCAAAGCTCATGAAAAGTCAGAAACCTAAGAATCAGCTAAAAATCAATTAAGAGCCTTGCATTGAGGATGATCTAAGAGAATCAAATATTATTGACCAGAGTCAGTTTTTGTAGAGCATATGAGCATATATATACACTGTTGTGTGGGAATCAACAATACCAAAGGTACAACAAATCTTCTGAAGCATTACTATATATGCAACTATAGTATATATACATGAACAAAGAGAATCTGTTAGCTTCCCCAGCCAACCATGGTACCAGCAGCTGCACGGTGAGGGCGTGAAAACGCAAGCCCTCGATCATACATTCGTTGAATCTCTTCTCTGTATTCAGTCAGAGACTTGTCAGGTATGGCTGGAGTCAGCTCCACCACATCTCCCATCTTCAGCTTGCATTTCAGATCACTTACAGGTGTCTGGTTTAGTCTTGGCCTTAGCTCTTCCTTTGCCGGGATGATGTACATTGACCATCTCGAGCTCCCTGGTCCTGCTCTGCTTAACAGGTCCGAGACTGTGGAATTCGCGGGAAACTCTTGCACAGTCATCTGCATTTTGGGGTTTATCAAATTATAACTCCAAGCAAAGAATCATCCTCAATGGGAAGAATTTGAAGGAGATTTATAATAACTAACCTTCTCATTTTCGATTACAATGACATAGACTGGTCCTTCTTGGTTACCATTAGGCTTATATGAAAACGGACAGTCTTCAGCGTGAGACGGGAAACTGCACAAAGGCTCGGAAGAGCAGATCGAGGATCTATCTTTGCTCATTGTTTCGAAATGCCAGGTCACGACCCATCTTGCCCATTCAACCATCTGAAGCACAAATGATGAATGCTTGCAGTCACCTTCCTTGTATCTCCAGTGAGCTGCAAACCCAAATTCAGCTTGCAAATGCATCTCCTTTGTTCGTATTTGAACTTCAAGCGGAATAGTTCCATCACCCATTACTACAGTATGCAAAGATTGGTACCTAAAATTCCCGAAGCCCAAAGTTAGATAATAATTAGAGAAAGAAGAAGCCTGCATCATCTTAAGCTACAACAGGTTTGCAGAACCCACCCGTTGAACTTGGGATGAGAAATGTAATCTTTCAGCTTTCCAGGTACTTCAGACCATAGCTTGTGAACTACTCCTAAGGCCTTGTAACAATCTTTCTCATTGTCAACAATCAAACGTAAGCCATGAATATCATGGATTTCATCCATGGTTAGCTTTTTCCTGACATAAAATGAGGTTTCAGTTTTCCGGTTCTCTCTATTATCTTAGTGAAATCGATAAACCAGTAAGCACTTTCGAATAAAGAGGAAGTGAGAACTTACTTCAACATCTTGCAGTAGATACTATACAAGCTCTTGTGTCGTCCAGATAGAACATGGTACGAAATGCCTTCTTTCTTAAGCGCTTGCTCCAATTTCCCAATCGCGGAAGTAATCATAGCTTCATTGAATGAATCCTCAAGCATATCGGACATCTCATGGTGCTGATCAGGATAGAGATGCTTGAAACACATATTTTCAAGCTCAACTTTCCAGCTAGAGATTCCCAAACGATTAGCCAAAGGCGCAAATATCTCCAGAGTCTCTTTAGCAAACCTTTGCTGCTTCACTGGTGGCAAAGCATAGAGAGTCATCATGTTGTGTAACCGATCAGCTAACTTTATAAGAACAGCTCTCGCGTCTGCCATTGCAAGAAACATAGTGTGCAAACGATCTGCTTCAACGGTTTTACAAGCCGTATTGTTTTCCCGAGCAAGTTTACTTAATTGGCTAAGCTTAGACACCTAATGCAATAAGAAGACAGAACTCAATTAAATCCTCAAGTCTCAACCATTAAACATGCTTTAGCTCAAACACAATCATTGATGTTTCTTTACTTACCCCTTCCACAAGATCAGCAACTCCTGATCCAAAAGTTCTGAGAATATAATCATAGCTCATAAACGAATCGTCTAAAGTATCATGTAAAATTCCAGCTACAACAACAGTCGAATTAGCTCCAATGTCAGCTAACAACATCGCAGTCTCAACACAATGTTGCAGGTAAGGATCACCATTTGCTCTCATCTGATTCAAATACATCAATTAGCAAAATCAAAACCAAAATTATCGAAAACATTGTGAGATTTAGTTCTTCTTTCACACACCTGTCCTCTATGAGCTTTCTCAGCTTCGTAAAATGCTTTGATCACAGATTCATCTTCGAAGATTTTATGTTTCAATTGAGCACGCCTAAGCAAATCCCTAGCATATGGTTGTCTTCTTTCTCCTTCGAAACCATCGTCCATGGCAAACGGTAGCTGCTCATCGATAAGAACAGAGTCTGTATCGTAATCAACACAAGAACCTATCGCTTTCCTGACGAAACCATTGAACAATCTGCTAGATCCTACACGAAGAGAAGATCCACCATCTAAGTTCCGATCACGTGAAATCCTCATCGGAGGACTGTTACCAGATGAAATTGGACCATGAAGCACCGAGACAGGGCTTTGGTGATCTCGTTTAAGATATGAAGAACCGATGAATTTGCTCGGAGAATAACAAAAGGATCCGCTTAAAGTCCGATCCTCGCTTCGATCATGACGTATTGAAGCTAATTCCTCTCCTACCGTTGGATGCGATGAGGAAGAAGACGACGATGATTTGACGGAAGCGCCAGAGAAAAGCAAAGAGAGACCTCCGATAGTCGGAGAACTCGTGGAAGAAGACGCCGATGAAGATCTAGAGTTCAGATCGAGATCACAAGAGATATGAGCGTTGATCTGGTGAGCTGTGGAACATACAGTGCTCGCTGGACTCGCGTAAAGCGCTATGGTCGTTGCTACCACCATTGAAACTCAAATCAAAACGAAACCCTAACGAATTTTCTGATTTTTGAAATTCTGGAATTTGAATCCAAAACTTCGTCAATTTTCCCGAGAATCAAACAACTTTCCTTAGAAAAACAAACAGATCTACGAACGAATCGATCTATATACAATTTTGAAATTGAAAGGGGAAAATCTAAATAAAATCACAGAAAACGAAGAGATTGTGAGAGAGAAATTGAGAATTTATCTTCTTCTTCTACTTTAGAAATGGGAAGAAACTAGAAAGAAACCAATCTAATCCTTGGTGGTGTTCTTATTCGCCCGTTAAATCCAGCAATCGAGGCGAAACTGAGCAACGTAAATTACGTAATTACCCTTTTGTATAACCTCTGGTTACTACTAAGATGACGATTATTTAGTTATTAATGTCGTTATCCATTTTGTGATTATGAAACTATAAATAACTATTTTTTGGTACTTTGTTCGAATCACACTAATCTAATTTTTCAAATTTAAAATTTGATTACAGATTTTGCGCGAATTACTTCGTGATTATTCTCTCGAAATATTTTTAATTGCGCATTTTTTTATGAAAAATATCTACAAATGTATTTGGAAAAAATCAGCAAATGGTCGGAAGTGGGATCCACTGTATGATTCTAATGTTTTTTGTCTGGTTGGGATTTTTTTGATTCAATGAATCTATTTGCGGATGAGGAATCCCTATTTTTTTCTCTTTCTCATTTGGAAAAAAAAATGTTACAAACTCTTACGTCCATTGATAAAGGAAAGTCCTCAAACCAACATCTTTTTGTGTAACAGTTACAGAGATAAAGAAAATTGAAGAATCATTAATAAATTACATAAAATGTGAATTTTTTTTTGCTATATATAGAAAGTTATACAATAATTAAATTTATAAAATTAAATCGTCAACTTTTTTGTTAAAATTTATCGCATGGTATTACTATTACGTAAGGACAATATAGACATTTCAGTGATTCGGCTTCTAGGCCTAAGTTATACTAGTAAATGCCAACTTTTACTTCTTCACGAATTCTTTCATTTTTGATAAGGACACCGACGAACTCTCGAAGAAGAACCATCACTTGCAGAAAAAACATTTGCCACGTGGCTTAAGAGGACGGAGCTAAGAAACACACGTGTCTTAATTGGTGGCCAAGTTTTGCATTTGTGTGCCAGGTCAGCATTTTCGCTCATAGCTCAGCCTCCGTGACTTGTGGGAATCGTTTACCCTATGAACCAACGGTGTTATTTGAGTCTTGCGATTCAATCAAAGCCGTTAAAACTAATCACGACAATATACTGTTCTTACTTCTTAAACGATCTCAAGTCAAAAATATCAACACCTGTTTCTGTATTTGACTTTCGATGGAATGCAACAAAAAAAAAGTTTGGTAAAGACATCAATTTAATAACTTTTCTTACAATTTTCATGTCTAAATCAAGTCAAATTAGACCTCATTATTGGTCGGAAAATGAAAATGTCATATGCACATGAGTTTCTATATGATCTCTTCTTCTAATTTTGGTTACATTGGAAAGAAACGTTCAATTTCGTGAAAATTTATAAAAAGGAGAGGTGATTTTCCAAAAATAAAACAAAAATTAGAAGTGGTTACGTTAGAAGCAAAAGTGTTAAGAGGCAACGTGCAAACTTTAGCCACCACGTGGAACTTCTTCTCTTCCACGCAACCACGTAAATAACTAACGTACCATTCGTCACAACGTGTTTATTTCCGGTTTAGTCTGTAATTTAATGGTCTAGCTTGATTTGGTTTTGTTTCTGTGGACCGGTGGTGATCTTATGGGCTTTTCCTCACCAAAGAAGAAACTAACTTTTTAGGTCCATTTTGATTGCGTTGGGCTATTAGTCTAGCGGATTTATGAGATCCACAAAAACATTACAAAAACAAATATATATAGGGCAAGCGTGAAGGCTTTTAATTTGGTAGAGAGGATACTCTAGTGTTGAAGGGTTCCATTGGCATTTCTGAGAGCAGTGAGATTCAGTTGCAAACGATGGTATAACATGCAATGCAATATCCGGTGGTCATGATGTATGATTTTAGGGTTTGTTTTATGAGCGTCAATCTCCATGTAATGATCCACGCGAAAAACATTGATCCATCTACTAAGAGAATAGGTAAGAAAGAATAATCAAGATAAAGCTGAACAATTTTGCGTCTAGCAGATGTTTTACAGAATGACTTTGTAACTGTCCGTGAATAATTGAATACTATCGGATATATACAATCATTCAAATGTGGAAAACTGAGAATTAATTCAAGTTGGTAGTGGTACTAGTTGTGAAGATGATAGCCTGTAGCACACGCAAGTTCAAATGTCTGACTCAACCTGAAGACTAACCAAGGTGACATAAATCAAACTGAGGTTAAGTTACTTTTGGACCACAATCTGGGGATAACGGTTATGAAGGAAGCTGCCTGGAAATAGCCTTGTATCAGCCATGAGGACATTTTGTCTGTTTGTGCACAAAAGAGAAAAGGATAAGAGTGAGTAAAGCAATTGTATTCAAGACTGCAGTTTTGGCGTGTGTGACGTTTACGACTGCGTTTTGGATCTGCTGAGGTGAAGCCCTAATCTACTGCAAGTATATAAAGGTGCTTCTGTCATTAAGAGAGAGTAAGAGAGATATTGTGAGGTGTTGTATAGAGAGAAAACTTGTCTTAGCATAAGCTTGTTATAGTTGTTCTCTGAGGGATACAAGAGTAGTGCAGAGTGAACCTAAGTACTAGTGAAGGGTATTAGGTGTGTCACTTGTAGACTCTTGTTGTAAAACACCATCTGTTTCTAGTGGATTCCGAGGACAGTCTCGGCCCAGACGTAGCTACCCTCACGGGAGTGAACTGGGTAAACAAAGCTTCCTGTGTTCTTGCTTGTTCTGTTTTATCTCTGTGAATCTTGCTTCTTGGTCACAAACACTCTGTTTCTTTGGTTACATCTCTCTGTCTCAGTTACAAGAACTCTATTCTAGGTTGTTAGGACTTTATCTGAAGGAAAGTCGACGCCTTTAGGTTGCTTTAGTCTTAACACTAGTAATATGTAAGCATAGAGATTCTCGAATCTAAAGCAATCGTCCAAAGTCCAAATAAGTGTTTAAATATTCGAATTTTATGGGGAAACGACGAGTTTGTCATGTAAGAACAGAGTATAGTATCAATAAAAGATCTGAATATCAAATGATAATTTATTTAATAAGTCATATAGTCTGATGATTGCATTTCCAGCAAGTCATGCCACCTTAACTCAATCACTTAAAATACAAGATACCTATCTCATCTCATTCCATGATCAATCACGTTACCAAGCCCCATATATATACACATTCATACAAGTGTTTGTAATGTGATATTGTAAATTTGTAAACAGAAAAACGTTGTTGCAGAAAAAAAGAAAAATTCATTTCTTTATTGTACCTACTTTATATGTAAATCTCTCACTATTGGTGTTAACTTGTTCGCTTGATGTGATGCATTTATATATATCACTTATCGTAGATAATAAAAATTAGTTTTCTTGGTTAGAATAAGGGGCAATTAGGTGAGTGACCAATTTCAAACAGAAAATTAAGAATATAGCACACTAAAGCCCAAAACAAAGAGAATAACCATTGGGCCTGTGGATATTACCTGAGTAGCCTCCGTACGTGACACGCGCTATCTCCCTAAACCCACAATACTATTCTATTTGAGACAAATCTATTAAAAAATTGATTTTCTTCTTCTCGTCTTCTTTACTTCTCTTGTTCATTCTCATCCAATCAATATCCATCTCTTTTTCTATATTGAATGCAATCGATCAATTATCAAATATCAAACTATGATTTGTGATATGACTTGGGTGGATTCAAGTTGGAAGAGGGTAAAACGAACAAATGTTTAATTAAGGAACAAATGTTAGATCAATTGGAATAGCTTATGAAAAAGATAATGGTAGTTAAACATAAGAAATTGAATTAGAAAACAGCGTGATGATGGTGATGGCCGTGGTGTTGGGTGGTGGCGGTTACAATTGTAGCGGCAGTGAGTAGTGACAATGGCGATGGCAATGGCCGTGGCGGTAGCGGTGGTTGCGATAACAGTGGTAACGGTGGTGGAGATGATGGTGGTGGTGATGGTGACGGTGGGGTGATGGTGCCGATAACGATGGTGATGGTGATTACGGTGGTGTTGGGTGGAGCGATTACGGAGGTAGCCGTAGTGGTGGTGGCGATGGCAATGGTGATGACGGTGGCAGTAGCGGTGGTTGCGGTGACAGGTAGCGGTGGTGGAGATAATGGCGGTGGTAGTGATAGCGTTAAAGGTTTACGGTTGATCGTAAAATTATTTTTGGCTATTATTAGCAAACGAGAGTTTCCATGGAAGCTGAGAAGATTTTTGATAAAGAAGAAAAAGAAATTGTCCAACACATTTTCTATTTCTCTATAACTCTCACCTTACGTTTCCAATGATATGTAAAAGGAAAAAAGAATTAAAAGAAAGATATATTAGAAGAAGGTGTTATCAAGAGAGAGATAGATAGAAGACAACTGTGCGTTATGCAACAAGGGTAAAATGGCCAATAATATACAATATACAGAGAATATCACCTCTTCATGGTTACTATGGTTACTTTGTTAAATAAAGTTTTTTTGTTGGTTATAGCCTGCAATTCCCCTTAGAATAACGAGTAAATCTTCATCATTTAGAAAAATAAAACTTTATTAACTTATAACAAAAGCAATTTTATATTCACAAGAGTGAGTCGAAAATACTTTGTAATAGATAGAGAAAGACTATATTGAATTGCAGATTTTCTAACATAAGATTATAATATTATTTTTTTGCATATATAGGTCATTTACAGTTTATGAAATGTTATTTTGTTTAATATGTATATAGATTTAACCAATCGTACATAATAAATATATATAACCATGTACTGATAATAGTCTCATTTTCCAGGGATGATTCAAAAATCACAATAAAATAAAATAAAATAGTAATAAGATACAACAGCAAAAATAATACAAAGTTACAAATTACAATGAATATAATTTTTGGCTATACGAGAAAATACCGTGCTCGGTCATGGACTGAAAAAGAAGAGAAAGAGAGACCTAAACCGGGAACCGCAAACGCAGCCGCTTCAACCGCCATTCGCTGCTGAATCGCTTCAAGCTCAGCTCCTGCGTCTACGAACTCTTTTATCAAATTACAATAAAAACCTTTTATCTTCTTTACAAGTCTCACGTAGTGTAGCTTCAACCATCTCAGCTTCATCTTCCTAACCATCTTTTTTAACGAGAATCCGCCACGTGACACCGCATTATTCTTCCCGCCAAGACGTACCACCTGCGACTTACGACGGCGGAGATGAATCTTCCGGCGACTCCTAGACCACCGGAATAAGGGTGTTGCGGCGATGCGTGGATCCATTTGGATAGTAAATTTTTGACAAAAGAGAGAGAGAGAGAGAGAGAGAGAGTGAGAGAAAGAGAAAGAGAGATTTGTTATGTTTTAGAGAGGCATATTGAGAAACTAATATATACACGTATATAAAATTGTGTATACGTTTTAGTTTTGGGGTCAGTGGCCTTTCATGTGACATGTGACATTTTTCGTAAGTTAGTACTATTTTATGGTTGTAAATTGATATAATACATTTTTAATAGTTCTTGTTAGTATATGCAATTTTGATTTAAGGGATATGGCCTATATGTCACGACATTTTTGTCATAAAACTCAACTGGACCACACATCAATCTCATATATATGTATACTTTCGGATTCTATGTTAAATTACTCTATGTATAAGATAAATAAATACAAAGTTTGTTAAATTATACTTGAAAAAAAAAAAGGAAGATAGGGAGAAATTGAGAGGTATATATTAATTTGATTAGAAATGGGCAGCACATTTATGTTTTGTTTTGTTTC
Organism: Arabidopsis thaliana x Arabidopsis arenosa; assembly: GCA_019202795.1. NCBI lineage: Eukaryota > Viridiplantae > Streptophyta > Magnoliopsida > Brassicales > Brassicaceae > Arabidopsis > Arabidopsis thaliana x Arabidopsis arenosa. The sequence goes on along the minus strand of CM032918.1, from coordinate 18,841,506 downwards.
CAATAATATTGCAAAGGAAAGACGATTTAGTTATGTAGAGAGCATGAACTTGTTTTCATGTCTTCCCTTTTTGAATCATAAAACAATTTCTGTAATTTTTAAACACTCACATGTCTTCTTATTTTCGTATGTTTTATTACAATTTTGCGATAACAGGAAATTTCAATGATTGAGTGAAGATGAGTCGTTGAGTTTGTCTTCAACTTAATGTTTATTAATTCGATATATATTATATTGTGGTCCACAAAACATGGTAATATATCATTATCAATTGCATATAAAACTTTAAGTTCGAATACAACTTTAAATCTTTTTCAAAAAAAAAAAAAGAATACAACTTTAAATCCAAAGAATGATTTTTTTTTTTTTTGTGAATATAAAAACAAAATTACATATACTAAATTCTCTGTTTTCTTTTCATAAACAAACGATCCTCTATTAGTTTGACAAATCATAAAGTTTCCAATGTTAAACTGGTCAGTAAAAACAACAAAAAAGCATATATATAAACCCAAAAATAATTAAACACAACCCATATGAGTGTCAGAGTTGTCATTTTGCGAGAACAGAGCAATAAGATATAACATGTTCTTAGATGTCTTGTCCTGAGTTGAGCATATTCAAACACTATTATATAGTACTTATATAATGTTACGAGATTGTGATATATATGGTATCAATTCAAAATTGTTAAATATTAGGGATTATTGTCTAAAATGCCATTTTTTGGGAAAAACTTACGAAAATGCCATTTTTTGAATAGTTTACGGATTTTGCCCTTTTTAACATTTAAAAATGTACGTTTTTTGCGATTTTTTTTGCAAAAATACGTACCTTATACCAAATACTAAACCCTAAGAACAAATGGAACCTACTAAACCCAAACAAAACGAGTGAAACGCATGTTAAATCATATTTTTGGAACCTAAAAAAGGGCAAAATCCACAAACTATTCAAAAAAGGGCAAAATCCACAAATGCCACTAAGAAAAAGGGCAAAATCCGTAATTAATTCTAAATATTATATACTACTTCTAAGAGGGTCAAGTGACATAAGCTATGACATAATACGTTTACTTCATGCGCAAGAGAGAAATATACAAATGCATATATAAGTAGATAAGTCTCTACTCTACTACATGACTAACCTTACGCCTTGGTCTCCACGACGGCACATACTTACATTGCTCTTTGGACCCATTTTGTTCTCTATTCACTTAAATGCGAGAGAATCAATTAAATGATGCTATATAATAGTGTAATTTGGAAACAATTCACCAAGAAAATGATATATTTGATTTCTTGTCCTTCTTTCTTTTGTCATTAACTTCTTGTTATTTTCTGTGTGGATTGAGAGTACATATGTATATCCAATACAATTCGTTGCTGCTAAAATAAAAGGATAACAATGTCCAAATATTTATTAGTTTATATACACAAAGACAAAGTGTATGATAAATATAATCGGTTATTGGTTAAACTCGTCTATTCGAGAAACAAATATTGATATAATTTGTTTTCTTCAACACTTTATAAATTATTTTAAGAAAAAAAAACTAAAAAAGTATGTTTCTGTGTTAGTGTGTTACGTAACATGAAAATTGAAAATCAGATAAACAATTAATTTTTCGATACGAATATGAATATCTCACTACCTACCCATGTGACGATGTACAAGTGGAAGAAAACGAAACAAGTGGGCAACATTATTGAGTTAATAAAGACTTGGCCCATTTAATCAAGGCCCATTAGTCTCCATTTTCGAATACATTATCCATTTGTCCCAATCTACGATCGAGATCTACCACAACGACCTAGATCCAATGGCTCAGATTCATTATCACTTGCATCAACATAGTAGTACAAAGTACAAACAACATTTACTTCAGAACCAGTGGCTATATCTCTAACAACATGTATAGTAATAGTAGTATACAATAAGCTGATCTTAAAGCTAGTTACATTGGCGTTTCAAGAAGCCCATGGTATGAATCCCATGGCGGAGCTGAGCCTGAAAGTGACGAATATCAGATACAGTGTGATCAGACCAATTCCCATCACTTTGTTCGGTCGCATTTCGTGGCGTGGGAGCATCACAAGAGACCAAATCAATCCGAATATTAGAAACCCTAGAGTGTAGAACAAGCTATTGTCCTCAGGGATCATGTATGTCTCTGGACTCTTCGACCAAGCACCAAGAAACATCGACATACCTAACCCAACAAGCGTGTTAAACATTGGACCTGCGTAGCAACCCGATAATGCGATTTGTACGCCATCTCCACCATTCATCGACAATGCGATGTTCGACACTAAGTCACCCATTGAGTTTCCCCAAGCAAGTACGGTTAGACCGAGTATCGACGGGTTGATTCCGTAGATTCCACCAAATGTAACCAAAAGTGCAACGAGTTCGTTTGCAATCATGTAGAACCATACGATGCTCATGATGAATCCACCGAGTACCCAAGGGACTAAGTATCTTTGAGGTGGACGATCGGGTTCTGTGTTTTTGTACGCGAGATATCCAAGAGTAGATCCAATCGCAGTTCCGATAAAATAGGCTACAATCCGAGCTTGAAAACTCGTATCATCTTGGCTGCTCCAAAGAAAAGAAAGTAGGACAGGCGCCAACGAGACACTAGCCACCGCATACGTCTTTGACCAGCTATCTTCCTCAATCAACGGGATTGTCAACCGTCTAGGAACAGTCAGTGGAGTTTCAAGCAAAGATGTGATTTTAGAACATAATGAGCTCTCGACTTCTGCACCATCTTCGGTCCATCCCCATGGAGGTCTTTCTTCATCATGTACATTGGCTTTTGCGAAATGGTTTGAATAGATGGCTACATTTGTAGCCCACATCCACTGTGGTAGAGAATCATGTAGCCGAGGTGGACCTTCCTCGGTGTCAAGTTCTAGCAACGGGCTGTACATAGGAATATCCTCTTCAACACTTGGGGAGAACACACTTCCCTGCATTGGGAGCAAAGGCGTAATAGAATCCAGCTTCAACCTCCTGGAATGTTTCCTCAAAATCTCATTCGCAGCCACGAGAGAAGCATAAAGGACATATATCGAGACAAACGCAATGGCGATACCAACAGTCACCTTACCGACCATCAAAATCACCATCAAAGCCACCAATGTGAAAAGGAAGAAACTCAAGTCTCTGATGAAACATTTCTTATCAATCTTAACTTCTTTATCCGCAACACAAAGAGAAACAATCCCAACAACCACACAAGTCACAAACACCGCACCACCCAAGACGCTGTTAAGACCCACTTCCCCTTTATCTGAACCAACAAAAGCAGCTATACTCGCAAACACATCAGGAGCTCCGTTACCAAGTGGAAGCAAAGTAACACCAGCAACAGTTGGAGGCAACCTCAAAAGCTTAGAAAGCTTCTCCAACGAACAACAAAAGTAATCAGCAGCAGTATTACCCAAAAGATAAAACAAAGCAACAAGCCAAACCCCTAACACAATATAACCCAAGATCTTAAAATCTCTGCAGGAGCAGTAAAAGAACTTGAGGTAATCAAAGAACCCATCTGGAGAACAAATAGGATTCGATTTCAAGAACTCGCATTGATCAACATAACCTCTATGTTCATGTAACCCAGAGCACGATACAGTAGTATCACCACTCAAGCTGCTATTACCAGAAGAACCACTCAAATGTCGACGAATTACAGTAAACTGGCTAAACCCATTACTGAATTGACCTTGAGAAACCGATCCTCTGCCACTAGAATCAACGAAAGAGAGATTCTTTAACAAAGGGTTCCTGAGTAAATCGCTCTGATCAAAGAAGAAGATGAATAGGATTATAGCACAAAGCCCATTGAAAATCCCTCGAAATTTGGGATTACTCGAGCTATATAGAAAATTCACAGCTCTCATTCTCGAAATCTGAAGACTTGAATTCTATAAACACAATGATTTAGCCGCCATGCGTAATTTAGCTGAAACAAACGAATCACGAAAGGGGCCTAGGGTTTCAAGCAAAGTGAGAATTTCTGAAACCCTAGGATTCTGGTTTCTTCTATCAGACGAGACTGAATCAAAGGGTTTCAGATGCTCACCGATATGAATCGACGTGATCTCTGATCAGCAAAACCGTTTTCTTCGATCTGTGAGAATCACACTTGTGTCGGAATCTTAACTTGCTTAATTAGCAACCTTATTGGATTGGGTAGGTTTATTTGACCCGGAAACCAAATGTTGACTTGTTGTATAAACCAAAGTCAAAAACGGTAAAGTTTTTTTTTTTTTTTTGCTTTAAGTTTGGTGGATTCGTTGGATTGGGTTGGTTATGTTTGGTCTGGTTATCAAACATAAAGCAAACCAACCTATGAAGTAGCAAACCTCCATGATCTTCCTATTCAGGTTAGGTGATCTTACCCAAGAGTAAACAGCATAAAGGTCTCTGTCTTAATCATCCTTGTGTTCAGATATTGAAAGAGTGAAACTGGTTTATCTGTGGTTCTTGGAATCTACACATCATCATCATACATACAAAATAGATATTTGTTATTCGTGCCATATTTGAGATGTGGCTTAACAATAGGACCTCTATCAGCTTCAAGAGTGAGGGTTTGGAATTTCACTAATTTGGTTTACACTAGGAACCATTTACTATGTGACTCGGATCAACAGGACAACCATTATGAACACACAGGTCATGGCGAAGATCAAGAGCCACTGGAAGCAACTTGTCTTTGAGCTTTCTGAATATATCTTTGTGGCTCTTACGGCTGCCTGTCCGGTGCTTGCCAAGCTTTGCTCAATGACTTCCTCTGTAGAGTCAAGTGTCTGTTAATGAATCAACAATAAAGAAAAAACAGAAAAATGTTAAAGAGCAATGAAGCTAGTAGAAAGAATATATGAACCAATATAGATTCTTCTCTTATCCCATTGTTGATGATAATAGTAAGTACATGTGTTTTGTAAGGAAAAGGATAGCATCTCACCTTTTCTGTATTTTGAACAGATTGGCTTATCATTTGACTTCTCTCCTTGATTTGTCTCGCAAGTACCACTATTTCATCGGTTAGATCCTCTTGAAGCTTTCTGTCATCAAATGATTCCCCAATGTGACATGAAGTGTCAAATTCAACTCGAATTCAAAAGCATACAACTTTATACTCTTGGCGATAATTTTGTTTATACAAGGAAAGTGCTTAGAGCAAATGAGATCCTAGTTTTTTCTCAGTGATCTATCAATATCTACCTCTGCTTGTCAATGCGCGCTTGAGCTGCGGTGTCTAGTTTTATTGGTTTTGAGGGATCAGCGTCATAGCTTTGCTCCTTGGAACTTGCAGGCCTACCTCAATCAAGGAAGTTGCTAAGAAATAAAGGAAAAATTTACAAGTTGAGAAGCATGTGAATCAAGTATTGCACTTACACGATTCTTCTTCTCAGCTGTGGAGAAGTGAGGCTTCGTGTATCGTCTTCTATTTTGGGAGAACTATCGCTGGTCGAATCCTTTGCATAATTTTCATAAGATAACTCTGTGTCAGTCTGTATATTTGGCAAAAATCAATAACTTGGTATTAGTTACAGAAGCAAAGCTTGAAATTGCAACTAAAATGGTTCTACAGAAGAACAAACCAAAACATGTCTGCCTGAGACTAAACTCATGGGGAAATAAAAAAAACAAACTTCAAACAATTCCTCAGACCAAATGCCTAAATGTTTTATAATCCAACAGAACAATCTCTTTCAAGTTCAGATGACTTACCACTTGAGCAGCTATTCTCGAAGCAACAGCTTCAATCTTCTCATAGTACTCATTCACCTTAGCCTTTGTAACTCTGGTCAAGAGATCACAGGAGAAGATAAGCGCATTAAAGAAAATCAAGATTGAAAAAAATGGATACTTGGCTACTTTGGTAGCATCAAATAGCGACACCCATATCCGCCACATCAATTGAGCAAATTTCAAAATATTTTATTCTAGTCTATGGCCAATATACCTACTTGTAACTGAGTATAATACCAAGTAATTCAATTTGACTCTCTAAACCCTTGATCCTATAAAGAGATAAAGCTATTTTCAACATTCAAATACCAAAAAAAGCAGAAATCTTGTAAACAAAATTTTGATTTCAACTCACTAATCTGTTAAAGATGTAAATTGCAGTGCTGAAACAATGAGAGAGTAAGTAACCTGGTAAGCCCTTGAGGGGTCTTCTCTTCCGAGATTTGTTTTAATTGTTCCCTCAAAGTAGCAACATACTGCAGATTTCAACAACATCAAAATTACCATTAGCTTCAGAGGTTATAAGCACAAATCTTATATTTTATAAATAAAAGACATACATGCATAAGCTTAGACTGATTTTGCTGATTAGGTGCAGCTGAAAGTAATCTCCGCAAGCTGATCTCCGTTTTGCTGATTCCCATTATGAAATAACATCTGTGTTCATGTGACCCAGTTGCCCAGAAGAGCACAATACACAAGTATCACACTGAAGCTGTTACTACCAGAACTAACTTCACTGATATGCCGACGAATTACAGTAAACTGGCTAATTCCACTATTGAATTGACCTCCAAGGTAAACCCCAATCCTCTGTCACTACCTAACATCAACGAAAAGACACATTCTTTTAACAAAGAGTTCACTCTGATTAGGAAATTCACAGTGTTCTTATTCCTAAAGCTGGAAACTTTAATTTTATTCTATCATCATAGATTATTCGACTATTAACTAAAAAAAAAACAACGAACCATGAAGGTTTCATGCAAAGTGAGAACTTTTGAAAAATTCTGGATTTTTATGTTCAAAGGCTCAACGATCGATCAGGGAAGCGATTTCTCCTGACGCAAAATCGACACGAAAAAATCGCATCCTAATCGGGTGGGTTTATTTGTTTGACCCGGAAACCGAAAGCTGATTCGTTTAATGGGCCGGGCCAGATGAGGCCGGCCTGGTAAATAATAACAGAGCCACGAAAAATGCCATGGAAAGGGATGAGTCGTGGCAATACGGCGACAACAACTCCTCTCCTTGGTCTTCTTCAGTTTCACCAGCTTTATCCGGATCCTATTCGAGTTTATTCCGACCCGGAAAACGAAAGCATGGGACACGTGGCACAAAACCATAATTGCTTTATTATAGATACGAGAGTGAAGCCAAAAATAATGGCTAAGGATGGACACAGCAGCTCAGCTTTCGTCTTCATCAATCCAATAATAAATCAATCGTTGTTGTTGTTTCAGCTTTTTTTACCAAAAGACGTACACGTCTCTCTCTCTCACTCCTTTTTAAGATTCCGTGATCAGAAGCTCATTTCTTCGATACGATCCACATTTAGGTGATTTCTCTTTGATCTTTCAGTTCTGGAAATTGCTGATTTTCTCTGGCTTTCTTATCAATTTCTCTGGTTTTTTGTTGGCAGAGATGGGTTCAGCGAACAAAGAGTACGAGTTTCTGAGTGAGATTGGTTTGACCTCTCACAACTTGGGATCTTACGTTGCTGGCAAATGGCAAGCAAACGGACCTCTTGTTTCCACTTTCAATCCTGCTAACAATCAGGTTCTGGGTTCACTGAATTAGAGATGTGATTCATGTTCTTGTTGATGAAATACTTTCTAATCTGGATTGATTTTGGCTTTATAATGTTTCGATGATGTTGTTGTTCTCAACAATCACTTTTTTTTTTTGGGACTGATGCAGCCAATTGCTCAAGTTGTGGAAGCTTCTCTAGAAGATTACGAGCAAGGTTTGAAAGCCTGCGAGGAAGCAGCCAAAATATGGATGCAGGTTACGGCTCCTAAGAGAGGTGATATTGTGAGACAGATTGGGGATGCATTAAGATCCAAACTTGACTATCTTGGTCGTCTTCTTTCACTTGAAATGGGAAAGATCCTTGCTGAAGGCATCGGTGAAGTCCAGGTAGGTCTCTTTACTCTGCATTGCTTAGTTTCTTTTGAACTTTGTGACGCCTTTTACAAATATTACTCTGCAAAACTTTGCAGGAAGTAATTGACATGTGTGATTTTGCTGTTGGTTTGAGCCGGCAACTCAATGGATCCGTTATACCTTCCGAACGTGAGTTATAAGGCTTCTTTAAACCTTATAATACCATTTATTCTCCTGGATTTGTTATATCTTCCTCAAATATCTCCTTTAAAGGCACTTGGATTTGGAGATGCTTTTTTCCTTTGTTTCGTTTCCTATCTTATTTAAAGAATTTTCTCTAGACTCATATCATTTTTTTCTTTGCAGGCCCTAACCACATGATGTTGGAGGTGAATTGCAAGTTTGTTTTGTCGAGTTTTGTAGATACATTTCTTAAGACATGATTAACATTCGGCTTGAACATTGTAATGCAGATGTGGAATCCTCTTGGCATTGTTGGTGTTATCACAGCGTTTAATTTTCCCTGTGCAGTTCTTGGTAAGTCTTCTGTCCAATTTCAAATCTTTATGAGTGCGCCTCACAAAACAGAGAAACGATATAACACTGATGTCTCGTGAGATTGCTCATTAAAGTCTGCCATGCTTCTTCGTAGCTCTGCAATTTCATTATCTAATTCTCACATGAAAGTGGACACAGTAGAGTTAGTTGGACCCACTCTTATTGTGGCTCCTAGATTTGCCACACTATGTTTTGGCCATGTTGAGAAGTCTTATAACTGATAAACAATATGGAAAATTTTGTGTTTCGGCTTTCTTTTCCGGCATTTATGGACAATTTTGTGGTATTGCAGGTTGGAATGCTTGTATTGCTCTGGTCTGTGGAAACTGTGTAGTCTGGTAAATAACGACTTTGACTCTGAATTAAGCTTTGAGAACCTAGTTGTTCCTGTAAGAGGTTAAAATTACTACAAGGAGCTGAATTAAGAAGATATACTGTTTACAATTGCTCTCTATTTCCATTGATCCTCAATGTTTCATAAACGTTTCCTTAATGTCATGTACTATATTGCTGACATATTGATGAGAGACTGCATAATAGTGACATAACATTAGTCTTGACAATGAAAATTTGTATTGGTTTGATTAGTGTAGCTAATACATAATACATGTGATTCCACAGGAAAGGTGCTCCAACTACACCGTTGATAACTATCGCAATGACCAAGCTAGTAGCTGAAGTTTTAGAGAAGAACAATTTACCCGGTGCCATTTTTACGGCTATGTGTGGTGGTGCTGAAATTGGTGAAGCAATAGCCAAAGACACACGCATACCCCTAGTATCCTTCACTGGAAGCTCCAGGGTACTACTTTTAACTATAATCCATCACCCAACCAAACACACTGAGCCTACTCGTCCCTCATTGTCTTGTGATTAAATATTTGGATTATTCATAGGTGGGCTTAATGGTACAACAAACAGTGAATGCGAGATCTGGCAAAACTTTGCTTGAATTGAGTGGAAACAATGCAATCATAGTCATGGACGATGCTGACATACAATTGGCGGCTCGATCTGTTCTATTTGCTGCGGTTGGAACTGCTGGTCAACGTTGCACAACTTGCCGTAGGCTGGTAAAAAATCTAATCCCCTTATAGCTTTGTTGCTACTACTATTCCTTTTACTCAATACTCTAAATGTTGTTCTTGTATTTTAAGCTTCTGCATGAGAGTGTCTATGACAAAGTACTCGAGCAACTGCTTACTTCATACAAACAAGTCAAAATCGGTAATCCTCTTGAGAAAGGGACATTGTTGGGACCATTGCATACTCCTGAATCAAAAAAGAACTTTGAGAAAGGAATTGAAGTCATCAAATCCCAGGCAAGTACCTCTCTTTCTATGCTTTGCTGCATAATCAAGAGCCATTAAAAAAAGTGTAACCTTTTCAACTGTCATTTAAAACCCCTCTTATATTTGCAGGGCGGTAAAATACTAACGGGCGGTAAAGCAGTCGAAGGTGAAGGAAACTTTGTGGAGCCAACGATAATCGAGATATCAGCAGATGCTGCTGTCGTTAAAGAAGAGCTATTTGCTCCGGTTTTATATGTTCTAAAGTTTAAGGTAATAGAACTCTCTTAAATCATCCATTTTCTTCAGAAATAGGCCTTAAAAAAATTTAATTTTCTTCTGGACAGTCATTTGAAGAAGCTGTTGCGATAAACAACTCGGTTCCTCAAGGTCTAAGCAGCTCGATATTCACTCGTAACCCCGAAAACATCTTCAGGTGGATCGGGTAAGTGCTACGAAAACCATAAATTGTCTCAAATTTTCTTGTTAATCTAATGAAACTAATTTCAGTGTGATGGTTTTACTACTAGACCACTGGGAAGTGATTGTGGCATTGTGAATGTGAACATACCGACGAATGGAGCTGAGATTGGTGGAGCCTTTGGAGGCGAGAAAGCGACTGGTGGTGGTCGTGAAGCTGGAAGCGACTCATGGAAACAGTACATGCGTCGATCCACTTGGTAACCATATTAAGTTTTTTTCTCTTTTCTCTTTCATAATTTCCGGTTTAAGTTTTTGATTTTTGATTCTTTGAATCGGTTTATCTTTTGACAGTACCATCAACTATGGGAACGAGTTACCTCTAGCGCAAGGAATTAACTTCGGTTAGATTCTCAGAGATTTACCGTTTAATGTTATGCTGGTTCATCGATGCTTGTATGGCTTGGAGCCTTGGACTTTAAGATACTTACGCACGCTTTTAATAATAAAATAAATAAGTGAATTGTTAAGAATGGATAATTATTTATATGATTATCCATCACTTAATATTTATGTTTGTTGATAATTATCAACATCTTTACTTTGTCTCCAAGTGACTTGCTCCCAAAGTAAGTGTAAGTCTAGCCTATCCTATTTCTACCTTATCCTCTCATGTAACTCTCCCTATATATACGTGAGTTCAATGTTGTAAAGAGAAGTAGAGAGAAGTTAATAATAAAGAGAAGTGTTTCGTTTGTTCTAACTTTCTCCCTCCACTTTCATTATCTCTCTAATACATATATATCAATACATATACATATATTTATTACGTTATAATTTATAACACGTTATCAGCACGATGTCTTTACCGCTTGAGCGTTTACGAGGTAAGTTATAATTTCTGTTATTTAAATTCATTTATGTTTGTAGAACAGAAATATTATAGACATCGTGAGACTATGCCTTTTTCCGGTTTGATCGTTATAAATGGTAGGCTATGCCTTCTTTACGATCAAATAAAAAGCTATATCTTTTCCGGATAGATCGTTATATATGGTAGGCTATGCCTCCTTTACGATCAAATAAATGGCTATGCTTTTTCCGGATCGATCGTTATATATGGTAGGTTTTACCTTCCTAACGATCAAATAAAAATTTATATTTTTCCGGATTGATCGATATATATGGTAGGCTCTGCCTTCTTCTCTACGATCAAATAAAAGCTATGCCTATTGAATTCTTAATGGAAGGCGATGCCTCCTGAATTCTCGTATAAAAAGGCCTTTGTCTCTATATTATTAATTTTATGAATTTATGTGTTTAATTATTTTAATTTATTTTATTCGTAAATAATAAATATGTGTTATATGAGATTTAAAGACATTGTATGTCTTTAAAATCAAAAATATATTTCTCTTATGAGAATATATAAAGCACGTGACAAAATATTTTTAGACAGTGCAAAATAATTGGAAAGTCTAGATGAGCTAGTCTCTCGACTTCCAAATGCATCAGATTCATAATAATCGATGCTTTGTGTTCTCCAAAGTCTCAAAGAAACTCGTGTAGTTTCTAAAATATTTTTCTTTATAATTATTATATTGAGACTATAAATAAATGTGGTATCGAATGTTTAACCACAATGGAGACACGCATATGTATGATTATACCATGCAAAAAATAAAGATGGCCAAATCACCATTTTTCTTTGATAAGCTCATTAATGGTTGATTTCCTCAATAATCCCCAAATTAAGCCCCGAATATAACCGATCTAAAAATAAGATTCGGTCCAAAATAAATAGGCTTGAAAAGCCATAATCTTGGAAGGGGTTATTACAAATCCCACATTTTTATAAGGATCTAAGAATAAAATACATGATCCGTATCGGATATGTTATTGATCCTAAAGTGGGATTCTGTTCGAGATGAATGAACTCGAAGAGTTATCATCTCGAGGGGGAGAATTAAAGGAATCCCACATCGACAATAAGTCGATAAACTTTGGTGACTTTGACACCCAGAACGAGATAACTCTGGTGAAGTCATATCCTGAAATTTATCACTTTATGATAAAGTGGAACATCTAAAAATGATGTTCACTCTAAAAATGAGCTTTAGCGAATCATTCATAGCGCAAATCTAAGAGATTGCAAAACGATTTATGGTGATTTAATCTCCATGTGTTTACATGGAGCATGCAGTTTTGCATGTATTAATGATTATATATAAGGCCAACGATTTATAAGAAATATTTCTCTCGTGTTATATATACATGATTGAAAATCAAATATTTCTCATTTTGAAATTTATGGGTGTGAGATATATGTTATAAATGCTCTTCTGCACCGCATAAAAATATCATCCAAAAAAGGATGAAATATATAGATGCAGGAGATGAGTCTCTGCTCTACAAATACTGAGCCATCTTATGAGAGATGTGCCTATTGCAAGATTTGCAAATCATCATGTTGATGATAAAATTCTCCATCATAGGAGAACCATTGAATAGTTTAGATCTTTGAACAAATGAATATAATAAATATGAACTTTAGAGTTCAAAAGTTCAAAAGAATCACTATTCAGAGTATATTGCAAATCAAATGCAAAAAGCTGATGGATGAGATTTCATAAAATTATTGATCCTCGTATAAATGCTTATGAACTTAAAGTTCATAGGAAATTTCTCATCTCAGCTAAAAATGCTCTATAAGAATATGTCTTTGGCAGATGACATATTATTGTCTATAACACGATAAAAACGTGATAGACAACTTTGGTTCCAAATATAAAGAAAATCCTCGAAACTAAAAAAAAGAGAGCAAATTATATAAAAAGAGGATTATACTCTTAAAAGATGAGCATATAGACTCCTAAAGAGGAGCAAACAGACTTCTCAAGAGAAGTAAAGAGACCGATTGGCATGGTTAAAGACGAAATCAAGTACCTGAATAAAATCATTTATAATGATTAAGAGATCTCGATTAACCATGTCATTACGGTAAATATAGAACCAAAGACAACATAATGTCGACAATAAAAATAATCTAGTGCACAAATGAGGATCATAAATCTCCGCTCTGTGAGCGTAAAGAGATATATATTGGCCAATAAACAAAGACGCAGCCAAGTCTATATTAATCTCGTATAAGAAACGAGTACTTCCTGGACACATGGTCCAAGCATCAAAAGAGTATTATGATACTTAAGACAAGACGGTGTGTCGCGCCGTGTTTTGTCAAAATCACTCGATATTGAGTTGATAAATAAATGACTTGAATTGCGTCTTATGGGATGTCTGTAGGACTAATCCCTGAAAGATATATGATATCATAGTTATATTCCCGGGAACTTATAAGCATGATGTTTTTGAACATTATCTAAACTCTTGAAGAGTTATTTGGAATAAAAGATCTTGGAAAGACAAAAGTGTCTCCAGATATTCCAACTAAACATCCAAAGAAAGAGATGTTATATTAGTCACTTCTAAAGGAAGTTGACTCTATATATTTGATCATAAAGCACTATATATAAATGCTGACGAGTATTTATATATTTTGTGAATTGTAGCTAGCATATATAAATGCTGACGAGCATTTATATATTTAGTGAATATATTGTACCTAGCATTTGCTATTGATCTACTTGCAGGATTAATTCATCTCCTTCGACTAGACATTGGGATGAGTTAAACACATGTTTTCACTATCCGCAAGTCATGCCAAAATTATTGCGCTCCATGAAGCATGTCGAGTATCTGTATGGCTCAGATTTATGCACTCAACATATACAAGAAGTAAGCAATATATGCACCAGTGAAGAGCCAACAACAAGACACTGCTGCAAATGTTTCCCAATTCAAAGGAATCTATGTCAAGAGCGAGATGACAAAATATATTTCTCCAAAATTCTTCTCTTGCACGAAGAATCTGCGAAGAAGCAAGAAGTTGATGTCCAGTACATCCGGCAAGTAACAATGTAGCAGTTTTAGTTCAAAGGCGCGTCCTGCTACATCATTCAAAATGCATATTTTGAAGATGATGCTTCCAGGAGGAGAAATATGATGATGAGCGTGGCTGCACTCTTTTTTCCTTATCATGGTTTTTATCCCACTGGGTTTTTCCATGACAAGGTTTTTAACGAGGCAGCAAATAACACGCAAAAGATAGACATCAAAGTGAAAGTCTATCTCTCTGCCAAATCTTTGTTATATATTGACGAGATCAGAAAAAGCACAAAGAATGACCGAGTCATCTACAAAAGCTATACATAGAACAAGACTCGTCTGTTCCAGGGGGGGATTGCGTCACTGTACTCTTTTTCCTTATCATGGTTTTTATCCCACTGGGTTTTTCCATGACAAGGTTTTTAACGAGGCAGTACGCAATATATCAATAGTGATGAATAATCAAGGGGGAATGTTAAGAATGGATAATTATTTATATGATTATCCATCACTTAATATTTATGTTTGTTGATAATTATCAACATCTTTACTTTGTCTCCAAGTGACTTGCTCCCAAAGTAAGTGTAAGTCTAGCCTATCCTATTTCTACCTTATCCTCTCATGTAACTCTCCCTATATATACGTGAGTTCAATGTTGTAAAGAGAAGTAGAGAGAAGTTAATAATAAAGAGAAGTGTTTCGTTTGTTCTAACTTTCTCCCTCCACTTTCATTATCTCTCTAATACATATATATCAATACATATACATATATTTATTACGTTATAATTTATAACATGAATTTATTTTGATTGGTAATTTAAAGATAGATCGGACTAATGCTTAAAATAATGATTAGTCTGACTAAATGAATAATCATACGTGTAACATATCATTTCCTGATGTTATCAATTTAGCATCAGTCATACTTTTTCAAGATAGATATGTTTACAAATATCGGTTTGCAACAATAAATATACCCAAGTAATAAAAATATATTATTATTCTTTTGTTAACTTGGTAAAAAATATTGAAAATCCAAGTATACGTAAGATACAAGAAAATCATCCTTTGAATATTACTAAGCATATTACGAAGCATTATTCGTTTATGGTGATGCAAACGTTTATTTCGTGGAAGTCGGCTAAATTTGTTGTCATCTTTATTTTGAGAAATTATTAAATTAGTGGATTAATGATTACTGAAGAAGACTAAGACCATATTAGCAAAAAGGTCCCACTAAATCACAATCTTATCATTAGTCCATTCGGCGCTCGCACATGCAAGATTGTAAGAATCCACTTAATCAAGAAATACATTATCCAAACAAATAATGATAACAATAATTAGGAAACAATTATTACGTCTTTGATCTTTATAGTGTCTGTTTTTTTTTCTATTCATAATAACCTTCACACAAATCTTAGCTATAAAAATAAAAACAAGGAAATGGAAAAAATAATTAATATATATATTTTTAATACAATCGTTTTGACATGTATCACACAAATTAAAAAAATCATTTAAATGTTTTTTTGGTAAAGAAAAATAATTTAAATGTTCTATCATAGTTGTACAACAAAAGGTTGACTGTTAAAAAGGAACAGAAAAGGTTGACTATTTAACATAATTAGTTTTAAGTTAGAGTAAGTTATATATTTCCGTTAAAAAAAATATACATTGAAATTGTAAAACAATAGTATCTCTTAGAAAGCAAAAAAAAATAGTATTTCAAAACCACACCTGTTACTAAAGATTAAGCCGTTGGTCTAGTAATCTTTGTCTTATTTACCAAAATGCATATGGTGCAATCATAAAGTTAAAACCCAACAAACATGTTTAACACACCAAAATTTTTCATTAATTAACACTCATATCAACATTTATCATTGAAACAAAACAAGTATATACAATCAAACCAATTATCCTAAAATTCCAGATTTTTTCTTTTTTTAATAACTCTTCATTTATTTACAGATGAATTTGTAACCTTTTTTTCTCTTCTAGATTTTTTTTAAAAGTAAACGATATTTCGAGAAACCTTCTCGAGTTCACACTATCGCGGACACTTTCTTCTCCTCTGTTAGATACCTCGCCGGAAATAGAATATTCCGATCTACACACCACCGGACAAAGCAGGTAAACAGCTCCCAGTCCCAGCCCCACCAATCACCGCCGTAGCACAAACCTCTCCACCGTCAACAGTCGGCGGCAACAGCTCTGCTGACGTCACGACACTTGGCAAATTCAGAATTAATCTTCTCCTAAAAATACCACCCACCGCCGATATGCAATCAACCCTCGGAGGCGGAGAAGCAATAAACTCGCCGCAGAACTTCATAAGAATCGCTAAAGCTTCGTCGACGCTGATTCGTCTCTTCTTTTTCCCCCAACGTAAAATCTCGTACTTCACAGCCTCAGAACAGAGACCACAGATAAACTTTCCGGCGTATAGACACCGTACGCTCTCTATATACGCCGCCGTGTATTCCTCCTGCATACGGCAACATTCGCATCTCGCAAATTCTATCTCCGACGTCTTGGATTCGGTGATCACCATTAAATTCACAGTCATCTCTCTGTTATCAAAGAAACATCAAAATTAGCCATTAAAAAACAGAGACATCAGAGACGAATCTGATTCGTATATAAAACATTAAAACACTAACCTTTTGTTTCGAATCTGTTGTGTATATATCAAATATATGTACACGTGTATATGTATGTAAAGGTTTTGCTAGCTATCTCTCTTTCTCCCACTCTGCTACTTTAGCTTCGCCGTAAAAGAGCTCGAAAAACAAAATCATTTTCTAAGAAGAACAATAAATAATTTCTAGAAGAAGAACTTCAAACCAAGCAAGACCCAGAATTCATCATTTGAGCGATGTTCTTTTTGCTTAAACTTTTGATCAAATTAAAGTGCAAGCTTTGTTAGACACGAGAGAGATTCTTTAACAAAAAAAAAAAAGACACGAGAGAGATTTTGTTTTCTTCTTCTTTTTGATCGAGTGGAGAGATTTCTTGATTTGGAGAGACAGATATCAAGAAAGAGAATCGTCAGAATTTAAAGGAGGTTTTTTTGAAGAGACTCTTCAACAAATCCTTTGTGTCGTCCGTAAATAAAACATTTTTTTTTTTGTTGTGTCGACCGTAAATACATTAATGACTAGGAGAAATAAGAGAATGTTGATTTGTTAGTTAATATTCCACGTCAGCATATGTTTAGACCAATTAATCGCTGCCATTATTTGGAAATTACCAGTCATGCCAGTAGTTTGTCATCGCCAGCTAAGCTGTTACTGTATTTTTAGTTGATTAGCAGCTATGTTAATCTGCAAACGTTAGTTTAAAAATGTTTAGAAAATTTGATTGCAAACATTATATATTACGTCTACAAAAACAGATACATATATGAATATGATTCTTATTACGTACCATAGATTTTAGAGCTGGCGTTTTTATCCAAGGATCAAATCCAATTATTTTAATTGATTGATTTGTATATTAAACTGTAAATACGAACTGATTTTTTTTTGGTCCGAACCTGAAGACACTTCACAAATGGACAGGCTGTGTATCTAGACACAAAGTCACCCATCCATGATCGCGAAATTTCGAAAATGAACATATGGGAAGAAGACACGTGTACGAATAGTTAAAGCGTGCAAGAAACTTGGGATTGGATTGGTGAATTTTTCTAATTTTGTACCAACACAACAAAAATCGCTTGCCTTGGAGAAGATAATCACTATAGAAGGTTCGTAGAATATTACCATCATTAAATACTTTAATCTTATTTTTATGTTTTTTTAATTATCCTAAAGTTTCTGAAATTATGTGTTTGGGAAGAGAAGGAAACGAAGGGTTACGCTATAGTTTGGTTTATAACAAGCAAACCAATTGGTTGATCCTGATTCTTAGGCCTGGGCATTCGGTTAACCATTCGGTTTCTGTTCGGTTAGTTTGGATATGGTAATATAATAACCATTCGGATATTTTAGAAATTTTGGTTCGGTTTGGTTCGGTTACCTTTCGGTTCGGTTCGGTTTGGATATATAAATAGATAACTGTAACTAACCATACTTTTATCACGTTCGGTTTGGTTCGGGTTTTTACCCAAAATAACCGAAATTTACCGAATATAACCGAAACTAACCGAAAGTAACCGAAAAATACAAAAAAAAATACAAAAAAAGAAAAATATTAGAAAGAAAATTAAAATTTGATTCAATTTTGTAAAAGAGTATTTAACTTTGACAAATATAACAAACAATATTTGGATATTTTTGATTATTTAAAGTATTTGATTGTTTTGATTTTTAAAATAATTAATATTTTGAGTTTATAATTATAATTTTAGATATTATTTTTGGATATCTTATAGGTTTTTGGATATTTCGGTTAACCGTTTGGTTATCGGTTCGGTTCGGTTTCGGTTAGTTTGGATAGGAGATTTTACTAACTATTCGGTTATTTTAAAAACTTCGGTTCGGATATGGTTCGGTTTTTTTCGGTTCGGTTCGGTCGATTATTAGGTTAGCGGTTTTTTTGCCCAGGCCTACTGATTCCCTTAACTAAAAACACTTTGTGTTGTTGCGAACTTGCGATTATGAGGAAACTTGTGACTATTAACCAGAAAAAATCAAATTGCATTTAGATGTGTTTATGAAGGAACTAGTACACCAAAAGTCACAAAATACAAATAATCAAACATTTATATCAACAATGGAGTATCGAAATTTGGTAACAAACAAACAACACACAACCAATATATAATATGCTTACAAGTACAAATAAGTGAAGACTATTCACCAGAAGCTGGAGAACAATCTGAACACTGCCACATTAAAATGGAAAGAATTCAAAGAATGATATATATCGTTAATTCTAATGTGGGTAACCCGAAAAAGGAAAGCTTTATGGGATTTTCCAATCTTCTTCTTTCACTGAGACCGTCTCAAATGTGGAGCTGTGGTATATCCTTCGAAGAAATCCAACACAGCGGTTTCAAGATTTTCAACAGAGTATTTCAAGTAGTTCTCGGGATGTCTTCCGCTCTCTATATGTCCCCTGAATCTTCCAAGAAAGGATCTATAAGCCGGGATAAGATGCTCCGATAGAGATATCCTCAGTTCTTCTCTAAGCTGAGTATCCGGAACCGACCATGTCGATTGAATCCTGTGAACCTCTTCAAACATTGTATTGAAAGCTTTAAACCTCTCTCTTAAAGCACTCTTGGATACACCGGAAGAGAAGCTTCCGCTCACATGTAATCCTTCATCTCTCAAGCTATTCAACACTCTCACCCATGTAGCTCTCTGATACTTGGTGGCTGCTTGTCTAAAGATCCCGGTAAGCTTTCTTAAATACTTGTCTCCAATCAACTCCATTAGCTCCGGCGAGCTTTTGACCTTCTGAACTATGTAATGGACATTGTTCATGACAAATATGTGGGATAAAGGTTCATCTTTGTAATGCAAAGACTTCTCTTCTAGATTGAATTGTAGCATCACCATTGTCCATATCATATGCAAAGCTAACGGAGATATTCCTTCAAGCTGAGAGATATCCATATCGGGATTGTTTGGATCATTGGTACATTGCAAACCCCGACATGGTTTCGTCATAATGAGATCAATCAACGTTTCCTTATAGTCAGAGATCAAGTTAAGGTAATTCATCACATACCTTGTCAAAGGATGTATAGTTCCTCCAGGTACAGGAACAACCGAAGGTTCGCGAAAAACCGCATTCTCAAACTCAGTGAGTATCCCTCTTGCTGCTTCAGCTAATCTTGATTGAATCTCTGTAGCTTGAACAAGAATCGATTCGGATGAACTCGAATCGAAAATCTCTTCCATATCAGGCAACAAATCAGTTAAAGCATCATGTAAATCAAGAATCTTGAATAGTTTCTCAGGTGATCTTCTACTAATACTTATAGCTTCAGGGAAATTAAAAAGCTCCAAAGCAGAGCCTTTAACAATCTCCATGAAACATGTCTCTTCCATGGTTCCTTCAAATATCTGCTCACAGAGTCTCTTCTCGCTAGCGAAAACAACTCTAACGCAAACTTTCGCAGCACGGATCCATCTCCTAATCTTCACTTCCACAGCTTCCCAATCAAGTCTCTGCACATCTCCAATCCCTAATTTCACAATCCCTAGCTGCTTAAAAATCATTTCCATGGCGGATTTTCTCACGTTTCCGTATACTTGAACACATTCACGAGAGTAACCAGCTCCGATCATTCTCTGAGCTATCGATCTCAGATCAGAAACAGCTTCCGGCGATACAAGATCGATCTCTCGTATACTGCTTGTGGATTTGCTATTACTCCTTCTACTCCTCGATAACCGTCTCGAACCGGAATCTGAACCGGAACCATCTGGTAAAACCAGATCCACTTGTTGTTGCTCTTCTTCTTCGTCGTTACCATCATCTTCAAGCTCGGTATGCGAAGAAGAAGCGAAAGAGGAAGAAGATAACGATGAATCGAGAAGAAGAGAATCAGGTTCAAAAGCAGAAGTCTGTGAGATTAAGATGTTTCTGAACTCGTCTTCAAGCCTAGCCATGGCGATTTGAATCGTTGAGCTAGCTGCTTTGACTTCATCGGAGATTGAGATTGAAGAGATGTGTCTTTGAAGTTCATCGACGGCTTTCAAGTAGCGATCTACTTCATCTCGATCACCACCGCTTTGGAAAATCAGATTCTTCTCTTTAGCTTCTTCAGATGTTGTTGAATCCCAACGGAGTATTATCTTCTCCGCTGTCTCTAAATCGGAACTATCGCCATGATGATTCTCCGGTGTTGCCATATTCAAAAATCGGAAACTGGAAAGTGTTTGACTTCACAGATCGATTTAGGTGTTTTTTTTTTTTTTTTTTGTGTTTGGTCCTTTGAAATGAGATTTAGGTGAAAGATTATACTTAGGTTCGCTTTGCTAATTTTTTAATGAAGAAATCAATTTTTTTTTTTTTTTGAGAAAAGAGTCAATAGACTTTTCAACGCTCAGCTCGTGGGGTGTGTTTTTTTTTGTTACGTTAAAAGAAGAAAAACCGAACCGAAATCGAATAAAAACCGAACCGAAACCGTAACGGATACCCGAAGGCGAGTGTTGTTTTATGTGTTATACGAGAGAAAGTAAGTGTCTAAATTAATGGATTGGTCTCTTTATAATCTATATTATTAATTGGGAATCACTCAAAACTAACAAACCTTATTTTGGTAGATTAATTATAATGAATGCCATTAGAATTATTGAATTTAAAAACAAAAGAAAAAAAATCGAAAAAAAAAGATTCAAAAATATATGTATATCTACTTTGTTGAGCATTTTTCTTTTGGTCAAAAATATATATTCAAAAAGTATATATATTTATTTCGTTGGAGCATTAACAATATATATTCAAAAAGATTTTTCTGTCTTTTCTATCCAAAACTCAAACAAACTAAATTTACTGTTATGATTTAATAAGGTTTCCATAACAAATGAAAATAATAAATTCGAAATATTGAATTTAAAAACAAAATAAAAAATTCGAAAACATATATTCAAAAATATATATATTTTTGTTGAACATTTTTATTTTTGTCAAAAATATATATTCAAAAAGTATAGATATTTATTTTGTTGGAGCATTAACAATATATATGCAAAAAGATTTTACTGTCTTTTCTATCCAAAACTCAAACAAACTAAATTTATATAAAAACAATCGATTGTTTTGACTTAAATACAAAGATAAATCTAAACGTATACAAAAAATAATTTGGAAACAGAAAAAAGCCTTTTGTTTTTCAATTTGACAAGTAAACACCTTTCATACTGCGATTCGTTTTCTACATGTTACGGATCTTAGTTTAGTTTTCGGTTTGTGTTGTATTATTGTATTATTTTTTTGTTCTGACATATACATAAATACGACATATAAACTAATTCATAGAAAAAGATTGAAACAAATCATTGATCTTACAAAGCTAGACAGAGTAAATGCATACTTTTTTCCAACAAAATTGACACAAATACATGAGTAGACTATATTTCTAAAGAAAAAACTCATTGAAGTAGGAAAAAGTTGTAGAAAAGTATCCATATCAAAGTAAGTGTTCTTTGATTAAATTGTAACGGTAAAAAATGAATTAAGACGAGTAGAAAGAGAAGTTGTCTAAGTTGTAAACATGTAAATAAAATTCTAACGCTTGCAGTAGAACTCGAACATGAAGTTTTGATTCTCGAGCGTCCCTCATGGCTGCAAATCAACATTCCATATTTGTACTATCAAAAGTTATACAATTCGGAACGAAATTCTACGGAGCGAGAATTTCAAAAATAGAAAAACATGATTATTTATGTCCTATTTAAATTTTATGACGGGATAGAGATTGAACGGGATGGGATGAGAATTCCTAAAAAATGTCGTATAACATATTACAATTAAAATAAAACATTGCTTGCAATCATATATTTAAAATGTTTCTTTCAATTTATCTAGCATACCATGTGCCAAATAAAAGATTTTGGGACGGGTAAAGTTTATTTCGTGATGGAAATTTTGGGAAATTTGGGTATTTTCTAAAACATAGTAGTGAAATATTGAGAAAATAAAGAAAATATGGATAACTTCCACTAATTACGTAAAAATTAAATACCTAAACGAAAATACATAAAATACAGGTATTCCATCCGAATCTTAGATCTACACGATATATAATCACAAACGAGTAAATTAACGTTTATGTGATTAAATGTGTGTGGTAGATATGTGATCATACGGATTTTCTGTCTCAAAATTGATATGTCTATTTTCTCTCTCTCTCTTTTTAATTGTGTAATTGTCTTTACTGTAACCAAAAACAAATCCGATTAATTATTTTGTCAAATTGAAACTAAATCGAATACTAAACTGATATGATGTAGGATAATGAATGTTATACCAAATAAATACATCTATAAACATAACCCCGCACGAACGTGCGGGTCCGAATCTAGTAACCGTTAAAAGAATCTTGCCGACATAAAAAGGTACAGTACAAACATAAGGATAAAAGAAAATGAATTGTGTAAGAGGATAAAACATATAATATTTAAGTAATCATCTCCCACGCAGTTTCAATAAATCAAAAGAAAATCAAATTAAGTACAGATTGGTTTGAATTTGATACCTTTGTCGTTTGTCTGAATTATTTATTTTTTTGATAGTTAAAAAAAAGATGCTATGAAAGCGATGAATAGATAGATTTCTCTCGGAATGGATTTTTGGTGCCAACAAAATGAAGGTGGGTTAAATGCAACTATGTTGGGCTGAACCGTGAAGAACTATTAAATATGGGTCAGTCACTGTTAGTTTGGGCCTTGGGGTTGGTCCGTCAACAGCATTGAGGTTAAGAAACAATGATTGGTCAGTCACGGAAACGAATATCACAGCACCGTGAGATAAGTAAATACTCTATCTCTCTCTCGAAGAAATCGTCATACTTCTATAAATGGTCACTTGTTTCGTACGGCCCTTTCTTTACTCCTTCAGAGAGAGCGTGCCATTTTTATTTTCTCTTTCTTCTCTCTTTGCCGTAGTGTGTGAGTGTTTTGATATATTGGGACCAAACATTTTTAGTTTCTTAGTTAACTTGTGTAATGCAGTGTTTCAATTTATAATTGTTCTCTGATGTTTTGCAGGTATGCTGGCAACATTCATACGCAGGTCACAGAGATTCTTCTTCAAGAGATTTTTGCAAGTACTGGTCCTATTGAAAGCTGTAAACTTATCAGAAAGGATAAGGTGGAGTTTCGAAAACCGCCCTTCTTTTTTTATTCGAATGAAGCGTTTCTGTATTGTTCTCCAAAAGCTAACTTCTAGACATGAATGTTTCACACTTTTACAGTCATCATATGGATTTGTTCACTACTTTGATCGAAGATGTGCTAGTATGGCTATAATGACTCTTAATGGAAGGCATATGTAAGAATCTGACATTGATAGTTCATGCTCTTCTTAGTCAATTTATTCATTTTTTTCTCTTAGATTTTAATACTGGATTTCACAGATTTGGACAGCCTATGAAAGTTAATTGGGCCTATGCCACTGGTCAAAGGGAAGATACATCAAGTAAGTTATGATTAGCACGGATTGATTGTCAAGGACTTTCTTTTTGTTCTTTGAGTGAGGCGTGGTGCTGAATGGTTTTGTTTCCATGAAATGCAGGTCATTTCAACATTTTTGTTGGTGATCTCAGTCCAGAGGTTACTGATGCAGCATTGTTTGATAGCTTTTCTGCCTTTAATAGCTGCTCGTAAGTTCTTGTGCTTGATCTTCTGATTTTAGTTACTACTTGGTTAAAACAGGAAAATGTAGTTACACAACTAAGCTGTACACATATATCACTATGTATAACAAGATTTTCTTTATTGATTAAGCTTATTTGTCTGAACAGTCCATCAGAATCTTTGATCTAATATCTGTTTATTATTACGTAGGGACGCGAGAGTAATGTGGGACCAGAAAACTGGACGCTCAAGAGGCTTTGGGTTTGTTTCCTTCCGTAATCAGCAGGTTTTGTATTCTTTTAATCATGGGTGACTGTTTGTTTTAGCTCCATTCATAATTTTACATTGATTTTTAAATGTTTATGTAATTTGCAGGATGCTCAAACTGCCATAAATGAGATGAATGGTAAGAATTATCATATTGGTCTTAGAGTTGTATGGTTTCCTTTTGTGAACTTTGGTTTCGACATGCTGATACTTCTTATGATGCATTTGGCTGTATAATATTGTGGCTAGAAAGGATAAACTTGGTCAGGAAAATTCTGTATTTTTGTAGCTTATTGGTGAACAACTGTTGAAGTTACATGTTACCTGTGTCGATCAGGCGCTGTCTCTAGAATTAATTAATTTTCTTGATTCCAAGCACTTAGTTTTGCCAGTACTAGAACAGTTGTTTCTTTTACCTCATCTCAGGTAAATGGTTAAGTAGCAGACAGATCAGATGCAACTGGGCAACAAAAGGTGCTACTTTTGGCGAGGACAAGCATAGCTCTGACGGAAAAAGTGTTGTGGAACTTACAAACGGCTCTTCAGGTTTTCGTTTGTTTACTGTGCAACTTCTAGAATTTTCATTTTCTGCAAATTTTCATGAAGATTACATTTGTTTTAACACTTGATTTTGCAGAGGATGGTAGAGAGCTGTCAAACGAAGATGCCCCTGAAAACAATCCTCAATATACAACTGTCTATGTAGGAAACCTCTCTCCAGAAGTAAGTTGTCAACTTAACGAATTGTTCTTTATAAACTCTGCAACAGCTCCTGGCTTTTTCGTTTTGCGCCTCGTGACAGTTGTCAATCTTGCAGGTAACTCAGCTTGATCTACACCGTCTATTCTATACCCTTGGTGCTGGAGCGATCGAAGAGGTTCGTGTCCAGCGAAACAAAGGGTTTGGTTTTGTGAGATATAACACTCATGACGAGGCTGCTCTTGCTATTCAGATGGGCAACGCTCAGCCTTACCTCTTTAGCAGACAGATAAAGGTATTTACTTCGTTTATGATAACGTAGATCTAACTGTTGTTGCATCTTTCTGACTTCTGTGGAGAAGTGTTAGACAACCAAAGTCTGCTCGTAATTGTTTTTTACCACCAGTTTTCCCCTAAACCCATTTCCTTGTTTCTGTGATTTATTGCAGTGTTCATGGGGAAACAAACCAACTCCATCAGGCACAGCCTCAAACCCACTTCCCCCACCAGCCCCGGTCCCAGTCCCTGCTCTGTCTGCAATGGACCTCGTAGCATATGAGAGGCAACTGGTTCTAGCCAAGATGCATCCTCAGGCTCAACATTCTCTAAGGCAAGCAGGCCTTGGAGTCAATGTAGCTGGAGGAAGTGCAGCTATGTACGATGGTGGCTTTCAGAATGTAGCTGCGGCCCATCAGCAGCTCATGTACTATCAGTAATAAACTCTCTTCACTGTCTCTGAGATACTTTTTTTCTTTTCTTTCTTTCTTTCTTCTTAATTTTATCACTTTCTTGCTTTTTTCTAGACCTTGTTCAAGCGTCTTTATGTATGTGTCTCTTTCATTTAAAGCTGTTGGTTTTATTTATGTATGCAGAGCTTTATGCTCAGTTTGTAACCTATAGGTTTTACTTGGATTGTAAGCCAAGCAATAAGATAACATCAAATAAAAGGGGATTTGGTTTTCTGGGGTTTATGTTGTTTGTGGTTCTGTAATGATAGATTTGAAACATAGTAATTTGTCGGTTATAAAAGTTTTATAGTTTCATTTCTCATTAGTACATTTGTGATTGACATTTAATTTAACTAGCATCAAGTGTTTTGTCGACGAGTGTCCTCTATTATGCAGCAAATTGTACAATTAAGGTTTTTTATTTGTCTTTGTCGGTACTAGTAGAGACTAGAGAATCTTGATATAAGCTTTAAAGTTTCAAAGATTAGAGGAAATTGGTAGGGTTCAAGTAATCTTTTCAAGACCCTGTAATAGAAATGGATACTTTGTTTCAAGAGACATTACATTTAACACTGACCTTATCAGTAAATATTTACATAATTACATGCATAGGTTATTTATATTTACACAAAAACCCCGTAAGATTTTCCTCTCTCGGCTTGTTCATTCAACGGTCCAACGCGTTAATCACAATCCTGCATATACACAAATATATTATAGGTACATACATGAAGGGAATTGATTAGGAAATGAAGTGATGGAGATAATATATAACCATTCATAAGTGGTGAGACTTGCAGCATCGTCTTCGCCGGAGGAAGGGATTTTACCGGCAGTGAATGGTCCCAAATCATAGCATGGTGTCCCAGCTGCATCAAATATGGTTTACCCAAATGTGAGTACTAAGTCTTAATTTTGTATATTCATTAATGATTTTCTAACAATTAACATTCATTTGCATAGCAATATAGCATAACATTTATTTATTTTGTACATGATTAACTTGCATTGCATTCCGATACATACAAAATTCAATGCAAGTTAATCATGTACTTTTTCCCCACCATAAGTTTCTCGTTGTTATTGTTAATTAATTTAGTTTTAGAGGAAGAGAGGAGAAATAAATACGGGTTAAAGGCGTCCCAGGGTTGCTGATTGACCCAGTTGGAGAATCCGGAACACGATCCGGATCCATTTTCAGTTTACGGAGACCACGGACATTGTTATTCCCCTTGGTCACCATTATGCTTCTGGTGACTTGATCGCTTGAGAGAGAAGGAGGAGAAGATCGGACGGTGGATAATGAATCGTGCTTTCTCAATTTCCCGAGACCATTGTCCGGCGTCGGTCCGGCTACCGTTTCATCCCACAGCTTGTGTAGGAACCCCATCCGATCAACAAATTTATCCAAAAATATATAACAATATTTTTTCAAATTATTTCGGGTTTTTATTTTCTTGTCTCTATCTTCTTTTTCCCTTTGCAATGAAAATGGTTTTATAGAGGAATAAAGAGAAGCATTGAATATTTTTAGTGAGGTTAATTATAAGCTTTGGCTTAATTAAGGAGATTTTAATTGAAGGATAAAGACGCTGACTAATCCAATCAATAGTCTCTAATCTCATTGGTGAATATTCTATAAGTTGTGAATCACAAACTACTAGTTCAGAATTCTTCTACTTAGAATCAGAGAGTTTTCAACAAGCTATTCAAGTTCAAAGCTTTTTAATTTGCCCATGTTTCAGACACGACGGATAAACAACAACAACAACATGATAATGATAAATCAGAGTCATAACTTCTACATTTACACATCCCACAAGGTAACAACAACATCGAATCCTAAATCCAGCTTATCATAGCAATATCATAGGAACATATTGTGTTCAATCAGCTACTTACATTGCCGTTATTCTTGCCATTGCGATCATCATCGTCAACGATCCTCCTTTCTCCCCGCTGCCTGCTCCTCTCTTCCTCTTCGTGATTGTTCTGTGTTATCTCCAATTGAGTTTTCAAGAACTGCATTCTCTGCAACTCCATCTCTTTAGCGAATTTCATCCTCTCCTTTTCCAGTTCCGCCATTAGCTTAAGCTTAGCCGTTTCCGCCTTCTCATAAGCTTCCGTAAATCCAAGTATCGCTCTTGCCACATCTCCAACTCCACTCCCTCCATCTCCACTCTTATCCACCTTCAACCGCTTTGGCAGATGAAACGAAAGCGGTTGAGGCGGTTGCAACGGTGGCAGACTCTCAGCAGAGTCAGGAGAAGCCTCAGGTTCAGGATCAGACTCAGACTCAGTCTCAGAAGCACTTCGTTTCCTAAAATGCCAACGCATGGAATCAGAGCTTCTCTTCAAATCCCCTCCTTGCACAATCTGATTTCCTTTAGCTTGCCGTTTATACATATTCGAACGGAGACCTCCTCCCATAGGAGCCTTCTCCGAAGCTTTCGAAGAAGCAACAATTGTCGTAGTACCACCAATCAAACTCTCAAGCTTCTTGAAGAAGACCCATTTACTAGGTCCATCACCAGAAGCAATCTTAGCTTTCTCTTGCTTATACTTCTTCTTCACCGTATCAATCCTGTTCTTACACTGTATATCAGTTTTAGGGTATTTGCATTGACGACTCTTGTTCACAATCTCAGCTACTTCTTTCCAATGTTGTTGCTTCAAAGTTCCTTTACCTGGTTCAGAGAATCGATCTCCCCAAGCGTCGATTAGAACCTTGGTTGCTTCTTCGCTCCAACAATCGTCTCTTCCTCCGCCACCACCACCGCTTCCTCCTCGTCCGTTTCTGGTATTACCGCTACCACCACCGGTTACAGAAGGAGTATGAACCACTAACGCTAAAGCGTTCCTCGACGGAGATTGAGAAGAAACCAGCGTTTGTGGTTTCTTCACGACGGCCACCGTAACGTCGTTTGTTGGCAAAATCGGCGGAGAAGGAGGAGCTTGTGGTGAAAGAGAAGAATCTCCCGGAGATGGAATTGACTGAATCTCGTCGTCGTCCTCCATGAAAATCGATCGATTGCTTGAATTTTGAGATTCGGAGAAAGTGCAAAATTTTGGATCTGAGATTCGCTCACCGGCGAGGGGATAAGGTCACCGGATAGGTAATCTCCGTTATTGACCCGATGGATATGTGAAATGACGAAAACACCCTTCACTCTTTTCTTTAATAACGAAAAAGCAATATCAGAACCGTGAGTACTCGTATGGTTTTATGGTAAAATTGACATATCGCTATAAGGTATTTATGCTTTTGCCATTTTTTTTCGTTAGGACTATTGACTGACGGATTTCAAAATTTGTCTAATATAGTTTTTTTGTTCTTGTATTATTCAGTTTGGACAAAAAAAAGTAATATTATTGTCTTGTCTATAGTTTGGTTAGGTAGGTAGGCAAGACTCAAACTAAAATAGAAAGAAAGACATAAATTAAGTCCAATGGGACTAAATGGGCTGTAAATAACTTTCAAGGCCCAATAAAAAGAGATATAATGACGTGGAAGCTTTTGAAACAGCTCAAGATCTCTAGTTACTTCTAGAACTTTTCTCTGGAACTTTCTAGCTCACTAGTGTCTTCTCACTATATAACAATGGAGGGACAAATTTCAAACGTATCAAATCGAAGAAGAAGAAGAAGAAGATTCAATTAGAAAGTGTTGTCGTAATTCCCTCAGGTAAAATTTTCTCCTCTCTCTTATCAATTTTTCCGGGGAAATTTTCAGGATTGTTGATTATAACTGTTTTGTTTTCCGGCAGTTATTGATCGGAGAAAATGAGTGCTGTTGCGATTAACCACTTGTTTGGCTTGCCGGAGACGATCGAGAAGCTAATTCTCCCGATTTCCCGTTCCGGCGAAGGTACGGAGAGTCGAGGAGGAGGAAGTAACAATAATATCCCAATTGACATTTTGGAATCTTCCAAAGAATACATATTTTATCTCGATATCCCCGGAATCTCCAAATCCGATATCCAGGTATTTATATAGTCTCATACAAATGTTGAATTGATTATGGAAATTAGGGTTTTTGATTTATGAATTGGGGATTTTTTAGGTTACTGTGGAGGAGGAGAGGACTTTGGTGATAAAGAGTAATGGGAAGAGAAAGAGAGATGATGATGAGAGTGAAGAAGGATCTAAGTATATTAGACTTGAGAGGAGACTTGCTCAGAATCTGGTTAAGAAGTTCCGGTTACCGGAAGATGCTGACGTGGCTGCTGTCACGGCTAAATATCAAGAAGGGGTTTTGACAGTTGTTGTCAAGAAGCTACCGCCGCAGCCGCCGAAACCTAAGACTGTTCAAATCGCTGTTTCTTGATGTGCAGTTTCTGTGTTTTGTTTTTGTGTGTTGTTCTCTAGTTTGTAATTTGTCTGTGTTTGGATCATAAAAGACTCTGTTCCTTTACATGCTTTTCAAAGACTAATGAATCATGTGACAGAACTTTGTGTGCTTCTCGTTGATGCCATTTTCTTGTTGGCAAATGATTATCTGATGAATGAATATAACTAAACAAAATTTCTACGATTGTTAAGTTCGTTTCTAGGTTTTCTTCGGTTTGGAGGGAAGCAATGATTTTAATGGAGAAATATGAAGTTGGGAGATTAAGGCTACGTAATTAATGCGAATGTGATAATACGTATACTACTAGATGTACACTATTAAGAGCAACCATAGTGATTAGTTTCTAAGTAAGGTTTCTATGTATTTTTTATTAATAAATTTTGATAATTTTGTAGTTTAGAGATTTTGTAGAGTTTTTGAAAATTTTATGGTCCATTGGTGGAATCCTTAAGTGGGTTTCTAAAAAATAAAATAAATTTTTTAAAAATTTTTTGTTAATATTTTTATTTGAACAAACATGATTATTATTAGGAATTATAAAATTTTAAACATACATGATATAAAAAGAAGAAGAAAAAAAACATATTAAAAAAGCGAAACAACTCAAACTGAAACTGAAACAACTCAAACTCATAAACTGAAACATGAAACTGAAAGTGAAACAACTCAAACTGAAACTGAAACTACATGAAACTGAAGCCACGTATGGGTTTCTATTGGGTCGCGAAAAACCCAATTTTAGGAACGATCCTAAATGGATTGTTCTGTTTTTCTTTCATCTGGGCCCATTTTATCTTAGAAACCCAACATAGAAATCCACTAAAAACCTTTGCTAGACTTGGTCTTAGTGTCTAAATAGTAAATAACCCCTATCATACGTGGTGTCTAAATGGATAGAAGGCATAGTATGAGATTTTTTTTTTCTGAATAACTAAAAAGTTCTGGATATAATTATATTCATCTTTTCATATCAGGGGATCATAACATTTTATATGAAATTTTTTAAACGTTATTCGAATCGCCGATCTCTGGATTTTGCCTAAAAATCTTTATCAATTGAACTATTGAAACTTGGTAAAGAACAGGTTAGATTTTGTCTAATTGAATATAAAGTTTGAGAACACGTCACTCCTTGTTGTTAAGATTCTGATGAAATCATGTAGTATAAAAAATAAAACTAACGTGATTTTTATGATTTTCTAATCACTCGTTATTGTCTGCTATCGTATATGTTTATGGGAAGCAACTTTTAATATCTAGTGATCACAAGTTAGACTTAAAGGAAATTTATGGACATTTATCACAGCCAAAATTTTGGTTCGGTCAGATTTGGTTATTTATCAGTCTTAATCCTAGCTAAAAAGAAATATATATACGATTTACACAAGTTTAGAAAACTTATTTTTTTTTTTGGTCCGCTTTTTTTTTTTTGTCGGCTTCAACTAGAAGCACACAAAGTTCTGTCACATGATTCATTAGTCTTTGGAAAGCATGAAAGAAACAGAGTCTTTTATGATCCAAACACAGACAAATTACAAACTAGAGAACAACACACAAAAACAAAACACAGAAACTGGTTGTACCCCACATTTTTATTTGTTAGCAATTGCTTGCACCAGGACCAGTAATAATTGATTTCACCGGGACCTGCCCACCTTCAAGTCGGCAACAACCGCATGGCCACTTGTTGGGAAATATAAGTAATAGTACGAGAGTCAGATTATACATAGTTTGATCATTTGAGTTTATAAACTCAACACGATGATAATAAAGTATTATTTTATTTTTACCAATATTATTTTGTCTTAACCAAACAATCGTCATTTTATTGAGTTTATGAACTCAAATGACCAAAACGACGTTATTATATTAAGATAAAATGATACCTCGTCGTCATTATATCATTTAACTGAACAAATTTAATAGACTGGATAGCTTATTTGAATTATTTTAGTTTTGATTGAAAATAACACAGTGTTTTTGTTGAAATATAAAAACGCTTTTTGTAATTTGTTCAGGCTGAAATTCATCTTTTTTCCTAGTAAGTTCCTAATTGTTTGATCAAAAATGTAACTTGTAAATTTCTCGTAGTTCATGTAGATAATACCAAAATGGCAAAAAGTATTATTCTCCAATTAGGGTTCCTTTGCATATAATGTTGCAAACCCCACAGCAATAAATATGACAAAGATACCCTCAGACACATGTTTATATCGTGGTCGTTGCATTATGTACTAAACGACAATGCTCGCCGTCCAGAAAGTTACCACCACAAGTCCACATGTGGTGATGAAATATATATAGTACTGTGAGATAAGGTCACCGGATAGGTAATTATTTGTACTATGTCATATATCGTACTGTCATACTATGCCATTCTTCTTTTGGGATGTTTATGTGTATCAGTGTATGAGTTGATATAGTCGTCGGATAGTACTAATAGCAGAAGAAGATGGGTTCTTGTGTTTGAATTCGATCTAGAAGATCTCAACAGCTGACAAATCACTAACAAACTTAAAATGAAACCAAGTTAAATCAATCTCTACAACATTCTTACCTCAACTTGTTCAAGAGTAAGGGTATATTAGGATCAAGTTCAAATGTATGTAAAGCATGTGAAGAACATACCAGTTTTAAGTGAAATCCATGCACTCAAATTACTCTTTGGTATTGTTCAAATTGCAGTCTTTGTATTGCTTGACACAATGATGTTTTGTTATCCAATTTTGCCTAAATTACATACATCAAAGAACACAGAAAATATATCAACAAATAAAAGAGAATGAAAAAAAGAGAGAGATAACATGAACACTGATTAAGAAATTCTTCTAAACAAAAACATGGTCGAAATATGGCCGCCGTCGTCATCGCCGTCGTGTGTTCTACTCGAGAGTGAGCAAAAGGGTCACAAAACAGACTTTTTTTGTTTTGTTTTTTAACGTCAACTCTACTTTGTTCATTAATTAATAACAACTTTAAAATTTAAAACTAACGTCAGTTATACAAATGACACTAATTTCTTTCCAAATTTGACTTTTCACGTCATTTGATAAACTGACTTTGATAAACTGACATCTTCTGTATTATTTCTTGTAGTGAATTACACATTTACACTCATAAAGTAGCTGTCCAAGCCACTCTCTTCCACATCTGGAAGCAAAGGAACAATGGTTTCTACAATTGCAGTCTCTACCACACACAGTCTTCATGATTTATAGATCATGAGATTAAGAACATCATCACCGCCAGAAAACAAAAACAAAAAGACATTTTCGAAACTTAATTGTATTGTGGCTGCGATGAATTCACCAAGTTTTCTCCCATAAAAGTTTGATTCTTGTTTTTTGTTTAACCTTTTTATGCCAAGGACTCAATTATATAGGTTCTAACCAAAGCGTATAGGGACCTCAGACCTGATTATTCATCTTAATGATATTTACAAAAAAAAAAAAAATTATTAAAGTTTTGTTCCACCAAAACCAAACATCCTGGTTTGTTTTGTTTGTGTTTGCTATGTTTAATGTGTTTTTTTTTCAAATAAATTCACAATTTTCGCTATCTTAAACATTTGTTTTTAATGATAATATAAGTGCCGAATGCAAACAGAAATAAAAACTATATTACTTTTACAAAAAAAACATATGCATAGATGAAAGTGACAACACAAATAAAAATAATTTTTGTTTTTACATTTATACTTTACAAAAATATATGCATAGATGAAATCATGAAGGTGACAACAAAAATCAAATAATTATTTTAAACATACTCCAAGTAAAAGATATCTTGAGACTTTCGAAGTTTTTAGCCTATAAATAGAACACCATGGAAAGGAAAAGAGACACACACAAACAAAGCAAACAAAAGACTTTTCTACTTATTGCAGCTATGGATCCGACTTTGCAAGGCCAGTGGATCAAGGTATTTAAATTAGTTAATTAAAGATTTAATTCAAATTTGTCCCTTGTCCGATGTGGTGCTCGAATTTGGACCTCCATACTTTTCCTTTGAGGAGATGGAGGTTCAGCCGGTAGAACTACAAACCAACGCCGGGTTGATTCTATATAAATTGATAATTCAACTTTTCAAAAGTTCATAATTTTGTACAAAAGACATTATATAGGTTAACATGGTTATCGATTGATTACTATATATGCCACTAACTAATTGTACGTAGTATTCATCACAAAGGCTGAATATTGATATACGTTACTTGTTTTTGAGAAGTTATATCTTAATTCTTCGTATCCAGCACAAAAAAAGAAAGAAAGAAAGATACAAGTATATGTTTTCCAAGTTGGATAATGGTATTAAAATTTTACTATCCATATATAGATAAAGATCGGATAACAAGAATAATTAAATATTTATCTTAACTACCAATCATTTGGAAGTAAACCATCTCCAAGGCAAGTACTGATGTGCTTTGTTTTGCTTCACAAGAATTTCTATTTTCACTGCTTGTATCTTTTTCTACTTTGCATTGTAACTTCCAAATGTTGCCCTAGGGGAAAGTAACAGGTGAATAAAGTATTTATATTAAAAATAAAAATGACAACAAATAATCTACCCGACTCATGTAAATCTGTTTAAATTCTGATACATACAATTATTGCAATAGACATAATTATAACTACATATAATGTTATTTAAATTCGTATTTAGAACAAGATTAATATATAATATCGTTTTTCAACTTTAGACTTATCTTATTGTTATATATTTCTAAATTTTATGATGATAGGATATGAATATTTTAGATTTCGAAGTTTGAATTTTATGTTATTATAAGAAAATACCATTATTACTTAGTATCTTAATGATTGAAAGTTTTGATTTAGATTCAAATAACAAAAGATTGAGTCGGATTATTTGTTGGTAAACATATATTTACGAATACTGTACTTTGTTTTAGGTCAATTATGGATATTATATTTTCTTGTTGCCGGTAAATCTCGGTTCAGATAACATATCAAAATTTTGAAAGTACAATAACTAATGTTGTATCCTTTTCAATTAATATGAGTTTTTTTTACTGCAAGTATGTAACATGGTCGATAATTATCATAGTAATAACGAAGGAAATTAAAGAAACACATGCATCATCATCTTATGATTTATGTTGGTGATTAATAGGTGGAGCAGAAAGGAGGAAATGTACCAGGACCAAGATGTTCACACGGCATAGCCGTGGTCGGTGACAAGCTCTACAGTTTTGGTGGCGAGTTAATAGCAAACGAAGCCATCGACAAAGACCTTTACGTTTTTGACTTCAACACTCACACCTGGTCAATCGCTCCGGCCAAAGGAGACGTCCCTAAAATCAGCTGCTTAGGCACCCGCATGGTTGCCGTGGGAACAAAGCTCTATGTCTTTGGAGGCCGTGATGAGAACCGCAACTTCGAAGACTTTTACTCGTACGATACGGTGACATCCGAGTGGAAGTTCCTGACGAAGCTCGATGAGGTGGGAGGACCCGAGGCTCGTACTTTCCATTCTATGGCTTCGGATGAAAACCACGTGTATGTATTCGGTGGGGTGAGCAAAGGTGGTAAAATGAAAACCCCCGTGCGGTTCAGGACGATCGAGGAGTATAACATTGCTGATGGGAAATGGGTTCAGCTACCAGATCCTGGAGAAAACTTTGAGAAAAGAGGAGGAGCGGGATTTGCTGTGGTACAAGGGAAGATTTGGGTGGTTTATGGTTTTGCGACGTCGATTGTGCCCGGAGGCAAAGATAACTATGAGTCTAATGCTGTGCAATTCTATGATCCGGCTTCCAAAAAGTGGACAGAAGTAGAGACTACAGGAGCGAAACCTTCCGCGAGGAGCGTGTTTGCGCATGCGGTAGTGGGAAAACATATAATAATATTTGGAGGTGAGGTCTGGCCTGATCTCCGCGGACATTTGGGTCCCGGGACGTTGTCCAATGAGGGATATGTGTTGGACACTGAGACACTGGTGTGGGAAAAGTTGGGAGAAGAAGGTGCTGTACCAGCGATGCCACGCGGTTGGACTGCCTACACCACTGCCACCGTCTATGGAAAAACTGGTCTCCTCATGCATGGCGGAAAGCTTCCGACCAACCACCGAACTGATGAGCTCTACTTCTATGCAGTCAATTCAGCTTAATGCGTGTCAAGGCTTGTGTTGTGTGTGTGTGCACCAAGTATTATTACTATCCAATAAGGTGCACATTTATGGTTTTACGGTATTATTACAAATTATCTGTGTGTGGCTCGTCAAGCATTATTGCTAGTTAAGTTACGTTTTATTGTCCAATAATGAGCCAAGTTATGGCTGGCTGTGTTTTATTACAAATTATTTGTGTACTGTGTTTGAAATTTCTTGTCTTTGGAATAATTACTAAATGTATGTTAAGTAATTAAAGATTGAATTAATAATTAAAGTTTCCCTCTCCCAAAAAAAGAAAACTGCCTATTCTTACAACACCGTTTTCAAATACTATGCATTTATGGACAATTTCTCTCAGTTCACACGGTTTTATCTTCTGCATGCGTCTCGATTCAAATTTCTTCATTGTCTTTGTAGCATTCAAGAAACTGATAGAAACACATTTTAATAAAAGAATCAAACTCATAGAACACAGTGTAACAACAAATTAAATAAGGATAATAGTACGAGAGATTATACAAAATTATATATCTTGATCGCAATTTTCTCACTGTTTGATCGAATGATAAATAATTGTGTATTTAAACGATAGCTTGTAACCTATAGGATAGATAGTACACTTCACTTAAAACAAATTATCTTTGATAAGACAAGTGTTTCCTTGACCTTATACTGCCGATCGATCCGACGACTATATAAATGACAAAAGACCCGACACGGATACATGTTGTTGTCATGATGTAGCAAAACGTGGACGCTTAAACGAGAGTGGCGTGGCTTGCGGCTTGCCTCTGCCGTCAATAGAGTTACCACATGTGGTAAAAGTAAGAATCAATTTGCAGTATAAAGTTTGTAATGGGATGAATGGGTGATTTTAAAGTTAAATTTGTTGTTTGGATAGTCTTCATTATTCATTTATACAAATACTAAGATATAATTTCTTTTTGCGATAATGTTTTGTGGATATTGATGATGTAACAATTTTAAACAATACCCCAAAATTACGAATGTCTTGACACTTGCGCAGTTTTTTGAGCTTATAAATAGAGCACATTAGAAGTTAGAAGAAAGACACACAAATAAAGAGAACAAAAGACTTTTGTAGTTTGTATTGCGAGAAAGATTGAATATGGCAGCTATGGCTCCGACTTTTCAAGGCGAGTGGATCAAGGTATTTTATAACTATTTTTAATCACGAATTCTAATTAAATTGTCAATTCAACTTCTCACAAGTTCATAATTTTGTATTATAAACTTTATACTGGCTAAATTCGATATTGATTAGCTATCCTTGGCGCTAACTGACTGTTGTATTCACAATGGCTGGACACGGATAATCCCAATTCGTTATCATGTTCGTATCCATCTCAAAACAAAAAAAAACAGCCATGTTTTTCAAGTCGAATAATATGTATTAAAATTTTGTTATAATTATCGGATGATAGGTATCGATATTTCTTTTTAACTATTAAGGATAATAATATCATACATTAGAAAAGACAAGGGGTCTTGACTAGTATATTCATACATATATATGATTTTATTTAAATCAAGATTAAGATATATCTAAAAATCAATTTTTTCACTTTATAGTAGATTTATAATTATTTTTTATATTTTCGTTGATTGAAATTGAATATTCTATATTTCTTAGCTTATAGTCAGGAACACACACGTAAACAAAACAAAAGATTTTTTTTTATAGTTTGTATCGCGATATTGAATTTCAATACCGATAAAAGTTGGTTCGGATATGAAAAAGAAATTGGTTTAGATAACATTTCCCAAATTTGAAAGTACCCGCCCTGCAATATTGACTGTTTCAGAAATTTAATTTTCATATACGGCCGACGGAAACTCTATGATAATTGATTAAGTGAAAGATAACGTCAAAAAACGTAAAAGATATTTGAAAAATAAAAGTAATAATTAAGTTAATAACATAAATATTATTATTAATATTATTATTAACGCAATATTCACTGTTTTAAAATTTTAATGTTCATATACGCGACAGAAAAACATTTTGATAATTAATTTAATAAAATATAAAATTGACTCCATGCACATAGCCACGTACGTATAATAAGTTAACAACTAAAATAGTCCCCTCAAAGTTAAACAAAAAAACAAAAACAATGGAGGTCACGGATCTGAAAAGGCACGAGGTCATGTCAGTTGCCGGAAGTAGTTTTCAGACGAGAAAATTAAACAAACACATGGACGCGTCATCATCGTATCTTGCTTTTGAGTAATAGGTGGAGCAGAGAGGAGGAAAGGGACCAGGACCAAGATGTTCACACGGCATGGCGGTGATCGGAGACAAACTCTACTGTTTGGGAGGCGAGTTAAAACCAAACGAAGCCATCGACAAAGACCTTTACGTTTTTGACTTCAACACTCACACCTGGTCAATCGCTCCGGCAAACGGAGACGTCCCCCGCATCAGCACTTTTGGCGTCCGTATGGTTGCCGTGGGAACTAAGCTCTATGTCTTTGGAGGCCGCAATGAAAAGCGCGAGTTCAGCGACTTTTACTCGTATGATACGGTGAAAAAAGAGTGGAAGTTCCTGACAAAGCTCGATGTTGAGGGAGGACTCGAGGCCCGTACTTTCCATTCGATGGCTTCAGATGAAAACTACGTGTATGTATTCGGTGGGGTGAACAAAGGCGGCGGGTTGATGAAAACTCCCGAGCGGTTCAGGACTGTCGAGGCGTATAACGTTGCTGATGGGAAATGGGTTCAGCTACCAGATCCTGGAGAAAACTTTGAGAAAAGAGGAGGTGCGGGATTCCTTGTGGCGCAAGGCAAGATTTGGGT
Organism: Arabidopsis thaliana x Arabidopsis arenosa; assembly: GCA_019202795.1. Classification (NCBI taxonomy): domain Eukaryota; kingdom Viridiplantae; phylum Streptophyta; class Magnoliopsida; order Brassicales; family Brassicaceae; genus Arabidopsis; species Arabidopsis thaliana x Arabidopsis arenosa. Next base: position 18,802,156 of record CM032918.1, on the reverse strand, counting down.
GGTTTATGGGTTTGCGACTTCGAGTTTGCCTGGAGGGAAAAGCGACTACGAGTCTAATGCTGTGCAATTCTTTGATCCGGCTCTTGGAAAGTGGACAGAAGTAGAGACTTCAGGAGCAAAACCTTCCGCGAGGAGCGTGTTTGCACATGCAGCAGTGGGAAAACATATAATAATATTTGGAGGTGAGATCTGGCCAGACCCAAAGGCACATTTAGGTCCAGGGACGTTGTCTAACGAAGGTTATGCGTTGAACACTGAGACTTTAGTCTGGGAGAAGTTTGGAGGAGGAGATGAACCGGAGATGCCACGCGGTTGGACCGCCTACACCACTGCCACCCTCTATGGAAAGAATGGCCTCCTCATGCATGGCGGAAAGCTTCCGACTAACGGCCGCGCTGATGATCTCTACTTCTATGCAGTCAATTCAGCTTAATGCGTGTTAAGGTTTGGTTTGTTTGTGTGGCTCGTCAAGTGTTAATTATTACTAGTATGAATAAATAAAGACCCAATTTTATATGTACTCTGTTTGAAGTTGAAATTTGGTGTCATTGTATTACGTACGTGTTTAAATAAATTAGTGAAATTGTATACGAATTTGTCCAGTTATTATCATTTAATTCTTCTCAATGGTCTTAAATTTTATGTTTTAAGTAACACTGAGTGAGTTTTCGACCAAAAAAAAAAAATAACACTTGAGTGAGACAAGCCTAATGGGCTGTATTGGGCCCATAGAAATTGTCTAGTAAAGCTTCTAAATGGACTTAAATCACTTAGACCACCATTATCGGCAGTTGCTTAATGTTTTCTTAAGGAAATCTTAGCTATTAAATGATTATAATTAAATCTCAAACAAGCTTTAATGCTAAGATCGTTTCTTAGGTAAGACACAAAAAAATAGTTAAGAGCCATACACGTGTCTGTGTTTCAGAGCAAATTTAATTTATTTTCTCCCTTCTCTCTCTCTTCTCTCTTTCTCTCTTCTCTCTCTCTTTCTTTCGCGATTTCAAAGATGAAATGGAAACTGAAGTCGATTTCAAGCAAATCGGAGGAACAACCGACGTTATTTACCTCCGGCGATCGTTCCTGCTACAGATTATCATCCCCACCGACGCTGGTTGTCGAGGGCGTCAATAGCTCACCAAATCGGTGAATCGTGGCTTACGAAATCGGGGATAAATTCAACAGATCTTCGAGTTTCGATTCGAAATCGGTGACAATCGGTTTGTAAAGGTAGGAATGTCTCTCTGATTGTGTGAATTGATGTGATTTTCTGTTTTTAAAATTAGGGTTCCTCGGATTTGGGAAATTAGGGTTCGTCGAATTGGGGAAAAAGGGTAATTCGTTTTCTTTGTATAAATTTTCTGTGTTAAACGTGAAATTTCATAAATTTAGCTTTTTTCTTTTGCTTTGTGAAACTCACAGAATTGGCTTGTGTTTTTCCATAGGATCGTGATAAGCTCAGTTCTGGATTTTAGAAGTCGTATCATCTACTTGATTATAGAGTTTCTTGTATCCAATTGTTAAATCATATTGAGATCGAAACTCTTTTGTTCTCAAAAATGGCAGAGTGAAGCTGTGACGTAGTCTTTGGTAATGGAAGAGATCATGAAAGAAATAGATTTTGGTGGTTGGCATTCAATTCTCGCTCACGATGAATGGACACCACTCCCTGTTTCCGGCTCACCAGCATCAGCTCGCTACAAGGTCACTGATTATATCTTTGTCTGTGGTTAAGCATTTGATTAAATTGGAGATAATTTCTCCCTAAACCTTTTCGTGTGTTCTCTGGAATTTGCAGCATGCGGCTGTGGTTGTTGATGAGAAGCTCTACATTGTTGGTGGAAGCCGTAATGGCCGATACTTATCTGATGTCCAGGTAAATTCTGTGTTTTCTTCTTTGTGTCTGTATCTTCCTTTTGTTTTCATGAATCTGTGGTAATTTGAAAAACTCAACTCATCAGGTGTTTGATCTTAGAAGTTTGACTTGGACATTCCATTACACTGGTTGGATCCCGAGTGCTTGTTTTTGGTGGGGAAGATAAGAACATGAGACTTTGTTCACGGACATGACAAGTATTCATTGTAACCACATGTTTCACTTTGCTTTGTACCACAAGTAACTTTGCTTCTTAACCATGTATATGTTTTGTGTAGTCCACTATAAATATGACCATGTAATATCCCTTTGTAATATCAATAAGTTTCAGACTCTTTTCCTCTTACAAACTTCAAACAAAAAAAACACCAACGCCTCTATTTCTTTTCTACTCTAAAAACAGTTACTTGCAACAAAAATCTCCAAGGCTTCTTTTTCTTTCCTACAACTAAAATCTCCAATTTCTTATCTACGCCAAAGCTTCCATTTTTAGACAAAAAAATCCAAAATAATTCTACATTGTAAATGGCATCATCTTCCCATTATAAATTGTATCTCATGTTTTAATTTTTTTAATTTGCAACAATTATTAAATTTTCTATAATTATAAATTTTATTTTTATATTAATATTTTTTTTTCTAAGAACCACATGTTAAGAACCTACCATTAATCACACAAAAATCTTAACCCAAAAATACTATCTCTTAACTATCACTTTTACAAATATATTACTTAAATATTCCTAAGATTTATTTCTAAGATACTACCAATAATCATGCTCTTATTAATAAGGGCGATTGTTTTATTACTAAACAAAAGAGAAGGATGTTGTTTAAGTTTTCTTGCCTTGTTACACTAGCTCTTATATTCTCTGGCTTAGATCATATTGTAACCACAATCTTAGATCACAAAGGAGCTAGCTTTGTCAACTTGATAAAGCCAATGGTTCTCCATCTCTGATTCCATCTTCTTGATATCATAGAGACTCTCAATTTTGCTCTGTCTCGGTCTCATTGCAGCCATAGCTTTATGTATATCAGCTAAGATGACTGTAATGTCTAGAGGAAGGACCATAAGCTCCCTGATATTGTTCGGTCCAATCACTTCCGGATCTGCTCCCCACATCAAATGCCCGACTTGAAGGTTCGCTTCTTGCGTCAAATGCTTACCGTCAAAGAAGATATACTCTTCTGGCTTGGCACATACATTTTTAGCAGAGCAATCGCTCCCGTTAATAGAGCCAGTTCCACAACAAGCAGCGATTCCTGTCTCGAATGCTGCATCAGACAAGATAGATGTCAAAACTTTTGTCAAAGGTTATATATGGTGAAGATGATGATAAAAGACTTACTGTAAGTCTTAGACTTGATAACTCTGTTTTGGATCGAGCTAAAGAAGTCGTAAAACGAGTACTGGAAACCATTGAGTTCTCTTGAAAGTTCAACCAAGAGCTGCAAAAGCTTCTTGTTATGCAAAGCAGCCATTTCCGAAGGCAATTTCACGCATTCTTGAACATTTCCGCTTGCTTGTTTCACGGCCGGTAAGCAACCCAACGGTGCCAAGTTCTGGAACGCAAACTTCCTTCCGCCAGACCCGTAAACCAACTGAAATTCGATATCCGAAAACAAATAAAAAATATTGAGAACTGCTAATAAAAGCTTAGATGATGTAGCTGCTGCGAGTTTTAACCTTTATTTCTGCTTTTAAGGCAGTGATGACTTGATCAACAAAAGCTTGTTTCTGACCATCTGATGGACTTGGATTATTCTTAGCATAGTTCAAGTAATCATCAGAACCGATGTAGAACAAGTAGATAGCTTCAGAACGTGTTTGATTTGTCCATTTGTTCTTGTTTTCCAAGAATTTACTCACTTGTTGTGACAAAGTCATCTGTAAGAAAATATCATTCAAAGATCTATTTATAACCTAAAATTCCTTACAGATTTGACCTAATATTGTACTTTTGCAGTCTCAGATTTTAGACTGTTGCTAAATAATAAGAACCAAAAATGAAATCCAGCAGTTGAATTTAATTAGTACAGAGAAATTAGCTAATAAGAGAGAAAAAAAAAAAACTGACCGTCTCCTGAGGAGAGCCGAGTACAGAGGCGTCGGCGATGGCGAAATTAGCTCCGTGAGAAAAATCCGCCGTGGTTTGGAGAATCGGAGAGATTCGAGGAATTCCCATGAAATTAGCTAAAAAAAATAAAAATTTAAACACAAATGAATATATAGTTAGTAGATTTTTGAAGTGAGATAAATATAATTACCAAGATAATCAGGAACGATAGAACCATCGGACCACCGTCCGGTGGCTTGTCCTACAGTGACTCCATAAGGAGGAAAGCTTGCGTCAACTCGGTTCTGAGAGAGGAACTGTTTGTTTCCGGCGTCGTAAAGACCATCGCCGAACACAAAAAGCGTCTGAGCGAAGGAAACGGTGGGAAAGTGAAGAAGAAGGAGAAGAAGAGGGAAGAGTGAGAAGAAGTGAGATTTGAGAATCGCCATTGAAAGATCGGTAAGAGAAAGCTTCGACGGTGGTTAGCTAGAAATTACGGTGAATGAATCAAAGCATTGATCAAGCCACGTGACCAACGTTCCCATTTTTTAAAATTTTTATTACAAGTAGACTTTTCTTCGTTAGTCCGTTAGTAGTGGCATTATTTTATTTTAATCGATATATAAAAGAGAATTATTTCACTTTTTTTTTAATAATAACTTCATTTTACATCAACCCCATGTGAACAAATGAATATATTATTGTTGTATTTAAAAAACTTTTATAGTATTTATTTCGATCAAATATATTATTCGTTTCCTGTTTGTCCTCTGATCCCATTATGTGAACTTGAATCTCTTAATAACCTCATGCATGGTCCTCATCAAATAATTTTAAAAACTTTTTTTTATCTTCCTGATAACCATAATACTAATATTAAAACAATGCGTTATAAGTATTAGCTAATAAAATATAATTATAAGTAATTTATATTAATATATAGCTTTAATTATTATTTTTTATCACGACTTTGTTGTATTGTGACTTTGTGAGCCTGTGGACATAAATAAGTAGTATTTTATACAGTATTTATTTGGATACAATATTGTAACTTCATTTATGGTTAAGCTCCATGTGGTCACCTCAATGGCGACATTTGAAAATACTAAATAGTCAATTACTGATTGGCAATAAAATATCGCTTCTACTAATGTCATGGAAATAATAATTCTTTTTTTTTCCAATTTCATAAAAGTATCATTTTAACATTTAATTCTTTCGATATGGTTGTTTTGTATTTGATGTAGTTTTTTAATTACAATCTTCATTTTAGCTTATTAATTAGATTTTCTTTTTATCTAATGTGAATTATTATGTGATATAGTAGAAATTTGCGTATTTATCCTAATTTGTGTGAAACATATCAATTGTGGATTGTCATTATAACACTCTTTATTAAACATAATGAATATTTTACAATATACTATTTTAACTAAACTTATATATTTATAGGTTCTGTCCATAACCTTTTTTATTTACTACAAAAATTTTTTGTCAGCTACACAATAAATAAACATTGAATTCTTTGATGGCTTTTCCAATCTTTTGAAGAATAGACTTTACATATAGTCATAGACTCATAATGTACAACTTTTGTTTGCTTGCTTTCAATGTTTACATGCTTTTAAGGTTATTGTAAAATGTGAAGACATCACACATGCATGGTGTTGGTGGTGGTTGAGAAATAAAAGAATGTGAATCACAATAGCAGTCTCCCCTTTAACTAACTGGTTGTTCTTCATGACTTATCTTCTAACTAGTATTTCATAAAAATGCAAACTTAATTTGGGCTTTATCTTTTCACAGCTTTTTTTTTAAACTTTTCATTATCCTGTCGCAGTTTGATTGACCCATGATTTTGGGTTTCTTCGTTTTTTCTTATATCTCTAATATAATATAAAAAATTTGAGTTATATCAATTTATATATTTTTTTTTTGCTAAGAATGTTAATAAATATCAATTTATATTGATTATATAGAGTTTCAAGCATGGATAATTAAGAAGAAGACAAAACTATTAAAACGATAGGTGAATTTCGTAAATAAGTAAATAACATTTTTTGGAGTTTAGTTAAGGTTTTAGAGCTTATATATATATACATAGGATAAATGACGTTTCTTAATTTATTGTGTTGAGTAGAGTTATTTAAGTATGTTGGCAGACAAAATGATATTTTCTCTAGTTTTGTTGGAAAAAAGAAAAAGGACAAATGGCCAAAATTAGGTATAGAAGAACAGTAGAAGTGGAGTTAGTTTCAATTGATATAAGACATAGCAAAAACGTGAGAGATTGAATATTCACATCGTTGTGATTTTCTTTTTCTAACAACGATTCACATAACATTTTTCCCAAACTTTTTTTTTTTAATTTAAGTTCCATTAATTTTCCTAGTTCTATAAATATGTAAAAGCTCTAACGTTTTACAATAAATTTATATTTTTCTAACGTTTATATTTTTATTATACATTTTTCCCAAAACTTTTTTCTTTTTTTTTCTAAACTGAGTTTGCTTAATCTTTTAATTATAAAACCATTTAAAAAGCTCTTTTATTTTCAAATAGTTAACAATATAAATATCTTAGAGGACTGAGGAACTTATTGTACCTTATCATTCTTCTGCTTAACTGAAAATGGAGTGTAGTTTAGTGAGTGTACTAAGAATATTATTGGTATATCCTCTCTTCCACAACCTTGTCACCATCTCCGGGCAGCATATTCCGGCGGTGGGTTTGTTCACATTCGGAGATTCCAGCTTCGACGCCGGAAATAAAAAGTTCCTCACTAGTGCTTCACTTCCTCAAAACTTTTGGCCTTACGGTAAATCTCGAGATGACCCTAAGGGCAAGTTTTCCGATGGCAAAATTGTCCCGGACTTCATTGGTAAGTTTATAAATTTTATCTTTGTTTTTCACTTTTTTCCAAAAGGAATCAGATTTTCATTTGATCTTTATAATACGAAGACAACAATATAGTGGACAACATATATAATTTGTGGATTGATGCTTATTTCTTAGCTTAGCTACCCTTCATTTCAAAATTCTATCCCAATATAGTTGTTCGATATAGTGATATACTTAAATCAACAAATAATTTTAAAATGAGTGCAATTAAAAAAGCAATTCAAATGTAGGAAAAAGATTCAATATTACAAACTATTTTATTATGTGTGAAAATTTGATAAATGTAACGGACTAGTAATTGTTTTTTCAAAGGTCTCAATTCGAATTAGCATTATTTCTTTAATATTTTAACTACGTATACACGATGAATACGTTCTTTATATAATACTATAAATCTATAATACATATCCTTTAACCATTAAGAAAAAAATTAGCTTAGTTTTCTTTATAGGTTCGTTTTATATAATTATAAAACTCAGTACTATATTTAATTACTAAAGGAGATTTTTGATTGGTAAGTGGTAACAAAAGTTTTATAAAATTGATGGGAGTGAATAAATCACAGCAAAATTCATGGGGATTCCACACGATTTACCGCCGGCGCTAAAACCCGGCGCCGATGTGTCACGAGGAGCCAGCTTCGCCGTCGGGTCCGCTTCTATTCTTGGATCTCCAAAAGATTCTGTAAGCTCATTTAATCTTATCTATATATATTATTTAGTAGTATCATAAAGCATTAATGTAATAATTACAAAAATTCACAATTTTGGTAGTTGACTCTGAATCAACAAGTGAGGAAATTCAATCAGATGATATCAAATTGGAAAGTGGATTACATTCAGAAATCAGTGTTTATGATTAGCATTGGTATGGAAGATTACTACAACTTCACCAAAAACAATCCTAATGCTGAAGTTTCGGCTCAACAAGCTTTCGTTACTTCTGTCACTAACCGATTAAAGAGTGATATCAACGTAAGTATTTTCATCTCTAAATCTAATTTTAAAAAAATGAGTTTGATGTATATGTTATTACAATTTTAATTGCAGTTGTTGTATTCATCTGGAGCTAGTAAATTCGTCGTACAGTTGCTAGCGCCATTAGGTTGTTTACCGATCGCAAGACAAGAATTTAAAACAGGCAATGATTGTTACGAGAAACTCAACGATTTGGCCAAACAACACAACGCTAAAATCGGACCGATGTTGAACGAAATGGCGGTAACTAAACCGGATTTCCAATTCACCGTTTTCGATTTCTACAACGTTATTCTTCGTAGGACACAAAGAAACATGAACTACCGTGAGTTACAATTGAAAACCTACACTATGATTAATATCGTTATATGCTTAGACTTTGAAACAACATTAACACTTGTTTTTATGACTAATCAGGGTTTTCCGTGACAAATATATCGTGTTGCGGTGTTGGGTCGCATAACGCATATGGTTGTGGTTTACCTAACGTGCACTCGAAGTTATGCGAATATCAAAGATCGTACCTTTACTTCGATGCACGCCACAACACAGAGAAGGCACAAGAAGCGTTCGCTCATCTTATCTTTGGAGCCGACCCAAATGTTATCCAACCTATGAATGTTCGTGAGCTCATTGTCTATCCTGTTAATGAGCCTATGCGTGAGTTTTGGGAGGATCCAATGGAGGAGAAGTTATCATTAGTCCACGACGTTGAGGTAGATCCTAGTGGATCTATCTACCTTGTTTAGTTCTTGAGCACAATTTACTATTTTCTATCTCTATATCACGCACGAGCTCTTGGAAAATGTAATGCGTTTGTTCTTAATTTGTTGAGAATTAAAATAATAATGTTATCCTCAACTCTGTTTTTTCATAAGAATAATCTCAATGGGTAATGCGACAAACTTGAGAATATGAACCAAAGCGTATCCAATGAGGCAATGGCCTGCTTTGTGCTCAGATTAGACAAGTTTCGGGCCACACGCACTCCATTAGAACAAAATGATAAAATTTGGTGGAATTGTTTAAGAGGTAATGGATTCAAATTAAACTCACATGACTAGTAAAGACCCTAGGCGAAGCTTAGATGTCGCCGGTTCGAGTGACGTTTGGAACGAAACTAATATTACATGCTGTGGTTTTGGGCAGTGGCGGAGCTAGAAAATTTTATTACGGGAGTCATATAATAATAAAATTATATAGTAATTAATAATCATTTATTTTGTACAATATATTGTTAAAATTAAATTCCATTACTTTAGGTACTAGTTTTGGCTTTTAAATATTAATAAAGCATAACTGAGAATAACATCATGTATTATTGTCACAAACCCCATAACTTATATATGATTTTACATAAAAATAGAAAATAATTGAAGAAATATTTAAATCTTTGTATGAGATATGAGTACTGGAGTCTCAATAACTATTTCCTATTTTTATTTTTTATACAAAAGGTATGAAATATAAATATTTTTGTTCCTCAAGATCGATGTATAAGAATGAAAAAAACAAAAATTAATATGTAAGACAAATAAAAATTATGTATTAAAACTATAAAAAGACTAAAGAGACACATAAATAAGAACAAAATAAAGAAAAATTGTAAGAGGGGTCAAAAGGAGTAGTTTAACGTGAACCATAGGGGTCAATTGAGAAGAATCAAGCCAAAATAAGCCATTATGTACCATTTAAATAAGCATGCAAACAAGAATTCTTAATTTTCATGGGGGTCAACTGACCCCCTTGGTTATGAGTTAGCTCCGCCCCTGGTTTCGGGCCTGGGGGGATTACGGGCTTCGGTCCAGAACCTCCTGGTATTCAAAAAAAAAAAAAAACAAATTAATGATTCACATGAGTCTTTTTTTTTTTTTTTTTTTTTTGTCATAACTCACATGAGTCTTTTATTTACTTTTTTTTTGTTTGTTTGCAATGATTCTTGCAATGACTATATTCATATACAGTCAAAATGATTGGTATAAAAGCAAGGAAAAGTAATGATTTAAAGTTCAAGAAAAGCTAAGTTTTACATCTGGCTCTGGGGCCGGCTAATATGTACTCCCTCTGTTCCTTCAAGTTTGATGTTTTGGCTTTTTTCTTTGTTCCTGAAAGTTTGATTTTGTAGAATTTATTTAATGTATTTGTTTTATTTAAATTAATTAAAATGGAAAAAGAGGGTAATGATGGAATGTGAAACTCTCACTTTTGTTGCATTGTTAGTAACAAACACGTTATCTTCCACTTAAATAATCATATATTTTAGTTAAATAATAAAAAATTATTTATTAATTTATGTGCAAAACTCAAAACATCAAACTTGAGGGAACAGAGGGAGTATATGTTTAATTTTATAGATAATAGATGAGTCACAAACGAGGCCTTCTTCATATAAAACTTTACCTTCACGTAAGCAAATTTGTTTTATCTAGTTTATGCACTTTTGTTTATAATTATTTTTCTAAAACAAATGTGCACCTTTTTGTCGGTTTAATGATTCCAAATTAGGCGTCATTCGTTTTTTTGTTTGTTTCTAATATATTCAACGCTAATCTTTCATTAATAGAAAAAAAAAAATTGACTCGTGAATTCAATAAATATATAACCTATTCAATAGAGCCACATATACAATAGCTGCTACAGTTATTTTTTTTTTGAAAGTACCTATGTGTAAATTAATATATCATCTATTAGTACTAAACGAAAATTTAAATAAACTGGTCGACAAAAGAAAATTAATAATTTAAATATTTCTTATATAATTAGATGAAATACTCCAATCTATTTTAACTTAAATGTAGCTTTATAACTTAAAATTTGTTTTATAATAAATATTAGTTTTTGGTATTTAATGTAATATTTGATAAAATTTCAAATTTTATTTGTACTGTTTTATTGTATTAACCGGAGTGTATTAGTAAAATAGAAAAGTTAATTTTTTTAATTTGTATTAAAAAAAACTCAAACTTTAAACGAACACTTGATCTGAAGCGCATGGAGTATTAGTTACGGGTTACGGCCATGTGGGTGAGAGGTTCCATTTGACATGTTTTTTAATATTTCATTAATAAATGCACGATATATATAAAAAAAATTTCTTCTTGCCTCTAAAATGCACGATATATATAAAAAAAATCTTCTTCTTGCCTCTAAAATGCACGATCTTTCGTTACTAGTAACCATAAATAAATTTGAAAATTAAAAATAAAATAGAATAGAAACCAGTGATCCGTCAGATGTGATAATGCGAATATAATAATTGATCAGTAATCGTTTGCTAGTGCATTAATTAGGTGTATTAGAAAAAATGAACCTCGCGCGACACGTTATCATTTTTTAAATAACAATTATATTCATTGCCATATTGCCTTAATTTCTTTTGATAAAAGTTTTTTCAATTGCCAAATTGTAGTATTTGCAATATAAATATAACGAGTCAGGCTACGAGCTAAGGCACAGAAGCAATCTTCTCTTTCACTGTTTTACATTTCTTTCTCTACTCTCTTAACGATGGCAAACAATTGTAATTTAGTCAGTGTTCTATGTGTATTTTTGGTATTGACCCTCTTTCACAACCCCATCACCGTCGCCGGACAGAATACTCCGGTGGTGGCCTTGTTCACCTTTGGTGACTCCAACTTCGACGCGGGAAACAAACAGACTCTCACCAGAGCCTTAGTCGCTCAAGGTTTCTGGCCGTACGGAAAATCCCGAGATGATCCCAACGGCAAATTCTCCGACGGCCTCATCACTCCGGACTTCGTCGGTACGACTTTTTTTGTTTTTGTTAATATAACCGGAAATTCTTAAATCAAAACATAAAACATGTAAAAATGATATTTTTATCATTTAAAACGTTAGTAGTTACAAATCACGAGTTATTTGTATGATATGAAAAAAAAACTAAAATATTTTTAAAAATAATGCAGCAAAATTCATGAAGATTCCGCTCGTGATCCCGCCGGCGCTTCAACCGAATGTCAATGTCTCACGTGGAGCTAGTTTCGCCGTCGCCGATGCTACTCTACTCGGAGCTCCGGTGGAATCTGTAAGTCAACTTAATTTCTTATTATATAGTACTGCACTAGACTACTAGTGTATATTTATATTCAACACCGTACCTAATTGAAAGAAAATTAATTATATCTGTCTTTTATTGACCCGGTCTTAATAAGCGGATTTTTTTGTTTTACTTCACAGAAAGACATGTGACTTAATATTAATAAGCTTTACTATATATAATTGCATTATAATTTTGGTTTTTGTCTTTTTCTTTTTTTTTGGTTCTCTAGTTGACTCTGAATCAACAAGTGAGAAAATTCAATCAAATGAAAGCAGCAAATTGGAACGATGATTTCGTGAAGAAGTCAGTGTTTATGATATACATTGGTGCAAACGATTACTTGAATTTCACCAAGAACAACCCTAACGCCGATGCATCTGCTCAACAAGCTTTCGTCACTTCCGTGACCAACAAGTTAAAGAACGACATCAGCTTGTTGTATTCATCAGGAGCGAGTAAATTCGTGATCCAAACCCTAGCTCCATTGGGTTGCTTACCCATCGTCAGACAAGATTACAACACCGGGATGGATCAATGCTATGAGAAACTCAACGATTTGGCTAAACAACACAACGAGAAAATTGGACCGATGTTGAACGAAATGGCTAGAACAACTCCTGGTTTCCAATTTACCGTTTTTGATTTCTACAATGCCATTCTTACTAGGACGCAGAGGAACGCAAACTTCCGTGAGTTGGTTAATTCTATTTATTTAAATTTTATAACTTATAATACCATGTGATTAATACTCATATACAAAACCGTTAATATTTGTCACTCTTAGGGTTTTTCGTTACGAATGCATCGTGCTGCGGAGTTGGGACACACGATGCTTATGGTTGCGGTTTACCTAACGTGCATTCGAGGCTATGCGAGTACCAAAGGTCTTACCTATTCTTCGACGGACGTCACAACACCGAGAAGGCGCAAGAAATGTTTGGTCATCTTCTTTTTGGAGCGGATACAAATGTTGTCCAACCAATGAACGTCCGTGAGCTTGTTGTTTACCCAGTCGATGAACCTATGCGTGAGTTTTGGGTGCCTCCAACAACGTCAGCCACTGTTCAAGCCAGCGACTCTAGCTCCTCCTCTAGCCGCGGTTACGAGTATTACTGAGTCTCACTAAAAATCAGTCTTTAGGGTCAATCATGTTTCTACAAGGCTCGTGAGTTAAATTTTAATCGAATCAAAATCGGAATCTTGATGTGTAACGTTTTTTCGTTTTCCCTAGTGAGTTTTCCTCTATTAATAAAAGATTGATCTTTGCAACTTTACCACGCAGTGGAACTAATCGTGAGTTCATTAGTCTATCGATTCACTCTAATCTATTCGAGAGCTTAATTATTTAATAAAAATAAATTATGTAAAAATATATGACGATATGTTTTATGACACCGAATTAAATAATAAGCTGATTTTAATTATAAAAAAGAATATGATATCTATTACTAGTTGGGAAATATAATACTCTCAACTGAAATAAATATAAATTAAAATATAATTACCACTTGGGAGTATTTTATTACAGTAAAATAAATATGATCTGATTTTGTGCAGTATGATCTGATTTTGTGGATCATGACGGGAAAATAAAATAAGACCAAACAAACCTCATCCGGTCATAAATTTAGTAATTTTCTTCTATTTAATTAAGTAAGAAAAATAAATGATGCTCGCTTATCCCAAGGTGGAAATATGGAAACATACAAATATTTAAAAATCTCCATAATTGAAGCAAACACACCGATCTTGACTCTATCCTATATCTACGTTCAATGTTGATAAAATAGTACTAAAACGATTTGGATCGCATCACATGATATATAGTAATATAGTAGATCCGTCTGACATGGTAACATTTATTGTCGGACTTATATAATTGAAAAAAGCAACTTGTTTATATTACTAATCTACATTTGATAAAGTTGAATGGCAATACATTGTAATTTTAATTTTTAACTATCGTCGTAGGAAGCTAATCTTCCTGTGCAAGAAAGGTCAACGGAAATAAGCGATAATAAGGTTTCTGCTAGCACATCTGCACATGTTTATTGTTGTCTATCTAATTGTCTTGTAACTCAGTATTTCATCAAGATTATTTACTTCCACCATAAAATTGTTCTCCCTAATCACAAAAAGTGTAATCAATTTTATTATTATCCTAACACACAAAAATTACATGACTAACATGACTAGACAAGATAATAGTGACCTCGTCAGTTATTTTCATATGCACACATATAGACGATTCTAGGTAAGCCTAAATTCAAATAAGGCTTTGAGATTATAAGGTCCAGTGACATTGGGTGATCCGCCCCAAATCAGCTCTGCGATCTGTCGATGAGCCTTTTCCGTCAAATGAGAGGAATCAAAGAACAAATAATCGGTAACGTTTTCGCATAGCTCGTAACCTTGTGACGGCCCTCTTCGGTTTCCACACGTATTGATTCCTCTCAGTGGTCCGCTTCCACAACATGCCCTCTTCCCTTCTTTGAACCCTTCAAAATTAACAAACACAAAAAAAAAAAATGCTCTTAATTAAAGGTAAACTATAGATCGATCTCTTACATATATGTAACTACCAAGTTTAGATACCATATTTTGAAGGATTATTGATTCTTTCGGAAAGTGAAGAGTGATAGTCGTGAAGAGCGTATCTAAATCCGGATAATTCGCGTTGTAGCCGCCTTAAGACATCCGGAAACTTCTTGTTGTGCATGTCGATAAGCTCAGTGACAGGTTTGAAACAAGATCCTATCTTTGTTCGGTCTCTTATCAATGAACTTGGTGCACATTCGTACGGTCCCACGTTCAAAAATCCAAATTTCCTTCCTCCCATTTTATAGAGTGTCTAAGAAACATAACATTTATCTCATTTTAGACCAAAATTTAATAATTTGAAATTAGTTTTCCGTTTTATTTTTACCTTGATCACGGATGTCGTGTTACCGATAACAAAATCGACGAATTTCTCTTTGGAATTGGATTGGAAAGTTGAGGAGTTTGCAGAGAAAGGATAAAAATAGTCGTTGACTCCGATATGAAACAGATAAACAGCTCTTGAGAAAACCCTTTTGGTATCTGCATCTCCTAATTCAGATCTCAATCTCTTTTCAACATCCTTGAAGTTGTTTAACTGTTTTCCCAAATTTATTGCCTTGAATAATTTAAAAAAAAAAGTGAAAAAATGTCAAATAGTCAGATAACTTTGAAGGAATAAAAGCTACACAAGATTTTTTTTTTGTTTCTACTCCCTCTCTCTCTCTCTCTCTAAATATATTCTCCTGTTTTAAAATTAATATTATCTAAAGTTTCAAATATATTTTTGTCACAAATATTTAGTTTAGCCATAGTGAAAATATGAAATAAACCAGAATTCCAAGAGTTAGTAGTTTTTTGTAGTTACATGAAAACAAAATTAATTTGTTTCCTTAAAGTCGCATGAAAAAAAATATCAAATCAACATTTATATTGATTTGGAACAATTCAAACTGATGATATTTACCATTCCACCAAAGGATTCGACTAAAGCTCCGGCGCCAGCAGAAGCAAAACTTACTCCATAGGTAAATTGATTGTTACCGTTGCTTGGTTGTAGATTTGGCGGGATCAACGGTAACCATGCGTTCTCGGCTGCCACGTCAGCGATTAGTGAAACAAAAAAATGTTAAATTTTCCTAGGAAATAAAACTTACAAAACAGAGTAGTTTTGTTAAGTTACCGATGAAATCAGGAATCAATCGTCCGTCTGAGAGTCTTCCGGTGGGAACTTTGAAAGTTGTTTGACCGTACGGCCACATATTAGACCGGAAACTTGAGACGGTATCGATGTAGTTGTTGTTTCCGGCATCGAACAGAGAATCTCCGAACACGAACAACGCAGCTTGGTTTGTTATAAGATTGTTGTTGTCTTTGCAGTTGATTGAGCCGATCGATAAGATTACTATGTAGACGAAGAAGATGATCGAAACTAGTCGAGAGCTTTCCATGTTTAATCGTTAACGTTTATGTTTTGTCCACTAGCTTGAATATATATTCATAACATTAGTTCTTCCAACAGTTTTTTTTTTTTTTTTTGTTATATACTATAGTATATTCTTTTTTGTTATATATATAATTTTCCTATGTACGACTTTGAATCAAAATCGATATGATGTCTTGTTGATAAAAGTATATATGAGGTGACAAAGACAAAAAACATAGTTCATATGTTTTCGAACTACACATGGATTTGTTTTTTATATACTGTATATAAGAAGGTACTCCATTTAATCTAGAAAATAAACGAGTCATACGAAAACAATAATCTGAAAATTAATTCCAAATTGTTGTGGAAATGTGAGGATACGATCGAATCCTATACTATTATTTGGGGAGTACATTTTATAAGATACCCTTAACTAACTTTTCCTTTTGTAAGAATTTACTTAAGAATGCTATTACAAAAATCTTCTTTTAGAACAAATTTCATTCAATTTATTAAGGATAAACAAGTAAAATACTAATTTATGTCATTTAATTAATTTAATTAAATTATAAAACGAAAATCTGTTATTATTTTTTATTTTTTAATGACCAATCAAAATGAACATATAAGATTTGATATCTAACTTACCATATTAATTTGTTATTAATCATTAAACTTCACCTCTCATCTTTATATGATTATATTAATATGAAACAAATAAATCATCATATCATCTACATAATAAAAAAAAAAAGTAAATTTTTTGGGGGATTAGCAAAAATACCCCTTTTCTCATGCCCCTTTTCAAAAATGCCCTTTTTAGATGTCCATTTTCAAAAATGCCCCTTTTTAAATCTGAAATTTTTATAAAGTTTTATTAGGTTTATAAGGTACTTATGGATTGTAACTACTACTTGAAGACTCGATCCAAGTATTTATAAGGTTTTATAAGGTGTTTTTAAAGGTTTTACAAGTTATTTTAAAGGATTTTTAAGGTTTTTCAAAGGTTTTACAAGATATTTTAAATGTATTTAAAATGCATTTATAAAGTATTTATAAAGTATTTATAAGATTTTAGATACATAGAAATGTAGTTTGTGTATGTTTTAATAATATTACATACATATTTGGGTAAATCTTATATTTTTAAGAGCATTTTTATAAGGTTTTAAAAAATGGGTATTTTTGAAAAGTGGCATTGAAAAAGTGGCATTATTAACAATTTCCCAAATTTTTTCTGCATATGCCAAGATTTGAATTTTTAAAAACGCATATAAATTGTTCAATATAAATGAAAAAATTAAACGGGTCAAAAATTCAGACTTGAGTAATATTTTTTTTTACACAAAAATAAAGTCAACAAAAATTCTGACTGAGCAACGGGTCAGAATTTGAATATTTATATTCGATTTCATACATTTATTTTTTTGAAATGTATAATTTTATATACTACAATAAAAAAATTTAATATTTTAATTTGCAACATTTAAAATAAGTTTTACTTGATATTTTTAGAGAATATCATCAATACTTAATAGTTCAAAAAGTTAAAAATTACAAATACTCAAATTTGATTATTTTTAAAAATATTTATAATAGGTAGCGGGTTAAATATAATATATTATATGATGAAATGAGTTTTGATCCTTATAACTATTTGAATAGTTATATTTAATTTCATATTATTTGTTTTTTGAAATTCATAATTTTATAAACTACAAAAAAAATTTAAAGATTTTAATTTGGAATATTTAAAAATAGTGTAGAACAATAAAATATGGTTTGACACCTCTAAATATTTGAAAATTTGATTCCGCAAGCAATTTTAGAATTAACGAATAATAGATTGTGCACGCAATATTTTAAAATGAAATATTGAGATTCTAAAATAAAAATATAGACTCCACGCACGGGTTGATTTTGGTATTATTATATACTAAATATATGTTTATATCATATTCGATTATGCGAATAATTGGTAAATTCCGTAATTATAAATCTCAAATAAATTCTGTAATTAGATTAGCTCAAACAAATCTCTATTTCAACAACCAAAGAATTATGAATTGAAAAAGAATTTTCTAAATTAATTCAAAATAATACCTAATTTTCTTAATTAATTCAAAATAATCTATGTTTTATATGCGATTTATTTATGATATTTTAATTTTTGATCTAACTGAAATATATGCAATCATATTTTGTGGTTGTTAACATAAATTAACTCATTGTTCAAAAAATATTACTTTTTAAAAAATAAAATTATTTTCCGTTTTCATATCTTAAAAAAAATTATCCATAATTGAGTATTATAGAAAAATTCTATATTTATTCTAATATTGTATATAGGGACTGACAAAAAAATTAATATTTTTTCACTTACTATTATAATATAGATTAAAACTTAGTTCTAATATATATTATATAAATTTTGTAATAAATAAAATTTAACCCGTACTTTAGTACGGGTGATGATGTAGTGATTATTATTATGCGAACGAAATATTGTAGTCATAGAGATTATTGTAGCATATATAAGTGTGATCGGTCTAATACAGCGACAATATATACCATATCCCAAGTTAAACTAGTAAAAAATTTTGAAGTAGCAATCAGATGAATTAGAACAATCGAATTAATTATTTTTTTACAATTTAATGGGGATAAAAACACAAAAGGTGTTATGGAAAAATTTCAAAGATTTATCGATTTGTGTTTATATATTTCAAATCTATAATCACGTGTTCTTAAATTTTTTTTTTCAGTATATGCATAGTTTTCGATTTAATATAAACAGATACAACATTAAATCAAAACCGGTAAAACTTTACCTTGCAAACCTTGAAAATCAACAAAGAACTTAGTACAAAAGGGCTCATACTCATGATGATAGTCAAAAGGAAAAGGAGTTGTTCTTCATATTTTTGCACTAGAAAGATATCATTAATTAGTTGATAGTTTGAAAATAATGTTAAAAAATATTTAGGATTAGAAACCAAGAAGCTTTATGATTAGTCAAAACTTCAAATTAATACTTTTTTAGAAACAGATGCATCTGCATGTGTCACTTTTGACGTGATAAATAGTAAAGAATAGAACGAACGAGCGAAGTCTTGCCTCCAAACTTGACCGTGGATCGCGTTGGTCGTAGCGACACGAAAATTCGAATCTACTTCGCCACCGGTATTATTATTAATAGAAAGTTTGGTTATATGATAACTTGTAAGTTTTATATTTGCCAAATGGGTAATTTTTTTTTTTGTGTGGTAAAGAAGGAAACCCTAAAGCAGTAACTAAAATTTCTTTTGGAATAAGTAACAATCATCTTTTTTGGGTCAAATAAGTAACAATCTTATATATATTTCAAAAGACTTACAAGTAATCTTCTAAAAGAAAAACATAGAATGATAACTTTACTTACGAAACGAAGACTGATCATTGATTAAAAATAAAATAAAAATTATGTGATTCATGAGAAGAAAAACAAATCATCCAATCAAAAGCCAAGTTTAATTATTTTTTGCTGATGCCAATGTGCTGTAGGCTTGTAGCTTTCGGGCTCAAAGAAAAAAGAACAGAGGCTCAGACTTAAAAATAAAAACATCAATGGGCTTTTAAAGATCTTCGGTTCATAATACTAATAAGTCACTTAAACGGCCCAATTAGTTTTTCAAACAGTCGTTAAACAAAAACTGTAAAAATGTAAAAAGTCGAAGAAGTAAATCAAAGAGACGTTTCCACAACGGTCAAAAAGTTCAAATCAAAACATTTGTAATATATCCGTCTTATTCACAGCAGCGGGAAAACAAAATTGAAACATGGTAAAATACGAAATAGGACAGAAAAATAGCCGTTCCTTTACAACGGTAAAAAAATATCTATATATACATTTTTGGAACACTTTTAGCAAATAAATCCTGGGGTTGAACAATATTTACAAAGAATGCCATTGACATTTATTATTACTTTTACAAAATTTAAATAAAAGATATTAACCAAACAATATCTAGCTTAATTTGTTTCTAAAAATCTCTACACAATCTTTCCATATATCTTCAAAAAAAATTATAGCAAATATTTATATTAACATTTTGCATAGCAATAAAAATACTAATTTATAATAATCAAAATATTCACATAGAAAAATTAAATACACATACAAGAAAAAAAAACTATATCTATCATCATTTAAGCCGTTGTTTTATTTAAATAAAAAAAACACAAAAACTTGAAATCATATACTTTATATGATAAATTTAAAATATATATTAGTAGTATAAATTTAAAATCGTTCAAAGAACGGTATACTACGGGTGAGATCCTAAAATTATTAGATTTTATAACAATAATAATTTATTTTCTTGGATTTTATAATACTAATAATTTAGCGAACGAGATAATATAGACGGGTTTATATGGAATGACGGGTTTGGGTCGATATTAATAAATAACGGTATATCACGGATGAAATCCTAAAATTAACAATCAAAATACAATTATACAATCTTAAACACAAAACAAAAGAAACAATATTAACAAAACAAATCCAACTTAAATTTAAAATTTTTAGTAATAAAAAAACTGACCCACGGTATACTGCAGAGTAAAATATTCAAAATTTTAAAATCTACCATACATCGTTACTTAAGAAAATGTATGTTTTCGTATCTATACTTCACAAATTGATAGATAGATATCTACATTTAAAAATACAAATTAATATGATATATCTTCAGTTACTCTTTTAAAAAATAACATTACATTTTTTAAAAAAATATAGCCCCGCGGTATACCGCAGGTTAAATTCTAGTATTATAGAATATTAAAACATGGATGGTTATAAAAGGAAACACAGAGAAGAAAACTTGACTTGGCTTGTCTCCAAATTCTCTTTAGGTATGTCTCTTATCGTCGTCATATATCTACCTCTTTTAAAACATTATGCTTTCAGATTTCTAATGCTTTTGTATCAGATTTTGATTTTGCTTTGTGTTTTCTTCTTTGCCATTGTTCCTTAAGTGTTGCAATGAAGATTCTTTTCAAGACGGTAAAGGGAAAGACCATAAACCTAGAGGTTGAGGATAGCTCCGAGACAATCGACATCAAGATCCATGGAGAGCCGACCCGTCAACTGGTTTTGGGTCTGGGTCAGGGTGAAGTCATTAGGATATTTGTATCAACGCTTAAAGGGAAAACATTCAACCTAGAGGTTAAGGGATCCGATAAAATTGGACGAGTCAAGAACATGATCCATGACCAGGGGGGGCCACCAGTGAACAAGCAGAGGCTGATCTTTCAAGGCAGTCAGCTCGCAGACGGTCACACCATAGCTGACTGCAACATCAAGACGGACGCAAACCTTGTCATAATGTCGGAACAATGCGGTTGCTAAAATGGCTTTGTTTGTTTTGTAAACTTATCTTTAACTATTCTAAAGACTAGGCGTTGTCAATTTGGAATTTTAAGTAGATGTTTAATTATTTTGGAAACTTTTCCGACTTGACAAAGAAAAATGATGTAAGAAAACTGCAAGATATTATATATATGGCCAATTTCTTATTCGATTCTTATTATTATATTGCAAAGATTAACCAATCATTATGACCAATTAAACACACAAAAAAAAATGAAAAGCAAGATGCAAGGGGTGATTGAGCTTAATTAAGTTCAAATAGCGCTTTGAGATTATAAGGTTCGGTGACGTTGGTCGATCCGCTCCAAATCAGCTCTGCAATTTGTTGATGAACTTTCTCAGTCAAATGAAAAGGATCAAAGAACAAGTAATCAGTAACGTTTTCACATAACTCGTAACTTTGAGATACTCCCATTCGGCCTCCACATGTATTGATTCCCCTCAATGGTCCGGTTCCACAACATGCCTTCTTCCCCTCCTTAAACCCTATATATCAAACAAAACGATCCAAAAGGTTATACTAAAGAATCTGTTACATCAATTGCAATCAGTAAGCAAGTTTTGCTACCGTATTTTGAAGGATTGTTTATTCGTTCGGATAGGGAAGTGTGATAGTCATGAAGAGCGTATTTGAATCCCGATAGTTCACGCTCTAGCCGCCTCAAACCATCCCGAAGCTTCTCGTTGTGCAGATTGATCAGCTCGGTGACCGGCTTAAAACAAGATCCTATTTTTGTTTGGTCTATAATCAATGAGGCTGGTGCACAATCATACGCTCCCATGTTCAAGAACCCAAACTTCCTTCCTCCAATTTTATACACTTCCTAAGAACAAAATCACAAGCTCACATTAACTGATCAACCTTGTCCACATGCAAGAGAATCCATACATCAATTTTGATATGATTTACCTTGATCACGGCCGTCGTGTTACCGACAACAAAATCGACGTATATCTCTCGAGGATTGGATTGGAAAACGGAAGAGTTTGTTGAGAATGGATATTGATAATCGTTGACTCCGATATGAAACAAATAAACTGCTCTTGCAATAACACTCTTCCCTTGTGCTTCTCCTAACTTAGATCTCAACACATTTTCAACCTTTTTAAAGTTGTTTAATTGTGTTTTCAAATCTATCACCTTGAGCGGTGAAAATGGGAAAAAAGAGTGTAAAAAGTCAAAACAATTATCATCGATTCAACTAATAAAGATATACAAATTTGAAAGTTATAGCTAATAACTGATGATTACCATTCCGGGAAAGGTTCCGGCTAAAGCTCCGGCACCGGCGGAAGCAAAACTAACTCCATAGGTAAATTGATTTTGACCGTTACTTGGTTGTAGATATGGTGGGATCAACGGTAACCATGCGTACTCCGCTGCCACGTCGGAGATTCGTTAAAAAAAAAGCCGTTAAAATTTGCCGGGAAATAAAACAGAGTAATTTTGTTACCAATAAAATCAGGAATTGTACGTCCGTCGGAGACTCTTCCAGTAGGGAATTTGAAAGTGGTTTGGCCGTATGGCCAGTAATTAGACCGGAAACTGGGAAGAGTATCGATGTAGTTGTTGTTTCCAGCATCGAACACAGAATCTCCAAACACGAACAAAGCGGATTGGTTTGTTACCAGATTGTCGTTGTTGTTGTCTCTGCAGTTGATGGAACCGATCAATACGATTGCTGTGTAAGCAAAGAAGATGATTGACGTTGATCGAGAGTTTTCCATGTTTATTGTTGTGTTCTAAGATCTTGGTATTATAGTAAATGCTCTGTTTTATGTTTGTATAATAATGATCTGTTTTGTTCTTCATATAATAGCAAGTGCTCTGTTTTCATTTATATATATTTTTGAATTTTTTTCAGTAGTTTATTTCAAATAAAATTGGTTGATTGATAAGAATTATTTTTTCTTGGGGTCAAGTTTTTTTTTTTCTTTTTCTTGGGGTCAAGTTGTATCTAAGAAATAGATCTTCTAACTGCCCATTTGTTTTTAATAGTTTGTTGTTGTTGTTGTTAGGCCTGGGCATAAAATCCGAAATCCGAAAACCGATCCGAAACCGATCCGAAAAATCCGGCTCCGAATCCGAACCGAATAGTCACAAAACCCGAACGGATAATGAATTCTCCTATCCGAATTATCCGAACCGAACCTGATCCGAACCGAAAACCGAAAGGATATCCGAAAACCGAAAATAAAATTATATATCCAAAAATATTAGTTATATTTAGCTATAATTTTATAACAAATAACAAAAATATCCTAAATAACCTAGATATCGAAAAAATTTTAGTTGTATTTGTTAAAATTATACATATTTTTGGAAAACTTAGCCAAATTTTAGTAAGATTAAAACTATTTTTTACTTAAGTTGAACATTTTTTTAGTTTTTTTTCCTCGCAAACCGATCCAAAATTAATCCGAAACCGATCCGAATCCGACACTATCCGAACCGAACCCGATCCGAATAGTCATAAAATCCGAACGGATAATAAAATCTCCTACCCGAATTATCCGAATCCGAATAAATCCGAACCGAATCCGATCCGAAATCCGAATGCCCAGGCCTAGTTGTTGTCGTCGTTTGTTCTTATTTAGACCTATACTACTATCTAACCATTTAAGAGAGATTGTTGTGAAAAAGTAAGGATTTTGAGTTGTTGAGCAATCCAATCATTGTGGTCATTGCGTACGTGCCGTTATTGTTGTATACAATATGGCCACTAGAAACAGAACGTTTAAGTGTAACTACATCTGATATTGATAAAGAACTATGTTACAAGACCGGATTTAAATATCTCTACAAAGACCAGTAGGTCCAGACAGTACACTAAACTGAAAAAAAGTCTTTCGTTAAAGGCTCCCTAATCCCCTCTAATTCAATTTGGTGGTTGAGCTTCGAGTCAAGCTGAAAATTATTCTTAATCATGCAAGAAACTAGGGTTCTTTGAAAAAAAAAAGGTTTTATAAGACCAAACGATTCAAAATAGCGATTTCTCTGCATGAAGTGGGAAAAACAAATAGCAGGATTTTGGATTTTAGGCTCATGAAAAACAACTTATGTTGTGGAAAACATGTACTAACGGTCGACGGGTCGAGAGAACACAAAAATTGTAAAATTGCAAAAAGAAATTGAAGCGGCAGAATTTTGGGCTTCTTCATCGATCATTAATAGCTTGATCAAAGACGAATTTTCCAAAAAGGGTCAAAATAACGAATAAATATCATAGGGAATTGAAAAACAAACAAACTCTTGAAGATAATTCACCCTCAAGCTCCAACTCCATTGACCTCAAGATCCATGGAGAGCCGATGCGTGAATTGGTTTTGCTTTATAGATAAACTTCTCTCTATAAGTAAAACTTCTATAAATTAATACTCTATAAATTAATAACTTCTCTAAATTAATAAATTCTTCCGGTCCCGAGTTGGGACCAGTGTAAAATATAGCATAAATCGATAAATTAATAAGATAATAATTTTTTTAAAAATCTCATGTAAACATATGGTCCCATCTATATCATAAATTAATAATTATATTAACTTATCAATATATATATATACACACATTATATAAATTTATATATGTTATATATGAACTACTATGATATATATTTAAAATATTATATGTAAAAAATTTATGAAATATGACCCTATTATTCGAAAAAAGTTTGTGTTGTTTTTTAAACTTAATAATTATTTCTCTACTTGCAATTAGTTTTTAAAAGATATTGTTTATAGAGAAAAAAATTATTTTTAGATAGATATTTTTCTAAGAAATTACAAAATTAGTAAAATCTCTCTATAAATTAATAATTATTAATTTATCGATAAATTAATACCTCTCTAAATTAATAAAATTTTCTGGTCCCAACATTATTAATTTATAGAGGTTTTACTGTATTTTGTTCTTTATTCTTAAATCATTTTTGTTTATTTGGTTATAATTTATAAATAAAATTAACTAAGAGATTTTTTTTTTTTTTTTCTTTTCTGTCGTAAATTCATTTTTGTCGTCAATAACGAACATATTACAAGAGTGTGGCCACGAAATTACATAAGTTGCATATTACATCTCGCTAGTTTGGCCAACTCATCATCTACTAAATTAGCTTGCCTACTGACCTTTGTAAATTTAAAGTTGCAAACAGTTGAGATATATATATTCACAAGCAATAGGTAGATGATGCCATTCCTCACTAGGGTTATAAGAAGGATTGTGATGGAGACTGTCATAAAGAATACCAAGGTCACCGCAAAAAGTTACCTCTTCATACCCCAATCTCCTTAGATCAGTGACTGCAAGACGGAGCGCTTCAGCTTCAGCTTCCATTGAAGTTTGTAATGGTGGTAAAGCACTTGAACCTTTAAGGATTTGCAAGCCTTCCTATTATGCAAAGACCAGCCAATTCCAATCTGCTAAGTTGGAGAGATCCATGAAACATCTACAAAAACAACAAAATTTATTAGCGTTGGTGCTATGTGTGTATAGAAAGAATCAAATCCCCTAACACTACTCTCTCTTCTCATGTTGGAATCATATTTAGTCATCTCAATAGCTTCTGCCCAGAATTTTAGATCTATAATAGCTTTACCAATTATCGCAGGGATGGACCATTTTTATTCTGAAAAACAAGATCATTCATGTTCTTCCATATTCTCCATCCTATAAAAGCGAAAAAGCCCAGAGCATGTGAGTCGCTTTTATTAATATGAAATTTTTAACAATCTTTGACAAATTTGGAGGAAACCTTAGTAGTAGAATAGTTTCTCTCAAATTATTCAATTAGCCAATAGGCTTATTTATACAAGAATCATAACTTGATTAGCAAGTTCTTTACATATATGATAATAGGAAATCTACCTATTTAACAATAAGAATATATTATACATATGTTAACTTTCCTTTCAAGTCGATCTCGTAATCCCCGAGATCTCCTAACACCCTCCCGCAAGCTCATACGTGGTAACACGTATGAGATTGGACAATTATCAAATCATCTTCACGGTCTTCATATCCACTATAGAGTCATCAATGGCGTTTATACCTCGCCATAAGGTCATCAATTCAATAGAGGATACTTTAGTAGTTGTGTATCTCCATCGATTTTAGATCACAAGTCTTGGCCGCTCTTCGAACTTCTTGTTCATGAAGAAACTTGTGTAGTAGTCATGGTTGAATTCGAATTCGTCACCGTCGGATCAGCATCGTATCCGTCAGAATCATCTTCGTGGCTTCCATCTTTTTCGTAGTTAAAAAGAAAACCACATGAAGACCGGTTAAAAACCAAGCATAACCATATGGTTTTGTTGGTCATCATCCTTACCAAAGTAAATCGTTTGTTTATGTCATCTTTGTAGTGCGTGACATGAACAACGTCTTCTTCTTCAGGATTTCTACTTCTCCAAGTAACTAGCAAGTTTTGCTAATTAATAAGAAATCAAGCAAGGTCAATAACTGACCGAGTTCAGCAACGTATCTCCCCAACACGTTGATCACGTCTCTCTACCTCTTCTTTTTTTTTTTTTTTTTTTTTTTTTTCGAATGCGGAAACATATGAAACCTTAACCCATAGGAATAGGATCAAGGCTCTGATACCATGATAAATTTGGAGGAACCTTAGTAGTAGAATAGTTTCTCTCAAATTATTCAATTAGCCAATAGGCTTATTTATACAAGAATCATAACTTGATTAGCAAGTTCTTTACATATATGATAATAGGAAATCTACCTATTTAACAATAAGAATATATTATACATATGTTAACTTTCCTTTCAAGTCGATCTCGTAATCCCCGAGATCTCCTAACAATCTTGAAGATAATTCACCCTAAAATTGGCGACAATTTAGAAGATTTGAAAGATCTTCAACATGTAGTAACTCACCTCACAAAAATATTGTAATTTTTTTCAATTTTTCATTTTAAACAAGATTTTCCTAGTGTAACACTTGAACTAGACAATTTTTAAAATTGAAAATTAGTTTTCTATAAACTTGACCATTGTTAAATTTTTTTACAAACTAAACTATACAAAACTACAAATTAATTTATAAAATAACTACAAAACAAAAAAAAACCACGCGTGGTATTGGAATGTAAAAGAAAACGAACATGAATGTTGATTGTTTTTTTTCCAAATGGAAATAAAATTATGATTAAAAAACTTAGTGCCAGCTATGAGGAATTTTGTAAGGCGTTGGACCACTAACAACAATGGATTTTTTTTTTAACTTTTGAATTGGATTTTTTTTTTTAACTTTTGAATTGACCAATGTTACATAAGTATATACTCGTATTACATAGATGATAGAACTGTAGATTTCCAATAAGGAAACCAAAGAATCATCTTGGTTTCTTCACAACGGTCGACTATTAATTAAAGAAACTTTTTTTTCCAAAAAGGGTCATACAATTGGAAAAGAATTATCATATGGGAACTTGTGAAAAGTGGAAACAAATAAAATCTCCCAAGAATCTATAAACCTATATAAATTGCTCTCAGATTCTCGGGTTAGAGATTCAATCAATCACTGAAAGACTTTTCTCGAGCAGATTCAAAAGAGAAGAGGTGTGAATTATTCTCAAGATCAGTGTGCAGTGACGCTAATGCAGATATATTTATGATAAATTGATGAGAGTAAAGAACACAAAAATGTTTAGGAAGAATTATAATAGACTCTCATAAGAATAAAGTTATAAATTACATTCTCTTATATAGAGATGAGATTTCCTAATCTAAGATAAATATAAATGTAAATAATATATTTAGAGATAATGTTAAACTTCCTAAACTTAAGATATGATAACTTCTAGATCCTTCTCGATCTTCATGATTTCCATAATCTTGGACGATCATCTCGACCGTCGATCTCGGTAGATCTCCGGTTCTCCCAATACCCCCCGGCAAGCTCATACGTGGTAACACATGTGAGATTGGACAAGTCTTCAAAATAGCGGCTTTATACCCGGCCGTCGGGTCATCATAAACGTTTATACCCGGTCGTGGGGTTCAAAGCGGCTATAAAACCCAGCCGTTAGTTCATCGACGTTTATACCCGGTCGTAGGGTTCAAAGCGGCTATAAAACCCAGCCGTTGGGTCATCGAAGTTTATACCCGATTGTAGGGTTTAAGTAATAAAAATAACACCCGCGATTGCGAGGTTCGGATGTTGCTCGCGATGGCGAGACTAAAAAAAAACAACTCACGAGGGCGAGTAGTTTAATCAAAAGGAGAAGTTAAACTCGCGAGGGCGAGAAAACATCATTGTTCCCGAAACTGATTTTTTTTTTTCTTTGCGGAAGCTAACGTAACGGATCCAAAATCCACAGAAAGGATCTTGGCTCTGATACCATGATAAATTGATGAGAGTAAAGAACACAAATTAAAAGTGTTTAGGAAGAATTATAATAGACTCTCATAAGAATAAAGTTATAAATTACATTCTCTTATATAGAGATGAGATTTCCTAATCTAAGATAAATATAAATGTAAATAATATATTTAGAGATAATGTTAAACTTCCTAAACTTAAGATATGATAACTTCTAGATCCTTCTCGATCTTCATGATTTCCATAATCTTGGACGATCATCTCGACCGTCGATCTCGGTAGATCTCCGGTTCTCCCAATAAAGAGATATGATTGAAACGTTCATGAACCTAGAGGTTAAGGGATCCGACACCATCAAAAGCATCAAGGAGAAGATCCAAGACAAAGAGGGCTTTCTAGTGGCGGACCAGAGGCTCGTCTATCACGGCAAGCAGCTCGAGGATGGTCGCACCATAGCCGACTGCCACATCCAGGATGGATCGATACTTAACTTTATCCTGCGTGTCCGTGATGATCGCTAGAACTTTGCCATTGATTTGTGATTTTAAAGACCCCTAAAAATAAGTTTTGATCAAGGCAATGTAACTAGGGGAGTAACTGGGTAAGAAGTAAGAAGAATCTAGTCTTCCTATGAATGAAATTATAAAAATAATAAATAATTTTTTGACATAATTGAGCTCTTATTTATTTATCTTTTCTGATTTGTGTATCACTATCACCTATATTTTTTTTTGCTGGGCTGAATTGTTTGAGAGATAAGTGAGCACTTATTTATTTATTTGAATATTTACCGTTTGAGTTATAAGTTCACATTTTAAAAATCTCGTATGTTTATTGTTAGTGGAGGTTTTCCATAAAATGTTTTCACTTTTCACTGGGTATTACGCTGAAGCACCCCACTAATTTCAAAGATACAAATAAAACACAGAGATCAAAACCAAACGACTGTTTGCACAATCAATTTTAATACAACGATGGAAAATAATTTATGAAACCTGCAAGATTTGTCCAATCTCTTCTTCTCTGAAGAACAAACGTTCTCGCCTGACATAAACCCATGATTTATTTTCCGATGCAGGTTTCTTGCGGTCTAAGTAACAGTGATTGTAGTTCAAAAATATTATATTGAGCAGATTGTTCATATTATTGCAAACGTATATCAATACTTATTATTTACAAACAACACAAAGAACATGACTAATATAGCTAGGACTAGACAAGATAGTAACCTCGTCTATGTATACATCGACAAAATCTACTTCAATTAATTCAATCAGGATTTTGAGATTACAAGGTCCGGTAACATTCAACGGCCGGCCAAATAAGCTCAGCAATCTGTTGATGAACTTTCATGTGTGATAGACTGAAAAAAATTGAGAAATTAAGTAAAATCTTTAATTGATTAAAAATTTAAGAATTCACACTAATGGAACTTTAATAGATGTTTGACCCACATAACTGATACTATCAGTCTGATAGGGTAATCGATCGTAGCGTCATATACTGATATGTGCATATACCGATATGCGGCCTCTTTTGTCTATTTATAATTGTCGAATTAAATTTGTAACATCTCCGGAAAGGAAACCAAAGAGTCACGCACCAACTTGGTTTCTTCACAACGGTCGATTACATCTCAGTCAAGACGACATTTCCAAAAAGCCGTCATACCAATAAATGAAATAAGTATAGGGAATTGTTAACCAAATAAATTCCCACAAGGCCACAACGATGTATTTAAAGAAACCCTAGGAGATTTAGAGTAAGAGTTGCATCCGCATTGGTCTCATTTCCTTTGATTTTTTACCACCTTAGATTCGCTTGTGAGTACTTGGTAAAATGCAGATTTCTCATAAGACTATGGATGGGAAAACAACTGTCAACCTAGAGGTTGATAGCTCCAAAACCATCGACCTCAAAATCGACGAAGACCCGACGAGCTGTCGAAATATTCCACCGGAGATTCGTCATGGTAAAGTCATGCAGCTCTTCATGAAGACTGTGGATGAAAAAACAATGATCAACCTAGAGGTTGATAGCTCCAAAACTATCGACCTCAAGATCAACGAAAACCCAACCGTCGCAATAATGGGCCCGACCTGGCTGATGTTTGCAGGCAGGTAACTCGAAGATGGTCGCACCTTAGCCGACTACAACATCCAGAACAACTCGACCCTTCACTACGTCTCTAAGACGTGGCGGCTAATTTGGAGTTTTAATGAATTCAAGATGTTTTGTATCTTGTTTTGCTTAATTTCTTTCTTTAAAAAATGCAAATGATTTAGTAGTCTTTGTATCTTTCTTGTTTGTGCGTTACTTCCATTAATTGTTGCAATTGGTTAAAAAGAATGGCTAGTTCGTTTTGATGCGAGAGACTGCTGGATCTACCGGAAAACATGACATCACATAATTTTGTAAAAAATGAACATAAAATCCATGTGTACTATAGTGTAATACATTCAAATCAAGGAATCTGAAATAACTTATTGATATTGTATGGGCCAACCACTAGAGAATCTGACTTGTGCCCACCATTCCAAATTAAATTTGCAAATTGGTTATAAGTATTTTGTGTGAGATGAAGTGAATCCCAAAAAATATAATCTTTAGGATTCTCACACAACTTATATTCTTTCACAATTCTCTTCCCTCCGCAGCTGAATACTCCTCTCCACTTCCCAGTTCCACAACATGCTTCTTCCCATTCTTTAAACCCTTTTATTTATCACAAAAATGGTATTGGGTTATGAACATATATTTTAATGGGCCCCTTAATGAATAAGTGGTGGAATAGCCCAAGAAAATTCACAAAGAGCCGACTTACCAAATTTAGAAGGATGTTGCATTCTGACTCTAAGGCTTTTGTTCATGTCAAAGAGGGAGAACTTGAAGCCCTTGACTTGTCTTTGCATTTTAAACAAGAGATTTGCCAGAGCTCTGTTATGCATATTTGCTAATCTTGAAGCATCTCTCAAGCAAGAATCATTATTCGGTTGTAGTATTCGTAAAGCTGGAAAACAACCCAAATCCGGCACATTCAAGAACCCGAATTTACGTCCTCCAATCTTGTATATTTCCTGTTAAAAAGTCATATAACGAATCAAACGAATGCAAACAAATAAGGTTTATATTATGATGTTGACGATGATATGATGATGAACTTACATGAATGAATGTAGTCAGGTTACCAATGACAATGTCAACATGTTGAGACATTGAAATGGAAAGAGATTGATTGGTCAAGAAAAGGCTTGAGTAGTCATTGCTCCCAATGCTTATCAAATAGACAGCTCTTGAGATTCTCTTCTTGCTTTCTTCTTTACCAAATTTTGTCCTCCACAATCTCTCCACTTTCTTGTAGTGATCCAATTGTGTTCTCAAATTTATAACCTTACAATTATTAGGAATTGGTCACCACGTTAAACAACATAGAATAATACATCTGACCTAACCTTAAATTTAAAAATCTAATTGTCCTAAATAAGTAAGTGGGTACTACATATTTTGTAATTTAATAATATTAAAAAGGGATTCTACTATCTTTATATATATGATATATCTAAATAAAGCATGTAAAAGGATACAAAACAAATCGTAGGTGGGACCAAAATACGTACATTTTAAAGAAGATTGTCAATTAATTTAGCCACAATAATCGGGTCAAAACTCAAAACCCACTTCCATATGCAATCATTTAATCAACATTTTAAGTATATAATAGTTAACTTCATTCAATCAAACTCAGATCAATTAAGCAAACGAAACTCAATCAAATGACTATATCTATTTTAAGATACACTATAATGCAAAACAATTACTAAAAAAAAAACCCCCAAAGAAATTAAAACAAAATAAAGTAAAAGATAAATAACGTACCGAACCTTGGAACGTTTCCACAAGAGCACCAGCACCAGCAGACGCAAAGTTGACGCCGTAAAGCTTCTTTTGACTATTTCCCGGTTCCAAAAACGGCGGAATTAACGGCAAATTCGCATATTCCGCTATCATTAACGTACATTTCCGTCAATATTATATATATATAAATAAGACCACGACCTAAGAAAAAAAACCATATATAAATGTTCTCACCAATGAAATCGGAGATGAGACGACCGTCGGAGAATCTTCCGGTGGGGAGGCCAAAGAATGTTTGACCGTAAGGTGGAAAATTGGCTTGGTCAAGTGTAGTGGTATTTATATAATTATTGTTTCCAGCATCCAAGAAAGAGTCTCCGAAGAGGAACAAGGCCGTCACATTATTGTCACCGTCGTGAGAAAATTTGGCAGAGGACTTTCCGGCGAGAAAGATAATGGTGGAAGAGAAGATAAAGAAGATGAAGGAGGAGGAGAAGGAGATAGTTCTTCTCGTGACTTTCTCCATTAAAGTTGACTCTCTCATTCACCACAAAATTCTAAAGACTCGTGTTGTGTGTGTTATATAGACCAAATCATTTGCTTTTTTAAGCTAACTTAGAGCAACAGCAATGGGAGTACCTTAAGGGCTCTACCCAGAGTTTCTTGTAATAAAAGGCCCAAATATAAATCCAAACATAAATAAAAGCCAAGGTCCGTTTCTAATTTAAGGTTTTTTTGTTGCTGTAAGAGGCGCTACGTGGCGTCATTTCATTGGGAAGAAAAGTGAGAAAAACAAAAAAAAAAATCTTTCGCGTTTCAGTTTTCTCGACCCTCTCTCTCTTCTCTTTGTTTTCTCCGACGGCGAATCTCTTTGAGCTTCAATTCCGGCGATATACATCATCAAATCGGAAGTAAAAGGCGAAGCCTTTGTAAACAATAAGCCGTGATGCTCATCTCCACCGTCGGCGTGGTCACCAACAGTAGTTCGTCGAGCCGACATCAGTGGGTTCTGCAAATCAAATCGGAGAGAAAGGCGATTCCAGTGGCTCCAATCGCTTCCTCACGGTACGAATCTCTCTGTTTTATTTGTTATTGTATGTTTTTTAAGGAAGCGAACCCAATTGAGAGATTTCATTAACAAATCCAAAGCTACTGTTTTTGTTTTCTTTCGGGGAAAAAGTTTAGAATTTTTCTTAGCTTGTGCTCTTAGCTTGATTTCTCTTCTTAGCTCATTTCTGAAACTATTTGTAATGAGAAAGATGGTTTACTCTGTTTTTCGTTTACTATTACAGGTTTTAAGGAACATTGATCTAGTCTATGGAGGTGGAAGCATAGGTTTGATGGGTTTGGTTTCACAAGCTGTTCATGATGGTGGTCGCCATGTTATTGGGTAACTCTTCATCTATTCACCATTTAAGTGTCATACTTGCTTACTCACATATCTTAATAAGTCTCTCTTGTTTCTCATCTTTGTTAACTGATTTATTTCTTACTGGTTAATAATTAGGTTGCTGATTTGATGGCTTTTGTTGCATCTGCTAGCTCTCCATGGGAAGAGAATAAATCTAACTATATAGATTCATTTGGAAATCAGTGTCTTTCTGTGTTCAGAACAATT
The DNA here is from genome assembly GCA_019202795.1 of Arabidopsis thaliana x Arabidopsis arenosa. Lineage (NCBI taxonomy): Eukaryota > Viridiplantae > Streptophyta > Magnoliopsida > Brassicales > Brassicaceae > Arabidopsis > Arabidopsis thaliana x Arabidopsis arenosa. Next base: position 18,768,095 of record CM032918.1, on the reverse strand, counting down.
TGTCTACCAAGCACCACTGTATTGATTCGTGTAAATTTCTTGCTTGTCTATATATTTTTTAAATGTTGTGATGTTCTTTCTTGTATAGTTTTTGTCTTTGATGTATTTTCAAATGAATCTTGTATACTTTGTAATATTATTGTCATGAATCTTTGTTATTCAAAATGTGTTTATCAAAAATGTATCAAAAACTTGTATAGTTTGTCTTCTCTATCTTTCTTTTCAAGCAATCAAAACTCAAACACCAAATTTTATTTTCAAATTTTTCTTTCTTAAGGATCCCTTAAGGATTCCTACCATTGGACATGAATATTTCTAAGAGTCCCTTAGCAAATCCTTAACTTTATATTTGTCAACATTTACAATTAAAATTTTTTAAGGATCCTTGGGAGATCCTTACCATTGCTGTTGCTCTTATAGACATGTCGACAAGACTATGTATTTATTTATAATATATAAAAAGGTGTGTCCACACTTATATTATATACAAGCCCTATATATACAAAGACTTTTTAAAAGAAGTCAAATGGTTTGATATCTTCACAATAATAGGGGAAAGTGGAAACCAAATGATATCTCAAACTTTTCCTCTTATAACTCATGCACCCTTACGGTTAATTTGGATTACATTTTGGTAACACGAAAATATAGTTATTTATCATTTTGTTTTCTTACAAATTTTTCCAGAAAGAATCAATATAAATTTTCTGAACAGACGTGAAAATAAAAAGAAACATATTTCACTCATTGGTTCTGAAAATTCAATATAAATGACCAACAATATATAAATAAAAATCTCAATGTACTGACATATATCAGTAAAAAGAATGTGTGCTTCGATATTTATACAGAGAGTGAAAAGTGAAAATGACCTAAAGAAGCAGAAGTGTCCAGAAGAGCTAATTTACTCTCTCTTTTTATTTTCTTTTATCATAAGAAACGGTCACGAGAAAGACACAACAAACTCACCAGTTACCACTTGCAAAAAGAAAGTTCAACCTTTAGATGCTTCTGTCGTTTAACGTCGTCGTTTTGGCATTTTTTTCCTCTAGATTCAGTCATCAGTGTACCACGAAATAACAAAAGTGGCTCACTTTTCTAGGCAATCACTTTGATGATCACCTCTTTTTTCTGATCACAAATTTACGATAACCGGTCCTTAATTTTCGTCCGGTTTGGTTCAAATCTAGCTTCTGACTTCATTTGTTATGTTCAACATTTCTCACAAACTCTTAGTAGCATACATAGAAGATTTATTTGATTAAACAGACGAGAGGTTCAAACATATTATGACAAATGTTAAAGAAGTTTTGAGGCACAAAGTAACAAAACACAAACGAATTCAAAGATTCACTAACCCAAACAAAAACTACCACAACCCCTAGAAATAAGCCTCTACTTAACTTCATCACACCTACCCTGAAGATAGAGACTCATGACTTCTTGCAATGCAAACAACAACTCCTGAGAGAGACAGAGACAGAGACAGCAGAAGATGATGAAAGTAACAGACATTAGAAAGTTTTGGAGGTTGATAACGATGCGGGAAACTCACTAACATGCAGCCTTATTTACATGAAAATGGATCTTTTCAGAAGACTCCTCCAATCATGGAATGAATCTCATCAATGCTCCATAGGTCCATAGGGTTTGCACAATTGTCCTGAGTCGTTACAGCATCCTCGTTGAGGAAATCCAGTGAAGCATCCCATTCAGTGTTGTTGTAAGGTGTCTCGAAATCCAAAGACTTGAGCTTCTTAGCTGGATTGGCTTCCTCAAAGAATAGACCTGAGTTGTTGTTGTTGTTGATGAACGCAGAAGAGATGTCGGGAGTTATTGGAGCTTGATCGCTCCAACCAAACTCAGAACAATCAAACGAATTACTACCCTGGTCTGAGCTGAAATACTGATACCCGTTACATCCAGCATCAACGGTGTTACCGTTTGTCAACCCAAACTGATTGTTGTTGTTCACTTGGTGTTTCTCCTCCTCCATGAAACACATATTGTCAAAGGAGTTGTTCAGGTTCTGAACCAAAACTGGACTTAGGTTTGGGTTAGGTTTACCCACAGGTTTCTGAAGATTAGCCTTCACAGAGCGTTTCTGAGAATTAGTCTTGGGGTTTTCCTCAGGGAAATTCACCTTAGCTTTAGATCCACGGATCCTCCTCGCTGCAGCATCGTAAGCTCTAGCAGCTTCCTCAGCAGTCTTGAAAGTTCCAAGCCAGATTCTAGCACCTTCTCTTGGATCACGTATCTCAGCAGCCCATTTCCCCCATGGACGTTGCCTAATCCCTCGGTACTGATTCTTCCTCTTCCTCTTTCCAGATTTCTCAGCTTCCCCATCAACTTTCTTACCAAAAGCTGAACCTAGTAGTGAATTAAAACAACAACAAAACAAAAGACTTCTTCTTATATGACTCTCATCAACAAACTCAAACCAAATCTCATCACACAAATCAATCCTCATATCCCAAAAAAAACATCACTCAAAATCATATGCATATATATATCAAGCCTCATGCTTTAAACAACAATCAAAATCATAAGCATATAAATAAAGTCTCATGCTTTATACAACAATCAAAATCATAAGCATATAAAGGTATCCAAAAACAAATTATTCCAATGAACATAGCTAAATTGAATCAAAACTTGATTTCTAACCAATTCAATCGCTAAAACTAAACAAATCCCCAAATATTTACCTTCGACGGCGGGTTTCGGAGTCGAAGTGAAAACGAATGGTTTCACATCGGCGAAAACATCACCGACATCGAAATCATCATCGCAATCAATAGAAGAATCATCTTTGAAACCTTGGAAATCAGCCTCGAACTCAGCGTCAAAATCAAAGAAATTCGAACGATACTTCGAGCTTTTCTTCGATCCTTTCAAATTCTTCTTCAGATCCGGCCAAATAAACTCGCTGGTAACACGGCGAGACCTCGGCGGTGGAATGAAATCGGAGATTATAGCTCCTCCACACATGTCGGTGACTCTTGAGGGTGTAAATGCTCGAAAACAAAATCTTAGCGGCGAAAATGGAAATTAATTGATACTTTGAGGTTTATCTTTGTTTTTTCTTCTCTCTTCAACGCTTTGCTTTGGTGTTCTTCAGAAATAAAGATGAAGCGAGGACGATGGCTGTTTACTATTATACCCTAAACTTCATGTACTATTTACGTTACTACCATACTTTATACTTTTTAGTATTCATTTACATTAGATTCATTTTGTAAATTAGGATTTACTCATTTATTTATGGTTAGTTGCAGTAAATAAGATTAAATTTAGTCAGATTTGACTGCTAGTAGACAAAAGAGTCTAAACAATTTTTCACCTAACGTTGATTTTTTCATAAGGTCTATTTCCTTTTTACTTTATTGTACTATATACTAGATAAGGACCCGTCCGATGGACGGATTTAATTTTTAAAAAATGAAAATCAAATTTAACATAAAATTAATTAAAAACGTTGTAAGGAGAAATTTTCTTTAAAAAGTAAAAAAAAAAATTTACTTTTTCACGGTTGCATTATTTTTTTAACCACTAAATTATTAATTCAAAATTAAAAATATATCATATAGCAATAACTCATGGTTTACTTATATGAAAAACTAAAATTAAAAATATTTATCATAAACTTGGCGAATGAAACCAAAGTAGTTTTTAATTAGACACGTTAAAAATATAAATATGATAAATCGACCAAATTCCTTAGACTTCCGAGCTAACGTTGCAGGTTCGACTCCTATATACTCGATTGTAGTGACTTTATGATCAATCAATAAAAATTGATAAATTCAAAAAAATATAAGCACGATGATATATGAATCTTATATAATTCAAATATAAACATAGAAATTTAAATAAACAATTTTGAAATAGTATAATTGAATTCAAAATATCAAAAACAAAGAAGAAGCATATATGGTTCTTACATATTCAAGAATTTCAAATAAACAATATAAAACTTTACTTAAAGTCATCACAGATTTCTAATTAGAAAATAAAACTGATATAAATAATGTAAATTTGTAATTTAAATCATGACACATGTCACTATCTTAAATCGTTAGAACTATGATATATTATAAATCTTATCTAATTTAAACTGAACGTCGAAACCAAAATAAATAATTTAAAGATACAATAATTAAACTAAAAATAAAAAATTATAAACACGATGATATATGAATCTTTGATAATTTAAAGATGAAAAGAGAAATTGAAATAAACAATCTAACAATACTACAATCATAATTGAGGATAAACAAAAAAACATAGATAAAAAAAAAGATATTACAAAAAGGAAATAAAATTGATCTCTCATATTTGTAATTGAAAAATAAACTCAAATCAATAATATGAGGATTATTTTAATTAAATCATCACATATTTCTAATTGGAAAGGAAATTGAGATAAATAATATCAAATTTTAAATTAAATAATGACACATGATAAAATCCTTGACTGATAACGGTATATGATACTATTAATTACTAACTTTGAGAAACAAAAATATATCATATTACTTATATAATAACATATGTTTCCTTTTTAATTATAAAAACGTATAATTTCCTCTTTTGACATTTTTAAATTGTTTATAGAAATATTAATTATTTAAATTATCCTTATAATTATCTTTTATATTTATATAATTATATATGTGTCCATTTTAATTATAAAAACGTATAATTTCCTTATTATTATCTTTTGACATTTTTAAATTGTTTATAGAAATATTAATTATTTAAATTATCCTTATAACTTTTTTTTACATTTTTAAAATTATTTGAATTTATAATTACTTACAATTATCTTTTTATATATTTTAAAAAGGAAATTTTTGTTTTATACGTGTCAAAATCTAAGATCGATAGATTTGCCACGTGTCACGATCCTATGAGTTATTAACTTTGAAAACCATACTTTATATAATAATTATTAACTTTGAAAACCATACTTTATATAATAAGATTTCCTAATAATTAAATTAGCTTTTTACATTTTTAAACTGTTTACATTTATAATTTTCTTATAATTATCTATTTATAATTACTTACAATTATCTTTTTATATATTTTAAAAAGGAAATTTTTGTTTTATACGTGTCAAAATCTAAGATCGATAGATTTGCCACGTGTCACGATCCTATGAGTTATTAACTTTGAAAACCATACTTTATATAATAAGATTTCCTAATAATTAAATTAGCTTTTTACATTTTTAAACTGTTTACATTTATAATTTTCTTATAATTATCTTTTTACCTTTTATTAAAAAGAAAAATTTATTTGACATATGGCAAAATCTGAGATCGAAATATTTGACATGTGTCACGATCTCGTGAGTTATTGACTTTGAAAACCATACTTTATATAATAAGATAGGTCATATAGAACTTTGATATAAGTTTGAATAAAACGAAGCCCATCAAATCTTTTGATCGGGTATATTGAGACAGTTTTATTTTTATACTACGTAATAGAATAGATTTGATTGGTTATATTGAGACAGTTTTATTTTTATACCATGTAATAGAATGATCATTTTCTAATGCTAAAAATGTGATGATTTTTGAAATGATAACAATTTTTTTCTTGAGTTTGTGTATTTTTAAGAAATGTTAGAGGATTTAATATTAATATTTATAATATACTTTTAACACTATCATAATCTATTTATAAGAATAATATTAATTGCATTTTGAATGATTAATTAAAAATAAGAAAAATGAAAAAGAGATGGCATTGAAGTACTTGTTTGACGGGTAATATTTATTGTAGTAATAAACTTTACCAGTTGACTCTAATTCACGAGTAGCCAAAATTAAACATCTATAGATCTATCTATTATTGTGATTACCATTTAAAACAAAATGAATATTAAATTGTTCCACTCAGGAGGAGCCAACGCACAACACATAATCTGAAATTAAAAATTAACTAAATTTTTTTAAAATAATATATAAATGAATTATTGATAATAAGATACAAAATAAATGAAATATTGAAAAATGTCATGAAAACCATACAACGACTTGTGAATGTAATTTTGATTACATGAGAGGACCATTAAGACCTTATGGTGTTATGCATAGGGCTAAATTTGTAAAAGCATAGAAACACATTAATAAATCTACGTGTGCAGGACACGTACGATATTATTGAAGCTTTTTGAGCAAGTTTGATAGGATTTGGTTTTTATGACAAAGCTTTTGTCGTTTCATGACAAAACAAAACAAAATTAACAATTCTTTGTCCTTTTGTTATATGTTGATGACTCGTATTCAGTAGTGCTCGTATTCCAAATCAAAATTTCAAAATTTCGTTGCGTATGTACCTATGAAACTAAACCATGTTTTATTTTAGTTTTTTGATATATGATTGCAACTTTCTAAATTATGTATAAACAATTATTGGAAGTTCAGTATTCTCTTATTTTATAAAACTCAATTTGATACGTCATACGTGTATAGTTGTACTACATGTATATAAATAAGTGCATTCGTATATTTTATACTAAAATGTACATTCATGTATATTTTTTTTTTGCTAAGCATGTAAATTTCATTAAGATGAAGGTTAAGGTTTTACAAAAGCAATACCTATACAAAAGCAGCCAAGGCAAAAAAAATAAAACAAGGCTACAATACAAAGGGGACCAAGGTAGAACAGGAACTACTGGATCCAAAGGATCATCAGCTTGCGCCATCTCTTTCTGTGGCGACGAGAAGTGATGATGTTGCGAACCTCGCGATCGACGATCTTGAAGATGATTTGTGGAGCAATCCTCTGGGCGTTATGGAGGACATTGTTCCGCTGACGCCAAATGTTGTAGATGATAGCTTGGGCCGTGATCTTCCTGAGGAGAGAAGGGGCTGAGGCAGAAGATAGTCGAATCCAGGAGAGAAGCTCAGCCCAAGAGCTAAAAATCCTCTGTCGAGGACAGATCCTAAAGAAGACCAACTTCCAAATCTGCGAAGCAAACTCACAATTAAGCAGGAGATGGTCCCTAGATTCTGATTCAATGGTACATAAGCAGCAGTCAACAGACTGAATTTGGCCCCAAGAGGCGAGCCTTTGACGAGTTGGTAGCCTGTCGAGGTGACTAACCCACATGTTGAAAGCATGCTTAGGGACAGCCCCTTTGAACCAAACAAGAGCTGCCCAATCTTTTTCAGTATCCTTTGGTCTGAGAGTCTCCCAAGTCGCTGCAGCCGAGAAACCACGACACACAAAATCTCCAACGCACCAAAGGAAAGAATCTTCAAATAGGACAGAGGAAGGAGCCGGGAGGCTGGAAATGTGGTCATGAATGGCCTGGGCAGGAGCAGATCTAGAAAGAGGATGCTTCCACCCCTCAGCCGTGTGAGCATCAGCTACCCGAGCACTTAAAGGAATTCTCAGCGTACGGGTACCAAGATCTCCAACGCATTTTATCAGAGGACCAAGAGTAGTCCAACTATCATACCAGTAGAAAGCAGTCAAACCATTTCCCACTTTGCATTTGACAAACTGCTCGGCTAGTGGTCTGAGATTTAAGAGCATTTTCCAAGACCATGGATCACTTGGGGAAGCAGCCACTGCCCAGAAAGATTTGTTTCTTAAGTGGTGGTGACGGTGCCAGCTCGCCCACAGTGAGCCATTATGATTAAATAGAAGCCAAATGAGTCTCAGACAGAGTGTCTTATTCCACTCTGAGAAACGTCTTAAGCCAAGCCCACCTTCACTCTTTGGTAGACAACTCTGAGCCCAAGAAACTTTCGACCCTTTACCCTCATCAATATTTCCTGCCCATAGGAACCTTGAGCAGAGACTCTCAATCTTCTTAATGCAACCCTTTGGCAGCAAGAAAGTGGTCATCCAGAAATTAACCGAGCCATAGATAACCGAAACAATGAGTTGGACTCGGCCCGCATAAGAGAGACACTTAGTTGCCCAAGCCCTGAATCTTTTAGTAATTTTCTCTAACAGAGGCTCGTACTCAGCAATTCGCAGCTTCCTACACATAAGAGGAAGGCCTAGATACCTGACAGGTAAAGAGCCTTGAGGAAATCCATACTCAGCCAAAGAGTCTCTTTCAATCTGGCCAATACCCGCATGGAACAGCTGACTTTTGTCTTTATTCACCTGTAGCCCTGACCAAGAAGCAAAATCATCTAGAGTCTCACAAATGCCATGCAAAGAAGAGCTGCCACCATCAAAAAATATCATAACATCGTCTGCGAACATCAAATGAGAGATAGAGATATCTGAAGCTTTTGGATGGTAGCGAATATAGCCGGAAGCAAACCTAGAATGCAGCAGCTTTGAGAAGACTTCCATTGCAAGCACAAAGAGGTAAGGAGAGAGGGGATCGCCTTGTCTCAACCCTTTGGTACTTTTAAAAAAACCGCCACAACTTCCATTGACAGAAATTGTAAACGTAGGAGTTGAAATGCATTGATGGATCCAATTTATGAACCTAACTGGGATACCAAGAGCTCGCAAGGCAGAAATGATGAAGTCCCAGCGTACCGAATCAAAAGCTTTACGAAGATCCACTTTTAGCATACCTCTTGGCGAAATGTTCCTCCAATTGTACCCGTGAACCATTTCAGTGGCAAGCAGAACATTTTCTGCAAGAAGCCTTCCAGGGAGAAAGGCAGATTGAAATGGGGAGATAACACATGAGAGGAGCTTTTGCAATCTAGAAGTCAGGAGCCTTGCAATGACTTTGTACATCGTATTCATGCATGAGATAGGTCTGAAATCAGACGTGCATGAAGCGTTTGGTGATTTAGGGATTAGCACAAGAGTGGTCGCATTCCACTGCTTCAGTAATCTGCCAGATATAAAGAATTCCCTGACCGCAGCAGTAACTTCAGGACCAATTACACACCAAGATTCCTTAAAGAATTCAGCAGGAAACCCATCAGGGCCACATGCTTTGTTCCTAGGGAGACTAAAAAAAGCAGCCTTGATCTCATTGTCAGTGAACACAGCCTCTAACTCACTGCACTGAACCGGAGAACACCTATAGGTAAGAAGTAGATTCATGTCCTCTTGCTCCAGTAAAAACGGGCCATTCTCATCGCCAAGAAGTGTTTCAAAATAATTTGCGCAGTGGTCAATGATGCCTTTCTGTGTGTCAATTTGCAGCCCAGACTCGTCGAACATCGTAGTAATAGTGTTTAAAGACTTCCTGGAATCAGCCATCCTGTGGAAATAGCGAGTGTTGCTGTCACCCTCAGCAAACCAAGAGACTCTGGATCTCTGGAGGAAAAAGCTCTCTTCAGCAGAGGAGAGGACATGCCACTTGCGCTCCGCATCAAGTTCCTGCTCAGCATTTGCCACAGAAGGATCAGCCAAGGTAAGATTTTGAAAATGCAAGAGAGTATCATGAGCCTCCTTTGTACGAAGCTCCAAGTTAGAGTAGTTTAGCTTGCTGAAATCTTTTATTGGTTTCTTTAAGGCCTTGAGCTTCTTGGACACTCTGAACATAGCAGAACCGACCACATTAAGAGAGTACCAACTGTCACGAATCAAGTTCAAAAACTCAGGATTTCTGAGTAGAAAATTGAAGAACTTGAAAGGCCGCTTCGCCTTGATGGCAGCCTCTTCCAGAACAACCCCACATGATGCATGGTCAGAAAAGTCTGGAGCCCCAAAAAGACCAAAAGAAGAAGGGAAAAGCGCTGACCAACTATCATTTACTAAAATGCGATCAATCTTTTTTGCCACAGGTCTTGATTTGCTTTTATTCCACCAGGTGAAAGAGTTTCCTTTGTAAACAAGATCAGAGAGCTCAGCATCCAACAAGCAGTCTCTGAAATCCCTTATTCGCCTGTCCACATTTAAAGAAACATGCTTTGAGTGCTCATGCGGGTGAAGAACTTGATTGAAGTCTCCTAACATGATCCACGGTCTGTTTGCAACAGTCTGAGAAGCTCCCAAATCAGATATCTCTTTCCACAATTCTCTTCTTTTTTCATCTTCATTAGCCGCATAAACCACAGAAACAACAATCCAAGTGAGAGAGTTAGGAAGCAGTACCTCACAAGTAATCATCTGTAGCGATTTTGCAACAGTCACAACTTGAACACTTGGGTCCCAAAGCACCCAAATCTTCCCCAAAACAGAGAAGTCATAATTCTCCTCAAAAGACCAGCCGGGCAAAAGAGCGTTGATAAACTTCTTATCCTTTGGCTGCTTTACGTGCGTCTCTATGACGCCACCAAAAAGAGGCCTATTGGCCTTAAACCACTTTTTAAAACCGCTTCGGTGACTGGAAATATTAAACCCGCGGACATTCCAACAAAAAATATGTGTACACATATTAGTGAGATGATTTGAGGCTCTTGCCTCTTTGGATCTTCTGTTGTCGCTTTGACAACACCCTGATAAATTTCTCCTCCTCTGGATCTGTAGACAAAACATCAGACGAGTCCTCCTCAACCTCGTTGTCTGAAGAAAAAATTTGACTTTCCCCTGCAGCAATCCTACTATCAGACAAAGCACTAACAGAGTCACAAAAGCTTTGTTCACCCTGTAACAGCTGCTTGACCTCACCCCCAGGCAGTCCCACAGCAGTGGCAGTAGCAGCACAGCCAGAACCTTCAGATAAAGTCTTCACATGCGCCTTGGGAGGGGCTTTGATCTGCCATTCAAGACCAGCTAAGCCTTTACCCTTAACTTTCTCGTTTTCTGAAACTGGTAGGATGGCAGGAGATTTGGATCTTCTTGTGCGCTGATTTCTGCGTTTCTTAGGGCCAGCAGCACGCAGTTTTGGGCAAGCCTCTGAAGAGTGAGTAGTAGAAGAACACGAAGTGCAGGTTGTGGGAGCAGCCTTACAATGCTTTAGGGTATGGCCAATCTCCTTACAATGAGAGCAAACTGGTGGCATCCAAGGGCTGGACACCAAAACCCTACAGATTTCACCAGATTGAAATTGCACGTTCACAGCCTCCGGTAGTGGCTTTCTCGGATCAATGATCGTAAAGACTTTTGCCACTTCAAGGTTTGTCTTATTGGCTGTTGAAGGATGCAAAAACTTGGGGTCTCCGACTAAACCCGCGATTTGCTCTAGGCCTTCTTCATGGAAGAATTGAAAAGGGACATTCCTCAATTCTAGCCATATTGGGGCTGAGGAAAGCTCTGGTTTCACAGGCACAAAACCAGGCTCCCAATTAGCAACGAACATCGTTTGACCCTCGATTTGCCATAATCTCTGATTCAAAACCCTGCTTCTGGTGAACGAGTTTGGGATCCTGAAAAGGAAGGCATTACCTTCCATTCTTGACACCGAAATATCTCTGTATTGCCTACTCCATATGCCATTGACAATGTTGTGCAAAGTCCCCTGCGATGGAGGGTCAGAATAGAATTGACCCAGAATAAAAGAATCCCAACACTTTTTGTTTCTCTCAATAACATCATTTGGGATTTTGACACACAACTCCCCTGAAGGGAGAGTGAATCCTGAGCCTCTTTTTGTGAGTTTCTTTGAGGAACCCTTTACCATGTCGACCCACGAGTCAGAAGTTGATGTAGATTGATCAGCCTTGGTCGCTGGTGCTGAAGTACAATCAGCAGCCACAGTCGAGATCTTTCCCGCAGCAGGCGAATCCACTACACACAAGAGAGGAGGGGAAGGTTTTGTCGCAGCAGAAAGCGTCGACGGAACTTGAGAAGAAATGGCCAAGTCTGTCGAAGCGACAGTCGATTGGGCATTAAAACCAGCCGTTAACCCACGGTTTACAGCTGTAGCGGTTTGCTTCACAACACCGGAGGCAGAGCCATCAACGGTGGAAGCCGATAAATCAGAAGTGAGCGACAGATCTGAAGCTTGCACAACTCCCGAGGACTCATCTAACGACGGATCTGCGCTTACCAACTTGGAAGAAGAGCTAGGATCCACATTTGGAACCCCCTGGAACTTAGAAACGGCGGAAGAGCTAACGCGGCGGCCAGCTGCAGCAAGCGGAAGAGCTAACGCGGCGGCACGAGCATGAACGGCGGCGAACTTGGAGGAACCGGGGACAACTCCGCGGATGGCCTTCTTCTTCTTCTTAGGCATCGGAAAGAAATTTCCGACCACCGGCGAGAGGCCAGGGTCGGTGGGAGAAGCGTGAAGTTTAGAGAGAGAGACTCTTAGAGAGAGAAGCCTTTTGATTTTTTAAGCAGCCAATGATTGATATGTTCCCGGAATCATATTTCTTGTAGTGTCCATGTATATTTTATATATTAAGATCAAATTGTGAACGCAAAGAAAGACAGACGAATCAAAGAGGTAGGGTCCGAATCTTTTTCCCGGATTGAGACAAGTTCCTAAATTAGCTTATCACAAAGAATTTGAAGATGATATCATTCATGGAGCAATTATTTGTTTCACTATTTTAACTTTTAATAATTGAAGTATACTCGATTCGGAACTACACATTAGTGCATCCTTTAAATATAAACCTTATGTTTTGTTTTTTAACCAAATTATATCACTAAAGAAGCAAAAGAAATTCCATAATTAGTTGATTTTATTTTCCACCAACTGGAATCCACAATCTGAACATAAACTTCTATATGAATTGCATACAAGTGGAATCATTTTTACACAAGGCATGTTGTTTTTTTGGGCCGAATAGCTTAGCTAGTGGGCTTAATAGGTCGAGTTATAGACACTTGCAGTTAGTTCAATTTATTGGCCTTTCTAATTGGGCCGAGACCACGAACCTGCTTAGTGTGACAGTGACACTGTTGACCAAAGTGATCACTTGACGAGGGAAAAATAAATAATATGTAACACAATACTAGTATAAAATAGCATTCAACACACTATTCGCCAGTACATATTCAACACGTGCCTTAATGATTTGTTCATATCTTCGACCAAAGAGTGTGTATGTCCATCCATATATCAAAATATCTCCATTAAAATAAAAACAAATCGAATAATATTTTTTCAGAAAGATTTTCCGCTCTAAAATAATTCTTTATCCAGTTCATATCCATCATGTCAAGATCCAATCTGAATATAAGAATATTTTTCGAATTAATCATATTTAGTTCATTAATTGTAAATATGAGTCATATGACAATTTGTATAATAGATTATCTCACTAATTAACGTGTACCTACAAGTAATCTTTATCTTTGGTCAACAACTACAATTAATCTAACTAATTAACGAGCATTTTACTAAATTAGTACTTATCCCACCTGAGATCACCACATAAACTGTCCAATTAACATTTTAAAATTTTGAAAAATGACACAATTTAATTAACATCTCTTTCTTTTTACTTATAACTTATTAAGGTGTTTAACAAAAAAAAAAAAAAAAAACTATAATTAGTGATTGCTTAAAAAAGCCTCAAGGAACTATAAATAACTGGCGTCGTCGCCGGAGATCATCAAACAAATTCCGAGACTCGCTTTTCCCGGCGCCGGAGTTACATCGTCTATACGAAGCCAACATCATCTTCGTCGAAGCCTCTAATTCTTTTCTATCATCAATCAAAATCTGACTTTCTCTGCACTCTCTACTACAAAATCCCAAATCTCCTCTGTTTTCAAGAAAAAAAAAATTGAGAATCAAGAACACATCTTTAGATTATAAAGAGTATCATATAATAAAGTTTTAAGAATATTCGTACCTGTACATGTAAACATCTTTGTCTTGATGGAGTTGTTTATTGCAGAGATGACATGTTTTGAGGAAACAAAGCTCCGAGATGATTGGATTGGATCGGTTTAGTCTCAGTGAAGATTTGATCACTATGTTGTTTGGTTTTTCCTTTGAATCTGCTGTCACAAGTTGCAATCCAACAGAGATTTTAGTCATTCTCTCTATCTCTGTGAATTGAAAATCTGAGTAGAGAGAAAAGTGAGAAGAGAGAGAGAGATGAAGTTGGAAGTGGAATGGTTTTTGGGAATATATAAAAGTAGATATTTCACTGTACTAAGTGATGTGTCTTTATGTCTCAATTAAAATGTGGAATTTGACCTTTTTCGACATTGGCCAATTTCTTGTCGGACATTACTACTTTTGCTATTCAGATGAAATCAGAAAATAACCCAAAAAAAATGGAGTAGTTGAAAAATAAAAAACAAAATGACATGAAACTAGTTAAATAAATAAATCAATGATTTTTATTTTTTTCATTATATTTCTAGTTTGTACGTAATCACTTTTTAAAAACGGTAAAACAAAAAAAAAACTTAATAATGTTATAAATAACAGAAAAGTATTTGTTGTCAAAAAAAAAAAAAAATTCTTTTAAAAACGTGGTGTGAATAAATAGTTTACAAACATTCATTATATTTGCCATCTTCAATGTCTTTACAATCTTTTTTTAGTTCATTTCGTAGTGTTATAGGGCCTGATTGGTAAGTGCTTTAGAGTCTTTACAAAGCAAAAAAATTTCTAAAGCATTGAAATAGATCCAATCAAGCTTTAGAAGCTTTAGCTTTCCTTTTTTTTCTCACAGCCAAAATATTTCCATAATTAATTTTTTTGGCTGTAGAAAGCCTTTTTTTCTAAAGCATACAATTTTCAACTTTCCAAAATTTTAAATGTTACAGCAAAAATACTACAACACTAAAATCTACAGTCACAGCCAAAACATCTACAGCCTAAAATCTACAGTCAAAAATCTACAACTACAGCCGGAACCAATCAGGCCCATAGTATTGGATATTCCGAAATAATTTATTTTTTTCACTTTCACGCATATACTCTCTTCGTTTCAAATTAAGTGTCGTTTTAAAATAAGTGTCTATTTATATTTTTAATGTAGATGTTTGAAAATTTCCAGTTTTATTTCGATTATATCAATGTGTTGACCAATAAAACAAATTGTATAATATATTAGTAAATAATATAATATAAAATTTAATTAGTTTTTTAATAAGTGTTAAAAAACTTTAAAAGATATTTATAAGAAAACAGATAAAATAATATTTTTCAACGGTTTGGCTCGAAGATAACTTATAAAAAAACGTGTACATATGCCATATGGACATATGGTAAATTCCTAGAAAGAACGTAATTAAAAAAAAAAAAAAAAAGAACGTAATTTTTGTTTTAAAACGTGGGATTTGAAGTGGCCGGTGTTTTATGAATCTTACAACGTTAGCCGTTAGATCCCAACGTTAGCTTTAGTAATAGTACTTACTTACGACCAAGCAATAAAATAATACTCTTAAGAATTTACCTTCTTTAATTTTATCACGTTTCTCATGCTTTCATTTTCAAAACATCAAATCATATTATATTATGTTACATAAAAATATACTACATTATAGGTCATCTATCACTTCACTACAATAATTGCAACTATTCAATATCCATCCCATAACATATCGGCTGTGACTGTTGTGTAGTCTAGAAGAATTTAAATTCATCTGAGTCCACACAAATTTTTACTGTTATCAAAGTAAAAAAAAAATTTCAGAAGAAAACTTTATTCTACTCAAACGAGAGAAGAAGAATTCTTCTCATTTTTTTAATTTTTTATGCAAACATTTTAATATTGTTAAAAGAATTTATATACTTTTGCAAAAAACCACAACTAATTCTAACAATAATAAAAATATATAGCAATATAATATTCATTCTCAAGGGGGGAAATATATCAATCTTATCATGATGAGCATCCTTCACATAATTATTTTTTCCCAGTATGTCTTTGAAAAGTTCTATAATATACAGTCCTTATTTAATGTTTTTAAAGCTGGTTGTAACAATGTACACTACACTTTTTATGTATGATAAATTTCTAATCAAGTATGATATCTAATCAAGAAATTAAAAACCAGAAATAATCATACTATATATATCGAAACTTGGGAGATAAATTTGAAGTAAAGATTTCAAGTCACATAGATCTCGCTACTACCCAAAAAAATGTGCACAAGCATTAAGAATCAGAGACAAACTATGTCTGTGTATAGCCAAAAATTGGTGTTTTTATTTTTATACAAAAAATTGAGGTTTTCAGACGAGCTTTAGGAAGAAGAAGAAGACAGCTTTACTTACAAGTAAAGCTGAATAAGCTCATCACTTACTACAGATGGAGTGAGAGCACCAAGATCAGTGAAGAGCAGAGTCAAATACTGAGGAGGAGTGTAGTCCCTTGCAGATCTTTCTACCTCAACCTTAGGAGGAACAGGAACATTGAAATCAATAGGTCGCAAGGCCGGTTCTAAGTCCTTTTGATCCAACGGGTAGAGCCGTGCAAACTTCGCTTGCAGGAAAACAAGAAAGAAGAGGATGAATCATTGATGATTTCTGCAACCACCTTGAAAACTTTAAAGTTATGAGAGGTTACCTTGTAACTCTCTGCAGCTACATAGACTGGTTTATTCATACTATGTGCGACGAGGGCGATTTGGTAAGTTCCCATCATGTTAATTATCCCGCCACTTTCAACTACTCCGTCAGCTCCAACAAACACCATGTCTACTTCATCCATGCTATAGGCCACGGCTGAATCGATCAGAAGCTTCACAGGAATATCAAGTTTTGCGAGCTCGTTGGCTAGCAGTACACCTGTTTTATCAGGCCTTCCCTCTGGATTTTGTTTCCACGGATGCAATGAAAATGAGATTGTCAGTTAGAAAAATCAGAATGAGATAACTGGAAAATGCCAGATCCGATCGCAAAGTCTTAAGAAGTACCTGTGCACAAAACTCGAAAGAGTTTCTTGTTTTGCGCTGAAGTCTTTAGTATTTCAAACACAACTCTGGAGAAACCATGGACCAGAATAGTACAACCATCAAATATGAAATCTTGACTAAGCATTGCAATTATCGTTCGGGCCTGCAAAATTCCAGTTACTGTTCAAACTCTTCTTCTACTTACTATTTATTTAAGTAATTTCCATTCTGCGAAAACACTGACCTTGCAAGATATTTCCCCAAATTTCTCAGCACGTCCAAGCACGCGGGATTTTGCAGAGTTGAAATCCTCAAATTCCAAAGCAGATGTTCGAGTCACGTAGCGCATGAATAGATCACATCCTGCTGTTAAGGATATAGAGGTTGTGTCCCATGACTGAAACATGAAGATAATCTTACAGTTTTAGAGTTCTACCTCGAAAATAACTAAAAGCAACTCATATAGTACCATATGAGACTCAGGACTAACGAAATCCATCAATTGCCCATCTCCATCGAGACAGAATATTTCAAAGAAATATAGCATCGCAGAAGATGTAAACTACGACCATAAACACACCATCCAAAAAGATAAAACTTTCAACCTATCTTTCCCTTTAGAGTCACCAGCGAGTCTTAGCGATCAAGAAACTCGCAGATTGCAGAAATGCCAAGTATAATTCCGAACTTTACCAGTCAATGCAATGCCATAATCACATCTACCATTTACGCCACAAACTAAACCTAAATTATCGTCAAAATAATCAATGCTAAGTTGCAAACTAATAGCATGTTCATTAAAAACTGAAAGCTAAGAGTTGAGCAGGACTCAAATATACCATCTGACAGTGCTATTAGACTAACGAAACCAACAATCGCTCATTTCCAAACAAACAGAACATTAATAACAAGTGTAGCATCACAGAAGATGCAAAGTACAACCAGAAGCACACCATTAAGATATCCAAAAAGATAAACCTTTCTATCTATCTTAGAGCCATGAGAGTGTCTTAACGATCACGAAACTCGTAGAATGCCAAGTAGAGTTCACAAGGCAACAAAGTCAATCCAATGCCACGATCAAATCTACCAGTTACCCCACAAGCTAAACCTAAATTATCGTCAAAATAATCAATGCTAAGTTGCAAACTGATAGCATGTTCGTTAAAGATTGAATCCAAGACCAATAAGCAATCACAACACCGAGTAATTCAAAATTCAGAACCCAAATTCCAACACAAAGAAAAAAAGACTCTTACTTTCAAAGTATCAGAAGCTTTCTTAAGTTCAATTTCAAGTTCCATCATAGTAGTCGCTTCACTAGCCCTAATTACAGCCGCAAGAGCACGAATCGCCGCAACAGCCTCCGCCAAATCAGGTTGCTGTCTCCAACTATTAAACTCCTCAATCACGCTAAAGGGTCTTCCCGAAACTGAGGAATCATGGTCAGGATAACGTCGAACCGCGGCTTGAGCCTGTTCTAGCCACTCGCTGGTCACGATCCCATGATGCGCCGCTCTAGTTTGGTAATAAGCCGAAATAGGATTAGGGTTAGGGTTTTCATCCGCCATTGAAGCAGATGGTGGTGGAGGAGAATCAATTGAATGCGTTAGAGAAATGGGTTTGTTGTTCTGATGCTTATCGAGAATATACGAAGCCGATTCTCTCCACATTTTGGTGAATTCTTCGAAAATCTCAAAATCTCAATTTCAAAGCTAGAGACTTTAGGGTTTATGCCTGTAATAACATTTAATTAGCTTTAAGAACTTATTCAACAATAATATTATCATATGGCTCTCCAAAAATTGTATATTTACATTCACGACCCTAAATTTTATTTAATATTTCAATCTCACCCTAATAATTCTCACAATTTACATTTGAGAAGACTATAAGCTATAACAATACCCATTATTAAAGAATGATCTACTTGTGGCTCCACCATCATTGTTAACACATCTTTTCCAAGATCCAAACTTTTGATACTCGATTGTTTCTTTTTAACTTCTGCCATTAATCTACCTGATCCATCTTCGATTGTGAAAATCGATTTGCGGTTTACAATCTTATAACATGATTGTTGTTGATCATCATTAGCTATGCGCGGTACCATTACAACTTTGTATGACGAAGATGAACCTCTTGGCGAAATCTTGAAGTTCTTTCTTAGTCGAAATCTTGTCCCGGTTGAGTTATATCCTTCCCAAGATTTGAATAATCTCAATTTCTATAACCAAGAAAAGAAAGAAGTTAGAACAAAATAATCAAAAATTATAAGAACATGGATACAATGAAATGCTTTATTATTTACCTTTTGACGTAACGTAAACAACACTTTGCCGAATAAATCCATAAGGTAAACTTCACTGCAACTCTTGGAGTTATAATTATCCACTCGATAGATTAAGTTTCCTTTGGAATCATAAACTGTGCAGCCTTTGCTATGAAACACAAGAGATCTCATCCAAATTGTGAAACTCTCTTTCTCCGTTGTTAAGTACGGCGAAGTCTTGTCTTCTCCCGCGCTAGAATCCACCTTAAACGCCTTGTCAGGATAAATCTTCACCATGTTCTTCGTCGGAGAAATCCGAATAATTGAAACTTTGGTTTTGATCGTTCCGTTGTTGCTATGTATTTGCATATAGTGAAAAGCTTTATGTTTGGTACTGAATGATAGTTATATGTCTCCTTCGCATTTATACTTTCTACTTGTAGTAGTAATTCGGTTTCTGAGGTATCATTAGAAAATATATATATACAAAGGTCTTCATCCACATGTTCAATGTGAGATACAAAATAAAAATAACAGAGAAAATCATGTAGCGGTAACATGTATGGTCCTTTTTGTTAAAACAAAAAAAAATGTATGGTCCTTTTTGTTTGTTAATACATGTATGGTCGTTGTAACGTGACCAATGTGATTGTGAGATTCGAATAATAGAGAAAAAAATATAAATAAAAATGCTCATACAATATAATAAGATAATTTCAATTATTAGTTGCTAGGCTTAGAATCGGTCTTCAGTAGTGGTCCATTCCATTTGCGTTCTCTGCGTTGTCCAATGCTGACAGTTTATCGGAATGATACTGCACAAAAGAATGTTTTGACAAGCAGATTAACTGTAAAAAATCGGTTGTTTATATTTACAAAAATTGTGGTCTTTTTTTTCTTATAGGTAAGCATGTTTTATTTGTAATTTGTAATGTTTTGACAAACATATTTTATAATGTAATGTGTATAATATGATTATTATTATTTTTATTTTCGTGTATAATATGATTGTGAGATCCGAATAATAGAGAAAAACATATTTAAAAGAAAAATGCACATGATACAATATAATAAGATAATTTCAATTATTAGTTGAAAGGGTAATTAGAATTGGTCATCAGGTCTTGTCCATTGCATATGGATCTCTTCTTTGTCCTTTTTTTCTTCGGCAAATAACTTTTTATTAAGACAAAACTCGATCTAGATATAAGAGCTCGGATATCCATATAGGAGGATCCATAGAACCAGAAAAGAAGAAAGATGAAATACAACCTTGCTTTGCTAAACTATGAACTACTTCATTACAAGACTGTTTCGTATAAAGAAAGATAACATGTTGAAAAAGTGATGCCAACTATTGAATATCTTGGCATAAACCAAAGATAGTAACATCCACAGAATGACCATTGATTGTATCCAATGCTGAAAGTTTATCAGAATTATTTATTATCTGCAAAAATTGTGAGTTTTCTCTATCCTATATTTGCAAATTAATTTGTTATCATTTCCCCCCCTATAAAACTAGAACTTAATTTAATTTTTTTCTCATAGCCAAAAAATAATTTAAAATGTCACAATTTTTAGATAATTTTCATTAATTTGTAATCATTTGTAAAGGCTAATACAGATAATGGACTAAACTAATTAATTATAAATGGCTAATTTGTTTTTTTTTTTTAAAGAACAATATGAGCTGGAAAATTTTAAACGGATAAAGAATACGTTCCGAAATGGACAAAACGTATTTTAAACCACGTACACGCAGAAAATATGAGATAACACATTATGGATTGACCTTTGCAATATTTTATAGCCCATGGGCCTTAATTCATATGATGATTATCGTCATCTTGCTATCATTTCATGCATTCGTACTTCTCCAAGAGTCTATGACCACTTTACTATTAGTCTATTATCTTCTTCACACCAGTTCCAGGGCAGTTCTTGCTGCTCACTAAATTACCATCCAAATCTATTTAATTCAGTTTGATATATCCGATAGTTTAGTAATCCAAGTATGGTTAACTCAGCTAGTTAAAGATATTGTCAACATAAACACGATGTAAAAAAAACACGATTTCAAAACAATTGGTTTACGTTGTGGAATTGGCGCTAGAATTATTAACATAAACATTCGCATTCAAATCATGGTCATGATAGCGATGAATGGCGGCTTGAGCATGTTCCAACCACTCGATCGCTGGTCACTATTCCATGGTGTGCCGCTCAAATTTGGTAATAAGCTAGCTAAAATAGGGTTAGGATTATGGTTTCCATCCACCATGGAAGAAGAAGTTGGAGGGGGAAGAATGGATTAAATGATTAAGAGAATTAGGTTTGTTGTTCTGATGTTTATCGATGATACACGATGCCGAGCTTCTCCACATTTTCGTGAAATATAATCATCATAATCCAACTTATGCCAACATTTAATTAGCTTTAAAACATGCTTACCTTTAAGATTATCACCTGATTAAAGTTACAATCTCACCAAATACTTATCACAATTTACATTTGGTAAGGCTATAAGCTATAACAATACCCATTATTATAGAATGATCTAGTTGTGGCTCCACCATCATTGTCAAGACATCTTCTCCAAGATCCAAACCACTAATATCCGATAGTTTATTTTTAACTTCTGCCATTAATCTTCCCGATCCATCCTTGATTGCGAAAACGGATCCGCGGTTTACAATCTTATAACAAGACTGTTGATCACCATCAACTATGCGCGATCCCATTACAACTTTGTAAGATGAAGATGAATTTCTTGGCAAAATCTTGAAAATCTTTCTTAGTCGAAATCTGGTCCCGGTTGAGTTATATCCTTCCCAAGATTTGAAGAATACCGATTTCTATATACACATAACAAAAAACTTACTCGCAAAGTAAAATAAAATAAAAGCTTATAATTCTTAAAAAAAAACATTGATGAAATGTTTATTATTACCTTTTGACGTAAAGTAAACAAAATTTTCCCATATGAATCCATAAAATAAACTTCATTACTGCAACTCTTGGAGTTATAATTATCCACTCGATAGATTAAGTTTCCTTTGGAATCAAAAACTGTGCAGCCTTTGCTATGGAATACCAAAGATTTCATCCAAATCGTGAAACTCTCTTGCTCCTTCGTCAAGTAGGGCACAATCTTGTCTTCTACAACACCAATATCCACCGGAAACGCCAGGTGAGGATAAATCTTCACCATGGTTTTCACCGGAGAAATCGGATTGTATATTTGCATATATTGAAAAACTTATATTTTTAGCACTGATAGATAGTATAGATATCTTCTTCGTATTTATACCTTGTATCATAAAAGAAAAAAAATATTAATGCGAAGGTCTTCATCCACATGTTGATGAATATGTACGAGATAAGAGAAGTTTAATACAACGTATCTTAATTATATTCAACACGTACATACACGTAAAGGTCGTTGTCACGTGTGAGATTCGAGTATTAGAGAAATATATATCATGCACAGCACATCACATACAATATAGTATATAGTAATAGAAATTCAACTATTAGTTGATAGGCTTAGATTTGGTCTTCGATTTCGGTTCATTGCATTTGCATTATCTTTGCTGATAAATGCTGACAGTTTCTTGAAATGATACTGCACACAAAGAAGTTCTATAGGAATACGTACCCCATTGACCCCATGTTGCTCAACGATGCTGCCAAGTTAGGGAGACAATTCATCACATCCTCTTCACATGGCCACGTATTTTGGCTGCTTGGAGGATTTCCAACCTCCCGCTATATCATCAATTAAACTATACTTGTTGCAACCTATAAGACAATACTGAATCGTTGCTTTCACCTTTTTTGGCTTATTTGGAGACTTTGGATTTCAAGAAATTACTTGATTTTTTTTCTAGATATATACAAATCTCCTAGCCGATGTGAGAAAGGTACGAGACGATGTAAAATAGTGGACGAATGCGAATATCCTAGGAGATAAGTACCAAAACGATCTATAACATTCCATTACAACGAATACAACTTGGCAAGAGCCATCTAATGAATGGATAGATAGCAACCACGATGGCAGTTTTAAAGAAGCAAATGCTCCAATGGGTTTAGCTCGAGATCAGTCAGATGTCTTCATGTTTGCAAGAAGTTCATCTATTGGAAAGAGCGTTAATTCTACTATAGATTTCAGTTTCCTTCACGCATTACATAGTCTTTGGTGTCATGGAATCCGTTAGGTCATCATAGAAGGTGGCTCGCAACAACTTGTGAATTTAAGCTGAAGAAAAAACAGATATATGTCAAACTTGATGGGGATAAATATCATCGGATCACGTTTTCTTGTATGTGTTTATGTGACGTACTGACGTATATCATTGGATCACTATTTTTTTTGTAGGTGTGGAACTTCTAAGATAAAAAGAAAAACTGATTCTGAGATCACTTTACGGGCCCTTTATACTCTTTATTAGCCCATGGGCCTTAATATGATATTGTGACGATAATCATTATACGAATATAGAGAGACTTGAGACCAAAAGAAATAACGAATATAGAGACAGGAGCTACATCTTTTGATGCATTCGTACTTCTCCCAAGAGTGAAGAGTCCATGAGACCATGACCATGACCACTCTATGTACTACTACTCTAATTACTCTACTATTATCTTCTTCACCTATTCCAATTCTTCTTTTTTTTGTTGAAAGGCTTACCTATTCCAATTATTTATGCTCACTAAATTACCATCCAAATCTATTTAGTTCAGTTTGATATATCCTATAATTTAATAAGCCAAGCATGGTTAACTCAACAAGTTAAAGTTCTTGTTTTTGCAAACGCAACGCCATTTTTATAAAAACATATGACTTATATCCGAGTTTATAACAGTAGTATATGAAATGATAACACGATTAAAGTGATAACAATATATATTTATTTTTCTTAGAGTTTAGCCATTCTATCATCTTATTTTTTTTAGCATTGTTTATTTTTCACAATTTTGTCATTTTATAGTGATTCAGTGAGAATCTAAAGAGTAGTATAAAACAACAAGTTGAAAATGATAGAACAAAAAAATAAAGAATAATGAAAATCGAAATGTGTACTCTATTTCATGAAACTAGTACCCTTTAGACAATGGTCTACTCTGAAAAACTGGTCAAGCCTTTTTCCTTCTATAGATATCTAAAAGCTAATGCCATTTTCCTACAACTTCTCTTTCCATCACTCTTCTAAAACCAATACAACAACAACAACAAAATCAGATGCAGACAACAACTAAACCAAAATAAACCAAGAGTGGTAGAAACAAAACAAAAGAAAACTCTATGGACATCACAAGAAACAGCAACACCAAGCTCCATCTCCAAACTCAGCTTCTGTTTCCTCCTAATATGGTAAAAGAAAACAATGTCTTTTGATTACACAGCTCAGAAAAGTATCTTCTTTTTAATTATTGTTGTTAATTCTCTCTTTGTTTGTTGATTTTCAGGAGAAAAACTCAAATGTTAGCACAAACCCATTTGGAGAAGACTCACTTGCAAACAGAATCAACCTAAAGGAAACAACAGATTTCATAAAGTCACTGCCAATTTCATCAAACCAAAGCAGTAGTAGCAGCAGTGAGATGTTAAACGAGAGAAGACCAAGTTTCTCATCACAAAAGAGTATTGGAGAAGGAAGAAGCAATGGACAGAGAAGATTGATGTTAATGGAGTCTCCTTGTACTCCAGGTAGAGGAGTCTTCAGTTTCAGTAGCAATGTCTCTGGTAGAAGAAGAAACTTTCCTTCTAAATGGATTGATGCTGAGAAATGGGTCACTTCCTCCGGTCATGATTCTCCAGCACATTCCCTCAAAAACAACCAATTTGATGGGTTTAAACACCAGGTTTGCTTCTCCAAGAACCCTAAAACATTTTGGAATTTGATAAAGTTCGAATCTTTAAATGTGAATGCAGTAGTGAAATTGAAATCAAGAATGGGTTTTTGTAGGTGGAAGTTGTATACTCAGAGAAATCTAGGGTTACGGAAGAATGTTTCCATGGATCTGTCTCATTATCTCCACAAGATCTTATCCTTAAAGGTATATAAAAGATGAAACCTTTATTAATAGAATCTTGAAAAGTTTTGATCTTTTAATGAATTGAAAGTTACATTTTTGATTATGTGTTCTTTTAGATAAGTTAGCAAACGAAGTTCCACAGATTCTTCCATCAACGGAAGGTTTTATATTCAAAGATTCCGACAAGTTTCTCCGGTACGAGGAAGCTCAAGTTCAACACAGAGACATGGGAACAGAGATGACACCAATAGGAAGTGTAACAACTTCAAGATGTCACACGCCGTTTAAAAGCACGTCTCCGGCGAGACACACCACGCCTTCGCAACTGTCTGGTCCGTTAACGGAAACTAAAAACGTTATAGATATATCCGAGTTCGCAGACAAGCTTAGACTCAGTGGGTCAACAGCGAGTCAGTATTGTAACTCGGTGACGAGTCATTGGAACTCGAGGGAAGAAGAAGAAGAAGAGATATCGAAGAGTTTAAGACATTTCGACATGGAGAGTGAGTTAAGGAGAAGTGTTTCTGAATCTAAAGCTCCCTTATGGGATGATGAAGACGACAAGATCAAGTTTTGTCAAAGGTATGAAACAAAATCTTGATGAAGTTATGAAAAATCAAGAACTGAGTTTTGTGTGAATTAAAAAATTGAATTTTTTTTGAAGGTATCAAAGAGAAGAAGCCAAAATCCAGGCATGGGTTAATCTTGAAAACGCTAAAGCAGAAGCTCAATCTAGAAAACTTGAGGTATGTATGTGTATACGTATATTTTTGAGAATATACGGTATAAAATACGGATTTTGTTCTGTTCTAACGGATTTGTGGAGCCACGCGCCAATATTAGAGTAATGTTTTGAAGTCCTTACTTAGTTTCATTGACTAGTCTTTGTTGCTTTATTAGGCAAAAGTCTTTGAGTTTCTAATTTTAAAATTGGGATGACATCTTTGTAGTTGTACTTGTAGTTTGTGCAAGTCCCATGTGAAAAGATTGATTTTACTCTCTTGGGAAATTGGAGACTTAGATTAAATTATTATCTATCATCTAGCTATATACTAGGCCTGGGCATTCGGGTACCCGTTCGGGTTCGGTTCTTTTTTATCGGGTATCGGGTCTATTCGGGTAGAGGGTCAAGACCCATTCGGGTATTCTAAAAATTCGGGTTCGGTTCGGGTTCGGGTTCGGGTCGGTTCGGGTATTTTAATAAAAAAGCAAAATACCCGAAAATAACCAAAAATACCCGAAATATTTTCGGGTTCGGGTCGGGTTCCGGTTTTTAACTCATATATACCCAAATCTAACCGAAATACCCGATTTCTCGAAAATACATTGGTTACTCTTTACCCAAATATAACCAAAAATATCTAAAATACCTAATATATTCGGATTTATGATTGTAATTTTAGGTATTTCGGGTATTATAAATATAAATATAACTAATATTTTTAGGTGTATATTTGTATTCGGGTACATTCGGGTATTGGATTCGGTTCGGGTTCGGTTCGGGTTTTTTTCGGGTAGGAGGTTAGGACCCATTCGGGTATTTTTAAAAATCGGGTTCGGGTTCGGTTCGGGTATTGTTCGGGTTTTTCGGTTCGGGTATTCGGTTCCGGGTATTTTGCCCAGGCCTACGAGTATATACTTTGGATTAAACAAAAAATAAAAATGTAGCTATATAATCATACTAATTGAAATGATTAATTTTCAAGAATTATTGTCTGCGTTTTTGGTGGTTATAATATCAGCTATATGATAGTTGTACTTGTAATTTGTGCAAGTCCCATGTGAAAAGATTAGTACTAATTTCCTCTCTCGGGAAATGGGAGACTAAGATTTAATTATTGATCATAAATTATCTAGCTATATAATCATAGCAGTCTATACATGTAGTTGAGTGATGAATTTTGCAAGAATTAATGTGATTTTTGGGGTGGTAATTATTGTTGTAGGTGAAAATACAAAAGATGAGATCAAATTTGGAGGAGAAATTGATGAAGAGAATGGATATGGTGCACCGTAGAGCAGAAGATTGGAGAGCTACGGCGAGGCAACAACACGTTGAGCAGATGCATAAAGCGGCCGAGGCGGCTAGGAAGTTGACAAACCGCCGTGGCTATTTGGTTACCGGCCGTAGCTCATGTGGTTGTTTACCTTGCAATAATACTTGTCATTAACGCAGAGTTAAAGAAAAAGAAAACTAAAAAGAGAGTAAAATACACATAAACAAACACAAGAAATTACTGTTTATGTGTTTAAATTATCAACATGTATGTTCGTTTATGTTTATGCAAGAAAAAAAAAGCCGATATGAAATAACGAATCGCAAAACTTCTTTTCAAATAACGGATTTTTTTTTTCTGTCAAATAATTTGTAGAATTTTAAGTAAAAAAAAAATTGAACATAGAATTGTAATTTGTGATTTGAACATTGAACTTGAGTGGTAACATAATTCTACATTTCTACTAGAAAAAACCACCAGAATATAAGTCGAATAGAAGTTATGATTTTTTTTGTGGAGTTCTAAAATTGGTACAAGAAAACACTAACACTAGTGAAGACTATTCCCTTTAATAGATATGGAGTTTTGTTCTTGTTGTCTTTTGGTAACTAAATTCGAATAGTTGTTATCATGCAAAAGTGTTCATCATCATAGAGAAATAAGAGACTGACCAAAGACAAACTTTTGCGTCTGGTAGGAGAAGAAGTCTCGCAACAAGTCACAGCTTTTCATCGTCCCCATACTTTTTACGAGACAACACTCTTTCAATTATTTTGTTTTTTTCTGTTTGGGTTCATTCACTAAACTAATTTAAACAAAAAAAACATTTATGTGAGTACAGCAAAAAATAATAACCTGGACTGTCAATTTTTGTCTTTTTCTTTTATTGTTAAACTTTTGACTGTGAATGGAAGGGTGGAGGAGATGCGGTTCAATGACGGGACGGATGGACCACATCATTATCTTCCATTCATGACATTTGTTATCAAATAGAAGCGTTTCTTTTTTTTAATAATAAACAATTGTTGAACCGCATGTGGGAACGCATGAATTACACAGCGGTTCTCTGGTTTTATAGCGGTTCTCCTGTTTTCTTTTAATAAATGTTAAAAATATTTAAAAGAAGATGTAACAGATATGGTTGAAGTAATACAACACATATTATTTGGATAATAGATTAGGTTTTTGGTATCAGAAAATTACATGTCAAAAAAGATGTAAAATAATTTAAAATTTTTTAGTCAATATAATTAAGGGGTTGTGCAAAAAAAATCATCAAATGTGCTTCTTTTATTACTGATATTTTAATATTGAAAAACTATTACAAAATCACAAATGTTAATTTTGGTAACCCATATAAATATTTTCACACTTAACTGAAAAAACTACATATTTAAAATAACCATAACATATGAACTAAACCAAACTAAACAAAGAAAAGAGAATAGAACATTGTAATATTTAATTTTGAAATTACAGATGAACCAAATCTTAACTTATTCTAACAAAAAATTGGAGTAATAATTTAAATTACTAGAATTACGTATATTATATATTTTTACTTGTATTATCTAAGATCTCATCCCTTTTTATTATAATACTTGAATTAATTTATAGATATTTTTAGTGCATTTTGTTTAAATACATGTTTAAGAATATGTAAACCAATATTAATAATTTATTTTAATATAATTTTGAATATGTATAGTTTATGTAAAATATTTTATTTAAAATTAATGTTTTCATAAAATAAATATTTCATCCGCACTTTCTGATCCGCTTTCACCATTCAACATATATTTTGAAGCGTTCGAACCGCTTGATCCGCACTTGTAACGCCAGATCTGCTTGATCCGCTTTTGTTCTACTTGATACGCTTGAACCGCTTGATCCGCTCCACCTGATACGCTTTCTCCATTCGGAGCCTTAACTTCTGACATTGAGATAAATTGGACATGTTCAAATTCCAGTCCTATATTTGTGTCATAATTTTCATTTTTCAGTACAAATGGTGAAAATACGAGTACCGATCATAACAAAGGCCTTATTATGGCCCAGTCTTAAGATAGTTAAGCCCATTATTGAAACGCTGCGTTTCGAATCAATCTTAAGTATCTAACTTGTTCTTCAAGAAGTGCGTCTTCAGAAGCCAAAAGAAGAGCAAAAGCAACTGTTTCTTCTTCTTCGATTCCCAGATCAATCAGCTGGTTTGTTTCTCTACTCTCAAAAACTTCATTGTGATGATTTTCCTTTGTTTCTGAGTTTCTGGATTCACTTAGATCCGTTTGTTTTTCTAGGGTTTTGATTCCGTTGTGCGAAGGACTTAGAGGTTTTGCAGATCGAAATCGCAAAAGAAGAAGAAGATGTTTCTCACTAGGTAAATCTATCTTCTTCTTCTTATTCTGCTTCTGGGTTCACTGAAAGTTTCTTCCTTTACTTGAATCGTTTGTTATTGCTTATATGTGGTTTCTGATTTTGTTGTGCGAAGAACTGAGTATGACAGAGGAGTCAACACTTTTTCTCCAGAAGGAAGGCTATTTCAAGTGGAATATGCCATTGAAGCTATCAAGGTAACTTCTCGATTCCTCAATTTGTTAGTTTCTTTTTGGAAATCGAGAAATTTGAATAAAGGGTTATGATTTAGGGTTTTCTTTGATTGCTTTAGCTTATTGCACAAATTTTAGCTCAGATTTCCTTGTTTAATCGATGTGGTTTGGATTATATCTTGAGGCTCTCTGATAAGTGTTGGAATTTGTTGCAGCTTGGTTCTACAGCAATTGGAGTAAAGACAAAAGAAGGAGTTGTGCTTGCTGTCGAGAAGCGTATCACTTCGCCATTGCTGGTTTACTTGCTAACATTGAATTAGCTTGGTTCTATGTTAGATATGGTGATATTAGCTTTCTCAGTCTATGTTAAATGCTTTTTCTTTTTCCCCAGGAACCGAGCAGTGTGGAGAAGATTATGGAAATTGATGACCATATTGGCTGTGCTATGAGCGGCTTAATTGCTGATGCTCGAACACTTGTTGAGCATGCTAGAGTTGAGACTCAAGTGAGGTTTCTGTTTCTTGGTTTTTTTCGTATAGCTTCAAAAGACCTTTTATGTGTTATTGACGGCTTTTTTTGCTCTTGTACAGAACCATAGATTCTCGTATGGTGAACCAATGACTGTAGAGTCCACAACACAAGCACTGTGTGATCTGGCTTTACGGTTTGGTGAAGGAGAGGAAGAATCAATGGTCATAATCGAAATTGGAATCTTTAGTTGCTTTTACATCACTCGACTTAAGCTTTATGATTGAACGAATTCTGAGATTAGCGTAACTAAACCGTGATATTAGGAAATCCATGTTTTAGTCGTTTGTTGATATATATATTTGGAACATGAGTAGTGAGTACTGATTCTCTTTTTCATTAATGTTACTACAGTCTCGTCCATTTGGAGTATCACTTCTCATTGCTGGTCATGATGAAAACGGACCAAGCTTGTAAGTTCTTATAGCTTTCTTCTACTGGTATGATTAACTTATGTCTTTTGAGGAAGTTAGTTGATGGTATTGTAAATGACTCCGTCTTGTTGCAGGTACTACACAGATCCTTCAGGAACATTCTGGCAGTGCAATGCAAAGGCAATTGGTTCAGGCTCAGAAGGAGCTGATAGCTCTCTTCAAGAGCAATTCAACAAAGTAACTTGAACTTTATCCCAATTGTTTCTAAATCAATCATTTGATTGCATCACTTTATTTGCCATTAAAACCTTTAGTTTCATAAACTTGTTGCAGGATTTATCTCTACAAGAAGCTGAGACGATCGCTGTATCGATCCTCAAGCAAGTTATGGAAGAAAAGGTACAATTTTTACAATCCAAAACTTAAAATTCACTGAAGTTCTTGCTCAATCTAATTGTATTGGTTGGTGTTAGGTGACTCCAAATAATGTGGATATTGCCAAGGTAGCACCAGCTTATCATCTCTACACTCCACAAGAAGTCGAAGCAGTCATCGCTCGTCTATGATGGAAAAATCTCAATTTGGGTAATTTACCTATCCGCTTGTGTCACAAAACTTGTTACTTTTGTCTGTTAGATTGAGGATTCATATCAGATTTTTAGTCTGTTGTGTAAGAGAATCTTTTGTCTCCCATGTCATTCAATAACCTCTCGGATTTGTGACTTAGAAGTTTTCCTTTCCTACCACTTACTTTTTGTTAGTTGCTCTTAGACCTGGCTTTGTCCTGACTTGGGGCCTATATGGATAGATTTATCATGCCCGACAAATTTTGTTTAGTGTGGTTAGATAATTATTGAATTAGATTTTTGTTTAGGGGTCGGCTCCTAATTAATCGACGTCGGAAAATTAGATTTTTATCGGAATCATTGTCATCCCTTCTGATAGGTACATCGCCTACGATGTCCTGTAGGTGATTAGTGGTTTGTAATAGTAGCATCGTTGTGCTTACAATTCGAGTTCAAGGTGTGAGGTACAAAAGGAGAGTTGCTTTGGTAATTCCATAGCAAGAAAGAAGATATCGTATTAGGGATTACACAAAATACAACTAAGTTGGAAAAATTACAGATCATACAATAGTGTCAAATAAATATGAAGTAGAACGAAACTGGGTGTTTTAAAAAAAATCCACAAATCCAATTATATTGTCACTAAATTAAGATAGTTGATGCGTCACTCCTGTCGCCGGTATCCAATCACCTCCATGTAAAAGCGTGGCCACCGTAAACTTCGCAGCCTCAGCGTCTGACATAACCGATTTATATCCGGCCCATTTAACTCTCTTGGTTACATCCGACCCTGGACCCGTATTCTTATACTCTCCGTACACAATACTTGCTGGCGGATCAACTCCGGAAACCCATGACATCCACCCGGACGGTCTAACCACCGGTCCAATCTCAGTTTCCATAATTACAGTCGTGGAAAAATCCTTCCACGGCCGACCAAGATACGTGGGAGCAATCACATTACCGTTTGCAGAGATAGTGCATCGCTGGATCGACATCCCTGAGTTTTGGTTCGGATCTTTTTTGCCCTGAGCGGTTATGGTGTTGAATTGATTAGGAAGAGGCTGCCGTGGCATGATTTTGCAGCCTTGGAAAACGACAGCGGCGCTTCCGAAAATGAAGTCAATTGTTCCAGTAACGTCGCAATCACGGTAGAATTGGCGGTTGGAGTGAGGGTAAAGAGTGTCTTGAAACCCGTCAAAGGAGCATTGGTAATAGACAGAGAAATCGGAGCCTGATCGGAATGCCACCGCCTGATGTTTTGTTGCTCCGGCTGTGTTTATGATTCCGATATCCTTCATTATAAATCCTTTGCCTTGTATAGCTGCATCAAAAGTAAAATTTAACAACCATAGCTAAATGGGTAAACTATGTAACAATGTCAAGTCTTTTTGTTCTTACCTAAATCAAATCAAATTTGATCAAAACACAGGGTAATAATAGCAATTGGCTAGACCAAAAAATAAGCAGCAAGGGAAGAAGACGACTTACCAAACGTCGCCGTTTCGTAAGTAGGAGTACCGTCGACGAAGTTCTTGCCGCCGGAAATAATGGTCTTTCCTTTGCCGTCACCGTAAATCATAACATTCCATTTACTCTTATCCATCACAACATTCTCATTATAAGTTCCACTCTTCACATATATCACAAACATCTTCAAACTCTTCTTCGGCACCATCGCCACCGCTTCATTCACCGTCAACACATCACCGGTTCCATCACTCGCAACCGTCACATCAGGCTTCAAATTCTCCGTCTGCAACAACCTCCGTCGTGCCCATTCCTCAAAATCCACACTTTGCTGCTGATGACTCATCAGTCTTCTTCTCCTGTGAATCGGAATCCCCAAATCGCTTAACGCAGCAAGAATCTTCGATACAATTGCAAGACTGTTGCTAGTGAACTCTGTTGATCTACTCATTGCCGATTTCAGATTCTGAGTGATCGTCGAGTTCGCATACTCTGTTTTGTTCTGTTTTAACTCATCTAACGTATCGAAACACGTGTCGTGATCTGTTACCGTTGCGCTTAGCCAAGTTTTGAGATCTTCGATTTTGGAAGATGACAAAGTTTTCTTCTTTCCTTCGTCATCAATGGCGGAAACAGTGTCGTTGAGTCGATCTAAAGCATCTTCGATCAGATCTCCACAAACCCTTAACGCAGATTTGATTCTTTCGTCTTCTGTCTCTTTCGATAGCTTCTCCGGTAAATCGGATATCGAATCGAGCTCATCGATGATTACTTTCAATGAGAGCTTAAACAGAGTCTCTGGATCTGTTGTGTTTGAAGATGGAAGCTTTGAGATACTTGAAATGCAAGATTCAGGGAAACGAGTTACGCTGCAAATGGCTTTGAGTGAAGTTGATGGTGTTAACTCGGAAGGTGAACTCGGTGTTGACTCGTTATTCTTTTTGTGAACGACGGTGGCGACTACGGCGGCGATTATTACGGCGATGAGAACTACGACGGAGATGGATAGTAGAAGTAGACGTTTTCTTGTTTTTTTCTTTAATGCTAAATCTTGAGCTTCGTCTACTTTTCCATATCCTTTGAAGGAGTTCACAGAATCCATTAATCCCACAAGAAAGGTTTAAAAGCAAAAGCTTCTTTTTCTGGTTTATGTGTTTATTGCTAAGATTTTTTGGGGGTTTGTTATGTTCTGTTGTTTATGTTAGAGAAGACATGTTGTTGTTGTCTTTTTAAGTGGGATTTTAAGTAAATGTGAATCTATGAACGTGACGCGCTTGTTCCATAGTGGACTTCTTGGTGTGTGAATGTGTGTGATCTATTTGCATGTGAAGATTCATGATTACGTTGTAATTATTTTGATTAATCAACTTGATTATAATGTAATTTGGTTTAAAGACAAAAAAAAAGTTTTATGTATATGTCAAAGTCGGAGACTATTTAAATCGTAGTAGGCCCGTAGAAAGCGAACATTCTTTACAATTTATGGGATCGTTGGTATATTTTTTCAAGCATACACATTGGAAAGAAAAAAAAAAACACATGAAAATGTCTACAAACTAAAAGAAAATTAAAGAAAACAAAGAACATTATCTTAGCAACATTAAAATGGCCATGTGCGTTTCTAAGATGTGGCGTCCCCATCTCAATCTCTTTAGGGCTTTAATGCCGACAAGTGACACAACACCAACATTGGGTTTTGATTCCCGGTTTATCTTGTTTTATGATCTAGAATCAACCTAATAAACCCGGTATAGTCCGGTTATTTAGGCCATGAAACTATACCAGTCCGAGGAGTTATATATATGCATTGACTTGGTTCAACTCATATGAACATCGGTTTAATGATATATGTCAACTTTGAGAAACACAAATCTTTATTTAATAATAACTCAATTTTTTAATTTCAAAGACTTAACGAGAAAGGAAAACCGGTCGACGCTAACCAGCCTCCACCACCAATAAACTGACCAGCCGTAAATGGCTGAGCTTCTGTATCACTTGTAATTACCTTAAAGCCCTTCCACTTAACTCTATTTGCAGTTCCTGCCCCTCCTCCTCTATTCAAATACTCTCTATAAGTCAGAGTGTCCAACGCAAAACTCCCGCTCCACTCAAGCCATCCTTCCGGTCGGATCACGTCGGATATATCCGACTGCATTATCACCGTCCGTGAGTACTCCTTCCAAGGACGACCAAGATACGTCGGAAACGTTCCTTTCACGGCCAAAAGATCCGACGTGCCACCAATCCGACAATTCTGTATCACTATCCCCGTGTTTTGATTCGGATCGGACCGTCCTTGAGCTGTAACCATGTTTTTCTGACCGGGATTTGGTCGGCGTGCGTTAATATCGCAATCTTGTAAAACCGCGGCTGCGTTTCCAAAGATGAAATCGACGGTTCCGGTAATGTGACATTTCACAAAGAATTGACGATTTGAATGGACGTAAAGTGTGTCTTGGTAAGCAAACATGTCGCATTGGTAAAAAGCAGAAAAATCTGACCCGACTCGGAGAGCCACCGCTTGATGCTTTGAGGGACCCGCCGTGTTTTG
Organism: Arabidopsis thaliana x Arabidopsis arenosa; assembly: GCA_019202795.1. Classification (NCBI taxonomy): domain Eukaryota; kingdom Viridiplantae; phylum Streptophyta; class Magnoliopsida; order Brassicales; family Brassicaceae; genus Arabidopsis; species Arabidopsis thaliana x Arabidopsis arenosa. The sequence goes on along the minus strand of CM032918.1, from coordinate 18,733,093 downwards.
GAATGTGATGTCACGCGCAAGGAATCCCTCGCCGACGGCAGCTACAGTCGATAAAAAACAACATTATGTAACCGTATAAAGAAATGAGTTACGATCGTTTCTACGGCATCATTTACCAGCAAAACGTTACACATGCGTCATCATTACATTATTTTTTCCATACAAACAAATGTCATGTGTTAATTAGGCAATTAGCTATTAGTGGTACGTTTACCAAAAGTCATCGTAGTACGTGATATATAATGGAAAAATGGTCTCCAAAAACCAGTATATAACGCTGTAAAAGAAAATTTTAACTGATGAATTGGCTAGGCAGTAGGCACTTAATATAAACATTTTTCTCCTAACATAAATACTAAAAAACGGTAAATATATTCTACCATTACAAAAAAAATATTATTGAAATTCTCATGTCTTTAACAAAAATGGCTAAATGACTATAACATAAATTTTACTTCTGCAATGTAATTAGTAAAAAATCATGCACAGTTACAAAATTGTTTTGTCATTCTGATACCATGCTTTATCTATATTAGTCTAAAACCATGCTTTATCTATAATTTTTTTTCTTCTCCACACTCATTTGCTTTATCTATATTTAATTTTTTTTTTTTTTTTTGCAATTTCAAATCACTAAATATCCTTTTATTTTCTTAATTCCTTAAAAAAAATCAAAGAAGAATAGAATTTACCAACTGTAGCGGAGTGGAAAGTGGTGCTTCCATCGACGACATTTCTACTTCCGGTGATAATAGTTTTTCCTTGACCATCTCCCAAAAACATTATATTCTTCTTCTTCTTCGTCACTTCCACATTCTCTCTATAAACTCCTGCCTTTATATGTATCACAAACCTCTTGTCACTCTTCTCTGGCGCCGCAGCTACAGCAGCAGCTACCGTGGTAAAGTCACCGCTTCCATCAGCCGCCACCGTAGCGTCTGCTTTGATCGTTGACCCTTGAAGAAGCCTTCTGTCTCCGACTGATAACCACATTGGCCATCCTTCGCTGTCTAAGTCACCGGTAACCTCCTTGAGCTTGCGGTTGTTGTTGTTGGTGAAGGATGAAGACTTATCTCTTAGCTCGAAGTTGGCTATGTCGGTTTCTGTCATGTTCTTGATCATTGCTAATGCGTTGCTACACATGTGCTCCACGTGTACCTGTTTTGATACCGTTCAATATAAAGCTGTTACATATATTTTAAACTTTTCCTAGTAAAACAAATGTGTTGGGTACGTATTTAAAGAGTTAATGTTCTAATTGTGGACCAACAATTAATCAATACTCTTTTTCACCGAGTAAATCGTATGTCAAAGATAATACTAGTATGATTTAACTCTTAAGTAAGCTACACAAAATTATTAATGAATTGTGATTTTTATGCATATATAACCCGAGAGATCACGTGTTGAAAACCGAATTAATACCAAAATTCGTGAAATGTTGAGTTATTTTTTTTTAATTATCTATGAATAAAATCAAACCTTAATTAGTACATTTTTAAAATCATGCAATTTATTTTTCAGTCGTACTAAATTTCTCCGAACATTTTTTCCTCAGTGATACTAAATTTGACTATAGAGATAAAGTAGATAAAAAAAAGCTTCTTATCATTTGATAGTTTATAATTGTCACTATAATATAAAATCTAAACTTTTATAAATATTTACGTACCTGACCCTTCAATAACACCTTACGAACTTTCCTATCAGCGTCGTCGTAAGAGAAACCATCAAGGCAAGTCCCTTGGTTAGTAATGGCTGAGCTAATTAGTGTTTTGAGATCATCGGCATGTTTCCTCAGAGATTTTTGTTTAGGATACTGATGAAGATCCTCCACCGCCACGTGAAGCTCATCTAACGTCTCGTCGATTGTCTCCAAACAGTCGTGAAGCGCCGTGACCTCACGCGGTGTCAAACCTTTTCGCTTCGCGATCAGCTTCTTGACGGCGAAGTAGTTGTGTTTCACGGCTTTGGTTGTTAGGTTAAGTGACGCTTCGATGACTTCTTTCTGTGACGTCAGCTGTTTTCCTCCGGTGGCTGCCACGGTGGAGAAACAGAGCTCCGGGTAAAGTGTTGAGCTGCAAACAGATTTAAGAACGGCGTGTGACGTTGAAGATAGAGTTGTGATTTTTTTATTTTTGTTTTGGTTTGTTGTGGCGGCGATTCCGACTACGGTGGCGAATAACAATAAGGCTATTGCGGCCGAGGAGAGAATGAGTTTCTTGTTGTTCTTGAAATCAGAGAATTTGGATATGAAATCTTTGATTGGTGCCATTATTTTTAACAATGTTGTTGTTTGTGAGGAAATAGAAGATGGTGGAATAGGGTTTATATTGTTGAGTTTTGAGATGAAAAACTATAGAATGTGTTTAAAAGTATTTATTTTTGTCTTTCTAAAATGTTTTACTTGCTTGGCTGTATGCATTAATTATTTGAGTGGTACATTTTCAAACTTTCTTAGGCCCACTTTTGTATCATATGTTTATAAAATAAGTAGCTCTTTACAATATTTGTAAATTATTTCGATAATATTTATACTATCATTTTAGAATGTAATTTCCTTGATTTGTATGAACATGCGATTATTTTGATTGCCGAGGAAGAAGAAGCGACCACTTTCATCCACGTTGATACTCAATTACTCATAAGTCATAAACATGAGAGTATGAGACAACATAATATATTTAGTAATTTTTTTTTAATTCTTTGTATATATTTTCAATGAAAGCTGTCCAACAATTTTAGTTATATGGATAACACACCGAAATCGAACTATACAAGTTTTTGAAACTTAATGTGAATCATATCGAAATATTGTCGAAAACTGTCTGTCTATCGTGTATACGTTCTTTTGTTTATCATGAATAAGATGGTGTTGTTTTTATTAACTCTAAATAAATTTATAACTATAGAATTAAGTTTTTTTTGTCAACAACTATAAACTTCAAGATATATTCCTTCATCACATGCTGTTTCCGGGAATTATGCTAGGAAAAATATACGATATATCTTAAAGGGACGATTTGCGCAGAAGCAATATTGGAGAGTATAATTAGCAAATAGACAAAAGGCGTTTTTGTCTGAGACGATGCACAAAAAAACGATCCAATTGCCCTTCGTTTCCAACTAAATTACGGAAAAACCAGAAGACCACGCACACCTGCGCGTGTGATGGAGATACTCGTTGGCTTGACTTTTTTGGCAAAAAAACAAAAAGGAATGAGGTGATCGTTAGTTAATGCCCTGGTTACCATCATAACCATCTCTCTTCATCTATCTTTCCTCTTCAAACAAATTGTCGAAACTTGTTCGCATCGTTGTTCACCTTATCTTCGCCGCCGTACCGGAGAGCCGCTATAGGCAACCGTATAGAAGACTGAAAACTTGAGTTAGTGAACTTTTCCGCATGTTTTCCGGCCAAGACTAAATTTTTTTTGTTTTTCTTCTGATCGCCTCCGGTGGGCCGTTTACAGTCATGTTCGCCGTCTACTAATTTTTTGTTTCGAAATTGTATCCCCTACCCATAGAACAGTCTGTTTTCTACCCTATTTTTACTTACCATTACGCGATTGCACTTACACCTTCACAGATCTACTTACACATGCAAAAATATGTTTACACATGCACAGATCTTTGTAGATATGTACATATATGAGTAGATCTTCATTTCATCTTTAGTTCTATAACTTTTTTTTTTGGATGTCTACATATGCTATAATTTTTACTATATCAGACCATCAGATCTACTTTGCTAACTAATCAATTTTTCTTTTACAGGGCCATGGCTGATTCGGAACTACCCACCTGTTTGTTTGCTGGCAGAGAAGAGCCTGCCGGCGACGGAGTGAACATGTACTTTAAACTCAACATCATTACGGTCGTGTTGAAAGCACTTCAGCCCAAAGAACTCTGGGAAATTGGCTCATTTTCTTTTAACCAGACAGCTTGATGTAGTGAAGCGAGTTTGACTCTGCAGTCATCTCTGTTCTTGAACACGCGTCCCACGAATAGCTCGTCCCCTTCGTAGTCAACATCCAGCACGACAAGTCTCGTTCTTTCTGAACCTATATCACAATATAACAAACCATATAAATATATAACACGCCATAATTAAACATAGACGATCTATATATATTACATGTTACACGTACACGTGTATACAATTGGATATATATTACATGTTACACGTACACGTGTATACACGTACACGTCTACCACGGGGGCTGCGTCCCTTGTAAAAGTGTGTACAGGTAGGCTTAGTAACCTTAACATCCCAGTTTCGGGTGCTTCATTCTGCTGCTCTGTGTCAACGTTAGGGATCACTTCATTCTCTGTAAACATGTATTTGTATTATTAGACATGTATTCTAAGAAACGCGAAAATGAACTGTCTCGCATACTAAACTGGACCACCAAAACTGCACACTCTTCAGGCGCGCGTAGGGACTTTTTGGGAAGGAAAGGGGGCTGAATATTTCCTTGTCCTGGGCCTCGACAACTTTATCTAGAAAACTAATTTGGCTCGAGATCATTGTTACCAGCCCAATTATCTCTATCTTAAATGTAGCTGGAAACGACAGATATTCTTTAATAGGTGTTTTATCTATATATACATTTTTGGATGACTTTTAGCAAATAAATCCTGGAGTTGGAATGTATTTACAAAGAATGCCATTGGCATTAATTATTAAATTTCAAAAATTTAAATCAAAGATATTAATTACCAAAAAATCTTAACATAATATCTTAACCATAACTAATCATTTCCATAATATCTTAAAGATATTAATTAATTTTGAAAAAATCAATTTTTTTAAGTAATTCATTTTTTAAATATATTTATTTTAATGTACATTAATAAAATTATAGTTACTATTCGTTATTTTACAAACTCATTTTGCTATATTACTTATTATAAACCAAACTCATTTTGGCTATAAATAATTTATTTAGTTATAAATTAGATTAACTCCAAAAAAAAAACATTATTACCAAATATATAAATATTATTTATGTCTACGGAATAATATGTTATTTTAGATTATTATTATTTCATAAGGTTTCAAATATTATGAATATTTTAACTTTATTAGAATTTTAAATATTATTAATTTTAAACTTATAAGCAATTTAAATATTATAAATATTTAAATTTTATAAAACTTTTAAAGTATCTATAATATTTCAATTCTATAAAAAAGTTTATATATTAATAACATTTGAACTCTATAAATATTATAAATATATATACTATAGAGACAATTTAAAAGCAAACTTTTTAATTTACTCGAATTATATGTCTTCTAAATAAAATTATTATTAAAAAGAAAAATAACATGATGTTTAATTTCACGGGACGGGATTATATGGTGTGACGGGTTTGTGTCGATATTAATATGGAACGATATACTACGAGTGAAATCTTAGAATTAACAACCAAAATACAATTATGAAGTTTGGGTCGATATTAAAACTTTTATGAAGTTTCAAATATTATAAATATTTAAACTTTATAAGAATTTATAAGAAGTTTAAACATTGTAAATATTTTAAGATGATAAAACGTTTAAAGTATTTATAATATTAAAATTTTATAAAAAGTTTATAATATTAATGATATTTGAACTCTATAACAATTATATATATATATATATATATATATATATATATATATAGTATGGGAGCCATTTAAAGCAAATTTTTAAATTGATTCAAATTATATATGTCTTTTAAATTAAAATATTATAAAAAAAACAATAACAAAATAATGTTTAATTTCACGGGACAGGGTTATATGGTAGGACGGGTTTGAATCAATATTAATACGAGGCGGTACTACGAGTGAAATCGTAGAATTAACTATCAAAATACAATAAATGCTAAACAAAATAAACAATATTAACAAAATAAATTCAACTTAAAATTTCAATTTTTAGTTATCAAAAATCGACCCGTGGGTTTAATGCGGGGTAATATATATAATAAGTACATTTAAATCAAACAAAACAATAGATAATTTTCAAAAAATTTATAGCCCCGCGGTACACCGCGGGTTAAAATCTAGTATATATCAAAAATGAAATTCTGTGCGCGTCACTAGTTTTGCACTTTTGCATGTCAAATGAAGGTTGAATTTGTGGAGGAAAAAAATGAACGTTGAAATATTAGTGATGTTGTCGTTATTTTCCGTTTCTCAAAAATTCAAAATACTAACCATCTTGCTTTAGATAAAAAATTGCAGAAAATTTAATATCTTAAGAAATAAAATACAGTACGTGTTACTTCCTCTGTTTCACAAAGAATGTCATTCTAGCATTTTCACACAAATTAAGAAAAGTAAACAAATTTCATTTCTACCCCTTATTAATACACTAAATAATATCCCCTCTCTAATTAATAAGCTGAAATAGTAGGAATACAAATGAGAATTAATCTTTAAAACTGTATTGAAAATACAAAACGACATTCTTTATGAAACGAGATTAAAACCTTAAAACGACACTTTTTGTGAAACGGAGAGAGTAATAATATTTGAAAGTAAGTGTCATGAAACATTGGATCAATTTGAAAGTTATAGTTTAACATAAATTTTTTTTTTTAAAATGAAAGTTATAAGTTATAGTACTTCTTGGCTACCATAAGGCTACTCATCTTGTTTTGAACAGAAACTTATTTTCTAGTTGTGAACGTAATAACAAAAAAAAAAATTCATGATACAAAAGCATGTATCAAAATAAAGATTTAATGTTGACAAAAGAACCAAACAAAAGTGAATCAAATAATATTCGCTCTTGGCGTCTATTAGGCTGCAGGACTGTCACGGGATCCACCTTCTTTTTGGTACAATCGGAATCTTTCTTTTGTTCCGATATTGAGTGATTTTTTCTTTTAATTATGGTTTCTTATGTTTACTTCATTATTCATCCACAAAGATGTTTATTAAATTTATATTGCTGGACTCTGTATTTTTCCTACAACATTATCTATTAGTGTTGTAAAAACCGAGTTTTAAAAGCTGTTAAAATCCTTGTACGGAGATTGCGGGGGAGTTTAGGGATCATTAAAGTATTAGTTGAAATTTATGTTGTGTGAAGTTTGGATTATAAAACTCATCAAGAAAATGAAAGATTGTTGATGTATTCTTAACTGAGTTTTAAATCAAGATGAAGAAAAACATATAGCGAACATTTACGGAAGAGGAAGAATGAAGATGAAGTTGTTGACACAATCGTTGTACCGGTTCAGAGTACTACACAAAATAATTCAACAGATCAGAGTAACACGAAGTTGGCGTTGGGAGCATTGTCGATCTATTGTGATTAGTTACAAATGCTAGAAGCTTGAAGAAGATTCTAAAAGCGTAAATAGTTTTTTATCATAGAAAAACATGAAACATGAAGACAAAAGACAATTTCATAATCCTTAAAGAAAAAGAAAATTGTGTATTTCTATTAGATTTAGAATAGAAAATTGGCTTGTTGTACAGCCACAACCTATTTAGTATAAATAGGGTACTAAGGTTTTAGAAAAGCTCAAGACAAAACAAAGAGGAAAGAATTTTTAAAACATTAAGGTTATGAGATTTCTTGTAAGAGAGCATAACGTTTAAGGGCGCTAATGAGTTTAACTTGAGAGGTTTTTGGATCGCGTACAGATCCATGAACATGAGAAATTAGATAATTGTTTGAGTGAAACTTGCAAGTGCACTAAACAGATGATCTAATAAAGAAGTTTTATTTTGAAGAATTTATGTCTCAGTTTGTAATTTAGTTGTGGACTTAGTTTCCATATATAACTCATGCGTTTTCATTATATGTCTTGTACTTTTTCCTTGTGTCTTGTCCAAATGAATGTATTTATGACTATATTTTATCAACTATTTAAATGGCATATATATATTAGAAATGGTGAGAAAATAGAAGAAAAAAATTCCAAATCATATTTGATGCTTTGACAGATTGAAACTATCACACCATAATCTGTTTTCAAGCATAAATGTATTAAGAAGAAGAGGATAATTTATACATAGAAATGTTGGGTTATTGAGAAAGGACCACGTGAGCGTTGCCTGTTGGGCACCCACATTTGGACAACTCCAGAAACATTCAGCTAAGCCAAATTCAACTTAATTATTAGAGACGACGACATTTTTTTTCCTGCTTTAGCCTAATATCTTTTTCTCTAACCATATTTATAAATTTCTAAATCATTGTTTTTTTCATTTCAATCATACAAACTGAATGTTTCTTCTGCAGGCACTGTAAGTCCGAAATCAGACTTCACATATTCAAATTTAAAAAAATAACTTTTTTTTTTTTTTACCAAAATACAGAAGAACCAACATCCTTGTACTTAATACCATCCTTTTAGTTATTTCTTTGATTGTTAATAGTGAAGTTATAAAAAAAATAAAACGTTGTGATTCGGTTGGGTTGATAGAAAATAAGTATTTCGCCGAAAGATTATGGGTGGTTGGATGCATTGACGAATCATCGTCGTAATTATTTCCGTATTATCATGAAATTATTAAATTTTCTCCATTATTTTTACATTTTTTTTTGTTGTTATAAACCTGTACGTGGAATTTTATAATCGCAAATATCTCCGTAGATCGCGCCTCGTTTATTTTCACAATTCAATTTACTAGACAATTTTGTTCATTTAATGCAAAACTAAACAGATGGTTTTAAGTTTATCATGTACTCCACGCAACTAATAAATGTTTTACGGTTTCAAAAAAGTTTAGTACAAATTGATGGTGATAATTATTGAAGAAACTTGGAATAAGGTAGAAAGAGCCATAGCCTAGCAACAACAAAAAAAAAAAAGAAAAGAAGAGAGCCATATACAGTACTATTATATCCTAGAGACTAGAGAGAATGATTGCAATCAATTGATCCCAAAGCTGGCATTATATGGCGGCTCTCCATTCCAGATACATGTATCAATTATCATGCACGTTTGATTCACATTTAGTACTAGTAGAAATTATCTTTAATACTCCTTCCATTTCAAAATATAAGTCGTTTTAGGTAAAAACACGCCGATTAAGAAGATATACTTTTAAAAAGTTCAACCAATCATAAAAGAGACTGCATAATATAAATGATCATAAAATATTGGCGCTTTTGCAAAAATGCCACTTTTTCAATGCCACTTTTCAAAAATACCTCTTTTTAAAAACCTTATAAAAAATGCTCTTAAAAATATAAGATTTACCCAAATATGTATGTAATATTATTAAAACATACACAAACTACATTTCTATGTATCTAAAATTTTATAAATACTTTATAAATACCTTGTAAATGCATTTTAAATACCTTTAAAATCCTTTAAAATATCTTGTAAAACTTTTGAAAAACCTTAAAAATCCTTTAAAATAACTTGTAAAACCTTTAAAAACACCTTATAAAACCTTATAAATTCTTGGATCGAGTCTTCAAGTAGTAGTTACAATCCATAAGTACCTTATAAACCTAATAAAATTTTATAAAAATTTCAGATTTAAAAAAGGGCATTTTTTAAAATGGACAACTAAAAGGGGCATTTTTGAAAAGGGGCACATCAAAAGGGGTATTTTTAACAATTTCCCTAAAATATTAAAGTAATATATAATATGCATCGAAATTCGAAAACGACTTATATTGTGAAACAAAAAACTTAGTCCAAAACGCCTTATATTATGAAACGGAGGGAGTATAACGGTACTGTTTTATATATATTGTAGAGAGTCTAGCTTTATAGGGAGGTTTGCTAATTAAATTATTGACGTTAAGTTGATAAAAATATCGAAAATGGAAATTTAGTCATGGGGAGGTAAATCGATGGATTAGTGTCATTCATACACTATATATATTAACCCAAAAAAATAATTATGATAAATGGGAAAAAACCCGAAAAAACCGCCATTTATTTTTTTTTTGGCCGTTTAATACGCGTGTTATTAAAGTTGGAATAAAAATGCCTGGTTTAATTTCAATTGCCTTTTAAAATCGTCGTGTTTTAAAACTTGGTATAATCATACACCCGCGTTAACAGACGTTAACTCTACTAACGGAATGACTAACCGCGGTTAAACCTTAACCATATAGTGTTTACATGTATATATACAATCTATTATCAAGTTTTTTACAATATATTGTCTTAGTCAGGTGGCTAAGGTGGCTGAATTTTATCCTGAACCCGAGTTCGAACACTACTCAGCGCATTTAGACGTTTTTTTTTTCTTTCTTAATTTGATTTTTTTTCTTTTTTCACAAATCTCTCTGTTCGCTCTCTCTTCAACCCACCCGATCACTGCCGCAATCATCAACAGCGGTCCCCAAGCCTCTGTTATTAGCAAACACAACGACATAGTCGAGCTCCTCCATCGACTCTCAACCTCTGAAACCCGAGAAACCAAAGGAACCAAACAATCCGTAGGAGAGAATCTCCTATCAACCAAATCCTCGCTCTCGAAATCGGAAGCAAGAACAGATCCCCTTTGTAACCGTCGGCTCAAACCCTCTCTCCCCACCGAAACCCATGAAACCAATCGAACCCAAAACCGACACAAACCATCAGAGAAACAAACATAGATCTCAATTTTCACCGGAGAAATCAGCGCCGCCGTCGCCTGAGAAGAAGAGCGCATCGTCGGGTCAAAACCCTAGCTTCGCCGCCGTCGCCATCGCTTCAGAGAAGAACGCGTTTTTTACTCCAACAAAAAAAAAACCATGAAAAGCTATAGGATACAAATTGTGGACGGATGGATAATCGACAAAACCCTAATATTATTTCTCACTGTCACAATTGCAGGGTCACAGAAGTCGATCCGAGATCCTCTGTGAAATTTAAGACCAAAAAAAAAAAAAAACGTTTTAAAGTGACGGCGGTGAGATTCGAACTCAAGTTCGAATGGACAATTCAACACACGGTTAACCACCAGACTAAGATAATATATTTGTATATGTTAGAAAAGAGATTGTATATATATACGTAAACACCCTGGGTTAAGGTTTAACCGCAGTTAGTCATTCCGTTAGTAGAGTTAACGTCTGTTAACGCGGGTGTATGATTATACCAAGTTTTAAAACACGACGATTTTAAAAGGCAATTGAAATTAAACCAGGCATTTTTATTCCAACTTTAATAACACGCGTATTAAACGGCCAAAAAAAAAATAGATGGCGGTTTTTTCGGGTTTTTTCCCTATGATAAATTTATGAAGAATATTTAGAAAAAAGGTTGTGAGTTGAAAAAAAATAAAAGAAATTCTTAATAGAGCACTATTTGAGAAGAAGAAAAAACAGAAAAGAAAAATAGAGACATAAATAAAAATGTCATTCAAAAATGAAACATTTCATCTGGTTAGTGATATTTGCGGTGAACTTAAATCTCTAAAATCGATCCATCCTATACTATTATTTGGGGAGTACACTTTATAAGAAACCCTTAACTAACCTTTTATTTTGTAAAGAATTACATGAGATTACAAAAAGCTCATTTTAGAACAAATTTCATTCAATTTATTAAGGATAAACAAGTAAAATACTAATTTATGTCATTTAATTAATTTAATTAAATTATAAAACGAAAATTTGTTTTTTTTTTTTTTTAAATGACCAATCAAAATGAACATATAAGATTTGATATCTAACTTACCATATTAAATTGTAATTAATCATTAAACTTCACCTCTCATCTTTATATGATTATATTAATATGAAACAAATAAATCATCATATCATCTACATAATAAAAAAAAAGTAATTTTTTTTTTGCATATGCCAAGATTTGAATTTTTAAAAACGCATATAAATTGTTCAATCTATAAAAGAAACAATTAAACAGGTCAAAAATTCAGACTTGAGTAATATATTTCTTTTACACAAAAATAAAATCAACAAAAATTCCGACTGAGCAACGGGTCAGAATTTGAATATTTATATTCGATTTCATACATTTATTTTTTTGAAATGTATAATTTATATACTACAATAAAAATTTAAATAATTTAATTTGCAACATTTAAAATAAGTTTTACTTGATATTTTTAGAGAATATCATCAATACTTAATAGTTCAAAAAAGTTAAAAATTATAAATACTCTAATTTGATTATTTTTAAAAATATTTATAATAGGTAGCGGATTAAATATAATATATTATATGATGAAATGAGTTTTGATCCTTATAACTATTTGAATAGTTATATTTAATTTCATATAATTTGTTTTTTGAAATTCATAATTTTATAAACTACAAAAAAAAAATTTAAAGATTTTAATTTAGAATATTTAAAAATAGTGTAGAACATTTAAATATGGTTTGACACCTCTAAATATTTGAAAATTTGATTCCTCAATTTAGAATTAACGAATAATAGATTGTGCACGTAATATTTTAAAATAAAATATTGAGATTTTAAAATAAAATATTGAGATTTTAAAATAAAAATATAGACTAAACGCATGGGTTGATTTTGGTATTATTATATACTAAATATATGTTTGTAACATATTCGATTATGCGAATAATTGGTAAATTCCGTAATTATAAATCTCAAACAAATTTTGTAATTAGATTAACTAAAAAAAATCTCTATTTCAACAACCAAAGAATTATAAATTGAAAAAGAATTTTCTAAATTAATTCAAAATAATAGCTATTTTTCTTAATTAATTCAAAATAATCTATGTTTTATATGCGATTCATTTATGATATTTTAATTTTTGATCTAACTGAAATATATGCAATCCTATTTTGTGGTTGTTAACATAAATTAACTCATTGTTCAAAAAATATTACTTTTTAAAAAATAAAATTATTTTCCGTTTTTCATATCTTAAAAAAAAATTATCCACAATTGAGTATTATAGAAAAAATCTATATTTATTCTAATATTGTATATAGGAACTGACAAAAAAATTAATATTTTTTCACTTACTATTATAATATATTAAAACTTAATTTTAATATATATATATTATATAAATTTTGTAATAAATAAAATTCAACCCGTACTTTACTACGGGTGATGATCTAGTAAGTTATGATATCCGATGTTTTAAGTGTGATTGTGATAAGGAGAAACAGTCAATCATATTATGTTTGAATGTCGTCCAACAGTTTAACATTGATCTGAAAAAAAAATATTATTGGCCACATGCATGGGCTTGACCCACTTGGTTCAAGGGACGGTTCTGCTATTTATATGCTGCATAAGGAAATCTAAAAACAACTTTTAGAATTGGATTGTTTTGGACAAATAAAAGATAAAATGACTTCTTAATTTTCTATCTCTTTTTGCATGTTTTGGAACCTTTTTCGCATTAATGTATACTATAAGATCTTGACGAACCATAACAATCCATAATATACATAATATGTTACAGTATACGAGAACTTACAATAACTAAATAAACATTTACCTATAAATATAAGGTCCAAGATAAATGTCGAAGTTAATAATTACATAGGTACAAAAAAAAAGACTATTTTACAAATGGACCGGGCCGTATCTTTTCAAAACTAGGCTTCTTATGTTTGTAATTCCTTATGTCGACTCGGGAGGATTTAGCAGAAAAAATAATGTTTTTTTCTTTTGTCAAGGAAAAAAAGGGTCAACACTCAACAACATCTGCTATTTGGTATATAGCCTGTCTTTAATTCAATTTTCTAGAATTCGTACGTACATCTTTGAGACACATGTTTTGAGTTCGATGATAATTAACGAAAGAATGATAGAACTTATAAGATTTCCTTCATAAAAAAACAACTTGATATATAGAACCCGTTACACGTGTACTCTTGAATGTCAACACGATTCAAAGTTACAATAACAAGATTACAAGGCGAGTTTTATCAAGAACAAAAAAAAGATTACAAAGGAGAAATACTAAAAGGGAATTGATATATATTACATGAAAAAAAAAACCTTAAAGATTTATAGAGATCTCTGAATCTCTTCTTGGTTACTTCCATCGAAAAATCTATCTAGCATATATGTATAGTATAGACAAACGTGTACTATATTAAAACCTGTTATAACGAGTTGCTACTTGTTCTGAGTAGGATTTGCGCCGCTACGTGGAATCTTCCGGAGACTAGGGTCTATTTGATCGAATGAATTCATTTTGGGGCGATTCCGAAATACTCGAGAAGATGATGACCCGACTAGTATCGCAGATTTGGGAGCGGGTCGACCCGATAAAGCTAAAATAACAAGAGTTAATAGCACAATAGCGACAAGTTTCAAAGCTTCTTTCATGGCGGCTGTGAGCTAGTTAGCTTGTTTCGATGTTGTTGTGAAGATAAGTCTTTAGGGTTTAATTATGGTAAGATTTCAAGAGATATTTATACAAGCATATACTTAACTTAATATTTTATTGTAGTATTTGTATACAATTTTCTCTTGAGCTTATACATTTCATCATTAATATTTTATTATGATCTTACGAATTGTCTAAATGGGATCATGTGCTCTTCTTTCTTTTTGACTGCTCTCTTCTCCAATTATTCGCTCTTGGGCAATGAGATCATGTGATACGGTCACGTGATATATGATTTTTTTATGCTAATCTAAATACTAAATACATATACTGTATACACGTGTTACCAGGCTCGGTCCAATGCTAAGATAAAAAATTGTCTTTTTTTTTTTTTTTTTTTTTTTTCGCCAAACACCATTTTATTAAGTAATCGGACGAAGACTTTCCTCTAGGGAGAGCCAATCCGGAGCCGATGTGCTTACATGGGAGAAAAGAGAACCTCGTGCTCGTGCTTTTTTTGCGAGGCAATCAGCACGGACGTTGTTACAACGAGGAATAAATCTAATAGAGAAAGAGGGGAAAAAGAGCTTCAAAAGCTTAAAAAGTTGTAATTCTACTGCTAAGGTAGGCCATTCAGATGGGTTATCCAAAAGAGAAATTAGCTCGGAGCAATCAGTGGCAAAGCCGAGACTCGTCTTCGATTCTGAGATGAGGCATTCCATTGCCCAAAGCAGGGTTTCAAATTCTGCTTGCAGAGGCGATAATCCCCGACGAGAGCTTTTCATTCCCATCAAGATAGGGGTTTCTTTATCCATAACAATCCATCCGTGCCCACTGAGAGTGTCTTTGGCGTGCCAAGAACCATCAATTTGGCATTCCGGTGGAGTGTCCCTTGTGAATGTTGGATTAATAGGGATCCTCACACTTTCAACGAGGGGATCATCATCCTTAGTATTTGCCGCCTTCCAATCTTTCGCCTCTTGAAAGGCATGATCTAGCGTATATTGAGGAGATTCTCGAATATTCTCAAAAATAAAGCTATTTCTAGCCTTCCATAGATACCAAAGTATCCATGGGAAAAAGTGCCCAATATCCTCTCCATTCATCATCCCTTTTGCTCTCCAGAATAGAAAGTCCAAATTTGAGAAAAGGGACTGACTAGGGAAGCAGGAAGGTAATGATGGGATCGGTGACAGGGCCCAAGTTTGAAGCGCTGGTGGGCATTCAAAGAGGAGGTGATTTATAGTCTCTTCCTCATCGCCACATCGGGGGCAGTGCTTCTCCTTACCGACGTGTCGGTAGAATAAGGTATGGTTTGTTGCCAAACAACCTGATAGACATTGCCACACAAAATGCTTAAGCTTTCGCGTAGTTTTTAACTTCCATACTTGTGTCAGAAGGGGAGTGATCCCCGGTCCCTGAAAAGGGTGGTCACAAGTAGGGCGAGAGAGTTCCCGCGCAGCCCAATACCCTGACTTAACAGAATAGTTGCCAGATTTTGTTCCATTCCAACTATAGCCATCGCTTAAGTAAGATCGACTTGGTCGGATGCTTAAGATCAACGGAATATCCGAAGGTTCGATCAGGGCATGAAGTTTGTCGAGTTTCCAAAGTTTCGAAACAGGATCAATCAAATGGTCCACATAAAGATGTGGATCTCTCTCGGCCGTTATGCCTTTGGCAGGGCGAGCCGGAATGTCGGGAATCCAGGGGTCTAACCAAACTCTGGTGTTCATCTCTGAACCGATAGTCCTCCTTAATCCCGAGGTAAGGAGGGGTTTGGAAGCCATAATACTCCGCCATCCATAAGAGGGCCTATTAGATTTTTTGATCTCAAGTGGGTCACTGTACCGATAGTACCGACCCCGGAGGACACGACTGAGGAGGGAGTTTGGGAATTTGAAAGTTTTGGTCAATGTGTAGTCCTCTAAAATCAGTTTTAGAATCCAAAGCTTTTGTTTGTTTGTTTGTGCTTTGGACTGGAATACATATATATACAGTAATACAGTATATGTAATATTTTGGTATGAATGACAAGAAAAATTGGAGTGAAATTCAATTTAAAATGGTGTTTAACTACAACACGTCTTAAATCGGTCAAAGCTAAGAAGTAAAAACCTTGAGAAGTGAGGAAGCATCATCTGTATTTGCAGAGATCCCTTGTACTTTATTAGTTTTCATGACCATTATCTTTGTTTACAAGAGTGGATAAAAAGCGTGGACAACAATGATACAAACACTGGATGCGATCATACCAGCACTAATGCACCGGATCCCATCAGAACTCCGCAGTTAAGCGTGCTTGGGCGAGAGTAGTACTAGGATGGGTGACCTCCCGGGAAGTCCTCGTGTTGATACAAACACCATTGGTCTATTAACATGATACAAACTTTAGTAGCAGAGATCCCTTATATTAAACATAACTAATTTACTAAAATTAGTGTTAAGACTTCGACTTTGATTTTATTAATGATGCTTTTAGTAAACTTTAGTAGCAGAGATCCCTTATATTAATTATGATACAAACACTATGGGTGTTAAGACTTCGACTTTGATTTTTCAGTATACTTAACAAATTATTATTATTTTTATTTGGTTTGGATTTTGATATGTTTAAAACACGTAAGCAGGAAAAAAAATTTGGGCCTATTTTAGTGAATAAAAATATTAAAAAAACAAAAAATTAAGAAAATGAAGGTAGATGGACTCGAACCATTGACCTTCTAAGGCATCAAGGAAGCACATAACCAGCTTAGCTACTGAAATTTTCAAAAAAAAAAGGGCCGAAATTTTACTTATAGTAAATGAGGCCGCAAGCATGGGCTTGGCCCGCTTGTATTCATGGCCGGCTCTGATTGCATAAGTACCTAAACTGAATGCAAGAGTATCCAATAAAATTGGGCCTTTTATGATAAATTCATCGAAGAGAAAATATAATAAAAACTTGATCATGTCATTCCTGTAAACTCTAGAGTTTACACCATGAAAAAAAAAACAGAAGGCGGTCTTTTCGTCCCTTCTTCTTCTTCTTCTTTTCTTTCCATTGCATTTTTTATTCTTACTCTTTTTTCATTAACCATATTTTGAATGGAATGCAAAATAAACGTATCTTTTTTTTGGCAAACTCAAAATAAACGTATCTAAGCTTCAATTTTGTTTAATCAAACTGTTATGTATGAGCTTCTCCATTTTTTCATACGATTCTGGGACAAGAGAAAGAAAAAAAAGTAAGGACAAAAATCGATGAATAAAAATATGCTCAAACTCAATGATCAGAGCCAACAAAACACGTAAATGGACAAAAATCGGTGATTAAGTATTGGGCTTAAATTAATAGAGCCCATTTATGATCGTTCCACTATAAAGCCAGTTGATTGGAAAAAAAAATCGCCAAAGTCGCTTAAGTTCGTGTAAAGCTCTGAAAGAGTGATTCTAGGGTTTGGATCCACCATGAAAAATCTGGAGCAGCAGTTCTCAGAGGATCTGTCGATCACACAATCTTCGAACTCGGTAAGAGATTATTCAAACCTAATCACAGTTGATCCTCTTATTGATAGCTTCTCTAGATTTCCGGCAAAGACTATAGCTAGGTTTTGTTGCGTATCGAAATTATGGGAATCCATACTTCGCGGTCCTGATTTCACGGAGCTGTTGTTCCTGACAGTAGCTGGTCGACGAGTCTTGTTTGCCTTACAAGTTGATAAAGAGTCATTTGTCTTTTCTTTGCCTCAACCTCAAAATCTAGATGAGAACTCTTCTCTTTCTCTTGTAGCCACCCCTTATAAGCATTTTCCCAAATATTTTCCAGTTGGAATCTCTGGAGTCAGTGCCCCACTCCGTGGATCGGTCTTCCTTCAGTGGGGAAGGAATTGGCGAAGAATAAAAGCGCGGGTGATTTGTAACCCCGTCACGGGGAAGTCTATAACCTTATACCCAAAGTGAAAGCCACTGGTGTTAAAAAAAGCTATTTTGGCTTTGATCCGATCAGCAAACAGTTCAAAGTGTTGTGTATGACATGGTCATGTTATGGAACACCCAATACTCATCGTATTTTGACATTGGAGACTGGGAAACGTTTATGGAGGACGATCCAAGACCCAGTATTACCCCATTATTCTATAGGTGATGTGTTAGAATTTGTGTCCATGATTAAATCTTGTAATATCATATATGTTATAGTTTGTATGTAAAGTCAACGGATGTCATGTACTCATGTGCTACATGTTACTTACTACGAAAGGGTGTGAGTAAGACACGTAACTTGTCGGAAAAGTTACAACTCTTACCAACGGTTACTTAGAGTAGTTAGTTATGTACACATCTATATAAGTGTGTATGTTGTCTTATGTAAAAACTGTCGAGAATAATGAAGAAGTTTTTCCACTTTTCAATTCTTTGTTTTCTCTACCATGCTCTGTATTTGAAGCAATGGCTTCTACAATTATACAAGAGCAAAAACACTAACATGATGGAATATGCATAAATGGTGTTTTGTATTACGAAGCTTCTTTTAAAGAATCTCGATCTTATGAGATAGTTTGCTTCGACTTTAAGATTGAGAAATTCAGCTTTATTAAATTAGATAAAGACATGGTACGTGGTAAGAAGTTAACTTTGTTCAACTACAAAGGTAAATTAGGTGCACATCAGGATATCGGTTGGCGTACAGGAAAATTTGCGTTGTGGGTTCTAGAAGATGCTGGAAAACATAAATGGTCCAAGCGTATATGCGCCCTGCCACCTTTCTGCGACAATATAGTCAACACGCACATGATGGTTGGAATGACTGTTACCGGTGAGATTGTGTATTCGCCGTACGCGGGCTATCTCTCAAACCCTTTCGGAATTTTCTACTACAATATCGAGAGGAACACTGTTACAAGTTTGAATATTCAGGGATTTGAAGAGTTTGAGCATCATTTTACTTTTGTACACACTTTTCTGGACTAATATGTAGAATTTGATGTTATGTGATTGATGATGTGTTCAAGGCTTTGTAACTTGAGACTTTATATATTGGATTTCTGCTCTTATGATATTGTTACTCGTAAGATTGTTTGGATTTTATCTTAAAAACAAAGCTAATTTAATCCTATTATGATGTTGCACTTGCAAGAAGTTCTTATTTCTACGGGCTTTTATCTTATAAGATTTCAAATCTTGTTTCAAAGCTTTGTTATGTTGTGTTTAGTTACTTTGTTAGGTTATGTTTTCACTCTTGTTTTTTCTTGAGATTTCACTTACTATATTTGATTCTTGTCTCATGATGATATATTTCTTTTATCTAATTAAGTACAATTTGTTGATGTAAAATTTTATCAAATAAAACAATGTGAAAAGAAAAACTTTTATTTAATCTCTATACTATTAAAAGAGAAGTACAAATTAAAATGGGTCGGGTTAAAATCAGAAAATTGATCCGAAATTCTGAAATCGGATCTTTGAATTTTTTTTGGAATATAAATTCGAATTAATAATGAAAAATCGAAATAAAATCAAATATTTATGGAAATCAAATAAAATCTTATTGTACTTATGGTAACTAATAATAAAAGCATATTCCAAACAATTATACATTAATTACGTATAATAAATTTGTTCATATATTTTTAGGACTAATTCCATAACAATCAACGTTTTTGTCATTAATTTCGCTCATTTTAGCCAATTATCATTAATTGAAAGATATTTTACTTGCTTCTAAAGATTTCTAGAAAATTTATCACAAATAACTCATCTGTTTTATAAATTAAATTGATATTTTTATTTTGATCGTGTAAATTAAATAGATATTTTTATTTTGGTCGTGTAAATTAAATAGATATGAAATCTATGTAACTAATTTTAATTTAATTAGATTAAATCGAAATTATGATATTTTCATACCTATAGCTTACCAAAGAAGTTTAATTTTCAATTTATAAAGATTTCTTGAATATGATTTTAGAATTATTCAACAAGATGATAAGTATTTATTAAATTTTGTGAATCATGAGAAATAATAATTAATTTTTAATCATTATACTTCATCTTTCAATCTCTCATCTAACAAATAAGATACATATTCTATTATTACTATGTCCAAACTTCATTTTGTTGTATGACTAAATAATACTCCTATTAGAACTGTCAAAGCGAGTTGATTCGTCCCGTTAAGTCCGTTTTGCGATAGACAAAAAATATTTTCACTTGTAGTTAGTCGGTCCGCACGACCCGCGGGTAGCATATATGAAATACAAACCCGTCCCGCGAATGTATGCGGATTTGCGGGATTGTCCATGGATTTTGTTTAAATAATTTTAAAGTAACCAAAATTTAAAATACTACTAAAATAAATAAACAAATCAAAATACTATTAAAAGTTTGTTTAAATTACCACATGTTGAATAAATTATAATTTTATCAATAAATACTAATATGCGGGCTGATCCGCCAACCCGCGGATGAAAACCGATTAAACCTATGACCCACTGCGAATTAATCCATGTGGCCCGCTTATTTGCGGGTTTAATATATTTTCCCAAATCTGCCCCATAGTGAGATGATGTGGGCTCGACCCGCGGTTTTTGATCTATTTTGACTGCTCTAATTCCCATGAATCGTCTAATTTTAGAATTTTAAAACACAAAAATCATAATTAATACGATGGGTATATTCATAAACAATTTTACATTTTCTCTACAATTCGTTATTATGAATATTTATAAGTATACTATACGATTCGTTCTACTAAAAACACACACAATATTAAACGCAACGTATGTAAACCAATATTCTCCCGCGGTGGACCGCGGGTCCGATCCTAGTTTCCATAAAGAAAAGGGAGTAAACAATGTGAAAAGAAAAACTTTCTGAATTAGGGTTTACTTCCTTTTCTCTATCGACTTAAGAAGGGTTTTCATGTCTTGCCTATAAATAAAGTTGAAATCGAAGAAGAGTAATAGAGCCAAAGTCGTTTTCCTTTGTCTATAGCCAAAAAAAATCTAGGGTTTTAACGTAGCCAACGCGCCATGAAAAAGCTTAAGAAGATCGTCACGGAGGATCACCGATCCAATACACAATATTCAACCTCAGGAAGAGAATTCTCAGACTCGATCCCAATCGATCTCCTTATCGATATATTCTTGAGAGTCCCACTAAAGTCTATAGCTAGGTTTCGTTGCGTATCAAAGTTCTGGTCTTCCATACTTTGTTGTCCAGATTTCACTGAGCAGTTCCTGACTAAGTCTTGGACTCGTCCAAGGCTCTTGTTTACCTTCCAAGATCATGGAAATTTGTTCTTCTACTCTTCCCCTCAGCCTCAAAATCCAGATGATAACTCGTCTCATATTGTTGCCAATTATCTAGCCTATTTCCCTACAAAGGTTTCCTCTCGATCGAGTTTGTCGTCCTGCCAATGGATTGATCTGTCATCAAGATACGAAGTGGACAGAATCAGTTACAACAGTTTGTAATCTCAGCATGGGATCCCTTACCGAAAGTGAAAATAGATAGAACTGAGTCGAGAAGCTATTTTGGGTATGATCCGGTCGAAAAACAGTTCAAGGTTTTGTGTATGACTTGGTGTCCTTGTGGAATATATGATATATCGCCGAGAGTTCTTACATTAGGGAATGGAAAACAACTATGGAGGAAGACTGAGTTTTGCAGAGTTCATTATCCTTTATTTGATGGGATATGCATTAATGGTGTTTTGTATTATCCAGCCGCGAAGGTCCGTGGTTATGGGGTTTCTGTGATAGTTTGTTTTGATGTTAGGTCTGAGAAATTCAGCTTCGTTAACATCACACATGACATGGTGATAAAACGTGATTCGATTCTGATTAATTACAAAGGTAAATTGGGTGTACTTGAGGCTCAAAATGATCACGGTGATTATCATCCTTTATTTAATTACAACTATGAAGGAATAAATAGAAAAACTAGAGCAATACTGATGTGGATTCTTGAGGATGGTAATAAACATAAATGGTCGAAGCGTATCTACGAATTCCCCAATGGATGGTGGGAGCCTGATGACCCTGATCTACGTTTTGTTGGACTAATTGGAACAGGTGAAATCGTGTTGTCCCCGTACTTTCTATTCAACCCTTTTTACGTTTTCTATTATAATCCTGAGTGGAAAACTATCCGTAGAGTTGAAATACGAGGATTTGAAGCTTCTGAGCATCCTCTAGTTCACGTCTTTATAGATTATGTAGAGAATGTGACACCTATGAAAGTGCTTAGAACTTCATAAAGTCGAAACGTTCTTGTTCGATCTGTTCCTTTATATACAACATTACTTTTCATATAGTGTTATTTTGCCATTGCAAGAATTGGATATCAAACTATATCAACCATCGTAATCATCGTAACCAATGTAGATTTGAATCAAATCAACCTAGACATGGAATGTTTATCTCACACTTCTCATATACAAAGACCAATAAAAATCTAGAGATCTCTCTCTTGAATGGGTTCAAGATTACCTATTTATTCAAACATTGTTGTTGTTGGTCCCGCTTGAACCAATAACGGAAACTACACCTTTCTTCTCTCTACTCAAAAACTTCTTAAGTGATCTTAACCTCGTGAACATCAGTGACTTAGGTTCTTCTTCGTCGATTCTCTCGGATAAATTCTCACTTGAATTCGCCGGTATGTCCACCACAACCGCCGTCACTTCTTGTGCTCTGTTACAGGTATTAGTACTACTAGATTCTTGTTGATGATCGTTAGACAAATCTGCAAAATCTCCAGAAGGAGATTCTTCAGTAACAACGAGGCCTGCACTTCTAACTTGATTCTGATCTCCCCAAACCAGTACATTTGTCGGAAAACTCAGAGGTTCTGTCGAAAACCCAAGAACAGGGCTCTGATCTTGAGATGTATTATGCTGATTACTCGAGTGCCCTGATTCAAAGTTTTGATTTTGAGGTAAACCCTCACTTCCTCCATGTATCGTCTCTTCCACGGAACCAACGGTGTTTCTACAGAGAGGACAAGTGGAATGAGATTGAAACCACATGTCGATGCAATCAACATGGAACCCATGATTACACCTTGGCAAAACCCTAGCTTTGTCGCCGTCAACGAGTTCAGAGAGACAAACGGCGCATTCTAACCCGTCTTTGAAGTCCGTAGACTTGAAAACAACAACATGGATCGATTGAAGAATTTTAGAATCAAGACCAGAGTTGTGAGGATGATCTTCTTGACCTTGAGCAAAGACGAAACGACGTTGTCGATGATTACGTCCGATGACTGTGGAACCAGGCTCGTCGGATTGGATAAGGTTTAGGTTGAAATGTTGTTCCACACGCCACCAAAAGAGTCTAGCGTAAAGATGAAGCAAGAGGAGGAATAGAATCCCTGTGAAAATCGATACGATTGCGAACAGAAGAACTTTTCCCATCGTCTCTTCTCCTTCGAATTTGCTGAAAACAGAACCATTAGAAGCAGCTTCTTCGTCCATGTCGATGACAAATGGTGGAAACCCTAATTAATGAATTTGGATCAAAATTAACGGGGAAAAAACTCAAGACTTTTTGCGTGGAAAGAAAGGAAAACGAAAGATTCTCACATCAAGACAAAGATTGTGATGAAGAGTAGAAGAACTGATAAAAACCCGAAAAATCGAAGCTTTTTAAGCGAATGAGATGAAATAAAGAGAGGTTTCTGATGTTGAATTCTGGTTGGAGGTCCATTAATTTGAAGAATTTGTCTCTCGCACCAGAATTCACGACAAAATATGTCAATTAGATTCAAGACTAGTTCAAGATTTTTTTTAAAGTTGGGACACAAGTTAGTGGAACACGCTTTTGAGTTTTTGACTTGGTTTTAGTCAACTTCTCCAAATCATGTTAGTCAACATCAGCTTTGATAAGAATGTTTTTACTAACCTGACACTAAACATATACAATGATAATATTTATTGGGCCTTAACAAAGCCCAGCTTATGGAGTGTGGTTGAAGCATAGGGTAAAGCCATATATAATTGAAAGAGTCGCTTGTGTTCAAAATCTAGGGTTTATTTATCTACCATGAGCAATAATCTGAAGCAGCAGAATAAACGATCTTACACTGATACAATCCCTGTTGATCTCTTCCTCAATATCTTGTCGAGATTGTCGCTGAAGGCTATAGCAAGGTGTCGTTGTGTATCGAAGCTCTGGTCATCTATAATTCGTCGTCCAAATTCCAACCTGTTGTTCCCGATCAAATCTTTTACTCCACCAAAGCTCCTTTTCACTTTCAACGATGGAGAAAACTTGTTCTTCTACTCTTCACCTCAAAATCTAGATAAAACTTCTTTTCTTGTAGCCACTCTTCATCATAAGACTTGTGGCAAAAATTTAAAGAAATTATGTCGCCCTGTCTGCGGACTGGTCTGTGGTCAATATCTTCAAAGTAACCATCTTGGGAACTATACATGGGTGGTGATTTCTAATCCCATCACCGGAGAGTCTGTAACCGCACCCAAAGTGACAATAAAAAGGATTCCGTCAGAGCGGATAAAGGGAAGAGCAGAGTATTCTTTTGGGTATGATTCAATCGACAAACAGTTTAATTAAGGTATTGCGTATCACCTGGTTTAGTCGCAGCTCAGAAAATTGGTACCCTAAGTATCATGTCCTGACATTAGGGACCATAAAGGATAATTTCTTATGGAGGGAGATCCAATGTTGCACACTTCATTACCCTCTAGGTGATAATGGGATATGCATTAATGGGGCCTTGTTTTATCCAGCTATGATCAATAACGAAAAACATACCATTGTTTGCTTTGATGTTAGGTCTGAGAATTTTGGTTTTATTAACGTTGAGCAAGACTTGGCAAGAAAGTTTGATAGACCTTTGATTCTGATGAACTACAATGGTAAATTAGGTGTTAGTGATTTTAATATTAAACGTAGTCTTTCTGAGTTGTGGGTTTTAGAGGATGCCGAGAAACATAAATGGTCGAAGCATATATACGAAGTGCCCCTTGAATGGCTGATGAATGAAGCTGGTTTTGAACCCCCAGCTAGAATGATTAGTTATGGAGAAGTTGTATCGTACCCACACTACGAACAAGAGTTTATCAACACTTTTCACTACAATCTCGAGAGGAAAATTATCACAAAAGTAAGACTTGATGTTCCAGAATTTAAAGGGTTTCCCAATGGTAGAGTTTATACGTTTTCAAACTTTGTAGATGATCTGAAGCTTATATAAGTGTTTACTTCTTCACGGACAGTATGTAACAACACCCAAATTGACAACAGACGGGGTTCATCAGTTCAAGGTCATGCTTAATTATGACCTGGTTGCCTAGTGGCGGCTCACATGAGTATCAAGTTCTGACATTAGGGACTGGAAATCTTTCTTGGAGAAAGATTCAATGTTGCACACTTCATTATCCTCATGAAGATGATGGAATATGCATTAACTGTATTATCAAGCAATCATTGACCAAAAACGTTCCATCGTTTGCTTTGATGTTAGGTCTGAGAATTTCAGTTTTATCAACATTGTATCTTTCTCCAAGAAAGAGTTCCAGAACCTTATGTAAGTGTTTACTTCTTCCAAACAGAACCTATATGATCTTTGTCTTTGTCTTTTATGTTTTTTTTTTGTCTTGCGTCTTTTGATGAGGTTTCTTGGTAGTTACTCTTTCAATGATAATCGAAAAGCTATGAAGAATTGTTTACTAAGCTGAAACTCTTGACATACAATTGAGTTATAGATACAATTGGCACATCACAAACTGGAAACTGCTTCTCTCAAGCATACGACCAATAAT
The DNA here is from genome assembly GCA_019202795.1 of Arabidopsis thaliana x Arabidopsis arenosa. NCBI lineage: Eukaryota > Viridiplantae > Streptophyta > Magnoliopsida > Brassicales > Brassicaceae > Arabidopsis > Arabidopsis thaliana x Arabidopsis arenosa. Next base: position 18,707,073 of record CM032918.1, on the reverse strand, counting down.
ATAAGCCAAAATTTTGATCTCTAACTGAAAATACGACTTTTCTCTGCTAAATCGCAACAACATTATGCTGCTTCTGTGACTTCGACGAGCCTTCCACGAACCCACTTCTTCGTTACATTTCCTGATTCCAAAGATACAGCCTTTTCGTCCATCCCGTGGTAACCATTTGGAAGAGGATGATTCTCAGCAAGACTGATAGCTCCATTAGACTCTGCTGGTGGATGGACTCTGGTTCCGTTTGGTTGCGGAACTATCCCGAGTTTGATATCTTCTCTATCTCCCTGGGATGTGTTGGATTCCTTATCAGAAATAGACTGATTTGTAGTACCTTCTATGTTGAATGTCGGCAAATCGCTAGATCTCATGTTCAAGTGAAGACTCTCTCCGTTGATCAGGAATGTGTGTGTTCCGTTAATCTCTGCTTGTTGTTCTCGATCGTTTGTATCTTTGGTTTCGTATTCACTGTCTAACTCCAGAAGACTATTATTATGCTGAGGTGAGAGAAGAGATGGGTAAGTCCCATCTTCATCTGAAGCTATCTGCCTCATCTCTAGAGATTCAATCAGTTGTGTTGCTTCTGCTATGAGCTTTTTACTCTCTAACAAAGATGCTTGAGCAACCGGGCTTTTCAAAGCAGCAATCTCAAGGACTTTCGCAGCTTTCTCAGCTTCCGATATCAAAAGCCTGAGGCAAAAAAAGGTTAACTTCTGCGCACAATTGCAAACAGAGAAATATTAACAACTCTGTTTTAAATGGACTGACCTTGCTCGTTCCACAGCATCCATCTTCTTCGATTCTTCCGCCACTCGTTTTGCTCTGATGCTTTTTATCATTTCCAGTTTTGAACTTGCCAAAGGATCTTTATACACAGGTGTTTTGCGCTTCCGTACTTTCACTACTTGAACTTGGCTTTGCCGTGCAGACTCTGAATCTCTTGTACTTTTCTTTGTAGGATTCTTCTTTCTAGGTTCAGCATCGCTCCTTGGTCTTCTACGACGCCTCTCGACACCAACAGGTATACCGTGATATTTTGCCAAGCCAGAGCAAACTCTTTCACGGTAAGACTGAAATCAGAGAATCAAAATGAGTTAAATATGGCCAAGAACAAAACATTAAACAAGTTGATTTGATCAAATGACTAGACAACTTACTGGATCAGCCCATTTAGCAGCTATTGCTTCTGCAATTCTCCTTCTTTGTTCAGGAGATTTTGGCGCTCTTCTGTTACTTTTAGCTCCTTTAGCGGCTTTCCTCTGCTCAACACTTTCCAGCCATTCCAATTGATTCTGTTGATCCAAGATGTTGTAAGAATCCCACTGAAGCTCTTCTTCGTCTGTATATCCTTCTTTAGCAGCCTCCGCTAACAAGTTTTGCCACTCGAAATGACATGTCTCCTGCACTTTTCTCCTTTCCTTCCGCCTTGCCCATCGCATCCGCACTCCCTCCCCAATCTTCATCCTTGTCTCCTTGCTGTAAAAAGCATGCAAATTTGGGAAGATAGTATTATGATGACAAAAGCATAACAAAAACGAGAAGGTCCAACAAGTTTAAAAGCAAAAGAAAAACCGGTACTTACTTTTGTGCGTGCCCAAGATTCGCTAATTTCAGCTTGATCTGCGCAGGACGAAGACACAAAGGTTCTATTAGGGGTTGAAAATTCTGATGCATAGAGCAAACATAAACGCCCTAACATAACATAAGGTTACCTGCAACCGCTTTCTTAAAGGGTACATCTACCTCAAACTAGACTAACACAAGGGTCGAATCTGTTTGACAAAAGAACATTTTCTTGTGTGTACTACCAATTACAGTAATACCAGTACAAGTTCCACTAGAGTTTACTACTGGCAACTCCTCTAAGAAGACATATAGAACCATTCTTACATGACATCACCTTTGGGTCTTGCATTGCAATCTTTGTCCTTTCTCTAATCTTCTGTAGGGTCTCTGCATAAACGCAAAAGAAAGAAGATTATGAAAAATGATTACAATTAGAAGCAACTGCAGATAGATTGCTGAAGATAAGCGTAAGCAAAAACTACCTACCCGGACTATGCTTCCTGCCTTTGTTCCAAGGAGTGTTCCCTCTATTTGCCTTAGAAATCCTCATCCTTCTCAACTTTTCTCTGTCATCCACTTCGCCATCATCAACACTTCCATTAGAGGATTTTGAAGAAGCAGAAGACAAAGAAGTGCTCTGTTCGTGTTCTTTCTGAGCTGGATACTTCGTTTCAAGAGTGGCCACTGCAGTAATAAGAACTTTTCCTCTTCGGACATGAAGATGACCTGTGTAAAATTTCAAATTCTTGGAGAAACAGGATTGTCTCCATGGATTAGGTAGAGTTTTAGCATGGATAATACTCTGAGCCCCCAATGGAACAAGATGAGCTTGCAAGGAAGGTTGGATAGTAGCAATATCTGCAAAATTAAACCAAAGAGCCATCTCCATTAGCTAAGAAACTGGGCAAAACATTCTCTAGAAACTATGCAAAGCACTAAACTTTTCTCATGTGCATAAAACAACTCAGTGACTATAATATGGTAGATTTTAAAAAGCTTAGCTTTGTTTAGACCAAGATTGCAAATGCAAAGAATTGTTAGTCAAGAATGATACCCAATAGACAAGAAGCAAAATTGAGAAGAAAGAGAGTCTCAAGACTGAAGTAGAATTCTAAACAGTAACCAAACACATACCCAGAAAATTAAGAGTAAAATCATCAGAGAGAGGATAAATGTTGGAAAAAATTGAAACTTTACCAGAAAAGGTACCTAAAGAAGGCATTGGGAGCTCATTCAGCCCAGGAAAACGAAAAAAAGAAGAAACTCGAAACAATCTTCTCTGCAACACCAACCAGAATGTCTTGTAAGATTAAGGTGGTTTATGTTTCTCTACTCGTCATAGAGAGGCGAGGGTTTTTGCAGGAATTTAAGACAGACAAGGATAAGCCACACAATATCAAACTTCAACGAAGATACTTGTGTCTGGTTTTGACGCAGCAACCAGGGAGGCGATGGATAACGAGACCCGGCTCGTTTTAATTACCCGACCCGTATCATAATATATTGGGCTAATGGGCCTTAACCTTTGTAAGGATATTAACACAGCGACGTATCATTTTGTAATGATGGTAATAAGTATACGCGAATCAGTAAAAGCCACGTGGTATGGGCCGCGTTTACAGCCCAATAATATACACGTGGGATTATTTTCTCTGGGCTCTCCAACAAGGCACACATAATGTGGCCCTTACATTAGACCTTTGAAACTCAGAGAAATTGCTATTCTTTCTTCTCACGTAAACTGTTAAAACCTTAAGAATCTCAAATCTCCGATCAAAATCCGGCAGGGAAAATAAATAATGGTGAGAGATACTGCAGACGTTCCGCTTGACGAAGATGATATCGCTTTCCTCAAGACTTATGTAAGCGTCCCCTTTTAGAACCCTAAATTTTATTGGATTTTTTCGATTATTACCGTTCTGATTCACCAGAGAATTTAGAGTCCACCGTAGTTTTGTAGTTACTTTACCCTATTTGGGCGATTCCATAGTAATAAAGTTTCCTAGCTTTGGTCTTTTGCTGTGTTTGTCTCGTTGCGAACCAGTACTATGATGTTTTCTCCAGAGTGCTAATTACTATTTTGTAATCCTATTTAGTTCAGTTTTGTGCTTAGATAACTCAGCCTCCCTGTTTGAATAAGTTGTCGAAGTGAAATAAAAACGTTCATTGTTATAATTGGTTTGATATGTTCTGTCTCCTTATGTTTTCTTGCGGACCTTCTTAAAATTTCATTCCTTTGCAGGGGATAGTGCCTTACTCTGTAGGTATCAAGAAAGTGGAGAAAGACATTCAGGAACTCGCCAAGAAGATCAACGATCTATGTCGTTTGTGAACACTTTTTGTTGCTCAAATATTAGGCTTACTTTGATTAGTGACAGACTAAAATGATTGATTGTTTCATATACGGGTAACTTTCAGGTATCAAGGAGTCTGATACTGGTTTAGCTCCTCGAAATCCGGCTAAAATGGTGAAATATATTGATGATAAGACGCTTGACGAAGATGATATCGCTCTCCTCAAGATTCATGTAAGCCGTCCCCTTTTAGAACCCTTAATTTTATTGTATTAGTCTCATAGTCATACTTTGTTTGTCTCTGTTCTCCCTCCATATGTTTTGTTACTGACCTTCTTATATCTCATTCTCTGCAGGGGTTAGGGCCTTACTCTGCACCTATCAAGAAAATGGAGAAAGAAATTAAGGATCTCGCCCAGAAGATCAACGATCTATGTCGTATGAGCACACTCTTTGTTGCTCTTAAGTGTTGGGCTTTCTTTGATTAGCTAGTGACTTCTGTTTACCGAATGACTAAAATGGTTATTGGTTTCTTATATGGAAACTTGCAGGTATCAAAGAGTCTGATACTGGTTTAGCTCCTCCCAGTCAATGAGATCTCGTATCCGATAAGCAAATGATGCAGTGAACAAAGTGGTTAAAGGTTATCAAAAGTTCAGTGCAACTCCCAAGTATATTTCTCCACACGAAGCTCCTAATGCAAACTCAAAAATACTCTCTATCCTTTGTGTCTTTCTCTACCTTCAATCTCTTTTGCAGAACTTTTATACATTTTTTTCCTTACAAAAGAATTTGGAAACATATTACAATAAAACAGAGGAATTTGGGAAACATATTATCACTGTAAAACATATACAATGAGATAAAAAGATGAGTTGCATAATGTATCAAGTATCAACACTAGACACAAGTACAATACGACGAAAAAAAAAAAAAAAAGACACAAGTACAATTAATTTATCTTTCTTCAAATTGTGAACCGGGTCATTCAATTTGATTACCAATGACCCGACCCATATCACCTACGAGTGGGCTACAACAAGGCCTTTAGATATCTTATATCAACGACGTCGTATTAATTATCTTTTAATGTGAATGAAGAAAAGCCACGTGGTGTTGATCCGGGTCGGATCTTGGATAAAAGTCTTAAGTCTAGTTATATGGGTCGACGGTTCTGGGTTGATCGCCGGCAACGACTGCGTCACTTCATCAATGGTGAAAGATTCCTCGTCGGCGTCTTCTTCGTCGTCATTGTCATCTCCAGATGAAGAAAGCGATCTCCAGAATCTTCTCGAGGAATCAGATTCTCAAATCGACCAATTTCGTGTCAGCGACGCGGCGGCTGAACAACGACCTACCTTCGCTGTGGAGAGTCTCCGATCACGTTTACGACGGAGTTTTAAGCTCAATCTCACTAAGAAACAGTCCATTGTTATCTTCCTTCCTATCGTCATCATCCTCATTTACTTATCTACTGATTTCAGCAATTACTTCTCCGTCAAAGTTCCTGATTCTGTGTTCCGGTCAAATACATTAACGGGTCGGGCTCATGAATCGGATCTTCAAGCACTGTATCTTCTCAGGAAGCAAGAGAGCGATCTCTTCTCTATCTGGAACCATACTTTATCTAATTTATCAACAATCGAAGACGTGAAATCTGCAGTTTTCCGGCAGATTTCGTTGAATAGACAGATCCAAAATGCATTACTCTCTCCGCATAAAACTGGAAATGTTGAAATTGGTGGTTCAGCAGATGGTTACTTCGCCGGCGGAAGTTGCCGGAAAATAGATCAGAAGTTGAATGGGAGGAAGACGATTCAATGGAAGCCGAGACCGGATAAGTTTCTATTCGCCATTTGTTTGTCTGGTCAAATGAGTAATCACTTGATTTGCTTGGAGAAGCATATGTTCTTTGCAGCATTGCTGAAACGCGTTCTTGTGATCCCTAGTCATAGATTTGATTACCATTACAGTAGAATTATCGATATTGATCGAATCAATACTTGTTTAGGGAGGAATGTTGTGGTTTCTTTTGAGGAGTTTTGGAAGAAGGATAAGAATAGGAAGAAGCATCATCATGTTCACATTAATAGATTCATATGTTACTTCTCGAAACCGGAGCCTTGTTATGTAGATAAAGAGCATATTACAAAGTTGAAAGCTTTGGGAATCACCATTGGAGGGAAGCTAGACACACCATGGGAAGAAGATATTGCAAGGCCAAGCAATAAGACAGCTGAGGAAGTGGAGAGTAATTTCAGATCAGATGATGATGTTATTGCGATTGGGGATGTGTTCTATGCTAATGTTGAGAGAGAGTGGGTGATGCAGCCTGGTGGTCCTGTGGCTCACAAGTGCAGAACTTTAATTGAACCAAACCGGCTAATTTTGCTGACTGCGCAGAGATTTATCCAGACTTTCCTTGGCAAGAACTACATTGCTCTTCATTTCCGTAGGCATGGATTCTTGAAGTTTTGGTATGGTCTATTTTCTACCTTTTGATTGTTTTTAAGTCCTCTGGTAGTAGCCGTAGTATGGTAATTGAATGTGAGAATTTTATGCTTGACTTTCACTCTTGTAGAATGGTAAAGAACTTTGTGCATAGCTAAACTCTACATTTGATGACAATGTAGGTATCTTATAGTCTTGACCAAATTATAGCATATTAGCATTGATGATATGGTAACCATTTAGAAGTGTGGCTGTGCTTTTGTGAATGAATAATTGGAGTTCTACATCTTCTTAGTTTAGGCAAATTCAGTTGATCAGGTTATCATTTATGAATATGGGCATTATGAGTTTATATCTCTTGTACCAAGAATACTATTTTCTTAATAGCTTCTTTTCTTTATGGTGTTTAAGATGGATTGTTTTTAATTTTCATAGTAGCTTTTGGTGAAGCTCAGTTCATTTCATTATGAAAATGAAATCAGGAACCTTAGCTAAGATATTTTCGTCTTGTGCCAGTAATGCCAAGAATCCAAGTTGCTTTTACCCCATTCCTCAAGCTGCTAACTGCATCACTCGTCTGATTGAGAAGGTAGAGGCACCGGTTATATTCCTTTCTACTGATGCAGCCGAAAGCGAAACTGGTCTGCTACAATCGCTGTTGATCCTGAATGGAAAGACTGTCCCCCTTGTGAAGCGACCAGCTCGTGATTCAGCTGAGAAATGGGATGCATTGTTATACAGACATGGTCTCGAGGGCGACCCACAGGTAACATCTCTGCTCTTCGCTTTCCTTCTTCATATTGGGGATTTGAAAGAATGGATCATACACGGATCAACAAACTCATACTTGGGATTTTCACTTACTTTAAAGGTGGAAGCAATGTTGGACAAGACGATATGCGCAATGTCAAGCGTGTTCATTGGTGCCTCGGGTTCCACTTTTACAGAGGATATCCTCAGACTTAGAAAAGATTGGGGAACCGCTTCAGAATGCGATGAGTATCTCTGCGCAAACGAGCAGCCTAATTTTGTAGCAGATCATGAATAAAAGATTAACACGCAAACTAGTCTCTGTCTTGTGAGTTCTCATCATAAACAGCCTAATTGTCTTCTTCTTTTATGTGCATAGTTTAATAGTGTATATGACACAATAAAGCCATGCTACAGTTTCTTCTAATATAATCCCGAGATTACTTTATGAAAGTTTCTTCAGTCCCTTAAATTAACTAACCATTTGTTATTGCTTCTAATCTGTCACTATCATGCCAATTCTGATCCACAAATTTAAAAAGACAACTCCCCTTTTTGTTATTCCAAATTTTAAGTCGATTTCAAAGACCCTTGTATATAAATCTTGCTTGTCCATATATGCCCAGAGACGCGCCGCCGCTTCTTTTCGTCTTTCCTCGTGAAGTATTTTAGGCTTTGTCGGTCTCATCGCTATAATTACCTTAAAGCTTCGATTTTTCCTTTAAATATACGAAAACAAAGCAAAACCCAGATGACAAATTGACGTATCCTAACTAAAGATCGGAGCTTTTTTATAGTTAAGTGATCATGAGAGCGAGATTGGTGGTTTTCCCGATTAAAGGGAAGAAGTGGTGTTTCAGCAGATCTGTTGATCCTTTCGCTACTCAATCACCGTCTGGTGTTACTCCGACCACTGTACGAGGTTTATGGAAGAAAATATCATCTGAATCGAAACCCATCAATGCCAACGCAGAGCTTCTCGTCGATTTCATCTCTGACAAGGTAAAAATTACATTGAAACTTTTTTCTCAATATATAATTCATACCCGTGTGTTTTTGTGGCGTCTAGTAAGATTTATTGGTGTAGAAAGTTCCGGCCAATGAATAAAGCTTTTGGTTTTGTTTCTGGTTAAAGGTTTTTGACAACTAACCTCATCTAGGACCACTAGAAATGAGATAAAAGAAGGGCTTTTTTAATCAGTCTCCTTCCTTGATTTCTCCAATACTAAATATGAAGAAATGGTGTTGTTGTTGTAATGGTTAGATGAATAAAGCTTGGGTGGGTCTTGAGAAATCGCCTGATGGATCAATAAAGAACAAGATTCATGGGTTTGTAAATTCTCTACCTTTTTGTATTCTGAGACATTTCTTCAGGCTTTGGTCTATGTTTGTTGATAGGCTTATTAATGTCAAGTTGTGGTTGGAATGTATAGGTTTGGATTGAAGCTTCTGGCTCGTGTTAAGCCATCTGAGATTTTCTTGAAGTCTATATCTAAGGAGGTCACTTCTGTACAAGTCACTTATCCTCCCAGGTTCTATTTACTCTCCTTTTCTTGATATTCTGTAAACTTGAGGACCAATATCACTCTAATGAATGGTTTGATTATATCTTCATGAGTATATATTCTGGTGAATTCAGATTGGTTACCGTTTTAGCTAATCCATGTCAAATGTTTCAGTTTAGATCCTAGACTCGTACGTAGGAGACTACGGCACATTGCCATGAGGTAAATCACTTCCTACCCCGTTGTCTCAAAGGATGAAACTTTATATCCTGTTTTCACGTGTAATAGATTCAGAATCCATGTTCCTTCTAACACAAATGTTTTTTAAATTGGATTTGCAGTGGAACAATCCTGCACAAGAAGTACCTAGTTGGTTCAGTAACTTTGCTTCCATTGACCAGTGCATTTATGGTATGTATAGTATGAAGCTAGCCCTCAAGAACCTTAGCAACTAACTCGTTTATTTTCTTCGAGTCCCTTACCAACAAACCCTTTTGTTCTTTCCATTTAGGTATTGCCATTACCAAACATACCATTCTTCTGGGTCTTATTCCGCACATATTCTCACTGGCGGGCTCTTCAGGTCTGTCATAACTTCTTGATACATAACTCCATTATCTAGAGGTTTTATATAAACCCGAAATCATCTTTATTGACATTTCAGGGAAGTGAGAAGCTGCTTAAGCTTATCTCAAACGAGTCAAATCCTGATAAACCAGACTCAACTGATGATGCAGACGAAAGCAAGAACAACAAGAAGCCGGAACAAAAATCTCAATCTCCCACATGCGTAAGCTGATCTCTCTATCATCAAAGAAATTCAATCAAAAAGTTTTTCTTGGTTCTTATAATTGTCTTTGTTTTCTCATGAAACAGATTTTGCTTCCATCAGAAGAGTTATATCAGCTAATTCGTGATGCTAGCGAGGAAGGACTTGACGAGGCGACCATAGTAGAGATTTGCAAATCTTTTGATCTCAATAAGAACGATGTTCTTAAATATCGCAATCTAGTCTAACTCTTTTGGCATTTTAGGCTTCTTTTTAGAACATAATTTTAGCTGTTTGAAGCTATAACTTACGCTCCAATTCTTTTTTTTTTTGTCTTTAGATTCCTTGTTGCTTTAAAAACTTCTGTTACTTGGAAACAGTTGATTTTTTTGAACTACAAGGAAACTCTTAAGCATAAAATAAGCTTCTCAGAATTGTTGATGAAGCAAGAATTACACAAAAAGAAAAAAAGATTAAAAAGATACCAAAAAAAACACTCAAATATGGGCCGCAGTTAACAGCCCAGTTTACACGTGTGGTGGTTGTAGGCAATCCGGTTTGGTTTATGGTTTAGTTTCGGTTTGGTTCATTCGGTAATCTAGTATATAAAACCATTTGTAATTCAGTTAGGTTTGATTCGAGTCCAGTTTTGGTACGGTTTGATATTTGTTTCAATTTCGTTTTGAATACCCGAATTTTAGAATTAAAAAACAAATTGCGGTTCAGTTTCGGTTTGATTTGGGTTAGTTTTTTGGTTGCGAATTTTTTGCTCACCCGGTCACCCCAGTTTGACTGGCACGTGGGGTTATTTGCTCTGACCTCTCCAACAAGACAGAAAATATGGGCCTCGCTTAAAAAGCCCAGTTTACACGTGGGAGCGGCACGTGTGGTTCTTCGCCTATATTATTCGTTTCTGATACTAGTAGACTAAACGGAAATTAGAGCTTTCTTTTCCTCTCCAACAAGACACATAAATTCAATTTCTCTCATCCTTTGGAATCTCAAATCTCCGACTTCGAAATCCGGCGAAAATGGTGAGAGATATTGAAGATGAGATCAGAGACGAGAAGAATCCTCGTCCCCTTGACGAAGATGATATCGCTCTCCTCAAGACTTACGTAAGCCGTCCCCTTTTTAGAACCCTAAATTTGGTTGGGGTTTCAGATTTTTACTCTTCTGATTCATCGGAGAATTCGGATCCAGTGTAGATTTTAGTTTCTCGAATGTGAAGGTTTCGTCTCTTTGCGAACCAATTTGATGTTTTCTCCTGAGTAATTTCGAGCTAGATTCGTTCGTAATTGCTCTTTGATGAGCTTGATTGTTCTATTTAGTTCAATTTTTTGTTTAGATGAGTAGTTTCGCGTGACTCTGCCTCACTGTTCGGATTAGGCGAAGTGGAAACATTCATAGTCAAATTTGCTAGGTTTGATTTCTTGAATTTGAGCTAGATTCGTTTTAGTTGCTCTTTGGTGAGCCTGATTGGTCTGCTTAGTTCAATTTTGTGCTGTTTATTACTTAGACGAGTGAATTTGCCTCACTATTTGAATTAGTCTAAGTGGAAACATTCATATAGTTATACTTTGTTTGTATCTGATCTCTCTCCATATCTTTTGTTGCTGAGCTTTTTAAATCTCATTATCTGCAGGGGTTAGGTCCTTACTCTGCACCTATCAAGAAAGTGGAGAAAGAAATTAAGGATCTCGCCAAGAAGATCAATGATCTATGTGGTATGTGCACACTTTTTTTTGCTGAAGTGTTGGGCTCACTTTGATTAGCTAGTGACTTCTGTCAACGGAATGACTTAAATGGTTATTGGTTGTTTATATTGAAACTTTCAGGTATCAAGGAGTCTGATACTGGTTTAGCTCCTCCCAGTCAATGGGATCTTGTATCTGATAAGCAAATGATGCAAGAAGAGCAACCTCTGCAGGTAAGCATTCTTTCTTAGATAGTTTTTCTGAAACGTCTTCTTCTATGTTATGGTAACTATAAGGGATTAAGGGTAAACGTTTTCTCTATCCAGGTTGCGAGATGCACAAAGATAATAAGTCCAAACACTGAAGATGCAAAATACGTCATAAATGTCAAACAAATTGCTAAGGTACATTTATATCTCTAGGCTGCTGTTACTGCATAATAAATTGTGTGGTTTAGAACCTTTTTGATGTTTGGTTATACTGATTTAGTTTTGGTTCTTAATTCCAGTTTGTTGTTGGACTTGGCGATAAAGTTTCTCCCACTGATATTGAAGAAGGCATGCGTGTGGGGTATGTTCTGTTTATGAGCTGAGTTTTTATCTGCTTAATTATCAGTTCCCCATTGTATCTTTCTATGTTTTATTTGCTTCAGATCAACCCCTTTTGCCATTGTACAGTTCTCATATGGATGATAACTTATGAGAACGTTCTGTCTCTGATTTATACTTGCAGAGTTGATCGGAATAAATATCAGATTCAGATTCCTCTACCTCCGAAAATCGATCCTAGCGTGACCATGATGACAGTCGAAGAGAAACCTGATGTAACTTACAATGATGTTGGTGGCTGTAAGGAGCAGATTGAGAAGATGCGAGAGGTATGTTGAACTTTTGTTGATATCCCCTGTCCTTATCTTGCAATGTTTTACTAAAGTTAAACTGAGTGGTGTGATGTAATATTTTCAACAAATAAATTGTTAAAAGTTTTGTCGTCTTTGCTGATGCAGGTTGTTGAACTGCCAATGCTTCATCCAGAGAAATTCGTGAAGCTTGGAATTGATCCTCCCAAGGGTGTTCTCTGCTACGGTCCTCCTGGTACTGGTAAAACTCTTCTGGCGAGAGCTGTGGCCAATAGAACCGATGCTTGCTTTATCAGGGTTATCGGCAGTGAGCTTGTTCAGAAGTATGTTGGTGAAGGAGCTAGGATGGTTCGTGAACTGTTTCAGGTAATTGATTGAAAACACTCCTTTTTGCTATCTGAGTTTGCGAAGCCAATACTGCTATATTTTGTTCTGAATTGATTAATACTCTCTTTTCAGATGGCACGGTCCAAGAAAGCTTGCATTGTGTTCTTTGATGAAGTTGATGCCATTGGTGGTGCAAGATTTGATGACGGTGTAGGTGGTGATAATGAAGTCCAACGTACTATGCTTGAGATTGTGAATCAGCTTGATGGGTTCGACGCACGTGGTAACATCAAGGTTCTTATGGCAACAAACAGGTCAGTAACAATTCTCTAAATAAACTACACAACCCAATAATACCGCTTGACTCATTGGTGTTTCTGTATTCACTCTCCAATCCAGGCCTGACACACTAGACCCAGCTCTTTTACGTCCTGGACGTCTTGACCGTAAGGTTGAGTTTGGTCTTCCCGACCTGGAGAGCAGAACACAGATCTTCAAGATTCACACAAGAACCATGAACTGCGAAAGAGACATCCGTTTCGAACTCCTTGCTCGCCTCTGCCCAAACTCAACCGGTATTAATCCCTTAACCATCAAACAGCTTTTCTATCTCTTGAGATTTGTTCTGACATGGGTGGTTTTGCTAATCTTGTCTTTTGCAGGAGCTGATATCAGAAGTGTATGCACTGAAGCTGGAATGTACGCAATCAGAGCTAGGAGAAAGACTGTGACTGAGAAAGACTTTCTGGACGCAGTGAACAAAGTCATTAAAGGTTACCAAAAGTTCAGTGCCACTCCCAAGTATATGGTCTACAATTAGAGAGAGATAGAAGAAGTCAGAAACACTCCTAAATCAAAACTCCGAAACACTCTTTGTTCTTTGTCAGCGTCTCTCCCCTTCAATCTCTTTTGCAGTACTTGTTTTACTACTTATTCCAGTAACTCGATTGCTTTCTTCTTCAATGTCTGATACTTTTGGATTCCATAAATTCTCTGTTAAGTTGGTTTTTTTGAAGTTACCAGTCCTTTGAAATTGACAACATGTTGATGATCAAGAATTGAACCAAGCCCAAATAGAACCAATGTAGAAGAAAACAAGAAAGAATTATGTTCATGTAGAGGATCTAGAAGCTACAACTTTGGAACATACAATTACAATAAAACAATGGGATTATACAATGCGTGAGTGTGCTTTTCATCTTCCAATTTTCTTTTTGTTGTGTCTGTGACTTCGGAGCAAAGTGTTTGTCTTTTCTCTTGGGAGAGGAATTTACATGTAATCACTGGTCTTGTCGGTATTACCAGCACGTTGCGACGGATCAACTCCGACAGTTCTCTTGCTCATGTTAGCTCTCTGCACTAACACAACTAGAGCCTGCACAACTTCAGACATTGGTGGTCTAAACTCCGGCTCCGGCTGTCAAGAAACAAAACCCAAAATCAGTAACAGACTTTCTTGATTTTGATTTTGCAAGTTACTTGCAAGATTCTCTTTGTAACCATTATTTTACCTGGACGCAGAGAGCGATAACATCTGCAAATCGAGAAAGAGATTTAACAGGATAAAGCCCTTTAAGAGCTGGATCAACCATTTTGGCTAAAGCATCAATGTCATGTAGTTGTGGTGTCGCCCATCGAACCAATGACTGTTCAGATCTTGACCTTGTGCTGCTCAAGTAATAACCAGTTGTAAGATTCAAATTCAGAGACAAATTCCTCATCTAAATCAAGCCTAGCTTTGATCATAATAGAGTTTACCTGTCAAATGGTTTTCTCCCGGTTAAAAGTTCAAGCATCACTACTCCAAAACTGTAAACGTCGCTCTTCAAAGAATATTGGCCTGACATTGATACTTCAGGTGCGCTATACCCTTCATCGGTTTGGTTTAGTAACTGCACATATCAGAATGATCTAAGCAACCAAATAAGTTGAGAAATAGTTAAGAGTTTGGAGAAAAGTTTGTATATCCAACCTCATTAGCTGTTGGAAGGAAGCTTGCGAGACCTGAATCTGATAAGTGAGGATTCAGCTCTGAGTCGAGTAAAATATTGGCTGATTTGATATTCTTGTCAACTATAGATGGTGAACAAACTTCATGCAGATACCTGCAAGAACAATAATTTCAGTTAAACCAAAATACTCATTTCTTTTTAAATAATGAGCTAAGCAATGAATTGTTTTTGGAATTTACTCCAATGAGCGTGCAGTCCCAAGAGCGATCTTGACTCGTGAATTCCACACCAATGCTTTACTTTCCTCTTCTGATAAGTGTAAGAAGTCATGTAATGATCCATTTTTGTGGAATTCATAGACCACGAGATGTTGTCCGTGCTCAGCACAGTAACCAACAAGCTTGGTCACATTTGGATGATCCAAATTGGCGATTTTCGATACCATTTCAATGAAATCATCGGTCATGCCATGTGGAAGAGCAGACGAATCAATTTTCTTCACAGCAAGAACCTGAAAGATAAGACGTTTTCCAAAAACATTATGACATAATTCAAGACAGAGATTAGGATTACATAACAATTTATAATATTTTACCTTTCCATCATCAAACTCAGCTCTGTATACTCGTCCAAAAGTCCCTTCTCCAAGAAGATTATCTACGCTGAAACTGCCAGTAGCAATTTGGAGATCAGCAACTGAATAGAGTCTCACATTTGAAGGAACCACCACAGTGGATTTCTTGACAGTAGTAGGCTTTCTTGTCGAATCTTCATCATCAAATGATTTGTTTCTATCAACTGGTGGAGGCCGAAGATTAATAGACAATGAAGTATCCAGTTTCTTTGTCTCAACTGATGAAGAACTCTGAATAGAATTGTTTTCTGCAACCATATGGAGTATTAAATAAAGTTACGTTCCAACTTTTTTAACGGCAAAATGTAATGTATATGCGTGCATACCGTGAAAGTCGTTTGAAGCAAGAGTGAAAGGCTGGTTATCGGTTTTCTCAATATCCATGGATGATGACCTCTTTGATTTTTTTCTTTTGAACAAGAAGAAAGCCACAAGAAGAGCTGTAACTACTAACAATGAAATGATTATGCCTGCAATTGCACCAGCTCCGATTCCTGATTTCTTGGAATCTCCATTTCTGGTGGAATCATCACTAGACCGGCTTTCACGTCCTCCGGGTTTACGGTTCGGGGAGCCACGGATTGGAGGTGTTCCAGGTGGTGGTGGAGGCGCAGGTCCAGTATTGAATGAGTTGCCGTCTTTTCTGTTTGCAAGAAACAAGAAAAGTGAGATTAAAGTTTAAAGAAACAAGCAAATGTGTGTGAAATGATAACTTACATTAATGTGATGCCCTTTAAAGAACTGGGGATCCACCCAGTGAAGTCGTTGTTTGCAATGTTTCTGAGGAACATTTAAGAAGAACCAAACGTTAATGAATGTTTAAGAAAAACCAGCTTCACGTGTAATAAGGTTTGGTTACTCACAGAGTCTCAAGAGGAAGACCGGCTAAGACATCGACTGTGCCTGAGAACTGATTGTTCTGAAGGTATCTGTGAAATTAAAAGCCACATGTTTAGTAACTTGGTAAACTTTCAGTTTAATCAGAGGTTCCTGAAAACTTACAGTGATTTTAAACTTGTTAGAGAGGAAAAAGTTCCCGGTAAAGAGTTTGTGAAAGAATTGAAAGAGAAGTCCCTGAAACACATGTAATTTTGTCAAATATCTTACTGCGATCAAAATTTGAGTACAATACATATCTTTACTAAGATCTTACAAGGTTGTGAGAGAGTCGAGCTTGGTGAAGTCGATAGCTATCTGCCCCTTGAACTGATTGTGACCAAGATTTCTGATTTTTGCACAAGACAAAACATTAATATTCACATCTTTATGGGAGATGTCTAGAGAAATGTGAAGTGAAGAAATTACTTACAGATACTTAAGTGTTGTTATCTGAGAAATTGAGTACGCAGCGGCTCCAGTGAATTGATTATTCGCAAGATTCCTGAAACACCGACGATTATAAACTTGAGAGCACGGATATTACATTAGAAACCAGGAAAAAAGGAGAATTGATGGACCGTACAATCGTTGCAGATTTGGAGGAAACTGATATGGTAAATCACCTCCAAGATTATTGCTGCTTAGATCACTGCAAGTTCCATCAAAGATTACAAATCAGAAAACTCAAAATCTCTAAAGACAACTTCAATTAACAGTTTGGAGCATTTGAGCGATTGATCTTACAGCTCAGTAAGAGAAGTCAATTTATCAAGCATGTATCCTCCAAGTGTTCCAGAGAGCTCAAGACCTGGTAACTTTCTGCCAAAGTAGATATAACACAATTTATGATAGATGTAAATCAAATGATTAAAAAGTAGCAAACAAGAATATTGATACAAAAATCACTAACATTTGAGTAACTCGAGAGCCAGAACAAGTTACGCCTCTCCAATTCTGGCCACAAGGGTCACCAGCTGCTGCAGTCCACTGTGTTAGCTGAGCTGGAGAATGCATCCCACTGAACAATGTGTTCAATGCTGAAGCTGCACAAATTTGAAAACAGAGACCATTAAAATACAATCCAATCAACACAAAATTAACCATAAATCAGTTTCTGCTTTCAAGTCCACTTCAAAAGCTTGTTAGGATCCATGACTTGATGAGATCATCAAGATTCTATAAAAAAAATGCTTTGTTCTCAAGATTAGAAACTAACAGAGAAGAAGAAAGGTTCAAGATTTAGTCCAAAAAAACTAAAAAGATTTGAGATTTGGAGAAAAACCATTACCCAAAGACTGAAACTTTGGGGAAATGGGTAAAGAATGAAAACAGAATAAAATTGAAGGATATACGAAAAAGATTGAGACTTTGAACAACCCAATAAGCTTAAAACCAATCAAAAGCGGAGAAAAAGTGAAGAAGATTCTCAGAAGAAGAAGAAACTCACTGTCTGATGCATCTGTGGCTCCATGGATGAATCTAAGCTCAAATCCTACAACAATGCATAGTGAAAACAGAGCTACCACCGCCCAATTCTCCCTCATCTTCTTCCTCTCTCTATCTCTCGAGAACAATATGCCAAAATCTAGTCTTGTGAAAAAGCTTTAAAAAAAAAGAGAAATCTAGAAATTTTTTTGTGTTTATTTTTGAAATCTAATAATTTTTCGTGAAGTAAAAATTATATACTGTTTCATTTTGCTCCAGAGTAAAGCTGTCAAGCACGATTTTAGCAATAAGAATACAAAAGGCACATATATAAATAAAGATTAGGCTCATTTGTTTCTTTCTTTTTCTCTTCTCAATAATATGAACATTAATTACATTATTTTTTTTTTAATTTCATTAATTACAGTATTATTATGATCCTTCCAAGTTCCAAATATATCCACAATAATTTTTTGTTCATTTGTTGGTGTATCATGATTATGGTTTGAGTTTGACCCAAGATTTATTCATAATAATTTGTCCGTTGGAGGTTGTATCATTTATTTTGTTTGTATTTTTTGAATTTCATTTCTTTAATGATATATTTTTAAAGGTTGCTTTCAATTTTATACAATGGATAACACCACTGTTTTAGAAATCCCCGCCTACTCCGATTACTCCCCGCTTAATCGCTAGATCCACCATATCCGTCTCGATTAATGACTAATCCCTAAAGAAATCAGTCACCCAATTACTCTCCGCCTAACCCGATTACTTTCCGTCTAATCCGATTATTCTCCGCCTAATCTTACATACCCCGATTATTTTTAGATTACTAGTATAAAAAACTTTTTATTTTTGTTATTCAATCATTTGAATTGGGAGTTTGTAATGTTTTACAATAACTTATGTTTAAATTTTAATAAAAATCATAAATTCGTAATAAAAATCAAAAAAATTTGTCTCAAAAATACATTTTTATATTTTTACTGCAATTTTAAAAATAATATTGGATTAATATGTTTCAAAAATATTAAAATAACCCTAAAACTAATCCCCGATTTTAATCCGATTTTCCGATTAATCGCTAGGTCCATGCCGAGCGTCCGATTAGCGCCTAGCGATTTTTCAAACAAGGGAAATCCCTATGAAGGTTGGCTAATGGCTATGATTGGCTCTTTACTCTTTAAAATTGTCCCATCATCGCTTTTGGTTTGATCGTTTTCTTACTTTTAACGTTTTTTTCTCCGGCTTTTTTTCCAAGTGTATATATTAAAGAAATTAAAAGAGGACGACGTAATTGTGTGTTTCCTTTACTAAAACAAAGTCAATATGAATACGCAAAGAAAGCAAATTTGTTTACAGAAAATGGGTGTCTTTTTGTTTTGTATAAGAAGAATAGGTGTTTTCTACGTAAATTAATTTAAAGAACGTTTTCGGTGTAATATTATTGAGGGAAAATGCTTATTATTCCCCATGTAATCAAATTGTCCCACATTTAAAACTCAAAAAAGAAAAAAATCTACCACCTAAAAATACCAAATTGCGGAGGAGCTCGTGAATCCAATAGTTGTTCACTTGTTCTATTTGTTTAAGCGTATATGTTATATGTATACTGCATGGGAAAAAAAAACTTGGAATTACTATGCAGTATATGTATGAACGAGTACTTAAAAGTTTGTGATATTTTATTTAATAATATAAATCATTGTTATCAATTATTGTACGTGGTTTGCAAGTTGCAACTAATATATGAGATAACTTATACGTTGAACATCTCATGATCATGTGTGTTTCGCTGTTTTTGATTTCTCTTAACTATTAACTTGATTTTTCTCATGATCGACGACGACGCACACAAATTTTGTGCTAACTTATATTTTATCATACTAGATAGTAAAAATAATATACATTCGAGATCTCAGCTCGTACATGCTTTTTTTTGTGTGTCTCTGTTTCGTGTAAGTATGTGCTATTGTATTTGTATGCAGTTGATTGTGTGAGAAACTTCTATTCTATCTTTGGCAGCTGAATCTTAAACTACTTGAACTGTCAAGCAAGTGCCAGCAAGAACCGAGTATGGGTGACAAAGACATTTAATGTCATTAAAAAAAACATATAATTTCTTTGGTATAATTATAATTCGTAATAAAATTATTAACTTGTTCATAATTCGTAATATTAAATTATTTTTCTTGTATAAATGATACAGCGAATCTTAAGTCATGTTCAGGTTCAGCCATATATTGGTTTCAGAAATTTAACACCACAAATATCAAAATTTTGTTATTCTGTATATTCACAGTTCAATTAGTTCTCTATCACTCAACAAATACAACCATTTTATTGTGCAATTACGATTTTATGGTCTTAATAAATAAATAAGCCAAAAAAAGAAGAAGGAATGTGTAACAATGTAAAAAATATTATACGATATATTATGTTGAATAGACCAGGTTGCTTTTTAATTCACACGACAACTTCTCCAGTTTTGATATATTATGTTGAATAGACCAGGTTGCTTCCTAATTCACACGACAACTTCTCCAGTTTTGTCGGTGGGAAACCCTTTTTAATTATCTTTGTTCATCATAACTTAATTATTCAATTTTTTTCTTCTGTTAATGATTATACTAATTACGACAGATGTGCTGTCGTTTTCCTCCAGCCAAGACATACGGCGTGCCGTTTTGATTCCCTTTCAATAATTTATCCAAAAAGAATTGGTGACCTAACCTTGCGTTAATTGGTAGGTCCGATTTGGAAGAATGATCATTATAAAACGGTCCGATTTGTGTGTGTGTTTTTTTTCGCTTCTTAACTTTGAGTTAACGTTATTCAAGTAAGTATGAAGTTTATTAAATCTTTTTGTTCCTCTTCTCGTAAGTGTATCCTTTTATATATATAACTAGTCTTGTAAGGAGTTACAACAGTGGAAAGCTTCCACTTACATAACTTAGAGACTATTGAGCTTACAACATTGGAATATCAAAAGGATCATGATAACCCAAAATTATTTAGAACACAAAACAAAACATCTTCTAAACTGTAAATACGGCATAAAAGTTAAAGTTAAGTAACCACACCATATTGAAAATCGGAAGATCTGATCTTCCAAAAAGTTCACCAAGATGATCATCTTCGATTATTCTTCTACGTTGGCTGCATTCACTGGATTAGTAACCAAGCAGCATATGATCCAAAAACATTGTTGACATTATTTGTACGTAGAGTGGTGAACTTCAAATTACCTCTGAGAGGGATTCTGAAACCTCCTTTCATTCTCAGTCTTGATTACCTCTGACTTTTTACGCTTGGAAGATTCACCAACTTCATATTTCTTTGAAGATTCCCCAAATTCATGACTTCCTTGATGATTCCCCAACCTCAAATATGTCTTGACACTCGTGAATTAACTTCATATTCAGTTGGGTTATATTAGAACCTGATGTATCCTTTGAAGTTTATTAAATCTACTAACGTGAAATTCATAACATACGGCAGAAGAAGAAAACAAAGACCATAGAAATCAATTAAAAATGATAGGAATATTTGTGAAAAAGCATTAGATAAACACAGAGACCAAAGCAAATTTCGTACTATTAGTCATGTTTAAAACCGCCTCATCTCCAATGGCTCAGAACTTAATAGAGAAAAGAACTAGTAACAAGTTCACTAGTCAAAAACTCAACAAGATACATCTCTCCAGAGTTGAAAAATTCACTAATACCAAGTCACCTAAACCCTAACCGCATAGAGCACAAACGACATGCCCATGCTTTCTTCACCTATCCCTTCTCTCATGTCTCGCGTCTCTTCCATGTCTATCGTCTCTCTCTCTTCTCCTCTCTTTATAATCTCTGTGACTCCGATGATCATCATCGTTTCTCTCTCTTCGACTCTCTTTATCTCGAATCTCTTCTCGGCGTTTTCTTCTTCTTCTGTCTTCATCTTCCCTACTCTCTCTTTCTTTTCTCTCTCTGTGTTTCCTCTCCATTTCTCGTGTGTCTTCCCGATCATGCTGTCTTCTACCATCGTCAACTTCATCTCTGTGACGTCTTTTGCCTTCCCCATTACCATGAGGACTTCTCCTCTGAATCTTCTCACTCCTCTCCCTCTCATGACTATGCTCTCTCTTGGGGATTTCAGGCACATCACCCTCAAACACCATATCATAGCCTTCACCTCCTCCGTGTTGTCTGTTTTGATCTTTTACAATGAACTTTGAAGACTGATTACCACCCACACAGTCCTTGGCAATATGGTCTGTCGAGCCGCATTTGAAACACCCATTCCCTGTTTCATGTTTGCCAAGGATTATTTCGTTACTTGTTTCGTTTATGGCAAGTCAATACTCTACAGTCTACAGGTATGAAGAAAGGATTTACCTTTACCCTTTTGGGAGTCTTTCTGCCGAAACTGTGACCAAAGCTTTGACACACTTTGACTGAAATCCACATGTATTCGTCTATCATCGATCAGAGCATTGTCCATCTGCAAATCAACAAGTTGGTTAACCCACAAATAATTGATTTAACATCTTCTCTATGGTACAGTACATACCAATTGACGTTTACCTTAAAATACGCTTGTTCGCATGCCTCCTTGTTCTCAAACTCTAAAACAAAGACAAAACTCTCAGTTAACACAAATTCGTATAGAAAAATCAGATTTTTCAACAGTAACCATACAGCAGAACAGAGATTCTACTCACCTATAAAAGCATAGCACAAACTGTCACCTGTCTTGAAATCCCGGATTACATCAGCCCTGCCATATTCAGACATGAAGATCAATACAACTGCAGCAATTAAGTTTCTCAAGCGAATAAAGAATCAAGGAACTATCACTCACGATACAACAGTTCCAAAGCGTGAAAAAATGGTATGGAGGTCCTCATCCTGCATGAGAAAAGAAAATAAGAACACAAATGTGACAAACAGAGGAAGGCTTTGCTTCTAATTTCAAATATCAAACACCTACCTCAGTCACAGGATTCAGTTTGCAGACGAACAGCACATTGTCAGGAGGTTTTACCTCAGCCTCAGGGATATCTCCTATCTGCAACAGTAATACAAGGTCAACAATTAAAAATAATTTGATGTGACATCGAAAGATCTACAAGCCAATTGAAAAGGTGATACTTACACTTTCAAGTACAACAGCACTAGAATGGGCAGCCTTTTCACGGATAACCTCCTCCAGTTCCTGAACACCAAGTTCTTCATCCATTGGAACCCAATCATCTTCAAGTCGCACATCATCTTCGACCTCTTCCTTCGGTTTTCCTTCGGGGGAAGCATCTGGTATCATCTCAGCCAGCTGTGGAGGATCATCAAATGGATCTTCAAGTATATGTGTGTGCTTGATTCTAATGTTTTTATAGGGTCTGTTCTTTGCATCAACATAAGCTTCGTTTATCCTAGTCAAAGTGTCAAACCCCTCGGCAATCTCCCCAAACACCTGTAAAATGGCATAAAATGGTATATCAAAGGTGACCAATATATACCAAAGAAAGAATAGGCAGATCATTAATAATTTTGCACTTACAGTGTGTTTCCCATCAAGATAGTCCAAATCATCACGAAGTGTGAAATAGAACTGAAAAGAGAGTAGAAAAGTTCACATGAGGACATATTGATCAACAGCACATTAATAATTATACTGAACCCAGAGGAAAACAAATACCATTTCTAAGAGAATTATAATGAAATTATAGCATCATAAACTTCGTAATTCAATCAAAATGATTTTAGCATACCTGGGAAGCATTGAGATTTTCTCCACCACTGGCCATTGCAACAGTGCCAGTCTTTGAATGTTTTAAATCAAGATGAATCTCATCGCGGAAAAAACGAGCCTGCTCACCGTACAGAAATCTAAAAATCCAACAAAAAAAGAACAAGATGATTAAGGAAAGTTCAAACATTGACCAGAGAAAACACAGACAAGGAGGTGGGTGAGCATGTTTAAATGATTCAAAGGTAAAGATTGATCAAAATATACAAAGTCCACATATCAAAAGGTAAAAAAAGAGCATCTTACTTGTAGATTGAATCTCCACCAGCTCCCGTGCCAGTTGGATCACCCGTCTGTGCAGTGAAATCTTTTTGCACAGTGTGAAAAAGGCACCCATTGTAGTACTTGATCCTAAACCGAATAAGAAAGTTAAAAACCCGTAAAGACATAGTGAGTACCATAGAAATGTTTCTTAGATAGATAGGCAAAGAGACACTTACTTGCAAAGCTTGAGGAAGTTCTTGCAGGTCAAAGGGCATTTATTCGGGTAAAGGTCAATTACAATATCCCCAAGGCTCGTCACAATAAGAACTGACATGTTTACTTCTTGTAGAACCTAAATTGAGCAGAGGAATGCAATTTTAAAGTTAGGCTACTGAATAAACAGACTCTAAACCTAACACAACATGAAATCCCTAAATTATCTCAAACAATCAATCAATCACTCACTACTAAATCCCTAAATCATCTTGCTCATCAATCAATCACTCATCAACAATCGCGATTCACGAGCAATGTCTTCGAAAATCGTAATTGAATAGAGGAAAATATGAAGAGACGATCGATGAGAAGTACGATTTAACCTCAGAAACAGTGCGAGAGAAGAAGGGAGGTGCAAAGGAAGAGGAGCTCTTGGAGTCGCCGGAGATGCTTGAGTGTCTCGTTTCGCTATTCTTTATTTCTTTATGCGTCACTGTTTTAATAGGACTTTAATCTCGTCGACCCCCTCTCCTCCAAACATTCTCTATTTAGCCCCCCTTATAAAAAACATGTTTATTTGTTTTGTTTAATTCAGAAAAATAGTAAATGACCAAAAAATATTAACTTTTCAGACATAATTACGGATCCAACCTAACTTTGGATCTATATCCATATTTGTTGGATCGGGTTTAGGATCTTTTAATTCCCCATTCTAAGGATCGAATCTCTAACCCCAATTGAGAAAAAAAAAAAAAAACTCTAACCCAATTTTTTTTCTCATTTCTCACCTTTTTCCTTTTTCTCTCAAAGAAGAAGAACGACGACTCCAAACCAACAAAATACACAAATTTTGGCTCCAGCGAAAGAAAACCCCCTTTTCGATTTCATTGATAAAACGTAAATCGATTTCTCGTGGGGAAGAAGAAGAAGACGACGATGGGAACAATGAGAAAAGCATTTTACAACGTAGGATTCTGGAACCGGGAAACTGGTCAAGCACTTGATCGGCTCGGTTGTCGCCTCCAAGGCAAAAAACACTTCCGAGAACATCGTATGTCTTTTGGGTTTTGTTTGTGAAACAGATGAATTTTCGGATTAGAATTTGTTGTAATTTTCGGATTGAATTTGTTCCAATTTGTAGTTATTTATGTAGAATTTGAGACTGTTTTTGAATGTTTGATATTGAATTTGTATTTGTTATTGCAGGTACTAATTACAATGGTTATTACGAGAGGAGGAGGATCTAGTTGTAGAAGTGAACCATATGCCTCTCTTAGAAGTGCCAAAAGACAAAAGCAATTAGATCCAAAGCATTTAGAGATAGCAGCTGTAGTGAGGTCTGATTGTGAGACCATGGCTGTTGGTTTTAACATGGATTATGGTGATTATAGAGGTGATGGAGAGGCTGTTTTGTATCCAAGGTTGTTGGTGATAGTAGAGGTGATGGAGAGACTGTTTTTGTACCCAAGGCTGTTTGGTTTCTAAAGTTTTTTATAAATCTAAGTGTTTAGGTACAATTGTTCGGATGTGTTTTGGTTTCTAAGGTTATGTATGAAGCTAATTGTTTAGGTACAACTGGTACGATCAGGTACAACTATGTTTCTGGGTTTATGTTTTTTGGTTTAAAAACCTATCTAATTATGTATGTATTTTTGAATCTGAATCTTAATATTTTTATGTATGAATCTATGTATTGAATATAATCTAAGAGTTTTGAACCAAAAAAAAAAAATCTTAATTTTTCAAAAAATCTGACAAATATGTAGGTTGTAAGGGCTTTTATTAAAAAAACAGTTAAATATCTGAAAATATCTGAAAGAATCTAAGGATATCTAAAAATATCTAAAAAAATCTGATAAATAGCTTACCTGGCGCCGTTATTTTAAAAAAAATAATTAAAAATAGCAGAAATTTGTTCATAGTTGTACAGTTGTACCCGGTTGCACATTTTTGCTCATAGTTGTACAATATAGAGAATTTAGTAAAT
Source organism: Arabidopsis thaliana x Arabidopsis arenosa (assembly GCA_019202795.1). Classification (NCBI taxonomy): domain Eukaryota; kingdom Viridiplantae; phylum Streptophyta; class Magnoliopsida; order Brassicales; family Brassicaceae; genus Arabidopsis; species Arabidopsis thaliana x Arabidopsis arenosa. Next base: position 18,681,765 of record CM032918.1, on the reverse strand, counting down.
CTAGTTGTTATCAATTCTAGTTTAATTTTTGTGCGTGGAACCGATGGTATTGCCTCATAAAAATACCATTACTTTGTATCTGTGTATTTATATTTATCAAAATACAAGTATTTCAAAAAATTATAAAATTTTAGTTCAAAACTACAAAGTAACCATGAAAGTATAAGGTTGTTAGTGTATGAATGTGGGATTTTATGTAAGAATTTCATTATTTTAGAAAATTTTGAAATTTTTTGTCAAAAACTTGTTGTGTAGTTTCATTACCATCGTGTATGCATTTTTTTAGGTTTTTCAATTTGGTTTTAATTGTTCATATTATAAAATTGGCCAAGACAATAGACCTTAGTTGTACATGTTGTACTTAGTTGTACCAAGACTGAACAACTTAATTTGCACAGCTACGACAAAGCAATCAACCATAGTTGTACCTGCTAAAACATAGTTGTACAACACAGAACATATAAGTTTCATAAACAAAACCAATACAAACAATATCGTTTCTTAAACTATCCTAATAAATAGCACTCATAAAACTTAGTTGTACAACACATAACATATAAGTTTCATAAACAAAACCAATACAAACAATATCGTTTTTTAAATTATCCTAATAAATAGCACTCATAAATCAACCTTGGTCACCCGCATCGTCTCCATCAACGTCACCATCATTGGTAGACCACCTGCATCGTCTCCATCAAAGCGAATGACTGAATTCCTTTTCATTGTCCCTGAAAATGAAAGAGAGAAAAACGGCATATAATTTCACAACTTTCGTAGCAGACCATCAACATAGTTGTACACATTTGTCCCAGTTGCACCAAACTTAGGGTTTTCGTAAATATTCTACTTAGTTGTACCTAGTAGTTTCAGTTGTCCCAAATCTGTAATCCTAAAATATTTTAACAAATAACCTTATTCAAGCTACGGATTCAACTTTTCTCAATTATACTACACTAAGAAAACAAGTATACTTACCTTACAATATGGTGGGAATAGAAGAAGAAGAAGAGAAGAGATATGTCTTTGGAGATGCATAATCGTAAGCTTTAATGGTAAGCTTCAATGGTGGATGAAGAAGAAGAAGAAGAAAAAGAAAAGACGAGATAAGAATTTGGAGATGCTTAATTGAATCGTAAGAAGAAGAAGAATTCGCTTTTAGTTTGGAGATGCTTGAATCGTAAGAAGAAGAAGATACAAATCTTTTAATGGTGGATGGAGAAGAAGAAGAAGAAGAAGAAGAAGAAGAAGAACGTTGGAGCTACTGAAGAAGAACGTCGGAGCTGTTGAAGAAGAAGATCGGAGCTGCTGAAGATGAAGAAGAGGAAGAAGAAAAAGAAGAAGAAGAGAAGAGACGTAGGACGGATTTATGTCGTTGAAGGTGGGTTGATTTGATTGGTTGATTTGTTAGGTTTAGATTTTAATGAGAGAAGAGAGAGAATGTTTTTGATTGGTTGAATAAAGAATTTGTTGATATTAAATTAAATGTAGAATTAAATAGATAAAAGGAAGGATAAGGGGTAAAATTGGTTTATGAAAAAATTGGGAAGGAGAGGGGGTAGTGAGAATAAAGAGGTGTTTTTCAAAGAATGATTCTCCCCGAAGGAGCCAATGAGATTAAAATCCGTTTTAATATAAGCCTAGGCCCAATATAAAACTCGGCCCATTTCATTTTTTGATTCTCTCACATTCCCAAGTTTCGGCGTTTTTCGGATTACTCAAACGCAGCTCGGCGTCGCGTCTTGACCGCTATTTTGGTCAACAACAACGATCACCAGATATCTCGGCGAAGCAAGCAAAGCCGAGAAGGGAGGAGATTCAGATACTCGGAAATATGAAACACCACCATAAGCTCACGGTGGCTTTATGTCTCATTTGGGCTGCCACGATCCTCTACGGCGAAATGTTCGCCTTCTGGGTTCCTTCTCTCTTCACTTGTTCTTGGCCTCACCATAAGGTCTCTCTCTCTCTCTAGTAAAGTTTCCATCTTTTTCAATAACTGATGCTCAATTTTGGAGATTCATTGACTTTTACTCGACTTCGATTGTGTATTTGCGTAATTCTCTCTGTAATCGTCCATGTGTTGCTGGAAATTGTATAACGCCAAGGTTTTTACAATTGAATTTTCTCGACATTCCTATTTTTAGGAATGTAATCGTTCACTAATCTAAAAATAGCTTTGATGCAACAATATTACAAGGCCAATGTGTGAGAAATCTCAATAAATCTGGAGAAGCTTGATTCATCATTTATTCTACTCACTGTTGAGATGTGATTGCTATGAAAGATTTGTTTTTTTCCAACAGAGTGATGGAGTGGAGAGTGATGGGAATTTTACTAAAGTAGCCATTGTTACTGATCCACAGGTGACGAGCTTTTCGAATGGTTTTCGGTTTTGTTGTGTGTTAATGGAGTTTGGTCATCTGATTATGTGTTGTTGTTGTTGTGTTTATGCAGCTCATGGATAAGACATCGTTTCGTTTGTCGTCGAAGACGCTTGCTTTGGAGCTTGCTCAGCTTTATACTGATATAAACATGCGGAGATCATTCTTTCTGTCTGTCTTGCCCTTCAAACCCGATGTTGTTTTGTTTTTAGGTGACTATTTCGATGGCGGGCCATTTCTTCCCGAGGATGAGTAAGCTCTCCTTGTTCTTCTTTCTGCTCAAATGGTTTGACAAATCACTTAAATTTCTTATTTATCAGATGGCAGGAATCTTTAAGCCGATTTAAACATGTATTTGGTTTGAATTCACAAGGCAAAGTTGGTGACATCCCTACATTTTACATCCCTGGGAACCATGATCTTGGCTATTCTCGGGTTGCTTCCCATAAGCAAGACGTACTACATTTATCACTTTTTTTCTCAAATATATCACATATGTCAGCGACCTATATATTGATATCACTTCACAATTCAACAGGTGATTGATCGATACGAAAAAATATTTGGGTTCAGAAACCGCAGATTTATGATTGGAAGTGTTGAGTTCATCAGTATTGATGCACAAGCTATCGATGGTTGTTATAAACTTTGCTCTGATCTACGCATTAATCATTAAGATATTGTTTTACATGCTTAGAATTTCTCCTCAAACAGAAACCAAGGATCTGTAACTGAAAAGTGATGTATATGTTGCAGGGAATCCTCAGAAGGATATGGCATCAGAAGTTTGGAAGTTTGTACAAAATGTCTCCACCGGTATGTTATTCAGCTGCATCCTTTTCTGCATTTACTATCTTTGTGAAGCTTACACATAAAATTTTCTGATCTTTTTTAGATGCACAGTCACATCCTAGAGTATTGTTGACCCACATCCCGTTATATCGGCCCGATCAAACCCCATGCGGCCCTCACCGTGGTGGTTCTGTTATTGATCAGGTGATTTGTCAGCTCGAATTGTAGTGTAATTCAAAGAAGTAACACTTTTGTTTGTGGTCTAATGTATACTATTTCATGTACAGCGGTTTTGGCGCCATTTTCAAGATCAAGAAGTAATGTAAACTTCTACCTTTCCATTTCATTATACAGAACTTGAGTTATCTTTTAATATAGCCATTTTAACAGGGCACAACTAATTCAATGTTGTCCTTTTTGTATTTTATCTTCCTATGCAGATACCAGAATTATATCACTCCAGAATCATCTAAGAAGTTACTGGAGTTGATCAAACCCGTAAGATAAAGTTCTTCTGTTTTCTGTTTGTGTGAAAGTACTATCTGTGCTTCTATCTCTATCACTTCAAACACAACTCTCACGAATGCCAAACCAATCATTACAACAACAATTTCGTGTTTTTTGCTCCAGATACTCGTTCTGTCTGGCCATGATCATGACCAGTGTACTGTAACCCACAAGTCCGAAGCAGGATCTGTAACTGAGGTAACATGACTAAATATGGCCACAAAATATTTGAATCCCACTATGGCCACTCTATGATGGCCAATATCATATTGCAGCATACTTTAGGTACTATAAGCTGGCAACAAGGAAATATATATCCGTCATTCATGCTATTATCTGTTCCGAATGCCGTCCATCAAAACTCATCTAATCCAGATAAAATGTTACACACCCAATTATGCTTCCTTCCGTGCCAATTATTCATTTACATGTGGTATGTTCCTGATCAGAGAGTTCTTGGCTTTATGATTATTGTCTTGATGATGCATGTATATGAATTTTAAAGTCTATTTTTGACTACCAGGTACCTTTCTCTATTTGCTATGACCCTTCTTGCACTCCTTCTCTGGCCAAATCACGGAATAAGCTTCTTAAACAACACTGCAGACTGTATCTCAAATGTAATGAAGTCAAGCTTTTTAAGCAGCGTCGCGAAGGAGAAGAACGAAGATGAGAACTGTGAGTATGAAATGGTATGGGACGCAGAAGGATCTATGCATCTCGTGAAGAAAGCTCTTCAAACACCTGTGAAACGTCAAAGCGATAAACCTCTTGTAGAAAAGTAAGACCTCAACCATCCTTTGGATTCTCACTATAGACGCAAGTTTTGATTTTCTCTGTCTTCTTATTTTCTCTGTAGGGGTAACGCGGTGATGAGATCAGCAGCTAGAAAGAACGCTAGCGAACAGATTGAGCTTGTGATGGACTCGGATGTAAATGCAGGTGCTGGTGGGTCTGATCCTCTGATGAGATCAGCATCAAAATCAAGAACAAAACTTGTGATCCAGAGAGTGATACGTACAATCATGATGATCATCGTCATTGCGGCGCTAAACGTTCCCATTTACATCTGGTTGCTGTTCAAGGATTGGATTGAGCAGGACTGATAAACTAGAGATAAAATCTCATTGACATGAAATTTTGGACTAAGCAAACTATCATCTGTAGGATTTGTGGTGAAAAGTGAAAACTGTTGTTGTATTATTAGAATACGAGAATCAAAAGAGACATGTTTTAGTCTATATGGGTCAACATAACCATAGACTTATTTATTTGGTCTTATTAGAATATGATGCAATAAAAGAAGAAAAAAAACTGAAATTTTACAGAGGAAATGTCACTGATGAAACCAAAACAGTCTTCTCCGGTCCAAAAGTGAAACCGATCAAAGGAACCCTTCAAAGATCTTCAATTACTTAAAGAATTAGCATCTCCAGTGTCTCTGTCTCAGACACAGTAAAAACTCCGGCTCGCTTGGCGGATAAATCTCTTGCTTTCTCTCTCTGTCTTGTCTGATGCAAATTAACCCATGAAGCAAGCCCAAAAAAAAACCTAAAGGATTGATCATTTAGGTTAAAAAACGACAGGCTTGTAAAAGGGTTTTGCACCAGAATATATCAGAAGAGAGAATCAAGTTTCTTGTGAAAGGGTTTTGCCATGCAGCCAAAGGAGAGTGCTTCAATGTCCATGGAGCTTCAAGAACTAGATATTAGGGGACATAGTGATAATATATATTTTATATATAGATTTATATATAATTAAGGAGAAGAGTCATCTCTTTATTCATCTCCTTGGATGTACCAGCAACAAAGCATGGTAGCGCAACGACGAAGAATGTAGAGACGAGCTCGTTGCTCCTTCACCAAGGAAGCACATTTGCTTGTAAAGGCGTGACCTTTGTTTAACTTACTCTTGAACTCAGCCATTACCACAATCAAGTTTTTTTTTGTTATTTATATTAATTAATGGAAAGGAAACAAATAAAAAGATTGAAACTTTTGGGTGTAGAATGTTTATGAGGGAGAAAAGAAAAAAACCCTTTTTGTGGGTGAAAGAAGAGAGTGGTGGAGCAGTAGGAAAGGGAATGAAGAGTATATATAGAGTGAAGAGAAAGGAGAGAAATCTTGAGAGAAAAGGTGACTTGGATATGAAGAAAAGGAGAAACAGATGAACTTGGTCTGATTTTTGGTTCATTAATTGACATTGGGATTTGCATGAATCCCTTTTTTGATTCTCCAAGGAAGTATAGTTTCATGGAATCATCATGACATCAATAATTTATTATATCTTATATTATAAACTTTTTATAAATATAGTTCTCATTGATACAAGTTACTAATTTTGCACATATATTTTACCTTTCCCAACAACAACTATACAGCCGCCCAAATCTTTTTAAAAGATCCCTCACTTATACTGTATAACGTTTTGTCTCTCTCTAAATATAGAGAAGCAAATATACGACTTTATTATACACGGAAATGATGAAAATTTTGGTAATTTTAACTCCAAAAAGAAAATCGAACGAACAACTTGCATAGAAATCAAATAAATGAGAGTGAAATACAAGAAAGAGTAGAAAAGGAATAAAGATAGAGCATGAAAAGAGGATATTTGTAGAAAAGAAGACAAAGCATTGAATGTGTGTATTTGCTTTGCTTCTGATTTTGAGATTTTTCTTATTCTCAATTTCCTAGTAAGTTGTAAACTTATAAGCTGTAAATTTAATTTAAAAACTAAAATCAAGATTGTTAATGTTTTGTTTCTCTTTATCATAGTGTCTTGTGTGTAATTGTGTAAATTGGTTTAACTTGATGTGTGCCACAAATCCTCTTCAAAGAGAGGTGTCTTTAGAACGCGGATAAAATGTTCAAAAAATATATATAAAGGCTGATAAAATCCAGCGCATAAAATTACTATACATTTGGGTCTAAGTCCAGCCCAAAATATAGCTTTATATAATATATTGCATTGTTAAAAAATTCAAGAGAAAAATAAAAGGGCTATTCATAAGCATCTTCTCAAATCTCAAGCAAGTGAATTGTTTACAAATGGACCCAATGATAAGGCCCATTACCCAAGAAGACTAAGAAAAGTATGCCTGAATTCGTTTGATAGAATGATAGTTATAAATATAATTTGGAACTCCTTTGGTAAGATGTGGTTAGGAAAGAAAAAAATTATCGAAAAAATGTAAATTTACTTATAGTTTCTTGTAATTTGTAAAAAATATGTCAAAATCAAAAATGATCAGACTGCTAACATGCGCTATTCGTTGTATACCACCAATCCCCTCTTTTCTACCTCTAGAATCGTATGAGACTATGAGATATTTTCAAGGTTAAAACGCCTTAAACGCCTTAAACGCCTTAAACGCCTTAAACGCCTTAAACGCGTTTGCCACTAGCGTTATAGCTTTTACCCACATAATGATAGTAATTATTGTTGCTCTGAATTTTACTGCTACTCTTGTTCAAGCTTTTACTAGGCAGTAAATGCGACAAAGCCCACCACAACCACTTCCTCCTCTGTGGCGTAACAACAGCAGTCACGTGACCAGCATGTGCCTTCGTCTTCTTCACCAGCCCTCGAATCTCCGGCGGTTTATAGTTTCTGATCAACGGCCACTTGATTCCTTCGAAAAACTCATGCCTTTTGATATCTTGCGCACCCCTGGCGCATCCTAGCCTCTTCCTCGGATCTTTCACTAACAGCTTCTCTATCAAATCCTTCGCGTCAACCATACCTTCCTCTTCTAACGTAAACGCCACGTCATCGTTTGATACTATATTGCGCAGTGTTTGTTCTTTGGTACCACCTTTAAACGGCGTCGTTCCGTGTAACATCTCGTATAGAAATATCCCAAACGCCCACCAATCTACACCGCTTCCGTGTCCGTTTCCGGCGACTAGCTCCGGCGCTAAATACTCGTGAGTTCCTACACACGATTTCGAAAACGCCGTCACTGGCTCCGCCGCGAATTCCGCTACTATCTCTTCTCGCTCGTACTCTACCTCCGTGGAGAAACAACCTCCACCACGACGAGTACTCTTCCTCGGGGAAGACGAAGTTCTCCGGAGTCTTCTAGATCGGAAAGTTGGAACTACATCGGCTTTGAAACAGAGATCGAAATCTGAGAGCATAATGTGTCCATCTTCACGAATCAAGATATTCTCCGGTTTGAGATCTCGATAAACGATTCCGAGAGCGTGGAGATACTCCAAGGCTACGAGTACTTCAGCGGCGAAGAATCTAACCGAAGAAATCGGTAACCGGTTGTTTGGTTGCTTACGGAGCAAGGAATGTAAATCACCGTTAGGGCAATAATCAATGAGAAGACAAGTATAGTGAGAAGCATCGATACGTGCGTAGAGTGTAGGTAAGAACGGGTGGTCTAGCAAGGAGAGGATCTCAGCTTCTGTTTCCACGTGTGAAAGTTTCTTCGCCGTGAGAACATCACGATCGATTACTTTAAGTGCGAATCCGGTGGGGTTAGGGCAATCACGGAGGTGACAGAGGAAAACACGGCCGAGATTTCCTGTTCCGAGGTGGCGGACGAGTTTAAAGTGGCGGAGATGAAGTCTTCCGTCGGAGGAGAGAGTTGTTGCGGCTCTGATTGATGTCCAGTGAGGATCGTAACGACGGTGGTGGAGTGTTGTTGCGGCGGAGGAAGTGGTGGTTGAAGGAGTTGTTGCGGTGGAGAGTCTGTCGTTGAAGCTTAATGTGAGGCTTGAACGTGCGAGACTCGATCTAGCGCTTGATGAAGTGAATGTACGGTCTGTGGCTGTGGAGGTGAAGCTGATATCGAGATCGGTGTCGAGGTAATAACCGTCGTCTTCCATTTTTTCCGGTGAAGATTATTGTTCGTTTTTGAGGGTTATGATGTTGAGGTGATGATGATGATATATAAAGGGAAGATGAACAACTAATTAATTGATTAGTGATTTTAAAGTATTTTGGTTTTTGAGTAAATTAGGGTTGACTTGTCTGAAAAGACAAAGATGAGATGGTGGTTTGACCTCCCAATGGGTCATTTCTTTCATTTAATTTAATGAGTCTGGAATTATCATTGTTTTTGGGTATGTGCACATGGGTTTTCTCTCCATTAAAATGGAATATATATTCTTAAGATTTTTAGAGAAATTCTTATAAAGGCATCTCCAATGATTCTTCTCATTAAAAAAAAATAATATTTTGTATATAATTTTTAAAACATTTTTTTTTATAATAGTCCCACATTTTGTTGAAAAAACATTTCAAAACCAATAGTACATCATTTTGAGAAAAAAGTTTGATATATAGTGTTTTCTCAAATATGATGCAATACTATTCATAATATCATTTTTCATTCAAAATATCATCATAGAAAGATTTTTTTTTTTTTTTTTTTACTTTTTTCCTTCAAAATGATGGATTATTAGAGATGGTAACATAAATATTGTGTGTTTTATCCAATACAGGAAAACTTATATAAATTAATAGAGTTGGGACCGTATATATATTTTTAATTTATATAAATATTAATTTATCAATTAATTTATAGAGAGATTTTTCTAATTTTTAGTTTTCTATCAAAAAATAAGATTTTTGTCGTTATAAAAATATCTTTCTAGACTACTTACAAGTAAAAAAAAAAATTCATGTCTAGAAGATATATAGCACCAATTTTTTTGATGTAATAAAAATAGTAGAAAAGAACTAATGCGAATTTAAGAAGAAGAAAAAATTACTAGATTCATTTATAGTATTGATGGAACCATATATTTACTTAGAAGTTTCAAAAAATTATTATCTTATTTTTTTTTTTTTTTACCTCCAAATCATAACTTTATTAATATGAACCAAAGATTGTAATGTTACACATAGGGATATAGATACAAACAAATATTTTTGTAACGAAAAAGCAAAAAAGTTTAGGCGCCGCAATCCGAAAGATATTCTTAGTTGCTCTCGTCTTATCCGTCAATCTTGAGTGACTTTCTAGCTTGGGAAACATCTGTTTTTTGTCGATGTACCATCTTTTACGCTTTCGAAAGGCAAGGTCTGCGATCCATCCGTTACATCGCAAGACCAAAGATTTTGGAACTCTCCTGAAGAAAGAGATATGAATTATTGTGTTTGTAGAATAATTCCCTGCCTGTTGTTGATTCAATCTTCTGATTCGCATACTAATAGCATCATCCACCAACATCAACACCGAGAAGAAGAAATCACCGACCTCACTAGACATATTATGATATTGAAATATCCATTGTCTTCTTCCCCATAATTGATGCCGTTCTTGTAAGATCTGTGGCTCTATCACTCGACGATTAGCATATGATGTGAAATCCTTGGTTCTCTTACTAATGTTTTCTGCATAAGGACTCGTTGCATCCGGAGTATTTGTTTTCTTTTCAGAAACACCATTAGGAGGAATAGGATCATTCACCAACGCCACCGCCGGAAAGGAGAAAGTATCGACTTCACCGAATTTTGTTGTCCGCTTCCAAACGGAGAGATACAAGCCTGGAATCAACAAGTAGAGTAGTAAACAACTCCTCTTAATTAAATCTGCTCGTATTGTCACTCCACCATTTCCAAAATCGAGACTTGATAAACCCGGATCCCAAATCTGGCTTTGAGAAATCTGTCTCAAATGGCAGACATTAATTGCAGAATCGATCACACGGCCATGGTGCAATCGCTCAGTTTCAAACTTGGAACTATGGAAGCCGCTTGAAGAAAACCTCAGCGGGATGACGTCGACACTGTTCCGGTACCCTCGCCGGATTGTAGTCGGAGAATAACTCACTCCATAACAGAGGAGGAAGATGAACCATTGAAGACTCCACATCGAGCGATGAACTTTGAGAATCATCTTGTGATTTGGAGAAAACAAAGAATACAAAAACAAAATAAACAGGAAAAGAAAAGAGCCGGCCGACGCCGGAGAAACCAGCGCCGACCGGAATCGAGATCGGAGGAAACGAGAGAGTTGAAGAAAATCGCCTGTTAATCGCACGGTTTGAGAGTATTATTATCTTATTATTTTATAGAATTATATCAAATATTACACGGATCTAATTCGAGACCCAAAAAATTTATTAATTTATAAAAAAATCTATATATACATTTTTGGAGTACACTTAGCAAATAAATCCTAGAGTTGCTAAGTATTTACGAGTCCATGCCATTGACATTTATTATTACTTTTACAAAATTTAAATAAAAGATATTAACCAAACAATATCTTGCCTAATTTGTTTCTAAAAATCTCTACACAATCTTTCCATATATCTTCAAAAAACATTTATAGCAAATATTTATATTAACATTTTGCATAGCAATAAAAATACTAATTTATAATAATCAAAATATTCACATAGAAAAATTATATACACATACAGGAAAAAAAACTATATCTATCATCATTTAAGCCGTTGCTTTATTTAAATAAAAAAAAACACAAAAACTTGAAATCATATACGTTATATGATAAATTTAAAATATATATTAGTAGTATAAATTTAAAATCGTTCAAAGAACGGTATGCCACAGGTGAGATCCTAAAATTATTAGATTTTATAACAATAATAATTTATTTTCTTGGATTTTATAACACTAATAATTTAGCTAACGAGATAATATAGACGGGTTTATATGGGATGAAGGGTTTGGGTCGATATTAATAAAAAACGGTATATCACGGATGAAATTCTAAAATTAACAATCAAAATACAATTATACAATCTTAAACACAAAACAAAAGAAACAATATTAACAAAACAAATCCAACTTAAATTTAAAATTTTCAGTTATAAAAAAACTGGCCCACGGTATACTGCAGAGTAAAATATTCAAAATTCAAAATTTTAAAATCTACCATACATCGTTACTTAAAAAAAATATATGTTTTCGTATCTATACTTCAAAAATTGATAGATAGATATCTACATTTAAAAATATAAATTAATATGATATATCTTCAGTTAATCTTAAAAAAAATAACATTAAATTTTTTTTTAAAATATAGCCCCGCGGTATACCGCGGGTTAAATTCTAGTTACTATAATATTTTGACTGGCAGGAATGAACGTTAGTTTGCAATATTGAGTTGAGTAGGCGGTTGATAAAAAGAGAACGTTGGCTTGCAATAATTAACAGGAAAAAAAAAGGGACGTTGGTTTGCATTGGGATTCTATCGAGTAACAATAAAGTCATTAAGCAGAATCCATTTTTTGTTAAGACAGAGAAGAAAAAGTATTTTTTGAAACATTAATGAGGCAGTAAGCCAGTAAGAGCATACACATTGGCAAACCTTTGAGAAGAGTGTTAGAAAATTTTTTATTAATTAAATGTATTTAAGAGAGAGAAGAGAAAGAAGAAAGAAGAGAAATACTGAGAGAAAAAAGTCACACTCGAGTGTAAACTCACACATGAGTGTAAACTCCACGGTGACTATTCTCTTATTTTCATATTTTTTATTACTCACACCCTTGTAAAAGGTTTAACACTGCCCATGGTCTAACGGCTTGTCGGCTTTAACGTCTTGAAGACTTAACCTCTTCTTATCAAATAAGGAATCAAATTTTGTTGTTGACCCAAAAGAAAAAATGAAAGGATTTGTATAATTCTAAAACCAAATACGATGTTGTTCTGTGTGGAAGTGTTGGTATTTCGTCTAAAAACCTACTTTTCTGTAAAAAATACTAATGAAATTGAAAATTTTGAGTCATAAAATTGTGGAGCTAAGAAAAAAGGCGAATAGAAAATAACACGAACATTAAGCAGCTAGACGCAATTCTTACACAGCTACTCACTACTTTTCTTAGATAGTACACTTTTTATTTAATGCTCGATAGTGTAATCACATGTTACAAGAAAAATATTAAATAGCATATGAAACGTTTATCGATTCTTTTATTTTGTACTCCATCGTTGTCACGAACAACGTAATACCTTTTTCTTAGGTGCGTCACTCCTCAGTATCCAACGTAAGCCGTTTAATGTTTTTTTTTTTTTTGACTATGAAACTGTATATATTAATTCACGGATAAGAACTCTTTTTTACAGTTTTACAGAGAACCAGTCGGGTATCGTCGAATTTACATGGAAAAAATAAAACCCGCGAATTCTTGTAAATTTCGCAAGATGATCGGCAGAAGTATTACCACTACGAAGGATATACTTAATACTAAAACTAGAAAATAAGTCCTTGTAATACACAGTGGCGGATCCAGAAAACTAATTAACCTGGGGCACAAATTATATAATTATTATATTTTTTGATAATATATAATTAATAATATTAAACTTTCATAATAAATGAATATTAAATAATTACATTTTCACTTTTAATATATGTAAAAATATGAAGTTCAAAAAGACACCAAAACTTTTGAAAATACTATTTATTTTGGTTTCTAAATATACTTAATTTACATATATTAGATATATTTAAAATTTATTAATTACAAAAATTCTCAATTACAAATCAAAATAAACATGTAATTTATATGTAAAATATTATTTGAATTTACATACCTAAAAATATCACACAAATTTAAATACTAAAATATGGAATAAACTACAAAGTAAGTTAATAATTTGAATAACATTTTTTAAATTCAATACAGTTGAAAATGATGATTTAAATTTTCTCAAAAGGTACAAAAAATTAGAAAGATAAAAACAGAACTGAATGAACATAGTTTTATTTAAGAAAGTAATAAAATAGAACAAGGAAAATGCATCCAATAAGAACGAAGAATAAAAACATGTAGGAAAGACACAAGAAGAGAACATAAGATGTGGCAAACAAATTGGGTGTGAAAAAAAAAAAAAAAAAAAAGACGTGGCAAACAAAAAAACCAGAATTAAGCAAAAAGAAAGCCTGCAAAGGAGGGCATCGAACTTGAGATTTGAGAACAACATGGGGCACACTTTTACCAAGTGAGCTAATAGACCCTTTGGTGACACTAGTCAATTAGATAATATTTAATTTAGTATGGGGCACGTGCCCCACCCTAGAACACTGTAGATCCGCCCCTGGTAATACACACTTAATACTAAAACTAGAAAATAAGTCCTTGCAAAACTAGAAATTTTTTTTCTATCATGTATTTACAAGCTGGATCTTTTCACTTGTTTCTACTAAAAGTAGAGGAATTGAGAAGAATTTGGTGGACAACAAATTCTTCTTAACTGATAAAAAAATAGACTAATTGAAAATATTTTTATTTTTCTCATTTATTTTTCTCTATGTAAGGTAACCAGTCACACCCTATAACTTATAACCTATAAGGTAATAAATTTTCATTACACAATAATTTTTATTGGGAGATATATTGATTGTCATAAAAAAAAATTTGCAAAAACTTGTCATAAAAAATCATATTTCAATCTGTAAGATCCAGAATTCTATATGTATTTCTGAATGAGTTTTACAAAGACGGTTCTACTCTATTTATACAAAGATTAATGCTTACTCTTATTATAGTAATTTACATAAACTATACTTAAACAAGTCCATTAACCCCAGTTACAATATATCACCAAAGAATTTTCAATATAAACTAAGAAAATTAGAGATGTTTAGTTAGTAGTACTAGAGATGCTTGATATTAGAGGAATTGATTTTAAAAAAGCTTTTTCACATGAAAAATAGTGTACTATATATAGTTAAGCTACATCGAGATAAACTTCAATGCTTATTCAGTTCATTCACCCAAATTATAATAATGCATTCATTAGATACTTCAAAGAAATAAATTGGGTTTCTATTAACCTTTTGGCAGTGTCAATAAATTCAACTGCATTAATGCAGCTACATAACTTCGTTTGACCGGATCCATATAAAAGTAAAATAAATTAAAAAGTACTTACAACAACTATCAAATGGCATTTTCATTTTTTGATAATGAGTTAATCAATGGCAATTTTGGGTTGCAATGGATGAAAAAAAATGAAAGAAGAATTAAGCGACCGGCCAAAACAAAAGTTTAGCCGACTATTTAATATACTTGGTCCCTACTAAAAATATAATTTTTTTTTTTTTTTTTTTTTTTAACATCTACTTTATTTAGATAGTAAAAGGTTCATACAAGTAATTCACCAACCAACGTGGTGGAACATTGAAACATTGATACAAGAATTTCGTTTTTGTAGCTTGTCTTGATAACATGTCTGCAGCAGCATTTCTTTCTCGGTTCACATGACCCAGCGAATATAATTTATCAAGTCAAATAAGCATAATGGCTCCGAGCCTCCGACTAATTGAGTTACATTTTATGTTTTAATTTGATATAATTTACAGTAAAAATTGTGTAGTGTAAATTAGTGAATTTGTTGTAAGAATATCAATTTTTTTATTTATATAACTTACTGGTAACATTTTTGATGTTTTGCACTAAATATATTTCTACCAAAAAAATAACTCTTTAAATTTGTAACTGACAAAATAGGTTATAGTATTTACTTTTATTTATTAGAAAACGATTTTATATCTCAATAGATTCAAATCTATATATACATTTTTGGTGAAGATTTGGCCTCAAAAATCCTTTTACAATTTCAATATTGTACATTTAGTCCCTACAAATAAAATCTGGAAAAAATATATGTCTTAATCAAATTTACAAATCAATAAATAAACTCTTAAAACATTTCATATTTTTATGGTAACGAGATATCAAATCCTAACATATGGAAGTCAAATATTCGAAATTAAAACTCTACGAAATTTAAACAACTAACCAAAAACTAATCCTAATCAAACCTTAATTACCATTTTTTTATAATCAAACCTTAATTATCAAAAAATGAAAATCTTAGCATAATAAATTTTCCAAAAGTAAACGTACCCACAATTTTCGGCGCTGGGTAAGTTAATAAACGAATTAAATCAATCAGTTTCCATAAATATCGAAGCAAATCTTTCCAAACAACCGAATAATTAATGTGATTACAGATACTTATTCACACATAATCCTTTCCGTGATTTTTTTTCACACAAAATATTGATTACAACGATTTTATAGAAAATATTAATTACAGATATATTCTTCATAGTAGTATATTCCAAAACAAAATCCGATTCAATATATTTTGTTCCATTTTAGTTAAGGTATCAAATATATTTTCCTTGGTCACCAAGAGATTTATGACCTAATGTGTGACGGCTATATATACTCTTTAGTCTTTACCATTACCTCTCATCTCATTTTTTAAACACATTATACCATGTAAAGATAAAACTCTCTACACGTTCCTTTGTATATATGGCTTATTTTGGTCAAATCTTTATGTTAGCACCATTAACCTCATCTTTATTTTGTTTGTTTCCATACGTAGACGAAACTCATAATGTCTCTGAATATAGGATTGCTAATGGCCGGTGCAAAAGAAAGGGAAGAATTGGAGGCTCGGGTCACTGCTTTGATAAGTGATGTTAAAAATTCAGGTTAGTGATCTCAAATTTTAATACATCAAAGAATGAAATTAGCATGGCACATTGCTAACAGTTTTTTTTTTTTTTTTTTTAATCAAATTAACTATAAGAGCTAAATTTTATCAAAAACCATACACTGCCAATCAGTTTTATATACTACAAAAATCATAAAGTTATGAAGATCAAAATTAAAAAGTCAAAATTGTCCCACGGGTCAATATCTAAATGTATAATTGAGTTACTAAATTACATATGTTTTATGGGTTAAATCTAACAATCCAAAAGTGTAATCATATAGCTTTAATACGAAATATTTGTTTTTTTGTTAAAATCCAACATTGTTATATATACAAATTCAAAATATTATAAATAATTAAACTTTATTAAAATTTAAATATTATAATTATGTAAACTTTTAAAAAAGTTAAACTTTATAAAACGGTTTAAAGATTTATAATATTAAATTTTTTTATAAAGTTTCAAATATTATAAATATTTGAACTTTATATGAATTTATAAGAAGTTTAAACATTATAAATATTATAAATATCCTAAAATTAACAATCAAAATATACTTATATAATCTTAAACACTAAACAAAACAAAGAATATTAACAAAACAAATACAACTTAAAATTCATTTTTTTGTTATAAAATATCGTCCCGCGGTGTACCGCGGGTCAATCTCTAGTCTACTGTTAATTTAGTAGACGGTTTTTTCTTTATAATTTATAAAAGCAAGTTTATAGATAATTTAATATTCAGAAAACTGTTTTATATGCTGTCAAAATAAACCTGTAAAAAAAGAAAAGAAAACGGTTTTATATTTATGTTTATATATAGTACTATTTTTTTATCAAAAGTCAAAACTAATTCGCATGTTAAAAAGAATATGGGAATTGGATCCATGTGATGGGCCAATACTAAGGCCTTTTACCTTAGCAGGACCCACGTTTGATCAAAATCTTATTTTGTCTGCCACGTGGTTAGCATAGGACCCACATTTGTCGCTTTACATATGCTCTCCTGACTCCTACTCTCCTTAGTTAAATACTTAAATGTAATACTATGAGTACATTATTATTTAGAGGTAATTATTCTTCAATAATGACACCCATTAACTTCCTAACTATACACATTATTTTAAAGATTCCATTATTTTAAATTAGTTATTGACGACATATGATTATTAACTTGTGGGCTGCTCGTAATCAGGTTGAACTAGTTATGAACGATTAATTAAATAATTAACTAAAAAATTTGGCAACTAAACGATAAAACATATAAAATGGAATAACTTCTTTTGAAACAAATTACAAAATAAGACTCTTATATTAAATTAAATATTATGTATAATGTATCAACACTATCAATTATCATCAGATGATTCATATTCAATCAATCGAAGAAAATTAATTTGGTGGTTCAATTCGGTTCATAACAAATGTTTTATAACAATCACACTTTCCCTTTTTGTTTTTTTTTTTGTCGTAAATGCAACTTTCATGAAAATTAAATAATACTGGTAACAACAACATTATACTAAATTTTCCCCGGGTAAACTAACCATATATTTAATTTTTTGCTATGTCATTACGAAAACACGATGAAGACCACCTGATGAAAGAAACGGTTTTTGGTCATAAACAAAGACATGTGGTCGTTTTGTTTTGGATTTAAACGTTAAGTCATTATTCACAGATATGAAAATTATTATAAGGTGGGAATTTATAAACACAAGTTGCAAAAATATATTTCTATATATAAAGTAAATATAAAGCCATTAGGGAAACACGAGGATCTTCCCCAAAATATTGTGCTAACCGATAATTGGACATCAAAATGACACTTACGGCATCATTACTTAGCTAAAATTTTAGTTAAAAATATTTGATTAACTAACTACATGTTCTGTTTAGAGTTATTAAACTAGATCTTGTAAGTTGCAAACACTTTCAAAAATACACGAATTTGTAACTCTAAGTACAATGTACATACATATCGTTTTTTCATCTGAAATGGTGTGCTAAAGAAAACAAATTTGTAAAGTAGTAATGAATAATCAATAATGATATATAATGTAATATTATTATATTTAATAGGGGCATATATAGAATCCAAGCTCGATTAATTAGAAAAATTTAATAAATATTTAAATAGCATGACCTTTCATAGTTGCATTTTGTCACAACTACTTCTAACAGAAAAAAATAAAAATTCTCTCGTCTATGTGTGTGTATGTATATATTTCGATATTAATTAAATATACATGCAAAAATGAGGTGAATGTATATGTAATGTAAGCGACCATGGAAAAATCTATGTTTTTTTCTTGTGAATTGTTAAATTCGTATGTTTTACACAACAAATTGTTATTTGTAAATTGGTTAAGATTTAATTAATGAGTAACGCAAATAAGATTTTGTTATATATTTCTCCCCTTGTTTTTTTGTAAATTAAAGTGACCAATATTGATCTATATTTTATACTGTTTTATGAAGATTTTTTTTTTTCCAAAACCAAATCTATATATAATAGCAATCTAATAAATACCATTTGCACATCTGAACGGTTGCGTCTTTTTATCGCAACTTTTCGTTAATGTTTTTATTAATTAAAATATATATTTTACGGTTATGTTTTTTTTTTATAAATTGCATTCTGAATGTTTTCTACGGTTGCGTTTTTTTATTGTAACTCTTCATAAACAGTTGAAACCGCTTATTCGAATCATTGCAATATTTAGTTTATTTTACGAACAATTGCAACCTTTGGTTTATATATTTAGTTTATTTCACGAACAATTGCAATTTTTGGTTAATTTTATAAATAGCTATAACATTTAATTATCTACCGCCGCGTCTCTCGGTGTAATTTTTCATAACTTATTATTTTAATTCTTAATTTTTAATTACTAAAATGTATTTAAATGAGATTGTAACTATTTAATTGAACTGTTTCAACATTTGGATTATTTGACGAATTATTGCAACTTTTGGTTTTGTGTTACGAACGATTGTTATCTTTAGTATATTTGATGAACTACTGCAACATTTGGTATAATTGACGAACCGTTGCAGTTTTGGAATATTTGATATCTACGGTAGCGTTTCTCGGATAAGTTCGTCATATTTTTTAAAAATATTTAAATACTAAAATATATTTAAATGAATTGTTGTTACCGTTTAATTTAACACAATAGCATTTGGTTTATTTTACGTTGAACGTTTTGGCTTATTTATCAAACCATTGTAATATTTGGTTTATTAGTTTATGCTTTTTATACTTGGGAATAGTTTTTTAGTTACAAATTATTGTTTTTCTAATATTAATATACTTAATAAATGCTTGTGAGGGTTTTCTTTATCATAATTTTTGTAAAACATATATTGATTTGTTATTAAAAAAATTCAAAATTATTACAATTCATTATTATTTTTTCGTTTGATATTTTTTAAAATGATTTTTGAAATATATTCCCCTGCGACATCGCGGGGTTCTGAGTCCTAGTATAATAAATAACAATGACATATAAGGCGTATGTTGTTTATTCTTCTTTGAGGTGCAATGCATATTGTCATTAGCTCTTTGGTAATATCCAGCTTAAAATATTATAATCGTTGATCTCCAAAACTTAAACCCCACATTTTGGGATCAGTCCAAATTTAAA
Source organism: Arabidopsis thaliana x Arabidopsis arenosa (assembly GCA_019202795.1). Lineage (NCBI taxonomy): Eukaryota > Viridiplantae > Streptophyta > Magnoliopsida > Brassicales > Brassicaceae > Arabidopsis > Arabidopsis thaliana x Arabidopsis arenosa. The sequence goes on along the minus strand of CM032918.1, from coordinate 18,661,982 downwards.
GCATTAATTTAACTTCAGCAACTTTGAAATGGTCACATGTAACAACGTTCATTGAAATCAAAACATAACAATCATCATAATGGTGCCCACCAAGAAAACTATACTCTAATTTTATAAAATAAAACATATCATATGGGTTTTAGATAGATACACTGAACTATATACCATTTTCTTTCTTCAATGATTAAAAACAGTTTTCTTTTAAGTATTAACTTATTATTATAAAAATAAAAATTCTCAGCAGCCATTGGTCCTGTGTGAAAATTAATATGGTTGTTACTTGTTATTGGTTAGTGTTGCATGAGGACCCATTATTTTGAATTTGCCAAATCAAAGGAATAGCAACGGGACAACCACGTCCTTATATTCACTATTCTCTTGCACATTTATATATCGGATTCATAATTATATACATTGTATTTTAAGGAAACTGATGACTTTCACGATTCAAAGCTAATACGCAATATAACTCGTTATTATTACTGTTAAAATTGTAAAATTATGATAAATCACATATCAAAACTAAAACTTGAATTCCTCACTCTCATCGTCTTTGTTCTTCTCAATCTTGGATCTCTCATCCTCATTCTTCTTCTTCTAACTTTTGGAGCAAAACCCTTTAAATAATGTGTTAATTTGTTAGCAAGTAACATTTTAACTTCCTTAAAATCATTCATAGCTTCTAAAATCTTTCACAATTTTTCTTTTCTACTTTCATGTTATTTTAAAAAAGTTTTTATAATAATTTTTCTTATAAAAACAAAACTAGAAGTGATAATAGTCAACGTTTTGACTTTTGAGAGCCAATTAAAATGGGCATTTAGTGTAAGCCCATACAGTATTTAAATTGTTTTTATTGAGAAGCCCATATCTATGAGTGAATAATGTTCGAACCTTGGAACCAGACACGCCATTATAAATCCTGCGTCTCTCTCATTTCACCTTTCTCGTTCTCTTCGCTCCTGTCCCTTGAAATCATCAAAACCTCTAATTCTTCATAAACCCTAGCTTTGTAGGTAAGTATGAACATCAATATCAATCTCAGAATTATCTTTTGTCTAAATTTTGTTCGCATTTCGAATCGCTTGAAAAAACTCTGACTCAATTCTATTTGCATGTGTGTTGTTTCTTACAGAGTCGATTCGAAAATCATGGATCATCAGCCCGAACCAGTTGATAAACAGCCTGAACTACTAGTTATTTACGTCTGCGGAGGTTAAAGTTCGAAAATTTCATTTTAAATATGAATTTTTGGTTTGAAGTTGGAACTTAATACTACTAAATCATAGGAAGATTTCTGATTATTTTTGTGATTAAAGTTTTGCATTTTTGTCTATAGTTTGCTTAATTTGTGTGACTGAATCATTTGATTTTGAAGATTGTGGACAAGAGAACATTTTGAAGCCTGGAGATGTGTTCCAATGCAGAGAGTGTGGGTTCCGTATTCTCTACAAGAAGCGTATTCTCGACAAGAAGGGTGACCGTATAGGTTGTGTAAAATACTAATCCTTAATTCTCCTTTTTGTTTGTAGCTGCTCTTTTGGTTTTGTTCTTATATTGTGACACTGAGTTATGGCACAATTTCGAACACAAATGTTATAGTAGGGATCTGGTTTTCGAATCTGTCTTGAGTTTGTACCTATATTCTGGTCTACCCCATTTGTGTGTTTGGATTGCTAATCTGTTGGTTTTCTTGTACATACAAAATCTAGATGTTGTGAACTTGTTTCCTGCTAATTAATATGGTCCTTTATTTTTTTGCAGTTCAATACAAAGCTATCTGAGTGCCACAACTCCTGAAGATAGTTCAAACTACACTTATTGCCAGTTGTTTGTAATATATGTATTGAAGTGGGTTTTGGTAAATGGCATCTTTTGGTTTGCGTACTGTGACTGTAATCTCTTTGCTTTTTTGGTATCCTGGAAAACTATAACTTCTCAACAAAGTTTTCTGGTTGGCGTTGTAATCCTTTACTGGCTATATCTCCTCTCAAGTTATTTATCTTCATTTGCCACTTAAACAAGGCAAAACATCTATTTGGTCAGCTTATAAGGTGAAGGTTCTTCAAGATGATTTCATGGAGGGTGGTGCTGAGATCATCAAGTCAGATGTGCTGTGAAAAAAGCATGAGAGAGAGAGAGAGAGGACAAAACAGAGTAGCCATGCTTAAACTGCTTCAACATGCAAATGGCCCCATCAGATTCTCAACATGTGATTAAGGTCTATCTAAAGTACTCACCCCATCATTGTATCTCCTCTCCATTTCTCTTAACTCTTGTCTACTACCCTCGTACTTGCCTGCCTTGTCCGTAGTGTCAAGATCATCTCCATGTCGTTTTTTGCCTTCACCATAACCACGAGAATCTTCTCCCTGTCATGACGATTGTGCTCTCTCTTCTCTCGCTTGGTATTTTTAGGTAGATCACCATCAAACACCATTCCATGTGGACCTTGCATGTAAACCATTTTTGTAGATTAATACCGCTTAGTTTGATAACTTTCAAAGTAAATAATTGGAAACGAAGGAAGGATTTCATGATTTGTTTGGGTCTAAAGAGGAAAATATGCTTTACCCTTACCCTTTTGGGAGTCTTTCCGCCGGAAATGTGACCAACGTGTATGTTATATATCAAGACTGAAATATACTTTGTATTCTTATATCATCGATTGATATATTTAGAGTTTGACATCGAAAAGAAGAGAAGGAAACAGAGCCAAGGTCAACTTGCCGGGCACCATAATCAGTTAAGATTTGTTGATAAAATCGGCAAGTCATCCTTGGCTCAATCTCATTCTCTATTTTTCCATGCAAAACTCTATGATACTTTTTTTTTTTTTTTTTAACTCTATGATACTTGACTCTCATCATTTCTTTTATGTACCTCTCATATTGTCTTGTGATCTTGTTATGAGAAAACCCTTACTCATGATGAAGGTATTTATAGGCTTAAGTGTAGTGAGAAATATGTGAATTAATTTAATTGAAATTTAAAGTTTTTGCATAAACTTTTCCATTTATAGAATAGTCAATAGTCTTATCCATGCATGGTTTTAGTGCATGCAGGCAAAAAAATGAAAACGATAATGGAATTTTGACCATTACCGTCTATTGAAGAATATATTTATCTTATTCGAATTCCAAATTTTGGGTGAATAATAGTCGTACCTCACTACTGCAAAAGGCATATCGTATCTGTCTGCGACAGAAAAATCCACCGGTCGTACTTATTGTATGATTTGGACTCATAGTCTTGTGGTTAATGACAAAGAAAATATCGATCGTCTCACAAAAATTGAAAGATACTTATGTAATATTCATGTTCCTTTTTTTATTTTTGAAGAATTGCCACAAATTTCAAATTTTGGATAAAATGGAATATAAATGTCGACAAAAATGGCATATATATAGAAAATTCGAGATTTTCCTTTATGTTGAGAATATATTATTTGGAAACTCATCTTATTGTCAAAGGAGCACTACTACAGTAAGTAATACAGTGCAATTAATTGACTTCTTTTTATCACTCACTAGTCACTAGTAATTTTACTTTTGTTAAAGGGCTTCACTATAGTAAAAGAAAAGTGCAAAATTTCTTATTATATGAATCTGATACTAGAAAAGAAAATGAGAAATTTTTGATGTAGATGAGTGTAATAGTTGACCAAAAATGGTGTTTTTAATGTTCCAAAGAATCCTGACAGCAAAAAAGATGTTCCGAAGAATCTTATCTTATTTGTGGTCTGACCGAATTGGTATCTATTTGTCCAATCGGATAGGACATTTCATACTTTCATGATGTGATCTATCAATAGATAGAATAAAATTAACTTTATTGCTTAAATTAGTTTAGTAATTTTATCTACTAGCTTGACCTTAAGAATTAACATCAAAAGAGATCGAGTTGTTTTCACACACTAATACAAGTAAAAAACCATTTCATTCCTCGAAAAGAAAGAAAGAAATGAAACCGTTTATCTAAATCCCTTTGTTTTTCTTAGAATTGTTTTTAGTTAAAAAGTTTCATAATATGAAACCTATACTAATTAGAAAAACAATTTTTTTTTCCCGATAAAAAAATGTAAATATTAATTGATGATACAAAATGTCAAGATTCTAAACCTTATACTTGTCTCATGGTAAAAAAAAAATTTAAAGTATTGAAACAAAAATCCGAAACTCAAACTCAGTCCATCGATTCAACGAAAGCAATGAAGTTATCAGTGTAAGATGAAGTGAAAGTGATTTTGTAAATCACCAAATTGAGCTACTAAGAGAGTAAGAGTGAAGACCAACGATGCAAAGTCTAAAGACCAATGTAACACACACTCCTAATAGTATAAGCCTGTCACTTAGAGCCCGAGAAAACGGAACAGACAACAAAATAGAACACAAAGCCCTTCAAGAGAAAGGAGCTCTTCGAACTAATCCATGAGCGAAACTCATAGCGAAACTACCTGAACCATACAATTACAAAAACTATAGTTGCTACCAATACGTACATTGGCTATTACACATGATTATTATGAAGAATCATTCAGTTTTTGTTAGACGATCGATAACTTCTTATTGTCGACCAAACCACAAGAATATATGAGTCTAATACCAAAAGAGTACGACAGGTGGATTTTATGTCGTAGACTATTTAGTCTATATTGATGCCTTTGGTTTAGCTAGTGAGGTTCGAATATTATTTTTTCACACAAAATTGGAATTTGAATATGATAATGTAAGGTCAGCCAATCTTCTAAATTGATTATATTCTCCAATATACGATAGTGGTCAAAATTCCATTATTGTTTTTATTCATTGATGCATGCACTAAAAGTCTAAAACCATGCATGGATAAGAAGAGTACTATTCTAATAAATAAAACATTTTCATATAAGTTTATGCAAAAGCTTTAAATTTCAATTAAATTAATTCACACATTGCTGATCACTACACTTAAGCCTATAAATACCTTCATCATGAGTAAGGGTTTTGTCATAACAAGATCACAAGACTATGAGAGGTACATAAAAGAAATGATGATGATGATTGACGAGAGTCACTAATTGTATCATAGAGTCTTGCATGGAAAAAATAGAGAATGAGATTGAGCCAAAGATGACTTGCCGATTTTTATCAACAAATCTTAACTGATTATGGTGGCCGGCAAGTTGACTTTGGCTCTGTTTCCTTCTCTTCTTTTCGATGTCAAACTCTAGATATCTATCCATATATCATATCATCATCATTATTAGGTCTTGTAGTATCATTGAAATGTGTTTTTAATGCAAGTATTTGCTGAATAATTGATCTTTTTAAAACTTTGTCCTTCGGAGCCAAACAATTTTTTGGTTAATAAAACATCTCCATTGAATCATACATACACCAGAAGCGAAAAACAAACAAAGATTGAAACAGAAAAATGAAAAAGTGAAAACATTAGAAGAAGTCTTTGTTTTTTTTTACTGCATTCATTCAACACCAAAAATCTGTCTAAGCTTAAGGACTTGTTGATAAACTTTCTCAGATTCAGGTAATGTAGCAGCAACACTGTTTCGTTCAACACATCTCTTTCCCCAAGCCACGATCTTCGGACACTCAGCTTCGACAGAGAAGTCACCACATTTCTCGAGTGCGTAGAACCAACTGTAGAATGGGACAAGAGTTATGTCTACATAACCAAAGGTCTCTCCTCCAAAGTAAGATTTGTCTCCAAGCTCAGCTTCAAGAACCTTCAAGCTCTCAAGAAACTCTTTCTTACCTTTCTCTTGTTCTTCTCCTTTCTTGTTTCCCCAAATCTTTTTCCCTCCTTCAAACGAAATCTGCATTTCAACCGAATCAGAAACAGAGGATTTGAAAACTGAAATGAGTTAACAAACACGAATTACCGTTTTATCAGCGAAATCAGCCCAGAACCTTGCAGTGGCTCTAGATTGAGGATCAGTGGGTAAGAAAGATGCAGCATCGGTCCACGTCTCGTCGATGTACTGAACCTGGATGAGTGATTCAGAGATTGGTGTGTCGTTGTGGATAAGAACAGGGACTTTCTTGTGTACAGGGTTTGATTTCAACAACAGCTCACTCTTGTTCCACAGATCTTCCTCTTGAACCTCAAACTCAACTCCTTTCTCTCTCAACGCAATCTTCGTCCTCATCGCGTAAGGACTTGCCCAAAAAGCCAAAACTACAACTTTGCTATTTTCTTTCCCCATTGTTGGTTCTACAAGTTCCCTGACACAGAGACACTAGCCAAAACCATATATATGTACACAAACACACACACTCATGAATGAAATTAAGAAATGGAAATGGTGCAGACGTGGGAAAGATATTGAGTAAATAAATTTAAGAATGTGCTGTCTAAGGAGATCGTGAAATCAACTCAAAGTTTAAACCTTTAGATGGATTACAGTTGACTTACATACAACGACTTAATACGAGGAAATACAATGGATATAATGTATTATGTAATATGAACAAATCCTTGTACCAGAAGCTCTCAATCTCTTGTTTTCTCCAATGCATTAAGTTTCAGAGCAGCACTACAAAAACCACAACAAACAGGAACCTCCAAATGAGAAAACTCGAACCGAGTCAAAAACATTCTTGATCAAATGAAAGGAAACTACTTTCTGGGTTCCAGACATATTGATATCTAGAATTCAGTGGTTAGTTCAAAAATAATGATGTTCTACTACTCTTTATGCAAATTTAATAAGTTGAGGCTAATAAAAAACCTGTTGAGACAATATCGTTTTCCTGTTGGGCGTGGACCGTCATCAAAGACATGGCCAAGATGGGCATTACAAACAGCACAGACAACTTCTTGTCTGGGCATGAAGATGATAGAGAGGTCTAGCTTTGTCTTTACATTGTTTCCAATTGGTTTATAATAAGATGGCCAACCTGTTCCACTATCAAACTTTGTTGATGAACTGCAAAAAATTATCACTTTGATCTGTTAATAACCATTCATCATCTGGTACGGATTTGAGAATTTTAGCTTCATTAGTTCAACTTCTCTACATATAGAAGTACAATAGAAACTTACTCAAATAGAGGCGTGTCGCAACATACGCAATTGTATACTCCTGGCGTCTTTGTATTCCAGTACTCCCTGAAAAACAAAAGAACAGACTCATTGAATTGTATGAGAATGTTAACTCCAAATATTTCAAGCAATAAATAACTAATAAGATCATTGTGATGATGTTAATAAGGCGATAACTTCGATGAGCATTTCATTACATACCCAGTGAAAGCTCTCTCTGTGCCCTTCTGTCTAGTGATGTAATACTGTTCTGGTGTTAGCCGTTTCTTCCACTCATTTTCACTTAGAGAAGCAAAATCACTCTTCTCAGCCTCTGTACCATCATAAAAATCTCTCAAAATCTTAAAATCGCTTAGTAATTGTTCTAAAGAAAATGGCATTGAAAGTAACACTGTCCACACAAACAAATGCAAAGCATGGATTGGTTCTAAGTGCTCATGTCTCTTTGACCAACTTCTCAAAACCAATTGAGTAACCCAATGGAACATGAAACATAACAATTGGATAAAGCCACATCAATTTATGGACAAAACTCGTTAACCTAAACCCACAAAGAAAGAAACCATTTTTACGCTAATTAGGATTATGGGAAATCAACAGATAATCAGAGAGATATATAATCAGTGAAAAAGGTTAGATTTTTAAAAAGAACCTTGGACGTTGTCTGGTTTCTGAGAAGAACTAGAAGAACCCATAGAAGAAACAGAGAGACTCAAGTTTCTGGGTTTTGAAAGAGAACGACAAGCGAAGCCAGAAAGATTTGGCTTGGAGAAGGAATTGAGTCTTGTTCTTGCAGAGACGAAACTTGATTGTATTGTTAAACTACTAGAAGAAGCCATCACACAATCACAGCTTATAATGGTTTTTCGCCGAAACTTGTTCAATAAACAATGTTGAAGAAGTCTTTCTTTCTTCTGTGAATGGGCGAGAACACGTGGCAGGTTGAGGATGCGAGATGAGATCTGGAACTCTAGCTGCCACGTCGACGCGTTGGTGACCGTTATTGGGCTTTTAAGCATGGATGTGATAAGCCCATTACTAAATCGAGAGAACATGATTTTTTTTTTTTGGCAATTATATGGAAATTGTCGTCTCTTTTTGGGTGAAAATTACATGGAAATCCGAAATTTTATTTGAGTTTTTTTTTTTTAATATACTGGTCACTGGATTTGGTTTACGTAAAAAAAAATCAATTATATTTAGTATATGTTCATTTCTCAAAAAATGAACATATTGTGAGAACTGAGAAGTGAATGATTACACAGTTACATAAGAAACATAATCCTAGTATCCTACATACACGTAAAATCACAGAAACAATGTTTTAATCTTTAAAATAATTGAAAAATTCGAATACAGAGATAAGGACTAAACAAAAATAGCCAAGAAATCGATAAAAAATTGTTTCCTCAGTTACACTCCTCGGCCTTTCCTGCCTAAGATTCCTTTATTTTCTGATGCTCTTTAAAATTGTGTGATAAATAGATAACAATTTTCCTAAGTAAAAAAAATGGTAATTCTTTCTATGTGTGTTACCTCTTGTGATTACATATGCTACAATGGGCCACCGGGTTTCTTGTCGGAGTTTGTTGGAGATTGAGAAACCAAAGTTATTTTTTCGCCGTTCTTTGGCTTATGGTTGTTATATGCAGCTACACCAGCAATGGCTGCAAGTGAACAAAATTTACAAGATCACACTTTTAAGTCTTAATCCAATGATCACTTTTGTGTGAAATGGTAAACATATAAGATGATCTTACCAATGGCGTAACCAAATAAATTGATGATTGTGAGTTTTGTCTCGGCAAAGAGAAGAGCTGAGACCAAAACAACCAACCAATCTTTCACCACGCCAGCAATTCGGATAGTGAGAGCACTTGTTTGAGATATCACAAGAAAAACCGACAAATTGAGAGCAAATGTACATAGCGAATTAAGACTCAACACAAGAACATGAAAGTTCCATGTTTCCATCTTCGACTTCTCAAGAAATATCCATGGTATGAACAAGCAAATCGCGCTGCAACATACACATCAATACAAGTAAAAAAAAATTGGGATTCTTTTAAAAGTAGAAAAGAAAAGGTCCACAAAAGTTTTTTAAAAAATCGTTATAAGAATTGGTGAAATTTAAGAATTTTCTTCAAATTAAAAAAATAGATAATGAGATTAGGGTTCTTTCATTTTCAAAATACCTGCATGGGCTCATGTAGTACATAAGCGAGAGTGGGTTTAATTTGATGCCTTTCCTCTTAACAAGAATTTCCATTAAGATTAGCCTCAAGGCTTCTGAAACAATACCACCCATTTGGTAAACAACTCCAATCCAGTTGATATTTAATTCTCCATAAGACGAGACTAAAACGCCAAAACTTATGACTGACATTATCAAAAGCATCTTGCAGCTCATTATTTCAAGCCCAACACAAACTCCAAGTATAAACACAGCAACAGGCACTGCAAAACATGATTCTTAAGATCATTACATACAAAGTAAATTTGCAAATGCGATTAGGAATGAGCTAAGTTCTTACTAATGGCCTTCAACATTTGGGAAAATGCAACAGTTATGTAGAGGTAAGCTGTGTTTCCTAACCACAGAGTCATTGCAAACATTGCACCTATTGGAATAACTGATGTAACATATCTGAGTACATAGATAGAGTGATGTTTTAGTTTAAAATGTATTTACACAACTCCAAAATATATAAAATAAAATTGCTTACGAAAACTTTCTTTCTTACATGTCTAATGTCATTCCTTCCTCAACCTTCATAACCTTTTAAGGAGACTAAAAATTAGATTATAAGCGTGTTGACTTGTGTATAACTAATATAAGCATTAAAGAAAATTAAGGTCACAATAAGCAATGAGATACCTTAAAAACCTTGGTGAGGAGAAAACACAAAACAGAGGAAAAGCTCATGTGGAGTAATGTCAATCCAAGTGGATAAGGGAAGTTTATTTCCTTAGATGATAATACCCACTGCATCATATGAAGTCAGAAGTAAAAATTAGGGCTGTGACAAAAACACACTGAAAGAAGCTAAAGAGAAACGGAACGAAGTTAAGTTCATCGATCCCAAACCGAACCAAATTTCATAATAGTTTGAACTTTAATAGATTTAGACCGAATAATCGGACCAATCCTGAGTTGAACTTGAATTTTGTGTAATGGAGAAGTTAAGTCAACAGCTAAAAATAAGGTTCATTAAAAGTTTAATACTTCTAAGTAAATGAGTAAATGTATATATACAACCATACATTTAAATCTACTATTGTATTAACAAGAAATTTTTATTATTATATTTCTTGTGCAAAACCAAATCGCATTGTAACAGAAGTACAGAACCAAACCAAGATTGTCAAAATTAAAAGCTTTATTTCAGTTTAAGTTTAAAGCTATCTAAACTAAACCGAATCTAAAATCCTAATATCAAGATCTAATGAAGTTAAATCTTGAGCAAAAAGATTCCAAATAGAAAACGTAGATCCAGGAACATATATATGAATGTGAGATTTGACTTAAACCTTATTGAAGAAGATTTGACCGCTAGATAGAGTAATGTAGAGAAGAATGGAAGCATACGTCACATGTTCATCTTTGAGAAAGCTTCTGATCCGATTTCGATCCGCCATTAAAGTCAACAATCGTTTTGGTCTCAAATCAGCAAAAGATTTTGCCATTTTCATTTCGTATGTCTTCTTCTTCAATATTCAATAGTACCTCACTTTTCCATCTTCTAAGCAAACATTTTAAAGTTGACTAAAAGTAACGAAGAATTAGCGGATCCCACTTTAAATAACTTCTGTTCTACGAAATCCGTTTTTAATTTATTTAGATGGGTCCATAATGACACTATGGGCTTTGTTGACCAGCAGAATAAAAGCCCAATATAAAATCATTTGATCAACCATTTGATCCAAAAGAATTTACATCACTGCAAAGCTTAAACTTTTGGGAATTTTGATAATAATAGCCTTATTTGAGTTTTGGTTTTTTAAAATGACATTAAAAAAATCTCTCGTGCGCAACGCCATTTACGTCACATGGAAAGACGTATTTGCTCTTGAACGAGGACAATAATCAGCTGAAGGAAGCTGTGGACATTAACACAGAACATGTCAGCCAATTGTCCATTCAAAATGATGAACAAACTATAGACAATTTTGGTTGTGATGTAACGGTGGACAAAATGAATACATCTGTTCCAGAAAAGTCCACCGAACCTGATGAAGGTGTGGATGTCAATAATTCAACTTGCGATAAAGGAAAAGAAGAAGCTACAACTGAGGAGGTAGTATTTGAAATTAAATTTTGGATTATTTGTTTTACACTCTATAAACTGATCCTATTGCTACTATCATGATGTTCTCTAGGAGAAGGACGCTGTGGATATTAACGCAGAACATATCAGCCAATTGTCCATCCAAAATGATGAACAAACTGTAGACAATTTTGGTTGTGAGGTAACGGTGGACAAAATGAATACATCTGTCAAAGAAAAGTCCACCGAACCTGATGAATATGTGGATGTCAATAATTCCATGCCAATGTTCATGGGGGCAAAGACGTCTTTACCATATGCCACAGAACCTGAATATGACCTTTTTCGGAAACGACTTTTTTTAAATGGCATTACGTAAAATCAAAACACGATTCGAGGGTAGATTGGTTGAAAATCTCTAAATTTTTTGTTTGTATATTTCTTTCCTGACGGAAAATCATTTCAAATTTTGTAGTAAAACAAAAAGAAAAATATCATATTGTTGTGTGGTTACTGTTATTATGGATATCCATATAAAAAATAACAGAAACCCAAAGTTTAAGAGGAATGGAAATTAAAATAACAAAATAGAATAAAAGCAGATGATAAAGTGGAACTATAGAATTAGAATCCCAGCAATAGTTAAAAAGTAGAAAAGAAAAATCCCAGCGAATCCAAAGATTTATAAAGTTATTATTACGCCAATTGCTTGCAATTATGGAGAAAATGAAAATTCATACAACAAATTCATTTTTTTGTTGATGTGTTATATGACAAACAAAAAGACAAAAAAAAAACCCTATCCATAACAAAAATAATAAATACTTAAAAAAATTATAATATTAAATAATAAATAATATTAGTAATGTGTAGTAAAATGTAATATGTTATTTTTTTTAAATGTAATAAAGTGGTGTATGTGTAAAATGTGTAATTATTTAAAGGCCCACAAGACGAACATAAAATAATAAAGAATCATAACTTTTCTTTTCCTTTTTATTTTACATTTGACGAATTTTTTTTAAAAAATATATATATTAAAATTTCTTAGTCCGGAAAAAAAGAGAAGCATTGTTATGAGAGTTTTGGTCTATTTGATTGAGTTAGTAGAAAAAGGCCAAAACAAGAAACCAAAACCCATCATTCCTTCTTCTTCATCATCCATCGCCACCGTCTGAAACTAGGTTGATATATATGTCTACGATCAAGCATTCTCGTCTTGTTCGGTCGGAATTCTGAAATGGGTTTTCATCAAAACTCGCAATTCTTGATTAATCTCATCAAATTTTGCATCTTTTTATGAAATTCTACTGACGAGAGAAGGAAAAGTTCGCAACTTTTCTTTCCTCTGCCTCTTATTTTTGTTGTTTTATATTTATTTGGAATTCTCTGATCCAATTTAATGGCTGCGATCACTGAGATGGCCACTGATTCAAATGAGGCAATCAACGATGGGCGAGACGGAATTGAGAAGAGCTTGATGAAGACGGATTCTAAACCGGAAATCGAATCGGACCTCAAACCGAAATCTAAACCGGAATATGATCAAATGAAGAAACTTGTGGCCATGTTCAAGAAACTCAATCCTGAAGCTAAGGAATTTTTCCCTTCTTACAAGAAGAATACTAATCAGTCTCTGTCTTCTGACGATTTTGTGATTGCTAAAAAGCCATCTGGTGAAGACAACAAAAAGGATGGCATTAACCGGAGGGTACACTTTTTGTTCTGTTTCTGATTAAATTTTGATTGATAAAGTTTGGATTTTTGGTTGTTGTTGTTGAACTGTTCTTGTGATTATGCTGCTCAATTGGGTTCTTTGTGCTGGAAAGTCTCTAGCTTGAAGTTTCATATAGAAAGTTTTGTTTTTGATCTGGTTTGGTTTGATTTGGTTGGCCATAAGTTACATTGTCAAGTTTTGCAACTCTTATATTATCTTTACTTAACATTTCATTAAGAGATTTGGTAAATTGTCTGTTTTTTGTTTTGTGGATTACAGAGAAGAAACAACTATAACCAAGGGAGGAGAGTGAGGTTACCTGGAAGAGCTTCTAAGGCTCAAAGAGAAGATAGTATTAAAAGAACAGTTTATGTCTCTGACATTGATCAGAGTGTAAGTTACTTAAAGCCTCTCTTTAGATTTTCAGATAAAGAATTCATTTTTGCAACATTGTTACGTATATTATCTTTTTAAAATAGGTGACTGAGGAAGTCCTTGCTGGCTTGTTCAGCAGCTGTGGACAAGTAAGTTGACATCTATAAACTTTGTTGCCGGTTGTTATCTTTTGTTGATGAAGTAACATTGGACTCTTTTTCTGAAGGTTGTTGATTGTCGAATCTGTGGAGATCCAAATTCAGTTCTTCGCTTTGCGTTTGTTGAGTTTTCTGATGACCGTAAGTTAAAGCTATTGGATTTTGCTTAATCTTCTTTACAACAAACTTCAAGTGTCAAGTTTTACTTACATTAGTATGGATTTGTTTTAAAAAACAGAAGGTGCACGATCGTCTTTAAGTCTTGGTGGAACAATGATCGGATATTACCCAGTTAGAGTATTACCTTCAAAAACTGCTATTCTTCCAGTGAATCCCACATTTCTACCCAGGGTAAAACAACAAGAAGTTCCATTTTTCTCAACTTGCATTATAGTTTACAGTTTTATAACTATAATTATGGTTTCCATTGTTTCCTTCGGTGTTTTATTCAGTCAGAAGATGAAAGAGAGATGTGTACAAGGACCATCTACTGCACAAATGTCGACAAGAATGTAAATACTTTTTCCCGGCTTTTTATATTGCATTTGCGTACTTGTTATCGGTTTTGAGAGATTCCTATAAATTGCAGGCCACTGAAGATGATGTCAAATCCTTCTTCCAGTCTGCCTGCGGTGAGGTCAGTTTATAATCCGCTTAAGGCTCTCATAAAGACAAATATGAAATTTCTGAAACAACAATAACGTTCAAGTTTTTTTCTATCTTCTCTCTACAGGTTACTCGCTTAAGGCTCCTTGGTGACCAAGTGCATTCTACTCGCATAGCTTTTGTTGAATTTGCCATGGTAAGCTCCTCATATTCTGTTATAACTCAGCTTCTGCCAAGTAAAGATAAATTTTTCAAGGCTTAGTTTTTTACGTAACAACTGAATCTGCGTTTGTTTTCGGGATAAAAAGGCAGAGAGTGCAGTTGCAGCGCTAAACTGCAGCGGAATAGTCTTAGGATCTCAGCCGATAAGGTACACATATTTCTCTTTTGTGACAAACCTTACATTGAATAAAAAAAATTGATATGAAATCTTTTGAATTCTTCAGGGTAAGCCCTTCAAAGACACCAGTGAGATCACGAATCACTCGATCACCATCACCAAACTAGTAGAAACAGATCAGGAGATGCTTTGTTGATGAAGGAGAGTGATGCAACATTCATTTTTTCTTTTCGGTTGTCTTTCTTTTTTCCCTAGAGCAGTTATTTTCCAGTTATGTAGTATCTGGAAAGACGGCAACAATGAACATGCTTCTTGAATTTTGGAGTTCTTGTTCTGAGTCTTTTGACTTACTGAGTCATATCATCTTTCTTTAAAGGAATTGTTTGATCATTTTTGTTGGTTCTTAACTAAAAAAGATTAGAATTTTGGAGATTATAGATTTACTATTATGTTTGAAGTGTTGGACGCTTAAGTTTGGCCTAATCAACGTCTCTTATTAGGAGTTTTTGGGTCAATGGAAAAGTATAAGTCATTTCAAACAAAAATTTTGGATCATATTGATGGTTCTTGAAGAAAAAGATGTATGTACTGTTATATATCTTGAATTTGGCCGAATGTCTCTAACTATGGGGGATTTTGGAAAATCAAGAAAGTATAAATCTTTTCTCGTGAGGTACTCAAACTACAGGGATAAATATACAAATATGCAGATATTAGTCATCAGAAAACGGCGACGTTTAAGAAAACCCCAATTTTCCGATTAAACACAGTACATGTAGTAGTAACTCAAAACCCTCAAATCCTCAATCGCCATTGTTTACGAATTTGAAGAGATCTCACAGATGAGAAGTGCTTTAGGAAGAAGATTATCAAACCCTAATGGCTTCACAATTGCATCCATAGTCAAGCAAACTCCATTTCTCATCCAATCCACATCTCATTTCTCCTCTTCCTCCGACTCCTCCGGCCGTGGTCGTGGACGCGGTTCCGGTGAAGATGGAGGATTTCCCGCCGCTGGAAGGGGAAAATTCGGTGTAAATCGTGAACCGGTGGTTCCTGGACGTGAACCATCATCTACCGGAGGTTATGGTCATGGTCGTGGTCGTCCGATCCAATCTGATTCGATATCTCCTGCGTTTTCGCCATTTGTCAAATCGGATTCTCCTAGCGTTGGCCGTGGAAGAGGATCCGTTGGATCAGATTCCGTTTCACCTTTCGCTCCTGAACCTCCTCGCCAACCGCCGCCTCCACCGCAGCAACAACAGACTCAATCGCAGCAGCTGCGTTCACCACCACAACAGCAGCCGCGTTTGCAAACGCAGCCCAATGATGAATCTCAGGGAAGTCCTGTATTTGTGAAGCTGCAGGAGATGCAGGACGCAACTTCGTCTCCATCACCACTAGAGTCTAAATCTGGTCAAGCTGATCCACCTGATAACATATTCAATGCGTTAGGAAGCGAATTTTCACATCCTAGTGGAGCAGGTCGAGGAAAGCCTCTTGTGGACTCTGCTCCAATCCAACAAGAAGATAACCGTCAAATTCGACGCCCTCAGCCTCTGCCTCCGCCGCAGCAGCAACAGCAACAAAGAGCACAACCGCAGCAGAAGCGGGCTCCAACTGTCAAGGATGAAGCTCCTAGGCCTCAATTGAGTAGGGAAGAGGCTGGAAGAAGAGCAAGGAGCGAGCTTTCGCGTGGTGAAGCTGAAGGAAGTGGTGTGAGAGGAAGAGGAGGGAGAGGGAGAGGAAGAGGAGCAAGAGGGAGAGGTAGAGGAAGAGGTGGTGACGGATGGAGAGATGATAAGAAAGAAGAAGAAGGTGAACAAGAGGCTATGAGTATATTCGCTGGTGATTCAGCTGATGGAGAGAAGTTTGCTCAGAAAATGGGACCTGAATTGATGAAAACGTTAGCAGAAGGTTTTGAGGAAGTTTGCGAAAAGGCGTTGCCTTCTACTACTCATGATGCCATTATAGATGCCTATGATACCAATCTCATGGTAAATGTTTCTTTTTTTTTGTTTTCTCTATGAATTGTATAGAGAGTGTACAACTTGCTACTGAGATTGCTGACAGTGAAACTGCAAATAGTATTAGGAGTAGTGAATTCTCAAGAAGCAATAGTATTGATATTGATTCATACTCTATAATGTGGTAGAATTGGTTGTGGTGGCTTTGAAGTTGTTTGACTTAATATGCACAATTTACAAAAGTAGGCCACTAACTCGTCTTGTAGGATTCTCAGATTTATAACAGCCTCTTGAGGTTTTTGTTCTTTCATTGTGAAATCGGTCTTTCAGTCAAAGGAGCGATGGAGAAAGTGCCTTTTTTGGTTTTTGAGTCTCTTAGTTTTCTCTATCTCTTTTGCTTTGCAGATTGAGTGTGAGCCAGAATACATTATGCCGGACTTTGGATCGAATCCTGACATTGATGAGAAACCACCAATGTCTCTGCGCGAGTGCCTTGAGAAGGTGAAGCCTTTCATAGTGGCTTACGAGGGAATCAAGGATCAAGAAGAATGGGAGGTAATACTGTTCCATTTGTAATTTTTGCTTTCTATGAATCCATGCGATTTTTGTTTCAGTTGATGATCACTTGAATTTCTCACTTTTTGCAGGAAGCGATTAATGAAGCGATGGCGCAGGCTCCCCTTATGAAAGAGATTGTTGATCACTACAGTGGTCCTGATCGAGTAACTGCTAAGAAACAGAACGAGGAACTCGATAGAATTGCTACAACGATTCCCGCAAGTGCACCTGATTCCGTGAAACGATTTGCAGACCGTGCAGCTCTTACTCTTAAGGTTTGATCTCTTTAACCAAACCCCAAACTCTTCATCTAACATGACTCTCTTTTTATTAGATATCTCTAAAGAGGTATTGATGTTTTTCTGAAACTTTTGGCAATGCAGAGTAATCCTGGTTGGGGATTTGACAAGAAATACCAGTTCATGGACAAGCTTGTTTTGGAGGTGTCACAAAGCTACAAATAGAGAACTCAGGTTTCCAACTTTAAAAAAAAAACTTCATCGCCGGTTGAGTTTATAGATCGTATTCTAGATCTTGCCTCTACTTAAAACGGTACCCATTTCTTTTGAACAAGTACTCGAAATTTGGGCGTTAGCTTTTACGTCATACGTTTTGAGGGTTTCCGTAATAACGGCATTGTTCTTTCGATCTTTGTTACTGAGTAGATTGAATTGTATCCTTGACTGTTTTGGGATCTGTGTAATCGAAAAGAGAATGATTCTTGACTGTTTTAGGATTCTAGTGTCTAGGGTTACATGCCTTAACAGAGAAGGAAAAGAGAGAGAGACAGAGAGTAGTGTGTTTGTTCATTGGAAATCTTTTTGTATGAACAATTCCATAGAAACATCAAACAAATATGGTCACTTGCGATAATTGCAGCTGCGGTTGTGGCCGCCGCTTCAACCACAGCGACGAACTCGCCACAGACTAGCATTCAGACTTCAGCGACTTTCTTTAGCAAGTTGATATGCACACCGGTTTCCATCTCTTTAATTAGTTTAAGGTTTATTAATTTTTTTTTTTTATCATAATCATTAAATATTTTAAATTCAAGATATTTTGAATGAAAAAGTACTTTTTTTTTTTTGGGCAAAGTAAATGAAAAAGTACTTTGAAGACTTTTTAACTTATCACTGCAAATGTATTCTTCTTACTCAAAAAGAAAAATACATATGCCTAGTAAACAAATCACTATAGGAAACGGAAATCGAAAAACTGAAAAATAAAAATTAGGTTACATTGAAGTTTGAAGTATAGGTATTGTATGAGTGAGCTCCAAAATTCCAAAACGAAAATTCTTAGTGATAATTAAAGAGCAAAAACCAAAAAAGTAAAATTTTGTGCTACGTAAGAAGTAATGAAAACCAGTTATTATTACAGAACCATTTTCTTAAGTAATATAAATTTTGTAATCGATAGTTAATTGAAACATCGTTCTGTATTGTTTTAACTCTATTTAGAGCGCGTTGAGAGAAATTGCTCGCTAGTGGTTAGTCTGGTAGACTTATTGGACCTCCAATAATGCATGTTGTATGTTAACCGAATATAGGACTCTACATTTACATCTCTTTGATTTAGGAGTCTCGAAAGTCCTTCCCGGAATTAGATTAAAATCAACAAATTTCTGGTTTCCTTATTAAATGCTCACTAATCCCTCATTATGTCATATCTCATATGCATCTTTCTCATTTATCCTTAAGTAACTCTGCTAAGTTCTATAGAGATATTATCAATTTTCCAAACGAAACAAAGAAACCATGAAATTCGATGATAACTACAAACTTATTGTTATAGTCATCGGCGGCGTTTTAGCGGGATTTGCTGTCGTAATGTTTTCCTGTTGCAAGAACAAGAGGAAGAACCTTCAGCTACCGGAGCTGACACAGACACCGGAGTGGCAGCGACAAATTGTTTCTGCTCCGACACTTCAGACAAGAAGCATTGATGTCGGAAATGGTAAGAGACATGATGTTTATTATTTATTTAATTTTTTCATTAAGGTGTGTCGCAGATTTGACGTTGATTGTTCATGAAGATCGCTTGTGGGGTAGAAGCGACACTGTTGTGAAGAAATGTATTATTCCACTTAAGCCAAACGCAGTAGACGATAGCTTGCGATACCAGGGGCCAAAAAATTTGGAAAGGCCTCGGGGACAGAGAGATGATGGGACTGCGGCTTCTACTTCAGCATTTGGTGGTGGTTGTGTTGGCACTAGCGGTGGTGACAA
Source organism: Arabidopsis thaliana x Arabidopsis arenosa (assembly GCA_019202795.1). NCBI lineage: Eukaryota > Viridiplantae > Streptophyta > Magnoliopsida > Brassicales > Brassicaceae > Arabidopsis > Arabidopsis thaliana x Arabidopsis arenosa. Next base: position 18,642,724 of record CM032918.1, on the reverse strand, counting down.
CGGTTTTGGTGGCACTAGCGGTGGTGGTGACAACGGTTTTGGTGGTGGTAGTCACAGTGGTGGTGACAACGGTTGTGGTGGTAGTCACAGTGGTGGTGGTGGATGTGGTGATGGGGGAGGAGGAGGTGGATGTGGGGGATCTTAAAATTTGAGGTTCTCTTAGTGATTAGATAATGATATTTCTTTCTCTCTTTTTTGGGCATTAGTTTCTTCGTCATACCTTTCATGGACCATGGTTACCGTGATAACGGCATTGTTCTTTCAATACCTATTACTCAAGAGATTGTATTGTATCCTTTTTCTTTAATGGGATATAAGGGTTTAAACCTGTTTAATTTGTATCTATGTAATCGAAAAAATTAGTCTTGACTGTTTTTAGGTTCCAGTGTCAAATATACATGCCTTAAACCTAAAAGAGAGATTAGAGTGTGTTTGTTCATTGAAAATATTTTTGTTTCCGTATAAACATATATGAACAATTGCGATCATTGTAGCTGCGGTTGCAGCCGCTACTGCAACCATATGTCACCATCTTAGATGGTGGTGGCTTTGATGTAACAAAATGGTCTTAAATACGTGTATTCTTTTATCTTTTTTTTTGTTGTTGCTATAACTGTTAATATCATATAAATGAAAACGTTTGGCTATTACAAGGTAAGTCTTTGGCTTTGAAATCTTGATATATTCTTTTATCTTTCTTTTGTTCTTACCTACCATCAGACAAACAAGCGTTACGTGGTACGAGTTCTTGTACCACACAATGTTTATCTGATTATATCTACATAAATATACTATTAGCAATTAGCTTTAAAATATATGAGTACATATAGTCAAACGAGAGTTATTCATTTCTCAACATTTTCATTAGCTATGTAGATTTTGAACGGATCTCCTATGTATTTGAAAGAAATAAAGGTCACATTCGTTATGCGCATAATAGAAATTTCTTCTACAACTTTTGTATTGTTTAAAGGCAAATAGGGTATGAATATGTCGTAAGCTTATATATATACAAAGTCAACGGAGATTTAGAGATATCGACAAGTAAAAGAACATTTGATCATACATGTATTATATATAGACATCCTTTTTTCAGAAAACAAGGACAAACGCTCTTTATTAATTGTTATAAGCTGTGACTGAGTTTTGATATACGATTTCAATGGTTCACATATTTTGCGGTTTGCTCAGCCGGAAGAAGAAAAAGCCTTCATCGTCTTCGTCTTCACCGTCGCGAGATATCAAAATGGGTAAAACAGGAGAAAAAGATGGAGGGCTTCGTGTGATGACGTCAGGTTCTAAGACCAGAACTAGCAGGGCTTTTGGCCGCGGCAAAGGCTGCCTTTGTGGTGGTGGTGCCGGCTGTGGAGGTTGCGGCGGTTGTGGAGGTTAAGGCTTTTCGTTCTTATGTAATAATGCTTTTCCTGTGATCGTAATTTCTGTTTACATGTAAGGATTTAGTATATGTGTGATCATCTTTTGTGTGAGTGGAAATTGAATGTATATAGATGCTCTATATTATATTGTATAATGAATCATATAGGTGAAAATTACTATTTTGTAGCTGTGAAATTTGTGGTTTACAATTGGACTTACTACTAGCTATGCACTTTTTTTTTTTTTTTTTGGTCAAACCATATCTTACATCACTTAAACAAGGTTTAAGGGATACATAAATAAAGCAGTCTTTGCCAAAGAGTCAGCTACAGAATTTGCTACTTTGGGAAGAAACTTACACTTAAAAGGAGATAAAATTAAGTACTTGAAATTATAGAGATATCATATAGAATGCCATGGATCTCCACAAGGGGAGAGTTTGAGAGAATGGCCTTGATTAAGATTTGACAATTAGATCCCAACATCACAAACTGAGCACCCAATTGTATGGCTGAAATTAGGGTCTTACGAACAGCCAGAGCTATGCACTTTATTTTAACATGCATTTTGCAACGGTTAAACCTTGTATCTGTGGTGAAATTATATTGATATTGGATGAAAAAATTTCCAACAAAGATGCTCATTTCTTTTCTTTTTCGTGTGATTTAGAAATAGAATGTTTCCAACATATCCAGCATGCATGACTGACGTGTTATACTATATGGACTGGGTAAAGTCATCCTTTCTATTTTTCGTAATTTCATGGGAAAAGCTTGCTTGGTCTTCGAACAAGCTCAATAATCTGATTTCATTAAAATATTCAATTCAACAAAGATAATAATGTGTAATATATACCAAGTGTAGTTATTGCTTACATGACATATCAATATATATATAATAATCCATAAATCTAAAAATTCATATTTCCATGGAATTTCAACTATTCAATCTATCACTTGGTTCTCATTTTAGATTTGACCATATAATATAACACTTTATTCTCTTGAAAAGTTAGTAAACATGAAATTCCACTGCAAATACTTGTATTCGTACGTCAGAATATATAGATTACTGTTGTAAGCTTATATATTAAAAATCAACAGAATATGGGACTCTTTTTTTTTTTTTCTTTTTTTTTGAAAAAGATAGGGGGCTATTGACCTAACTGAAAGGACAATTTATCATGATACACTTCCAGAGTTTTTTTTTGGCCATTATAATCTTTTGTTGCTACTCCAATTGTTACAGAACAATTTTCTTGAATATATTTCTATGATCATAATTGTCATTAATTATCTATATATAAATCCAAAAGAAAGTGCAATTTCTTTTTAGTGTTTGGTTTAGAATGTTTTCAACATTTCCAGCATGCATGAGCATGACTGACTGGTGTATAGTAGACTGGGTAAGTAACGTGCTTTCTAAATTTCACGGTAAAGCTTGCTTGGTCTTCGAACAAAAGCTATATCAATCATCTAATTCATTAAAGTATTTCATTATCTCTTAAAATAGAAGAGAAATGTGGGATATATATCAAAATTAGTTGTTGCACACATGACATATCTAATGAATATACAATCCATAAATCTATGAAGGATCTATGGAATTTCAACTATTCAATCTATTACTAGGATCTCATTTTATATTTGACTGTATAATATATATACATTTTTTTCCTTGAAAAGTTAAGCAACAAGAAAAGTTCCATATAGAGCTAGTAGATTGAAGTTTCAACTGCAATTACTTGTATACATCAGAAAAAAAAAAAACTATGTTGTAAGCTTATATATAAAGTCAACGGATACTTAGACCTGTTTATATATGAATGGACAATTTTTCATATTTACAACATTACATTTTCAGAACAATTTAAAGACAAAAATTAAAGTTCATAAGTAATTAAGAATCATTGCCATTATAATCCTTTGTTACTAGCTAGGCCATCGCGATGGGTGCTCTCTTATGCTATTACATGTGCCGCAAGGAGGAGGAGCCGACGACGTCATCTCCGCCGAGAGATAACGACAAAAAAGGTGAAATGGCGGGAACAAAAGATGGAGGTCTTGTTGTCATGTCGTCTTCGGGAAAAAGTAAGACCAGAGGCTGTTGTTGGGGCGGAGGAAATGGTCGTGGTGCTTCTGGAGGTGGAGGTTGCGGCGGCTGCGGTTGTGGAGGTGGAGGTGGGTGTAGTGGTGGATGTGGTGGTGGGTGTGGAGGTGGCGGCGGTTAGAAATTAGGGGTTCTGTATAGTTATTAATGTCACTAGGGTAAAAACCCGCGCTCTGCTGCGGGAAAGTTTTTGTAAATGGTTTTTGTTACTAATGATTTTTGCTTAAACTATGATTACGCTATACCAATTTTACAATGAAATTTTATATTTCTAGTTTACACAATGAAAGTTGTCTTGCTTCTTTTGTAACAAAAACAAAAAAGTATCTAAACTTAAATTAAAATAATAAAAAATATGAAATTAAAAACAAGCCGCAGATATAACAAATTAAGTATATTTTATTAGACATCATTGTTGCAAATGTAAGAAATCACATTGTTTTTTTCTTTTCTTTTTTCTTTTTTGATAAACCGATAAATCACAGTATTTGTTACTAACTCTTCTTCGTGTATTTAAGAAAAAAAGACATGATTCAAAATTAGTTTTTACTTTTTGTTTCATTTTAACTTTCTTTTGCAACATATTATCCAAACATCACTCGCGTACCTAAACTATAAGTATTTTATTCATAAAATATTTTCATATCTGTGAATTACACTTATTTTAAATAAGCGCCAAATCCATATCAAATACGGCATAGCATGATAATTCGGTGTTTTTGCAAACAAAGTAATAGGTAGACAAAAAAATTCATACATGCCTTTAAAGTTTAAATAAAGAGGCTTGTTGGAGAGGAATTCCTTGAAGCTTGAAGAATAAATTAAATTAAATTACGCTAAACAGTTCATAAATATTGGTTAATATAACTTGGTTTGTGACTTTGTTAAGTATAAAGATCTTAACCCCTGTAACTCTCCTCTTTATTGATTTGTAAACTAAGAATAAGATGCCAAATAATTATAAAAGAGTATCTATATCTGCAAAGCTTCTCTCTTTACAATCTAGACTCACTCTCAAAATTATCTCATCACGATCGCGATTGATAGACTCATGTCATCTCTCAATTCTCTACAAACATTAAGCATAAAGAAGAAGATGGTTCATAATCACAGTATAAAGAAGAAGTCCTTGTATCTATAAACCCTCACTCTTATCCAGAGTATTCTTTCATCTCTGTTAACTTTCTACATGTGTCAAGTGCCAACTCAGCTGCCACTTCAGCATTAGCTCCTGTTTCACTCTGTTTAGACCTTGTATTTTTCTCTTCTTACGATAGTATACTTGCTCCAACATATCAGACTTCTGCTGCTAAAAGTTGAGTAATACCATCTCCACTTCTTCCTCTTATTTTGTTGAAAAACTTTGATAAAAAAACAGAGAGAGGAGAGAGAGAGACACACAAAGTATGAAAACTGAAAACTTTTTTCTTTTATTTACTTGAAAACTTTTTCAGGAGAAAGAATGACACCATAGTTATAACCATTTTCTACTCGTTTACAAATCACATCAATAATGTAATCTGTAACATTTTTCAACGTAAGCTTCTTCTGGAAAACCTGCATATATGTTGGTGATTTATAGTATAAGATATTCTTACACTAATTGTTCAAGAAATATATAAATTAATTCTAGAATTATTCTTATACTAATTGAGTATCAATATAACACGAGCATAATTATTTACACAATTGTGCTTCTAATGTAAATGCATACAATATATCAATTAATCAAACCAATCGGAAAAATATAGCTCTCAAATTCTTATGTGTTTTGGTCTTCGAGATCAATTTTTTGTCGAAGCTTCGCTTCCTCGTTCTGGAGCTCAGTAGAAATCAGCTTTCCTTCTCTGAAAACGCAAGACCCCAAATGACAACAACGAAAAGCATCGAATCAATGAATTGTGAGATGATTCAATCAGCGACTATTTGAACAGATATGAGAAAAATCTCTTGACCTTGAAGGGCTTCTCTAATTTTCCGCCTCTTCTCATAGAGCTTACGCTCATCACCTTCAAATTTTTTTCTTTAGAGATACTCCTTTCTAAACCCAAATCTCTGATCAATCAAATTTTAAGGATTGACCGGATCGAGTTATCCATCTTCGTCTCGTCTTCGTCTTCGTCTTACTCTTTGTTAATTTGTGAGGAATTGAAATCGAGAAAAAAATGAGGATGTAGATGAGAACACATTTGATGTTATTGTGTGGACTGTGGATAACAAACCTAAGATTTAAAAGCCCAAGGTTTTGAAAAAGCAAGATGGGCATGTATAAATTTAAAAGGCCCAAAATGGTGATATAGAAAATGATGTGGAGTAAGGGAGGATTTTTAGTGGACGAAAATGATGAGTTGTATTATTGTTATAATTTGATTGGACAAAATTTTTAATGATGTGTCAGGCTGAGAACAGCTGAAAAAGCTGATGTGTCAACCTAGGAGAGAAACCTAGTGTTATTATTGTATTGATTATTATGATTGTGTTGTGTGTGTGTGTGAATATTTATTCATCATCTTGTGCGTGTGATTTAGTGCATGTGAGATTCGAATGTATTCATATATAACTACTATATATATGATGGGATCTTTTAGATACAGAAATGATATATTACTATGTAATTTTTGTTTTCCGAGAAGAAAGGAGTAAATGTTAAACTCTCTTGTGTTAATTATCTATATTTATATTAGGACGTGCTAAAAATGTCAAAAATACATGAAAGTTTTTGTAATTAACGATTAATTTAAAAAATAAATACAATTCTTACCTATAGTAAAAAATAATTTAATGATGCCAAACATACTATTTTAAGTCATTTATAATTTACATAAATGTATCATACATTATAACCGAAAACTAATTGTTATCTATAACGCTATAAGTAAATTTTAAAACATCATATGAAGTTACGTACTTACGTTGATAGGAAATTTACGAAACCTCAATTTTTGTGAAATGGCATGGGATAAGTAATAATAACCAATACCATGCATCTTTCAAAATATGATTGTTAATTTGTTATGATCAATAAGCTCTCATTATCTCTAAAGCCCCCCCCAAAAAAAAAAAATCTCACTATGTGCATCTCGTCCACAGTCCACTTCGAACGCGTGGAAGGAAATCGCGGCCAAAGAAAGACTCGCTAGTGGTCGACTTCTTGGACCTCCAATTATGCATATTTGTATGTTTTCCGGATATAGACTCTAAATTTAAATCTATGGTTTTAGTAGGACTCTAAAAGCACTTCTAGAACTGAATTAATTCACCTCCATTATTAAATGCTCGCTAATATCATTATCTCATGCATCTTCCTCCTTTCAATAACTCTGCTAAGTTCTATATAGATAATCATAACTTTTTGTTATACTCGTCTCCAAGCAGGGCTATTTTTGTGTGGTCGTGGTTCATATAATGTTTTTCTGTTGCGACAAGAAGAAGAAACAACTTCAGACACCGGAGCCATCGCAGACATCCCAATGGCAGCTGTTAAAAATTAAGTTTTTTCTTACTTAACAACGTAATGATATGTCCTTATAGTTTTTGCTTAGATATAATTAAATTCTCAATGGTTCTCCAGTGAATTTATGTTAATTCTTATTATAACTTGCAATCAATGTAACGTGGATCCATACTCATACATGGACTTTCTGATGAAATAATATTATAGGAATATTTCACATACATATAAATCTATATTTAAGTCGAAGTAGCGGCCTTTGTATCATTGTATGCACAATCCAGATATCAGGATATATACTTTTTCAAATCTGCCATATCGACATATCGTTTTCAAAAATTATCATGCAAACCCAATTTTACAAATTTTCTAACTGGTATATATCTTTTCAAAAAATGTTGCGGTTGTGACGGTGGCTTTGGACGTTGTACATATTAAGATATCCGTAGTAATAATATGATGATCATATTTCATACAATTTCTGCAACTTGGTTGTCCACCACAATTCTTTTCTTAGGAAGAAAAGCCAAACAGTGTTAATAATTTTCTTTTGTTTCTTTCTTATATCAACTGGCTTAGTCTTTTTTTATCGTATGTTAAATATGGACCATGTCAACAGAGGAAATATAGATGATTATTGAAAACTCAAGTAAAGACTTTTAGAAGAAATTAAATTCCGTTGGTTTGTTCTTAATAACCGGATTTTTTTTTCTTTCGTGAAACATAAGAAATACTAGGTTTAAGTATATTCCGTTTATTTATCTATCTTTCTACAGAGAGTTATGTAAGAAACAAAAAGACTACCTCATAACCTCATTTCTTTGCAAACAAATTGAAAGTCCCTTTGCAATATAAGCAATGTGGCTCATGCCCGCAAGTATATCTACATACATAAAAAGTCAACGGAAAGATATATAGAAAAGGTCATTTTATCATATATATTCTTATCTATATTTTTTGAATACCATATATATTCTTATCACTACAGTTTTACATTTACAAACGATGGTAATGTTTCGTATCTTGTGTTGTTTCATCAGTTGCAGCAAGATAAAGCCGCCACAAGTGCTCAAAAAAGGAAAGAAAATTCCACCGTCGCCTTCGCCGGGAGTGGCCAAAATTGAAAAGAAAAAACCTCCCTAGCTCGTCTTCGCCACAATGGGGAAAAACGTACAAGGAAAAGCCACGGCCGCCACGGCGAGTAATCAAAGAGCAACGTGTTCAACTTCTTATATAAAAAAGTCTTTTGTTTCTTCTCTTGGTGTTAGTGAATAATGTGTTACATTACAACAATATCAAAAATGGGTTGCACCCTCGCAAACGCCAAACGCTATGGTAATGACGTCGGCGATTCTGGAGGTTGTGGTGTTGGACTGGTGGGTGTGGAGGCGGCTGTTAAATGATGAAGTTTTCAACGGTAATCATAACTTATGTCATGATTTTCAAATGCGTAGTGATATACTTGTATGTATTTATAAGGTGTGATCTTGATTTTTTTTCTTAATAAGGTGCATGTGATCTTAAAATCGTATGTGTGTATGTATATTCACAATGTATTTATGGAGAAAACGATTACGTTAATGTGCAATTTCTGGTTTGTTGGAACTTGTTTTTTGACAAAAATGGTTTTGACCATTGATACGGTGGATTTTCCAGTGAAGACGTTCATCGGAATGACCGGTTCTTGGGCACGATGGAATCGTTGCTGCGAGCACTACGTGGTGGTGTATTGGAATGTCAAAAACGGAGTTTGTTTGAATGAGAAATGGAGGTCCAAAGTAACTTGCTTGCATAGAATTTTGACTTAAAGTCAAATTGTATACTTTGGAAGTTAGAGGAGAAATCGGATTTGAGATTTGAAATTTGGAAAATGGGCTTACAACCCATATACTTATTTTCTTTTCCCAAATTTATTTTGATTTAAATTAGTGATTAAATCAAAAATATCTACCTTAATGATTGTGTGTAATCAATTATGACAATTAGGGTCAAAAACGTTTTTGACTTTGTCGTGAGAATTAAGTCTCTTTTATTGTGTCATTAAGGTGATATATTCTCCTCTTTGATGCCATGGACGTGGAGCTCTTGTGTTGTGCTATAAAGTCATGGTCATTGTCTCTCATTCTAATGATCGTTCACCAACATAATATCCTTCCTCTTCTTCTCTTTTCTAGTTCGAGTCTGAGAGTACAACACAAGACTAGTGTTCGATTAGGTTTTGATTTGAGTGTTGCAATCAAAAGGAGAAACAGTTTTATCCTGGGACTCTAATTGTCATCAAACCGGCACACTACGGGGCAATTTTTGAGTTAAGGAGAGAGATCATCAACGTTCTCGACTCTGTTTACCACCGTGAATCTTCGTTCTTCAATCATCCTTTCGGTATTGTTGATCTTTGATACTTGTTCTATGTTATTTGTCTTACAAATATTAGATTGTGCCCTTATTGAAATATTAAGGTCCTACATGGTTTGCATAAAGTTTTGTTTATATGACGGATGCTCGACTCATCACATATGTGGTATAAATTTGCCAGCAAAAATCAAGGATCAAACTCCGATCCTAAGAGCTTTTCTTGCAACAAAAATCAAGGAAAAAATGTTTTAAAAGGAGATTCTAACACCAAATCGTCCTCTTTAAACAAATTCAAACTCGTACTCTTTTGTTTTCGTGACTCCTCAATATATTTTGAATCAAATTGACATGAAAGTCGCGAGATTAATTGATTTCTCAAATGTTTTGGGGTTAGAAAACCTAGGTTCCAGCCCAACACCATCATCAATTGATTCAATTCCGTTGTTCTGATGCAACATGTCTTCTCTTTTCTCGGATCCCTATTCCAACGTAATGCCGGTTTAAATTAAACATTTAATGGGTCCTAGGCAAAATTTTAAAATATGTCCATGTCATTTCCTTATTCCAAAATAATATAATAATAAAGTATTAATTATACAATTTCTAAAACTTGGTTATCCACCACTACTTTTTTTTTCATTATTTATATCAATTGGCTGAAAAGTCGATGACAAAGAGAAAATCTAGATGATTAAAATTTTCAATTAAAGACTATCTTTTACAAGCAATTTGGCTAATCATAAGTTTCAACTAGTTCGGTTTCGGTTGGCAAAAGCCATTTGAGTTTCGTTTGCTTTTAAAAACCGGTTTTTTTCTTCATTTGTGGACCATAACGAAGACTCGGTTCAACTAATTAGATAGTAGTACAGTTTGGTAATTGTTATCTTGTATTAAGTTGATTCCAGTTATTTATTTATCATCCTACAATTTTATTTTTTTTGATTGAACATCCTACAAAATTTTAGTAAAAACAGCGATATTTTCACATTCATATGCAAAGAAATTGATAATTCCTTTGCAACTTCTTGTATCTTTCAGAAGAATATATATAAAGCCATGTTGCTCATGTCGGCAAGTTTATCTACAGACATAAAAGTCAAGGGAAAATTGGGAATATCTATGTATATAAAGTCGCTTTATCATATATATATGAATCATTACAGATTCACATCACATTGATTTTCCTATAACGATGGGAATGTTTCGTTTCTTATGCTGTTTCATCAACTGGACCAAGATAAAGCCGTCATCTCCGCCTCAAGTGGTCGAAACGGGCAAGAATATTTCTCCTTCGCCTCCGCCGCAGCTACCGCAAGTAACCGAAAAGGCCAAGAAAGAGCCGCCACAGCAGCCATCTCGGCCGGGAGTAGTAAAGCTTAGAAAGGGTATAACGGTCAAAGACGGAGGACTTGTTGTTTCAAAGTCGAGTAAGACCACCACCAAGAGTTCACGCCGTCACACACGCTATGGAAATACCGCCGGCGGTAGCGGAGGTTGTGGTGGTGGGTGTGGAGGCGGCGGCTGTTAAAATAATTAATTTATTAATTGTGCCTTGCTTTTAACTTGTGATCTTGGATGGTCGACTCATCGCCGAATATATCTTTTTCTTGCACAATATATATTATAGTTAAAATGATTAGTGTGTTTTTGGTTAGCATAAATTTTAAATTTTATATCATAGATGTAACGGACAAGAAAACAAGAAATGAAGAAAATAAACTATTTTTAAAAATAGAAGAGTTCGATATAGAATTAAAATCAATTGATCTTTGCTTATTGTTGCACTTATCGGATAACTAATAAAATTAACTGTAATGTGGTGTTTCCTTTTTTTTTTTTGTTAAAGGGTTTTCATAAATTAAAAAGAGTTATACAAAGGAGCCTAATACATTACAGAAAGATGAGAGATAGCCTACTTTTAAGCAGGAACGAGAAATAGAGATAGAAGAGGAGATGGAGAAAAGAGAAAGAAGTAACCACCAAAGAGACAAAAAACATGAGATTTTCCATTTGGTGATAAGAAGTGTTACGTCTCCCAACATCGAAGCAAAGATTCACAGTCCGGATTGAGAAGAACCAGACTACGAGCTCTGTTTGTAACCACGTTTATAATCTGTTGGAAAACAGAAGATGGAGGGAGAGTTGTTCCATTGTGATACCTACGGTTCCTCTCGCTCCAAATTTCATAGATAAAAGCTTGCCAAGCTTGAAGAAGAGCAAGTGAGATATCTTTGATTGTCGAAGCTGTCGCCAGCCATTGGATTGTGGATTCCCATTGAGTAGGCGCGGGAGATGGCAGCAATCTAGCCACTACATTTGTCCAAATTTCGGACGAGTAAGAGCATTCAAAGAATAAATGATTCCTTGATTCGTCCCCATTCCCACACAAAAGGCAAGTTTGTTCTACATCGCAACCCCACATGCCAAGTCTGTCAAGAGTTGGGTTTCGATTAAGAACAAATAGCCATACCGAGAAAGCGTGCTTTGGTATTCGGGCTTTATGCCAAACCAAATCGTACCAAGGGACAATGGGCTTTCTTGCTCTAATCTTGTTCCAAACATTCCGAGAGTTGAAAGATTTCTGAATCACATCATCTATCAACCAAACAGCACTGTCACTAGTAGAAGAGAGAGAGATGGTAGAGATAAATGCGTACAAGCAAATTTGTTTGTCAGATCTCGCAGGAGGGAGATTCCAACCAGAAGGTGGTTCCTTGGAATAAATTTAAGAACTCACTCTATTAATTGACCGTATATATTTAATTCATCAAGACCACAAATTCCCTAAACTATTGAAAATTAAAAATCTGAGATCTCACATTCATATATTGATAAACAGTGACAGATATACTTTTGTAGGTATATGGATAAAACTTTGGATTGCATGTATATAAATGAACAAAAATATGTATTATGATCTTTTTAGTTACATGATATAAATAAACAGTATATATATATATATGAATATTTATCTAATATTTTCATGATATGTATAAATTATAAATTTAGATTCAAGATTTCTTTTAAATATTCTAAAAAAGTCTTATTTAATAGCCCTATTTAATTTTTGATTTTTACCACAACTGTATTTTCTAGAGAAAAGAATTTACCTAACTAAATTGTAAAAATATTTTAGTAATGTTCGGTAACTTTCATTACTAAAAAGATTTTTATACACAGTCGTCTAAGTGAGCAAATACAAACAGTTGACTAATTTTGTTTTAAGTCAATGTAGTTTGACGTTCAAATTTAATAGTCTGAGTAGTTTATTTGAATTATTTTAATCTTAAAATTGAAAATGACATTGTGTATTTGTTGAGGTATAAAAATGCATTTTGTAATTTATTCGGATTGAATTCACCCTTTTCCCAATGTTGAGGTATTTCCTATTAAAAACAACCGTTTTTTTTAGTAATTTTGTGTATTTTGATATATGTTTCTCAGCTTTCGATGAAAAATTAATTAAGGAGTCAATTTATAATTTAGATATGCGGTTGACTAAAGAAAAACTTAATATATGTTTTTGAATTAATCATTTCTATGTAGATATATAAAAATTCAAATAACCAAATATTTGGATCATGGATGCATATTTAAAAATATAATACCGTTTAGAGTTTATTGAGAATGATGTTTCGAATATTTCCAGTATGTCTGATGTGTATGGGTAAGTCACACGCTTTCGTATTGACCTAAAGTAAAATACTGCATAGTGTGTAGAATGATGTTTCAAATATTCAACATATTATGGTGATCCCAATTTATATTTGACCGTATAAAAATATATACACCTACCACTAACCATTAAACCGGCAATATCCGTATCCTTAAATACAACTGAACAAGCCGGACAACGAATTTTAAATACAACTAAAATAATAGAACCTATACAGAAACTTTCTTCTTTAACAACAACAAAAACCTTTGTTATGATCTTTTTCCCCCTACATTTTATTATATTCATTATAGTATTGCAACCTATGGAAAAAATCTGATTTTGTTTGGTTCGAATTTACTATTTTTATTTCGGAAAGGATATTTTCATCAAATAGAAACAGTGTTCATTACAAAAATTGTATAACAGAAAAAGAAGAAAGGAAATGAATCACTTTAAAGGAAAAAATCAATACTCTACTAATTTCTTAAAACTAGAATCATAATATTAAATAATATTTTACATGACAAAGAATGAGTGTTCTTCTGTAGAAACATCTACTAAGTTGAGTAAGCGAAAAACTCAAAGCAAGTTTGTTATATATAATAAAATTCAAAGCAAATAAAAAAAATTAAAAGCTAGTTGAAACTATGAAATTTTAGAAAAGAAAAAGTAATCAAGCAGAAAATGTCATAACTTATCCTAGTAAAATGGAAATGTCCAATGCAATTTCGTGTATCTTCAAGAAAACTAAATAGGTTTGTGGCATTAGCTTCTATATAAAAAGGACACTATCATGGCATCTTTTTGTGATCAATTCATAGTTTCATATAAAAATAATAATAATGGAAGATTTTGTTATTGTCATTATTATAGTATGTGCCGCTATTGTTTTGCCAATATTGTTGATCCTATGCTGTGTCCTCACCCACATAAAGCAAAAGCCGTTAATGTCTCAGCCGCCAGATTTGGAAACGGGTAAAACGGGAACAAAAGATGGAGGACTTGTTGTTTTGACAGGGAATGATGCCACAACAGCTGTCGTAGCAGCGGCTGTAATCACCGCAGATCCTGGCGGTGGCAGTGGTTGTTGTTGTAAATGCAATGATGGTGGTGGTGGTGGAGGAGATGGCGGCGGTTGTGGAGGTTGTGGAGGTTGCGGCGGCTGTGGAGGTTAAGGGTTCCGTATAGTAATCTTATGTTATGATTTAATTATTGTGCGTGTGGTAATTAACTGTTTATATCTATGCATGTAATGTAAGATTTAAACTCTCGTGAGTATGGAAGTTGTATCATAAGGTGAAGAAATGGTTGTGTAAATATGAATTGGTGGTTTACAGAAAATTAATTTTCTTATATAATAAATTGGGATGTCGAAAAAGATATACTAAATAAATGGGATTTTTTCATAATATATAGTTGCAAAAAAAGACAACAATCAAGAATTATTTAGTAAATATATAGTTAATTAATGTTTTACTAAGAGTTAAAAAAAGTTTTTTTTATGACATCCCTCGAAGATGAAATTTAACTCTTTTTTTTTTCTCAGTTAGAGAAGTTCTTTTTTTCTTCTGGCTTAAGATGATTTGTAACTACTTTTGTAAAATTTTTTAAAGAAATCACATGAAAATCTTAGCATGGTCAAGCACTCAACACAAGCTTAAAGATAAAAAAATAATATTTATATCTTATATATGCAGATTCATATTTTATGGTATTCGTATATAAACACAAGTAATATTAATAAACTTATATGATGTGATGCATTTGTTATTTTGCATTGGTAAACTAAATTTGTTAAAACCTTTAATTTGTTAATTTAATCGAATCTTGTATTCATTATCGTCGAATGGATATAGAAAATTAATCGATATAGAAAATTAATGTTTAAAGTTTTTGCATACCGATTGGCAATCTTGCCCACTTACTCGTATATCACTCTCAGCTTATGTATCTCTTTTGGGTGGCTCACCTATCTCCTAGATGACGAAAAAATAAGATACGGTGTCTCATTCCTCAACGAAGCAGAATATCGAGCAATAGCTATTTTGCGAGAGCTGAAATGGTTAAAAAGGTTGATGGCTGATCTTGGAGTTCCACTACAACATCCTATGAAAATGTTTTGTGACAGCAAATCAACAATCTATATTGCAAGAAATCCTGTCTTTCACGAAAAACAAAGCACATCGTAGTAGATTGCCGTAGTATCCGTGATGTTGTACGAGATAAACTCATTGTTTTACGTTGTACTACTGAGCAATTAGCCGATGTCTTAACAAAAGCACTAGGAAAGTCGAGTTTTGATTGTTTGTTGCACAAGTTGGACATATGTGATATACATACTCCAACTTGAATTAGAATCGATATAGAATTAGAATCAATTGATCTTTGCTTGTTGTTGTTGCACTTACCGGAGATCAATATTTGTTTTTTTTTTTTCGGATGACAAAAAAAAAAAAAAAAAATCACTCCATTAATTAATTGACCATATATATTTAATTCATCAAGACCAAAATTCCGTGTGTATCCTTAATAGAACAAATAGACTCTGTCATAAGCTTGTGATATATATATTCAACTTCACGGCAACTATACTATATAAAAGGAAATTATTGCAGAAATTTGTAATCAGTATTCAGAATAAGAAACCAAAAGACCCAAAAAAGCTTATATTTATCGACTTTAATTGTAAATTGTGATTGTGTTGCTATATATATATACGATCGGTATGATTCGATTCTTATGCTGTTTCTTCAACAGCAAGAAGAAAAAGCAGAGTAAGAGGCGTTCCAGCGGTAATGGAGGAGGAGGTTGTTGTGGTGGCGGAGACGGTGGCTGTGGAGGCTGCGGCGGTGGTTGTGGAGGTGGTGGAGATTAAATGAAGATGGTATAGCTATGTGATGATTTATTGTGGCATGTGATGTATTTATATATGCTTGTTATAAGATTTTGACGTGTGATATCTCGTGAGAATGGAAATTGATTCCTTGTGGCATGTAAATAATGTAATGTACCGAATTTATGTGAACAGTCAATACTAAAATATTTGACTTGTATCGCAAGCTATCTATTTATTTTTTCCTTGTTTTGGCTATCTAATTTCAGTTTGCTATTGTTTAGTACTGTAGTACATCTTCCTGTAATTTTCTGATCTACGAGAACGATTTTGCAGAGTGAAGACGAACAACGTACAGATTGGGGAGCATATATATATGAAAATATGAATTTATTGGATCTTCAGTCGCATAGTTTTTCACAATAAGTTTTGTTCTTTAATTGATTTCATAAGACCGTCCCACACGTCTTTCATTAAGATTTCGTCAAATCAATCGATTTCTCTGGAAAATTGATACCTTATTTCGACGTGGTTACGAGTCTGTCTGGTAACGGGTCAATGATACACTTATTTTCAGTATCATTGTTTTGTTTTGTTTTTGTTTTTTGTCTTAATCTTAAGACATCCCTTCGTGGTCCGGTCTGCCTTATAAATATGTGATGTGACGAGTTCATAAGCAATTATATTCACATAATTAATTGCATGCTTTTAATTTGTCTACTACAATTTTTTCGACTGTATATATTAACGTAATTTTTAAAGACCCTATTTCATGAAAACAATTAAGACCGCTGGGTAACTGAAACATCCCTTGCAATTTTATTTTAATTTTCGGTTTTAGCCAATTGCAATTGTGTCTTTCAGAAATTAATTACTAGGTCTATGTCATAATCTTGAAATCTTTCATAAATGTTGAAAGATACGATTCATAATAAATGTTCTTAATTTTGACCCCAAAAAAAAAACTGTGATCACTAATGTAAATATGTAATGATTCCGTGGAATTTTCCAACTATATTAAAACTGTTGGAAAAAAATCGAGAATAAAGAAACTAGGTTTCTATTTGACCGTGTATAGTAAACCTAGAGGGGAAGTCTCATTTGTCTGCTATTGAAATTTCTTGTGCAATTTCATGTATCTTTGTCAACGAATCTTTGAGAAAGATAAATAGTTTACGTAAGTTTATATTATTTAAATATATTTTTGTCAAAGTCAAAGGCAATTTGGGTCTATATAAAAGGTACATATAGCATATATTTGAATCAGTATTCAGAACATTTAGAAACAAAAGCTTATACACATTTTGTTTTATAGGTGCTTATACATTTATTGTTGACCTTTATCATAATCTCTGTGATTGCATTGCATTTCCTATACGATCACGATGTGTCGAATGTTATGTTGTTGCTTCTGCCGCAAGAAGAAAAAGCCGCGAGATGTGAAAAAGGGTAAGAAGGGAAAGAAAGATGGAGGCCTTGTTGTTTTGAAGCAGACTAAGCCTAAGAAGAAGCGTCGCGATGATGTAGGAGCTATACAAATAGACTCATGTTGCTGTTGTGGCGGTGGTGATGGTGGCGGAGATGGTGGCGGAGACGGTGGTGGCGGCGGAGGATGTGGAGGTGGTGGTGGAGGCGGTGGATGTGGAGGTGGTGGTGGAGGCGGTTAAAATATGAGATTGCTGTAGTTCATCAACATATAATGATCATTTCTTGTGTGTCGTATGTTTTTTTGTTTGAAAAAAATATTTTCTTTATATATCTAATGTAAGAATTATTATTATTTTTTTATTTTTTTGTTTAATGTAAGAATTATTTTTAAGGCGTGATCTCTTGTTACTAGAAATTGAATGTATATATACATAATATATGATGCATCATATCTGTTTATTATGATGAAAAATACTATATGATATATCTAGTTGAACTTAATTATTCAGTTAGATCACTATATAACAAAAACCTAATAAACAGATATAAAATCATTAGTTTCATAACTAAAAAGTTAAAATAATAAGAAAATTTTAAAAAGTAAAAGAAAATCATGCTATATTAAATTACATGCATATTCATTCTTTTGAAAATATTATCATATTATAAAAATTAAAAAATCTTTGTTTTAGATTCATCATAAGATTAATATTGTTTTTTAAATGAAACAAAAATATCATATTGATTGATTACTTAGTAATAACTAATAATACACGTACAGTTTCTATCACATAAATTTCTAAGGACACATAATATTATTTAACTTCCATCTTACGCCAAACGATCAGCTTGTTAAGTCGGTGGTCGGATATGCTTCTATCACATAGCGTATGTATTGAAGAAGTCTCGCAGTCACATAACCTGTCGGTAGAGATCATCGCTTCCCAGATATTGAGATATATATCTTCTTTTAGAAAATATGGTCTTCGATTTAGAGTTGAAAACAATGTTTCAAATAATATCTGGATTTAAAATCACACGCTTTCTTATGACCAAATGTATCATCCGTGGACTTTTTTTAATCACCCAACCTAATTGTGGTCATCTCATTTGTTATTCGATTAATTGTTTATAATTTTGTATCTATCCACGGACCCGTAATACAGTTGATTTGTCAAAGGTTATATTTATTTATTTTGGGTAAAGATTAGTTGTATACTAAGTCTTACAATTTATAAATCTTCAAACACACCATTAAAATAGCGTACTTGGATCGGCGTATTGAACACTAGTAACTAGTTTTAAAAATGTTGAAGGTCTCCGTCATGACTTTGCTAAATACTAATGACTATTGAGTCTAAGGAACATGAAAATAAAAGCTGATGTGCAAGAATTTTCTGAGCTAAAAATTGGTTTAGATGGTTCAATAAATCCAAATGAGAATTTGATTTGCATGAATCCGGTCATTAGTGATGTTACTAAATAAAAAAACTGAGAACTAAAATATTATTTAGGGACAAAAAAATATAGATTATCAATAATGTTACTATTTTTAGTAATTAAATTTGGTTTGAGTTCATATTAATTTCTAAAAATACATTTTAGAAATTGATTATCAGAGATACCTGGTCTGTCCCAGTGTTTTCCTGAATTCTTTAATACAGTATCTGAGATCTCACTTTAATATATGGTTAGACAGTGATGGATATATTTGTGGGTATGGAATATTTATACTTTGTTATACAAATATTATTGCATACAGCCATACATATATAGAATAGAACCATACTTGTACACAATATATATGGATAGAAATCACATTTTTCGAATTATTAATTTCTGTGTTAAAATGATGTAATTA
The DNA here is from genome assembly GCA_019202795.1 of Arabidopsis thaliana x Arabidopsis arenosa. Taxonomy (NCBI): domain Eukaryota; kingdom Viridiplantae; phylum Streptophyta; class Magnoliopsida; order Brassicales; family Brassicaceae; genus Arabidopsis; species Arabidopsis thaliana x Arabidopsis arenosa. The sequence goes on along the minus strand of CM032918.1, from coordinate 18,623,652 downwards.
TACCGGACAGAAATCACATCATTCGATATAAAACTTTGAATATCTAAAATTTTTAGGTTTCCCACACACATATTAAAATAGAATACCCGTTTAAAATAATATTGACAATGATGTTTCGAATATTTCTCACATAGTCACACGTTTTTGTATTGACCAAAACTATTTCACTGCATAGTGTATAGAATGATGCTACAAATATTCAACCTATTACAGTGATATCATTTTATCTTTGACCTTACATCAAATAAAATACAGTGTTCACTACAAAAATTGTATAATACGAAAACAAGAAAGAGAAAAAATTTAATAGACAAAATCAAAACTCTGTACTAATTCTTGAAGACTAAAATCATAATTTTAAATAATATTCTACACGATAAAGAATGAATATTCTGCTGGTATGAGCTGTGAGCAGAAACATCTACGAAGTTGTGTGAGCGAAAAACTCAACGTATATATTTTTGAAAATAATAAAATGCAAAGCAATTTGAAATTTATGGAATTTCAATTTATGGAATTTCATTGGAAATATATAAAAATAATCAAGAAGAAAATTTCTAAATTTTTGCAAGTAATGCTGAAATTTCGTGTATGTTTAAGAAAGTAAAGAGGTTTATTTCATAACCTTTCTATATAAAAGGACACTATTCTTGCATCTTTTTTGGTATCAGTTCAGTTTCACAAAAAAAAAAAAAAGAGATAATGGAGCCTGTTGTTAATGTCATCATTATATTAGGTGCCTGTGGTATTTTCGTGTTGACTGTCATATGTTGTGTCTCCCATAGGAAGAAAGAGCCTTTGTCTCAGCCGCGGGATTTGGAAAAAGGTTTAGCGGGAATAAAAGATGGAGGACTTGTTGTTTTGACAGGAACAGCTGTTGTAGGTGCGGCTGTAACCACAGCACGTTCTGGCGGTTGCGGCGGTGGAGGAGATGGTGGCGGTTGTGAAGGTGATGCTGGTGGAGGAGATGGTGGTGGAGGAGATGGTGGCGGTTGTGGAGGTTGTGGCGGCTGTGGAGGTTAAGGGTTTCGTTTAGTTTGTGGGTGTGAAATTATCTCTTTATTAACTTTGCATATAATGTAAGATTTAAACTCTTTTGAGGTTGGAAATTGTATCATAAGGTCAAGAAATGATCGTGTAAATATGAATTGTTTGTTTACAAAATATTAATTTTCTTAGAAACTTTTTTTTCTTTTCTTTTTTGGTGAGTAACCGGGAGAACTTTCTTTTCTTTTTATATATAATAATTTGGATAAAAAACCATGCATACCAAAAAGTATAAACAATGATAGTTGGAGTTTTGACAATACTCTTTTAGTTTCAAATTAGTTATCATTTTAAATATTAAGTTTTGTTTTAAATTAGTAGTAGTTTTATGTTTAATCAAAGATGATTTTTGACGAAATTTCCTTTTTTTTTTTTTTTTTTTTTTTCCTTCTAAAAACTTTCATTAGACAATTGGTATTACAACAAGTACAAGGCCATTACAAAACTTCATAAAACAATTTATTACATAAGCAAAATTATGTGCCATATATTGAAGATGACGAAAGTGAAAAAGTGAATTTGACGATGCTTCCTTTCGATAAGCCTTACTCGCTAACATGATAAACATGTTATGTTCCTTCTTCATAAGCCATCCTACTCGAATGTGATATGTATGCCGTATTAGCATTCTTTGTTTGAAACTCCACATCACATGTAAAAAGCCCGTTGTTCCTAGAATAAGTTTTGAAATCCCGACAATCCGATACCAATTAGTCCGTATCGGTGTCATAGTGCACATTAGAAAGTTTGGCTTGGTACTAGTGTATTCCCATCCTATTATACATCTCAAACCAAAGACGTCGTTGAAGAGCTTCACGACAAATGTCTCCGATGTGATTTCGGGATTCCATATGCGTCGAGGGCCGCAAATTTGCATTAAGAAGCCGTCGGCAACTATTGTCACCAAACCGAGAAGGTCGGGCATACCCGAAAAAACACCGTGAATGAACCACATCATCATCGCACGGACAATTACGCCTCTGTGAAGAGGAAAGAAAACCCTGAGAGCGAGAATCAAAGTGGCATCGGCTATCAATGTGGAGACCCAAAATTGAGACAAACCCAACCATGGATTTGTTAACAAAGGCATCATCATATCCGGATCGCCATGTCCTACGCTACCAGACAAACCCATCACCGAAAAACCATCTCTTACTTTGCCACATGAAGCCATTTCATCTGCGAGAAGAAGCCAAGCAATAGTAATTGGTGATTTGGTGATGATCACACAAGTAAACACGTCTCTGATTGAGATTTTATTTAGAAACTTAAAACTACAAACGAAACAAAAATAGAAAAGAAAGTACGGCCGACGCCGGAGTCGACGCCGGCCGGAGAAGATAATGAAAAGTTGCTTTTGTAAAAAGTCGCCTTCTTGATCGCTTTGGGAGAGAAACGGTTACGTTTTATCCATATTCCTTAAGCTTATTAATAAATAATTTATATATTAAAAACTATATATGAGTTAGGAATAAACATAATCGTGAAATATTTTTTTAATATATGTAAAAAAACTTTAAGCTAAAAGCAAATTTTTAGCAAAGAGAGCAGTAATTAATTGCAAAAACTAAGACGATAATCATGATCTTTTAAAAGTAAAATAGTAAAAAGTTCTATTCTAGTGAGATTTTCTTTTCTTTTATGTTTTTACTGATAGAACTACATCCGTTGATTATTTGAATACTTGGAAATTAGGATTTAAGAATCCTCCTCTTAGGACTATCACAAAAGCTGTTAGAGTTGTTTATCATACCCTTGTAAAATCTTTTAAATATCAATTCATCAAAAATTGACTACAATAGGTAGGAGGCCTTGGAAGTCTATTTTTTTTTATTAAAATCTTAAAAACTTTGATAAACCCTAAAATAATAGTAAAATTATCTAAACCAATTAAAACAGTAGTTGTAAATAAATGGAAGATATTTGGTAACTATCTAAATATCTCGCTGCATCATATCAATTTTTTTTATTATAATTAATGTAAGTAAGAATTTTTAGAAATCCCTCGAAATGAAAATTTATCTTCGTTTTTAGCACTAACGAAAGTAAAAATTTGTTTTTGCATAAGAAGAATAGTAACAAATTTGGTGATAATTTCTGGAAAATACTTGGGTTTTCACCGCTAAGGTTGAATCTTTTTATTCACCTCCCTCTTTTTCTAACCAATCAAAATCTACCACCTAATTAAAAAAAACTAAACTTATTTAATTGTAAAATCTAATCTACCACCAAAACTAAGTTATATATCGGTTTGGTTTTATAAGAGAGGGTTAATGTTTAGATTTTATAATTAAAAAAAGTTAAATATTAGTTTGGATTTATAAACGGATTTAGATTTTACAATTAAACGAGGTTAAATATCAGTTTGAGTTTATAAAGAACGGTTAGAGTTTAGATTTTACAATTAAACGAGGTTAAATGTCGGTTTGGGTTTAAAAAAAAAGAATTAAGATTTAGATTTTGTAATTAAACGAGATTATATGTCGGTTTGGTTTATAAAAGAGTGGGTAGGGTTAAATTTTTATAATTAAATGTGGTTAAATAACTGTTTTGATTTTATAATAGAGTGATTATAGACTAGATTTTATATTTAAATGAGTTTAATTTTTTTTATTATATGGCAAAATCTAATTGGTTAGAATAAAAAAGAGTGAATAAAAAGATTCACCCAAAAGATTAACCTAAGAATTGTTCATAATTTCTTTTTATCATAATTTTTGGGTTTGAAATTTCTGTAAATCTAAGCAAGCCATTGTAGTGTGAGGTAAGCTATAAGTTTAAATACGAATCAAAATCTAATGGGTTGATATTCAACCAAAAATGTTGAATCTTAGGATCATGGAATATGTAGATATTCAAACTGGAAAAAGTATGAAACTTGACAATAATATCTTAAATAAATATTCAACCTCTTATATATATACCGACCCTAACCGTTGAAACATATATACTATATCTTTATCCTCCATATACAGTTAAAATAATAGAGAACCCATGCATACACCTTTCTTATATTATTTTCCTCCAACATTTTCTCTTGGTTTATTTCTATTGGTTTTGGAAAGGATTCTGTTTTCATCAAATATATCAGAACTCTATACTAATTTTTGAAAATTATAATTACAGTTTTAAATAATATTTTACACGACCAAGAATGAATATTCTTCTGTATGTGCAGAAACATCTGGTATGCGAAATACTCAAAAGCAAGTTGTAGTAACTTAAGTTTTGTTGAAAAGAAAAAGTAATCAAGAAGAAAATGTCTTAATTTTACTAGAAAGATTGAAATTTCCTTTGCAGTTTCATGTCTGTTTAATAAACTAAATAGGTTTATCGTTTATGCCATAACATTCTATATAAAAGGACACTATTCTCGCATCATTTTGGCATCAATTCAGTTTCACATAAAAAAAAAAAAAAATTAAGAAGAAATAATGAATCCTTTTGTCATTGTCTTTATTATATTATGTGGATGTATTATTTTCCCGTCAATGGTCATATGTTGTGTCTCCTCCCATAGGAAGTCTTTGTCTCAGCCGCGAGATTTGGAGAAGGGTAACATAGGAACAAAAGATGGAGGACTTGTTGTTTTGTCAGGAAATGATGCCACGGCAGATTCTGGCAGCGGCGATTACAACGGTTGTTGTTGTGGAGGCGGTGGTGATGGTGGAGGAGATGGTGGAGGAGATGGTGGCGGTTCTGGAGGTAGCGGTGGCTGTGGAGGTTAAGGGTTTCGTATAGTCATCATGTCTCGTGGGATTTGATAATGATCTCCTTAATTATCCATGCATAAAATGTAAGATTTTAACTCGTGAGTAAGGAAATTGTATCATAAAGTGCTTTAACAAAAAAAAAAGTGCGTTAATAAAAAAAAAATTGTATCATAAGGTGACGAAATGATCGTGTAAATGTAAATTGCTGATTTACCAAAGATTATTTTTGTATAAACTTTGTCAATCCATGAAATAATAAGTCAAATTTGTATGGTATGTGAAAAAACTTTTTAAACAATGTATATGCGGATAGCTAGGTATTGCTTGTTCGCTCCATGGGGAATGTCGTTTTTATCCCTTTTGAAGCGGTGGAGATCTTCGAGCTTTTAAAATAGGGATCGACCGATTGGATTGATGGACCGTCCGACTCGCTGATGGGCAAGTTTTGTTGACTTTTGGTCAATGGCGTAGCTTTGTGACAAACTTTTAACATGGCCGAATCTATTAGCTTTTTCCGTTAGAGAGAGCTTGAGAGATAACAGAATTGGAGAAAAGATATTTTCTTCATTCAAGTCAAAATGTGTACATGATTAAGCTTAAATACATAGCAAACTAAACCAAAGATATTAACGAACTAAACCATAATCAAACCAACAATATACACTCTAATACCGATCAATTCGTATTAGTAATACATGTTTAATATCCAATAGTGACCAATCAAAGAGTTTAATATCTAATTTATGCCGTTGACAAATCAAATAAAAGTAATACATTTTTTTGAATGAATCATTTATATCGATCGACCGATAGATAAATGTTTGAATATCCAAAATTTTAGATTGCATGCATATATCAATTATACAATGCCGTTTAAAATACTAGTAAGAATGATATTTCTAATATTTCTCGCATATCTGATGTTGATGTATGGGTAAGTCGCACATTTTCGTATTGACCAAAAGTAATATACTGCATAGTGTGTAGAATGATGTTTCAAATATTCAATCTATTATGCTGATCTCATTTTATATTTGACCGTATAAATATATACACCGATCCCTAACCGTTGAATGCATATTGTATCAGTATCCATTTATCCTTATACAACTAAAATAATAGATAGCCTCTTAATAAAACTTACCTACGTTCTGTTTTTCCCTACATTTTCTTATCTTCGTTATAATAATACAACCTATAGGTTACCCATTTGAGTTTTAATATCATTCTATAATTGGTTTTGGAAAATATGTTTTCCTTACATCAAATAAATATTCTTTGCAAAAATTGTATAACACGTTCTTGCTTGATCATTTGCTCTCACTAGACCGAAAAACGAGAGGGGGAATGGAACCCTTTAGACGACGAAATCAAAACTTTTTACTAGTTCTCGAAAACTATAATCAATATTTTAAATTATATTTTACATGACAAAGAATGAAAATTCTGCTGTATAACAGAAATAATTAAAAATTGAGTATTTGCAAAACAGAGAGGCAAATTTACCAATATACTTAGGGTTTTGTTGTCCTGAAACAACACGTATGGGCTGTGAGCCGAAACATCGATCTAAGTTGTGTAAGCGAAAAAAGACAAAAATAATTTTTTTAATCTATATATAATGGCAATCTAATAAATACCATTTACACATCTGAACGGTTGCGTCTTTTTATAGTAACCTTTCGTTTAAATCAGTTATTTTTTTACGGTTATTTTGGTTACGTTTTTTTATCGTAATTTTCGTTTTAATCGGTTATTTTTTTACGGTTATGTCGTTTCCAATAAATACCATTTGCACATCAGAACAGTTGTATCTTTTTATTGCAACCTTTCGTTTAAATATTTATGGTTGTTGTTGTTCAAAAAAAAAAAAAAAAAAAAATATTTATGGTTGTTTTTCTTACAGTTATTTTTGTACGGTCATGTTGTTTTATTGAATTTCTTTTTACGTAAACAAATAAAATACATATAAAATTGGTTTATTTCATAGTTTACATATAGATATATTTTTAATTTTTAAACTAAAATTTATATTTTACGGGTATGTTTTTTAGAAAATTGCAATCCGAATATCTTCTGCGGTTGCTTCTTTTTATTGTACCTCTTCATAAACAGTTGCAACCTTTTATTCGAATTATTACAATATTTAGTTTATTTCACGAACAATTGCAACCTTTAGGTTATGTCACAAACAATTGTAACCTTTGATTTATATATTTAGTTTATTTCACGAACGATTGCAACCTTTGATTTATATATTTTGTTTTGTATTTCACGAACAATTGCAACCTTTGGTTTATTTTACAAATTGGTATAACATCTAATTATCTACCGTCGCGTCTCTCGGTATAAATTTTCATAAATTAATATTTTTAATTTTTAATTACCAAAATGCATTTAAATGAGATTGTAATCGTTTAATTGAACCGTTGAAACATTTGGTTTATTTGACCAATCATTGCAATTTTTGATTTTGTTTTACGAACCATTGTAATCTTTAGTTTATTTGACGAACTTGACGAACCGCTACAACTTTTGATATATCGCAACATTTCATTTATTTCTTTTTAAACTAAAAAAAATATTTTACGTTATGTTTTTTGAGAAAGTTGCAATCCGAGTAAATATTTTTTACGGTTGCATCTTTTTATCGTAATTTTTCATAAAATGATTGCAGCCGTTTAGTTGAATCATTGCAACATTTAGTTTATTTCACGAAAAATTGCAACTTTAAGTTTATTTTATAAATCGTTATAACATTTAATCATCTACCATCGTTATTATTAATTTTTGTTTGATATTTGTTTTAACAATTTTTGGAATATTTTCCCCCGCAACATCGCGTGGGTCCGGAGTCCTAGTAATACTAAAAGTCAAAGCAATTAATTGAAACATAAGAAATTTCATTAAAAAGAAAAAGTAAACAAGAAGAAAATGTTTTAATTTTTGCTAGTAAAATTGAAATTTCCTTTGCAATTTCGTGTATCTTTAAAAACTAAATAGGTTAATGCCTTAACCTTCTATATAAAAGGAAACTATTCTCCCATCTTTTTGGTACCAGTTCACTTTCACAAAAAAATTTAAAAGATATAATGGAGCCTGTTGTTAATGTCATTATTGCAGTATCTGTCTGTGTTATTTTCGCGTTGATTGTCGTAGGCTGTGTCTCCCATAGGAAGAAAGAGCCTTTGTCTCAACCGCGAGATTTGGAAACGGGTGTAACGGGAACAAAAGATGGAGGACTTGTTGTTTTGACAGGAAATGACGCCACAACAGCTGTTGTAGCTGCAGCTGTAACCACCGATGAGTACAACGGTTGTTGTTGCGGAGGCGGTGGTGATGGTGGAGGAGATGGCGGCGGTTGTGGAGGTTGCGGCGGCTGTGGAGGTTAAGGGTTTCGTATATTGTGGGATTTGATAATAATCTATATGCATATAATGTTCTTATAAACTTTCATTTCTCTTTATATAATAATTTGGATGATATCCAATATGCATGGACACAAATGGTGATGCATGGTTGGAGTTTTTTCATAATATTTGCAAAAACTAAGACAATAAAAATCATGATTTTCTATAAATGTGCATGATTAAAATCTAGTGATGATTTTTTTTTTTTTTTTACTATAATTTATTAATGTTTAACTAAGAGTAAAATAAAAATTCATAAATCCCTCGAAAATGAAAATCTTACTCTTTTTCTCTTATTGAAAGTGATTTTTCTTGGTGTAAAAATATTAGTAACAACTTTTGAGATAATTTATTTGGTTTGAAATTTCTGAAAATCTAAGCTGGTCAAGCTTTAATCCGTTATGAGATCAGCTATGTAAATTTGAGATATGCTTTAAATTTAAATAAGAATTTAAATCTAATGGATATTCAACCCAAATGTTGTTCGAGGATGAAGGACTTGTGTGTGTGTTTGTGTAGATATTCAAAAACAAGAATTTGAGGATGAGGAAATTATTATTACAATCCTTTCAAGATAAGCTAAACAACATACACTTATGTGATGTATTATAGAATATGGTCTGTTGGTTACAATATAATATGTGCAACTTTGGATCTCTCCATGAGTCCATGTACTTAAAATTGATATACAAATAGGTGAAAACAACAATTTAGTACTATAAATTAACACAAGTAGCACCATCATCTGTTTATCTACATCTATATCTATACATACATCTTGATGTTTTCCTGTATGAGAATCAAATCATAATTAGTAGGGATTAATTAAAAGAAAGAGAGAAGACTAATAGATCGATCATCGATGGGGAAATTGATTATGCTTATAGTCTTTGTGGCAGTTTTCTTGCTAATCTTAATCATTTGGCTAATTCACTTTCTCTACAACAAAACTAAGAAAGATGGCGGCAAGATAAGAACCAGTTGCCACCCCTTCGGCTATGACGACGGCGTCTGATTTCACCAACAACAACCTTTGTGTGTCTTTATCGAATGCTCATTAAACTCTACTCTCTTTGTGGAAACCATATTATCCTGATTCTTATTTGTATGTAATCTATGTAAAATTTGAAAATATTTAATGAAACCATTATCTCAAAAATATTACAGAACTATTTTAGCAAATGATCATGATTTCAAAAAAATTATAATCCCATAAACATTCTCTGTCTGAAGGTCAAACTCGCTCTAAGGACAGATTGAGTTCGAAGGAATGATTTTCTCCCATGTTTACCCAACACGTCATACATACGAAAATTATACTCGGAATGTCTATTTAACAAGAAAAGTTGCCAGAGAATCATTACAAGAAGACAGTTACTATGCTTTAAACCTATTATAATACCAAACGCAATCTAGTTGATGTTCGAGAATTAATAAAACATCATGTAACTATTGGTGATGGTAATTGAGCATATAACATTTCAAAGAAATTGTAACTCTTTCAAATGATACCATAGTTGGAGTGTGTATTAAACTATATCAACTAAGGTTATAATAAACTGGACTTTGACCAAAAAACCAAAAAAAACTGGACTTGTACCGGTTGATTGAATCAACATGATTGTGATCCAGGTATGATTTGGTCACATGATTACTGTCTATATATGTTTTTTCGAAAACATATTAATATCTCTACGAAAACATATAAAATAAAATAAACAAACAATTAATCACATTGAAACAAATACTTGAAATCAGTAAAACCTTTTTATGAAACTATATTTGTACCTTTTTTTTTTATCGGCGCAAACTATATTTGTAGCTATTAACAAGAAACATATAGTTTCATGATTCATGAATAATCAGAGGTCTGACCAATAAAATTTTCGGTTTAATAACCTTTTTTCTTAAAAAAAATCTAAAGTTGCATCTCCATTTGGGGTTGAATAAAAGCCTAAGGTAACGACTACACTAATATCCGAATATACCGTTTGAATTCAAATACAACCTAACACAAAAGTCAATGGTTAACAAAATGACATTTAAATATGAAGCCAACGAGATTTTTATAAAGGGTCATCATCTCTATATATACATCTTGTTGTTTCCTTATCTGAGGAGTGAAAAACAAAATTCACAAATACGAAGAAATTAACAAAAAAAAAAAGTAAATCAAATGAGTCCTGTGGCGATTCTGTTCATAGCGTTTGGGGCATTTCTCTTGTTTTTGTTCATCTTATGGCTCATTCACTTTCTCTACCACAAAGCTAAGAAGGATGGCAAGGAAAGCATCGCCTGTCTCGGCAGCGGTTACGGTGGCGATTTCGGCGGCTGACTTTAATCTTACCGTGCGTGGTAACGTGTGATTTCAATACTTTTGCTGGGATGTAAATATATTTATCCATACAAGTTCTTTGTTTAATGGTATTTGTTCTGAAGTATCATATATTGTTCTAAGTTCGTACTTCTCTAAAATCGTCTATACATGTGCTTGTGTATTACGTACACTACTAAATTATGTAGAAGTTAAGGTTACGTTGTTTCCACTAAGAAAATTTAACCGGGAAAATTGATTGAAATTCTCTTATTACTAGTTAACACTTAACAGTTTACTTCAGAATATCCTTTTTTTTATGAATTCAATATATCACAAATGATTAATGGATTATCTGAACTTACGGATCTACCATTGTTTAACAATCTGTTCATAACAGATTTTATAAGATTTGATGACCTTATAAAATCCCATATTTTGTTTTCAGTCTTTCACATGTTATTTTTCAATAGATAACCGATATATAACTTATAAATAAACACATAGCACTTTAGAGCCATATATATAGTGGAAATATTGTATAAATAATATATTTTTAATATGTACCAATTCCATGAAGTTTGTATACCACTAATTACGAAACTATTTATGTTAATTAGTTTACTTCATGCTCTTATATATGATCGATATATTGTCAGACCATTAAAATATTTTAAAAGCTGTATATTTTTTAACAAGAAATTTACAAGTCAAAGACTGAGACAAGCAGATAGAATGGTTAAATCACAATTCTCAACTAGCTTAATGGCGCATTTTATCAAACCTAAATTCCCTTAATTATTATCATTTTTTTGTCAACTCCCTTAGTTATTAATATCACAATTAAAAATAAAAGTCATCGAAACAACTTCCAAATACAAAGTCTCAAAATTACAACCTCCAAAAAAACTTATTGTATATAATAAGAACACATATCTATAAAGAGCAAGAGACAGAGAGATTATTATTTCTCTCTAAGAATCAAAATCACAATTTAGAAATCAAGTAAAACAAAATCCGATGACTCCTTTGAAGATAATGGACATAGTGATTGCGGTAATATTCTTGATAATATTCATCTTATGTCTCTTCTACTTTCGTTACCAAAAGAGTCAGAACGACGGCCGGAAAGAGAGCACTACCGGTGGTTGTTGCTGAAGCGTAGAGGCGGCTGCCACCGCACGACTTGTCACTTTAACCGTTTCTTTTAAAGATTTTTTTTTATTTTATATGTATTTGCTTTTGAAATATGAAAGATGTTATAATTTGGGTTTGTGTGCAGTGCAAGTTGTAGAGATGAAACAAACATATACATTAAAAAAAATTGTTTATTTTACATCATATTTTATTATAGATTTCTAAATCAAAGACACATATATATATATATATATATATAAACTATTAAATTATATTGAAATTTTTTAAAAATTTTAAGAAAATATATAACTTTTAATCTAAGAACATCCATAGAGTGATAGCGTATATCGAACTTTGAAAACTAATAATTTGTAAATAGTCTATAGTATTTTATCCCAAAAAAAAAACATTTAAAATACTACTGTATTATGAATTTATGATATTTCATTAATTGTTTCAATTTTTCTTTGTTCAAAAACATTTATTTAAACGGAGTTGAACATGAAAGGCATAATGATCCCTAATATAAACTAACACGCTACATGTTACTATCATATTTATTTATTTTGATTTGAGTAATGTTTTCTAAAGCTAAATAAATAGTATAACTTCTTAAATTATTTTCAAGTTATCAGATTATATATCGTTATTTTTAAATGGTTAAAAATAATATAAAATTAAATAATCGTACATATAAAAATGGTTGGATCAGCTTCAGCATTATCTTTACTTTTCACTTGATGGAAAACTAGATAATATTCAGTCCAACAAAATCGGATGAGAAAAGAAAAAGAGAATAAATCCAATAGAAGATAGAAAACAAAATTGCCGACAAAAATAAATAAATATCTACACAAAAACTATAGCAGTAGCAGCATCATACGTAACTAGCTTCCTCCGCCGCCACCACATCCTCCTCCACCACATCCTCCACCACCACATCCTCCACCACCACCACCATCACCACCACCACCACCATGATGTCCACCACCACCACAACCACCACCACCATGATGTCCACCGTGATGATAACCGGCATGATGGTGGCGGTGATTGTCGGAATCGGAGAGAGTAGGGAGAGACGCAGCAGCTGGATAAAACATGTAGCCACCAGTGCTGGTTCTTACTGCTCTGGTTCTCTGGTTGTTAGGCTTTTGTGAAGATCCGCCATTAGTGACAGTCTCCTTCTTCCTCGACTCCAAAATACACACCAATATTCCCATCAAAACAAAGAAACCACCAAAGGCTATGAGAATAATAAAATAAGTTTCCATGATGATCTCTCTCTCTCTCTCTCTGGAATAAAAAACAAGAATCGTATAAAGTTTCAAATAATCACGTTTTCTTCTAACCAATACAATTATACAACCGTATTTATACTCATTATCTTATCTAAGATCTGTTTTCTGGTCAGAAATTATTTATTTTCTCTTTGGATTAGGATAAGGACTTTGGGCAGTTAAATGTTACCAGTAGTGATTTATTAAAAAAAATTGACTTTGAGACTGAATTTTGTTGATTTATTATTGATTTTACAATTTCGAATTATCCCCTTTGTAAATTATTAGATCAAAACTTAAAATCAATCAGAAAACATGAGAACTTTTGAGTTATACTTTGAAATATACCCTTTTCTATTTTTTTTTTAATAAAAACTACAGTTATATATAAAATGACATTTGTTCAAATTTAAATTTAAAGCTACATTTTTAACAAATAAAAAAAGATTCGAAATTTAGAGAAAAATCTATACTAAATTCGAAATAATATTAATCATGGTTATATATATTTTTAACACAGAAATAGTTTATTTATTTTATATATTAAATTTTAACAAGATTAAATCCAAAAATATTATAAAGTCTATCGCTTAATATCTATCATATTATATGAAGAAACAAATCTCCAACGCACCAAACACATTTTTAACTCAACATATTACCAAAGTTTGCTTCATTTAAACAATTCTTTTTAAATTTTTTTTGCAAGGTAAACTATTTTATGTGTTTTCAATTATAATGAATCATTAAATTCTGCACCATATGACTTAACAAAAAATCATGACTTAACATTGGTAGAATGCTATTATTCATTATTTTTCTTAAAAAAATATTTAGGATAATGGATTTTTGGAACGATTAGTTATATAACATTCAAAGTTACAAAACAACATCCATGGTGAAAGACGAACATGATTTGGTCAACGGACAACTTTGTAAAAATTAGATACTTAATTATTACCAATTAATTGATTTGATATTAAAATATAGATCCTTTTGCTTAATTAATATTAAGTTTCAACAAATTGTTTTTAGTAATTTTGTATATTTTAGAATTGTTTTTAAATAAAAAACAAAGAGAGGGTATTTTTCAAAAGTGTAAACAAAAAAGGGGTATTTTTCCAAATTTACTCGAAAAGTTATTGGTAAGGTGCGTTAAGTTGAGTTAATGTAATGAAAGATAAATTTCTATTTTGTAAATAATATAATTTATTTTCAGTTTAGTAAAAGAAATTTAATTTTGTTGTATTTAACTTTTATTTGATAATATTAAGAAATACAGCTATTGCAAAAGAAATAATCCAGTATAAACAATAATTAAAAATCTACGCAACTATGAAAGATGTTATCATTAGGGTATGAGTGTGCGAGCTGTAGAGATGGAACAAACATATACATGAATCAGCATACATTAACCCTTGTTTTGTTGCTTTTTCTTCAACATGTAATGTTGGTCTAAAAAAACAACACCACTTTTTCCACGGCCGACGTCGCCAACAAGACCTTTACTAGCACGGTTGTAACACAATGCATTATCATCGTACTCGACACAAGGAAGGAAGACAGTACAATATATGAAAATGGTCACCTCTGTATCCATGATATCTCTCTCTGCAATAAGAAAATCATGTTTTATTTCTTAACACAAACACACAATTAGTAGTTACGTGGAAAAAAACCAACTCCAAGAACAAAACTCATACCGGAGTAACAGAGATTGGTTAAGAAATGGATAGAAACCTCTGCACCACTTTACTGTGAAGAATATATATAGACAAACCCATCCATTATTAGATGCATATGACCAAGTGAGAGCTTCTTGCTCTCTGTTGATGAAGCAAAACCAATGTGCTTGCATCTTGCTTCATTGGAAAACTGCTTCCATGGATGACTCAAATCAATTTCATTTCCTTTCTAATCATCTTCAATGTGAAAGCTATATCTTCAAGATTCAGATGACACTCATCTCCTGCAAGAAAATTATGTACTTGACCCTTTAAGATGATCCAGCTAGACCCGGGATCCTTCTTTATTCTTTTCGATTTCTTGATATTCATTATCCGATCACAATCTCTGTTTTTCCCAACAATTGAATATAGCTGGGATAATACCACGTAAGGTGTTGCGCTATCAGGCTCAAGTTCGATTAGTTTCTTAGCAGCAAGCTCTGCTAGATCGACACGTAAATGACTTTTGCTTGCACTAAGCAAGCTGCCCCAAACCCCAGAATGAGGCTCACAAGGCATTGAAGAGATCAAGTTATATGCTTCATCAAGTAATCCACTTCTGCCAAGGAGATCAACCATGCATGCATAATGATCAGGTCCTGGTTCAATGCCATACGAGAATTTCATTGATTTGAAGTATTTCCATCCTAAGTCCACGTAACCAACATGAACACAAGCTGATAACAGAGCAAGAAAGGTAACACCATTCGGCTCTTTTCCTGTACTTTCAAACATGGAGAACAATTTAAGAGCTTCCTTCCCGAAACCGTTATAGGAAAACCCGCTGATCATCGTGTTATAAGAAACAATATTGGGCTCACTGATGCATGAGAAGATCTTGTAAGCATCATTTGTGTTCCCGCATTTGCAATACATCGACACAAGTGAATTCTGAACTGACAAGTCATTTGCTATGTTCATCTTCACAACTCTACCGTGGATCTGTAGTCCTTCAATTAAATCCGCCAAACTAGCTGTTGCGCTGAGGACACTACTGAAAGTGTAAGAATTTGGACAAACCTCTTTCCGAAGCATCTTATGAAACCAGCAAAGCGCCTCCTCATAATATCCATTGCTAACAAAAGCAGATATCATAGCAGTCCATGTTATGTCGTCCTTCTCAGGCATCATTCCAAACAACTCTACACATTTAGAGATTTCTCCTCTTCCAGAAAATCCCTTGATCATATCTGTCCAGGATACCATGTCTTTACCTGGCATCTTCTCGAAAAGTTCATAAGCCTCAGAAATCTGTTCCCGCTGAACGAGACCTGTGATCAAGGAATTCCAAGAAACAGAGTCTTTATTTTTCATTACGCCAAACACTGCTTTGGCCTCACCCATATAACCAAGCTTAGAGTACATCGAAATCAATGAATTTCCTAGAAACAGATCAAACTCCAGAGGCATTCGTGAAACTAACCCATGAATCTGGATTCCCTCTCGGTATCTGACAAAATCTCGACAAGCTTTAAACATAACAGCCAAAGTGTTAGAATTTACCCTGACATCTTCCTCCTGTCTCATTCTCAGAAACAGACCAAACCCATCTTCAAAAAACCCAGCTTTAAAATACCCATCAATCATAGCAGTCCAAGTAATCACATTTCTCTCAGGCATTCTATCAAAAAGACTTCTCGCATCAACAATTCTCCCCATTTTGCAAAACCCATCAATCATTGAGCTATACGATACCACTTCTTTCACAGCCATACCCTGAAAAACACGAACAGCCTCGTTCCATTTCCCTGCTCTCAAATACCCACTTAACAAAACATTCGAAGCAACAGGATCACGAAACTTCACAGGTGTCTCAGCATACAAACATTCCGCCTCGTCAAACCTCCCTGCCCGTACGAAACCGGTAATCATCGTCGCATAAGAAACCGCATTCTTCTCCGGTATATCACAAAACAATTCATAAGCTTTCCCTAAATCACACCTGTTTTTAATCATAGCCGTAATCATCGCATTATAAGAAGTTGTAGCTCTCACAGGCATTTCATCGAACACTTGCCATGCTTTACTCATCTTTCCATTCTCCGCGTAAGCAGAAATCATCGCATTCCAAGAGACAATGCTTTTATTCGACATCTGTCTAAATATAGCTTCAGCTTCTTGGAGATTCCCATTTCTCGCGAGCTTCGAAATCTGAGAATTACATTGAAAGATAGCTGTGCTCGTCGACGTCGTCGTCTCCATATAGTTTCGTGTTTTCTGGGTAATGGGCTCGTGGTTAGAGACAGCAAGCGTAGAATTACATCTCAGACAAAGATTGTGTCTGTAAATTAATCCTTTGTTCGAAATCGGCCTCATCACCATTGACTAGCGATTCCAAAGGATAAGAGAAGAAAGAAAAAAAAGCCGGGAAAACATTTAGGGTTTTAGATTTTATAATTGACAAAATAATTTTGCCACATCAGCCATAGGCCCATAGGTATTATTAGTTTTTTTTGCAAAAAGTGATCAAATGTACATTCAAACATTTTACTTAACATAAGATTTTTATAATCAAAAAGTTATTAATATGTGAATGATGCGAGAACATTTCTCGTGCTTTAGATGATTATGTATACCATTTTCCATCCTATATTGGTCAAATAGTTTTTAAACATTAATCTATATGTTTCCTAAAAGCTTATATAGTTCAAATAGAGAAATAATCAAACTAAAGACTGAGGCAACTTGGCAAGACAAGTGTATGTAATGGGTTTGGTCAATTACACGTCTCTCAACTAGCATAATTGACACATTCCTTTAAAACTTATAATAAAAATCAAATAAAGGTAAAATAAAAAAGCAAATAAAATCAAAGTCAATGAAACAACTTGTATTAGTGTGTATTTATATAAGTGGAAATTGCAAATACAAAGTCAGAAAACAGCTAACCTCCAAAAACATTTTTCCTTCTAAATCGATGGATCGAAAAATTATAGATTCAGTAATCTACTTAGCGTTACTTGGCTTTCTTCTTCTCAAGTATCATTATTTGTTTAAAACCAAAAAAATATCATTAGTTGTTGTTTCTTAGGTATTCGTCAAGCCTGGTTTGAGATGAATAGTCGCGAAGACAACACCACCGGCGGCTGTTGATGCGGCCGCTAACACCGTGGCTTAACCATCGTAATTGTGTCTTGCTTCTCGATCTTTTTTAAATCCGTAGTCATTCGTTCCAATATTTAGTGTGAATATGAATGTTAATGTTAAGTTTTTGCGTGCGAGAGATAATGTATAAATATTTTAACGTAAATCAATATATGTTTCATGTTTTTCTTTAACCTGTAAAATGCAATAATGTCAAGTTTTTTGCAAGCATTAAAACATGGACATGCAAGGTTTCGGAGCCAACTCTGACTTTGTTTCTTCAAACCCATCTATGAAAAAAAGCCGTTGTTGTAAAAGATCAGAAAAGGAAGAAAAAAAAACACTAAGTCCACATTGATAGCGTACCGTAATAGCACGGTTTACCAAACTGCTGTTGAAGATGTTATGTAATTATGGTTGTTATATGAATATATGATAGCATTTCATAAATGCTGTGATTAATTGAGAGGAAAAAAAAAAAACATTAACACCGTGGTAAAAGATCAGAAAAGGAAGAAAAAAAAATCAAGAAAAAAAAAAATTAGGGTTTATACATGCTCAAGAACCTCCATTTGATTCGCAAGTTTCAAATTTAGTAAACATATACATGAAAGTGAATGTGTATAAGATATACGTTTTTAGTTTGAAGATGATTCCTTTTCTTCCCCTTCTTGGATATTTTTAAGCGTCTCTCCTTTCTCATCTTCAGTTTTGATGTTCATGGCGGTGTCAATATCTCTAGTTTCTGACTCTGCTGCTTCCTCTAGTTTCTCATCTTTAGCTTCAACATCTGTCGAATTCTCTGCCATATCACCACTTGAATCTTCCTTAGCATTAGCTAATGTTGTTGAATCTACATGATCTTCATCTCCTGTTCTACCAATATTCCCATCGCGTGTAAGTTTTCCTGTATCTGTTGCCAGGTTCTTTACACAGGTAAAGGAATCATCATCATCAGAAGATTCAGAATCAGATCCAGAATCAGATTCAGGAACGATTTCTTTTTGCCCATCTCTTGGTTTCATGGATCCTTTACGCGAAAACGCATGCTTAAATTGTTTTGCAGATTTCTCAGCTTGTTTTAGAAAGCTCTTTGCCACATCCTTCATATGGCCTTTACCTGAATGTTCCTCTGCATCCAAACTCTCACAATCTAAACTCTTGCCTGAAAGTGGACCCGAGAGATTGTCATCAACGATGAAGTTAAGTCCAACATCCTTTTGGTTTACTGCCTTCAGATTGATCCGAGGAGACTGAGACTGTGACTCTTCTTCAATGCTTCCTATTAAAAATTCTTCCTTTTTGCCATGCCTGTGAAACACTGACCCGATTTTTCTCAATCCTCTACCAACCGACTTCATTGGATTCTTTGATCCCTCTTGATTGTCGTCGGTGCTGCTGCTTCCACTGTTGAGTGATCCATCATTAGGGTTTCTTTGTATTTGGCTATCAAGACGTCTACTCTTACCTTTTCTTGGTTCCCAAATCTGTGATACTTCTGCTCCCGGTTTTTGAACCCAAATTCCAGTCTCTTCTTGCCCGTCAATGGTTATTGGCTCAAAGTTATCCACAACACTTGGAGCTTTGTCCGACGAGAAAGAGCCTAAATTTGTAGTATCAGAAGCAAAAGAAGTCTGTATGTCTTCCTCGATTACAGTTATAGCAAGATGCAGCCTTCCCATTTTGATGTCCTGAAGAGGTAACCACATATCGTTTCTTTGGCCGCCTCTAAACTCGCCAATATTCACTGAACATTCACTGCAACAAAACAGAAACTCAAAACAAGAAAATTTTGATATTCAACAAGTTTGGAGTAACGAGGGTTCAGGAACAAACCCAAGGGTATCATCCACAAATCGGTCTTTGTCTCGAACTTCAATGTTAAGTATACTTGGAGAGTCCCATGTAAAGATTGGTATCTTAAACTCTTCTTGCCATTTTGGGGACAATGTTTTCTTCTGTGTCTTGGTTTTGAATCGGTAAGCACCAAGTTTCCCTTTCACATAAGGGTCAGCCAAACCTGAAACCAAAACATCCAAGTTTTTCAAACCAAAAGGAAAAAGACTAATGCATGTGGTAATATTAAAACTAACCATTTAGATCAGATGGTTTAACATCTAATGCTTCAAAGACTTCAACTAAGACGTGTGCAACTGGTTCTTTCTCATCAACAAAGAACCAATTTTCTGGAGGCAAACACAGAAAAAAATTGCAAGTTAATGAAAGCTTGAGATATACCAGTGATTTCAAGTGCCAGAAGCAACGAAGTAAGAAACAGTAATATAAGGTTGATAATCCTGCAATAAATACCTGATTTTGGGCTAACAAATTTCTCCATGTCAACAACAAGCATATTTGGCTGCAACCAAATTGCAGGGAATTAAGAAATAGTAAAAACAATATCTTTAGACGGAGCCATTCATTGCTTAACTACAAGAAGGGGAAGCATAGAAAATAACCCAACAAACCGTCATTCTTACCTGAACAAGGGTCTGTTCAAATGCAATAGAAAGAAGTTTATCCTGATTAAGAAATTAAAGAAATGGGGAGACTTTTAGAGGGGAGAAAAAAAACAAATGTGTGCGAAGAAGAGATTCAAGACTATTAGGATGTGTAGTACTTACTAGCCATCCTGCGATACCTGGAAGTACAGCAACATCAAGCCCGTGAGTGAAGATTGGTTTAACAGTCATCTGGAAATATGGAGGCTCTGCAAAACACACACGTAAACGCCCCAAGAAAGGCCACCGACGAAGGAACTTCACTCCGATTAGCACCTTTTAAGAGTAGAACGCAAAAATGTGTTTACAAAAATGAAAAGGTCCCATTCAGATAAAGAAAAGGCTGCCCTACCTTTCCTTCCACGTGCATCCCCGTCAAATGCAACTTTGTCCACATCCCAAAACCAAGCCTTTTCCTTAATTTCACAGCAAGTATTGCACTCATATCATCTGCTGCGAGAAAATTCATTCCAAGTTCCAATACCTGCATAAACTCCAGCATAAGTTCTACCATAGATCAATGAGCGAAGAGGCCAAAGTATGATGTTCTATAAGGCATTGCAACTATACCAAGTGATCATCACCCGTAGATTGGCGAAGGACCCTAATATGAGTCAACAGAGGTGGGTTTCTTCCCATGTAAAGGTGCTGAATCACAGCTTTTTTCTGCACATAAATCGCAAAAGATGTCAATACCAGCAAGTGTAGACTTCTTACAAGCCAAACCGAATTAAGACCAAAAGTAAATATTTCTTAGAGATGGATACCGCTGTCCAAGGTCTATATTTTTCCAAGAACCAAGGTATTATTGGACCCAGAATCTTCTGAGAGGCAATCTGTTCCATGCATATAGGCCATATCTTCTCCACAGCATAATTCATCCATCTCACAGATTCAGAATCAGATAGAACCTGAAAGATGCATAGCAAAAGAAACAAAAATTGAATGTAATGTAAGGAAAACTCAGGGGAAAAAAAAATCCTCATTAGGTTAATCGCATACAGCTAATACACAGGCAAAAGCAAAAGAGCGAGTATTCTTAGCACTAAGTCAGTCCATAAATTGGCTAAAGTCTAGCTCTTTCACAGCTTCACTATACTATTTCAACCATTACAAGATCAATACATACTTCAAACAGAAAGAAAAAAGCAACCTAGGAGCTTTAGAAAGTTATAAATTCCCAGCATTTTGTTTAGGGGTAATCACTCACTCAACCAAACTAAAACCTAGGTTAGTCACCATTAACAGTGAACACATAAAGATAGAATCTTTCCCCACCTAAAGAAGAGAACAAACATGAAACAAAGACATTAAAAAGTTACCCTTCTCTGATTAGCTTGTTTCCTCTCTTCAAACTGCAATGTTCTCTTCAATCTCATCACATACCGTTCGTGAACCTGAAGAAACCCAAAAAAAAAAGACAATCTTTACACATTCCATCAAAATCCAGACAAGTAGTCAAAAGAAACCATAGAGGCAAATCCCAGTACCAGGTAGAGATAAATGAGAGCGAGGAAATAGAAAAAGGCGTGGGATCGATTCAAGGAAGAGATGAACCAGAGTAACAACAACACAATGATGATATGATGAATTAACGAAGACTCCATCGTATCCTTTGCTATGATCAAAACTAAACCCAGAAGAAGAGAAGAGCCGTCAAAGATTCACAAAGATTAAGTCTTTTTGATCAAAACTCCATCGGAATCGATTCGAAGTTGAAAGGGAAAGTGGTTTCTATTTAGAAAGATCGAAAAAGCCAAGAAAACGACAAGAGATACTGTAGCGCAGAATGAAGCATTGATGTTTTTAGGATTATCCCTTTCTCTAAGTATAAAAAATCTCAAGTCTTTTTAAAAAAAAAAAAAAAAAAAATCTCAAGTCTTAAGTTGACTAATCTTGAGATTTTCTCTTTTGATACTTCCGAGATCAAAACGTCGTCTTCACGACTGAATTGGATATGGTTAGAAATTAGAAAAAGGCTTTTCCAAAATGGTCTAAAATATCACTTGGCTATTGGTTAAGTCATTCAATTGGTTAAGTCATTCAAGTTTTAATTTTTCATGTTCTTTTAACATTTTTCACATAGATTAAAACATTACTAGGAATGTAAATAGACTTATTCTTGGAGGATCAAAAATGCGATAGAATGAAGCATTAATCAACGTTTTCGTGAAATCTAACTATTGACTAAGTATTTCACTATTCCACCAAAAAGTAAACAAAATTCATAAAAATTTATCCCTCTTCAACATATCCATGTTAGCATCAGTCCTATTTTTGTGGACATGATAGAAAATATTTTAAAATTTCACTTTTATGATCAAGCTATCTCAACCGTAGTTACTGCACTAATCGTATTTGTACCGCACTATTCTACCACCATATTATTTGTTTTATGTTGTAGTTTCTAGAAAACTTTTCATTAAATTCAAGTGTTACTAAATTTGATATTTATGAAGTTTTGTACTCAAGACAAGAGGGTCAAAACCAAATGTTATCATTTCCAATTTGTAATGGACCTACAATGTGGCACATTGAATCATAAAGAAGATCCTGACTGTTGACGTAAACCGTGGAGTCCACCAGACCAGATGATTTGTTGTCGGCAACACTTTGGGTTTTAGTTAAGACTAAAAGCCCATTATAAGCCCATTAGTGTAGGCCTTATTAAATCCATCTCTAAACTCGAAAGCTCTTCTTCATCTTCAAGGTTTAAGATTCGCTTCATGAATCTCCAATAACTTTTCTCAGATGATTTTTTAATCTTATCTGATAAAAATCATCTGATTCCATTATTGTTACTGAATCGTGCAGAACTGATCCATCACGGGTCCCACCACCACATTGTTTGTTTCAAGAAGCTATTTGACGTCGGCTGATACCAAATGGTGATGATGACACATTTGCCACGTCTCCGACAACTTCTTCTACTCCAACCCAAATTCCTCTCTTCTCAATCTCGTATTCTCCGTTCTCCTCTAATCAGACCTCCAACATTTCTCCGATCATTGATGGGTTCGTCTTCATCTTTCTCCTCCTCCTCCTCGAAGCTTCTCTTTCGTCAACTCTTTGAGAAAGAATCTTCCACCTTTACTTATCTTCTCGCCGACGTTTCTCATCCTGATAAACCAGCTTTGGTATGTTTTCCTTCCTAAAGATTGAATTTTTCGACATGGGTTTTGAGTTTTTCGTGTCTTATCGTTGTTGATGTATTAATCCAGATTAGTCAATGTGAAAATTTGCAATTTTGGATCAAGTTATGTTCTTTGTTTATCTGATTTGTTGAATTTGGATTGTTTTATGTGATGGAGCAGTTGATTGATCCGGTGGACAAGACTGTTGATAGAGACTTGCAGCTGATAGATGAGTTAGGCTTAAAGCTTATCTATGCTATGAACACTCATGTTCATGCTGATCATGTCACTGGAACTGGACTTCTTAAGGTCTGTTTTCTCTTGCTTGATGTAATTGTTTTACATTTCCCCTGTTTTTGGTTGAAGTCGAAGATTTAGTGATATATATCTTTGTTTGCTCCCCACAGACGAAGCTCCCGGGTGTGAAATCCGTTATTTCGAAAGCAAGTGGTTCCAAAGCTGATATGTTTCTTGAACCCGGTGACAAAGTATCTATCGGCGATATATACCTCGAGGTATGAAACCAAAGTTTCGAACCGGTACGATAAATGAGAGGCTAGGAAGTGAAGAGTGTAATGATTATTTCATTTGTCTTAGGTTCGTGCTACACCTGGGCATACTGCAGGATGTGTTACATATGTGACTGGAGAAGAGGCAGATCAGCCCCAACCAAGAATGGCTTTTACCGGGGATGCTGTACTCATCCGTGGTTGTGGGAGGACTGACTTTCAGGTACTCAGAACAATGTAGATGCATAAGATCTAGATTTTGTATTTTAGAGTCTGCAATGTAGATGCATAAGATCTGATTTTGTGTTACGACATCGTTTATAAAGAACCTAAAACCGTATTGTCAATGCATAAGTTCTAGATTTTGTAATGAGGCATCGGTTTAACTGTACTACGATGTTTTCCTCGATGTTTCAGGGTGGAAGCTCTGATCAACTCTACGAGTCTGTACATTCACAGGCAAGTGTTTCACATTCCATAGGCAAGTGGTTCATGTTTTCAAGGACTCTATTTTAACGCTTTTGTTGTTCTTTTTACCAGATATTTACACTGCCAGAAGACACATTGATCTATCCAGCTCACGATTACAAAGGTTTCGAGGTAATGCACAACGCAAATTCATTCGCATTGGCTTGTCTAATGGAAAATATGACTCATCCACACAATGGTTTTTACATCCTTCTGTTGAAATTCAGGTAAGTACAGTTGGAGAAGAGATGCAACACAACCCGCGTCTAACTAAAGATAAAGAAACATTCAAAACCATTATGTCAAGTAAGTTTCTTCTGCTTATTATGCTGAAGTATTCATCAGCTCATAAGTAACCGCGGTATTTTGCTCTTATAGATCTGAATCTGTCGTATCCGAAGATGATTGATGTTGCAGTACCAGCAAATATGGTATGTGGGTTACAAGATGTGCCTTCTCAAGCCAACTAAAAACTCTACCCAATATGTTTGTCTATATTTACCAAAGCCAATAAAACTCTTGAGAGTAGTTTATCCAATAAGATTTGCTTCCGTTTTAGATAAGCTCATTAGAAGATTGTGTAATGAACATGTGGAATTTGTTATGAAGGTGAAGATAGTATTTGCGTGTTCAACTTTTGTTTGGTTTGCTTATTGATCATTGATGTGTCAACTACTTTTCAATTGACATAATCTAAATGAGCTTTTCTTTTCAACCACTCGTCCATGTTCTGCTTGTACGTGTCGAAATTGCTAAGACCTTTAAATCCGATCAAACAATGACTCAGCGTGAGAGAGACAATCTTGCTATCTTTTTCTGAGTGGGAGAACTTGAAATTCGAAAATCTCCTCAACTAACTTATCATAAACATATGTCTTAAAGAAAATAAAACTCCTCAACTTAACTTATGTCAAACATGTGTCTAAAAGAAATCAAACTCGTGACACCTTTTTACTTTCTGAAAACTGAAAAGTATATTCACACGGTAGGTTGAAAACAAATGGTTGAATATTATCTTTGTATAACAACACAACTTACTATCTTTGTACTTCTCACTCTATAATCTTTGTATTCATTTTCATGTTTCTCTATACATCTCTCTGTTTCCCCCCAAATTTCTCCTTCTTGTTCCAAAAATCTCCACTTCTAGTAGATGCCTCAACGCACACAACTAAGGTACCATAACTTCGTATTTCCCACGGTGTGGAGAAGGAGAAGGCCAAAACCAGGGGGAGACACTGTTTTATACATGGTCCTTGGGCCTTGTTTATCGTATGTGGCTTTCGGTCTCTCAATCTTTGCTCCATTTCTATACCAGTCTTGATCTCAAGGGTGAATTCGGTGTTTGAGTCCTGAAACTAGATGGTTCCATCATTGTGTCTTTCTTCATCCTGAAAGGGCTTGCAGCAAACTCTGCTAGGTTGTACCCACTGTCTTGACCAGGAAATGCGTAAGACGGGTGAGGAGGCGACAGGAAACAACTTTTGTATGCAGGCCCAAGTTGGCGTAAAGGGCTTGAACATGGAGATACTGGCAAGGATGTGATAGCTCTTACGTTTTCTCTGCTGCAAGAACCAAATACGAGATTAGTTGACTCGACCAAGTATAAAATAGATTGAGCTACAACGCTTTTACCTCGGG
Source organism: Arabidopsis thaliana x Arabidopsis arenosa (assembly GCA_019202795.1). NCBI lineage: Eukaryota > Viridiplantae > Streptophyta > Magnoliopsida > Brassicales > Brassicaceae > Arabidopsis > Arabidopsis thaliana x Arabidopsis arenosa. Next base: position 18,597,687 of record CM032918.1, on the reverse strand, counting down.
CTCTTTATAGTTCTAGACAATGGTTGTCTTGGGTAATTATCATGGCTTAGTCTCCCTGGATAGGATTCCCTTGTTGGCTGCTCAAGAAGAAAATCAAGTTTAACTTGATGGGAGGAATCAAATTGATCCAGGTCAACATATGCATTATACACATACCAGTGAGAAGCTTCCATCATGGGAACGTGGGGAGGTATCTTTGGGCAAGCTAGTACTAGCCACTCTTGTTGTATTACGTAGAAAAGGGTGTTCTAGAAGCTGAGAAGCTGTAGGACGTACTGTCGGATTTCGTTGCAGACAAAGCCTTATAAAATTCTTTGCATCGTTTGAAAGGTGATCAGGTATTTCCGGGGTGTCTTTACTGTTTCCGATTTTGAAAATCGCAGCAACCTGGTAGAAATAATGTCACAAGATAACTTGAAAGTTAGAAAAGAATCCAGATTATTAAAAAGAAGAGTGCACAAAAGATTATGTCCAAGCGTCAGTATCATATATACCCCTTCAAACTGGCTCCAAGGTGGCTTTGATGTTGCCATTTCGAGAATAGTACAACCCAAACTCCAGATATCGACTGCATGAGTGTAACCATTTTGGCTCATCACAACCTGCGAAAGAACGGAAGCATGATGTGAAATCCTATCAGCTGCCACAACATAACGGCCTTCCACTGCACCACTTGCAAGAGAAAAGTAAATAAAAGATAGAATAATGTAACTACCTCGGGTGCCATCCAGTAAGGACTCCCTTTGAAAGAAAGCATTGTAGAAAAGGCTGCTACCTGTTGCAGAAAGAAATGGCTATTAGAGCTTCTGCAAGCATAATTTTCAAGATATATATATATAATATAAAGGAGATAAAACAATTGATATCTTCTGTTTCCCATTGATGACATTCAAGAGATCATGTATTCATATTTTTGTTATAAAGTTCATAGATATACTTACATGTCTGGCCATCCCAAAGTCTGCCAACTTGATTTCACCGTTCGGATCCACTAATATATTTGCTCCTTTGATGTCCCTGTTAGAACAAAATCACTCTTTACCAAATGTCCAAGAAGAGACAAATTGAATTCCACTCAACCTTTAAGATGTCATTTTGAATACCTATGTACTGTATTTCGTCCATGTAAATAGGCAAGCCCAGCGAGAATCTGGCGCGTGTAGTTTTGGATAACAGGTTCAGTGAAAGAACCATATTCTTTAAGTAGTTTATGGATTGAACCACCTGACACATACTCCAAGTAGACGGACAAGGTTTCTTCACTCTACAAGCATAACAATTTCCAGGCCAGGCTTCAATATTGGTTTCTATATAACAATATTACGCTGCCCAAACTCAACAAGCATATATGATCTCTTCTTTTCCTGAAGCTCACAGATATTGACACATACCAGTTCACTTCCGTAATACTGGACGATATTCGGATGACAAAGCTGGTTAAGCAAATTTATCTCCTGCAAATAAAATAGTGTGGTTAGAGGTGTGAAAAATATTAGAGTGTTTCACAATTTCGTTTTATATAAGAGCTGAAAGCAATCAGATCTTGACATATACAAAAGATGAGGCGAACTAGATAAACCTGATTTAGTTGCTTTAGACATTCTTTTGACGTTTGGTCGTCAGAAATGACCTTGACCTCTTTAATAGCACACATTTTCCCTTTCTCACTGTAAGATTGGCGAAAACCTTATACGATGGAAACAACCAATATAGAAAGGAGGATGCTACAAAGTTATAATGTAAGAACCTAGCATCAGAGAAATTTTTGCTTTCTAATGCCTTTATCTAGATAGCAGGTGAAGTTAACCTCAAAATTTTGATCAAGTAATTGCAGACATGAACCATCAGAAATGTCCACCAGTATATCACAGGTAAAACCCCAGCAGGAGTCATAACATATACGGATATACCCAAGCCCATCACACCGTAACATCTCTGGAAACTGGTTTAAGAGAGCTACTAACCTAGATATCAATATTAATGACCTCCGGATCCACACAATGCAAATATAGTTTCCACCTACGGAGAAAGCTAGCATCAAACGCTCTATCTGTCTGGACATCGCACATTAAGTGATCTAAAGGAGTGGGAAGGCTTTCCTAAAACCAAGGTTAGCTAACTAACTAACTAACTCTTGTCACCTAAAAACTAAGCCAACTCACTCATTGATAAGATTTCCCTTATCTAAACATTTCTCCAAGTGAATCAGTGTAGAAGAATCTGATTATCTCACCTGTTGAACCCAAGATAGACTTGGCCAAAGGTGCCACTCCCCAAAAATTTCCCTTTTTTCCACTTGGAAAACCCCGAAGGAGAGGTTGTCTCGTAGCCTACTCCAATCCAGGAACCATGCACAGCAGAAGGGCTTGTAGGAGAAGTAGGTGGTCGAGGCAAAGGGTGACACTCAGAGGAGGACCTTCCATCATCATTCCTCCCTGTAGAAGACTCTAAGCTCACAACTCCAGACAATCGCTGATGCAGAGGAGACGTTGGCCTAATAGTAGCAGTAGCTGCCTTTGGAGAAGCTCTCTCAGGGCTACGTGGTGCTGCCGCTACATTGAATTTCACATCACCATGACCCCTGCTATATGCGTATCAAGTTAGAGCCACAAAACCAACAATCCAGACAATAAAAACGTAAGCTTTGATTGATTAAGAGGTTCTGGATCCATTGAAGATGCACAATTCCATAGAGTAACTACTAAAGAGGGAAAAAGCAAACCTAGAAGCAACAAGTTGACTCTGATCATCAGCTGATCCAGAAGAGCTAACGCTAGAAACAGAGGTAGATCCAGAAGTGGATCCGCTTACATGATCTTGATGATGGATCGAAACAGGAGAGAGCAAAGGACGAGGAAGAGGGTGACCTTTCTTCTCGGTAGAATCAGAGTCAAAACCAGAGAAACCAGAAGAAGCGCCGGCGAATTCACGACTACAACGAGGTGTACCACCACGAGTAGGAGTGAGAGGAGGATCAACAACACAGCTCTTGATATCTCTGTCTGTGGAGATGATTCCTTTGTGATTATCGTCCTTGTTCTTGCAGGACTTTCTTCCCCACCAAGTAGGCATATCACAAAACTCTGGAAGGATTTTGAGATGAAAGGTGAGATTTTTAACAGAATCAATAACAGAGAAGAGATGAAATTAGGGCATGAGAAGGAAGATAGATACGAAAGATGAAGATTTCATCGGGGAAGAGAGAGAGAGAGAGAGAGAGAGGGGACAGCTAAGCACGAAAGGGTAGTTGGAGAAAGAGAGACACACAAGTTGCGACCTTTTTCACTTTTTTTTATCTATCTTCTTTCGCCGTCGGATTAACCAACAACCTGCTCTGCTCTGGTAAGTTGCTAAGTTTTGCTTCAAAGGTGGGATTTTTTTCTTTTTTGTTTCCAAATAAAGTTCAAAGATGGAATTTTGCGACATGGGTTTTGAGGTTTTCTGTTTTTTTAATAAAAAATCATTTCATTTAGTTTTGGTAAATTTTGCTATGTAATCAGAGTGCATACTAATTACCAAACCAGCATCAATTTTAGATCAATTCATTTTTTTTTTTGAATACCAGGAGGTTCTGGGCCGAAGCCCGTAATCCCCCCAGGCCTGAAACCACAGCATGTAATATTAGTTTCGTCCCAAGCGTCACTCGAACCGGCGACCTCTAAGTTTCGCCTAGGGTCTTTACCAGTTGAGCTAACGACACTTGGTATTTTAGATCAATTCATATATACAGTATATTGTGCTAACTCATTTTTAATTCATCATGTTTTTTGTACTTTGTTTATTGTCTAATTCTATTGTTTTACACCGCAGGATGTGTTACATCGTGACTGGAGATTAAAATTACTCAATATTTCTGGTGGACGTTGTATCATTAGTCATATGTGTTTTCTACCAAATCACTAGTTCTGTCTTGTTTAATGTCTAAACGAAAAATGATATAGTTATGATGTTCATCACTTAACTTATGTTGGTTCGTACATGTAGCGACACTAGTTGAGCTTTACTATGATGTTTTCCTTGGTGTTTCAGTTCAGGGCAGAAGCTCGGATCAACTCTAACCACGTGTTTGTACACTCACAACCTGAATGACAGGCAAGGGTTTCACACTCCACATGCAAAGTCACTCTTACTGTTCAAAGATTCAATCTAAAATGCTATTGTTGATCTTTCTACCAGATATCTACATTGCCAAAAGACACATTGATCTATCCAGCTCATGACTACGGAGATTTCACGGTAATACAAAACACAGAATTCATTCACATTGACATTAGCGCTTCAAAGAAAAGGTGTTTCATTGATAAGAATGTGGATGAAATGTCACACAACGGATAGGAGGGATAGTAAACAATGCTTTATAAGGGCACCCACACATCCTTATCATCCATTCATCCACACAATAGTGTCTTTTCTTCTTTGTATTAATATTAGGCAAGTATAGTTGGAGAAGAGATGCAACACAATCCACGTCTAGCTATAGATAAATAAACATTCAAATTCATTATGTCAAGTAAGGTTCTTCGGCTCATAATAACCGTGGCTTTTGCACTTATAGATCTGAATCTTGCATATAGAAAGATGATTGATGTTGCAGTACCAGCAAATATGGTGAGTCTGCCTTCTCAAACCTACTAAAAACTCTACACAATTTGTTTCTCTCTTTCACTCATCCTTCATTCTATATTTACTATAGAAGCCAGTTTGTTTGTCCAATAAGATCATGTTGCATTAGATAAGAATGTGTAAATTAGATTGAACATGTGGGATTTGTTATGAAGATTCGATGAAGACAGTAATTGCGTGTTCAACTTTTGTTTGGTTTGCTGATTGATTGATGTGTCAACTACTTCAATTAACAATAGCATAATCTAAATGAGCTTTTCTAACAACAACCACTCGTCCATGTGTCTGCTGCCACGTGTCTAATTTGCTACAACCTTAAATCTGATTAATTAAACACCAATGAGATAGAAGAAAGAGAGAGAGAGACATAATGGGCAAAGAAAAAGACAAAAACAGAGGAGCTCCTCCTCCATCTTACGGCACGTTTCAAGGTGTCCCTACTTATCCTCCACCGTCGTATCCTCATCCTCCGTCGCATCATCCAGTCATCGGATTTCCTCAGCCGTCTCCACCTCCCGGAGCATCTCATCACGACATTTCCGTTCATCAGTACATTCAAGAACATCAAACCGTTCCTGGTAATTAAGTAACTCTCCGAATCTTTAAAAACCTTTGTCAGAGCCAGCCTTGAATCTTGATCTTCAAGATGAAAAGTTTAGATTTTGCTTCGTCTTTCATTGACCCTTTTGATAGTATCTCCATGTTTACTAAAGATGAGACTGAGACTATGCCTGAGCTTGATACTAAAATTGTCTCTTCTTTATGATCCAACTGAGAAAAGTTACTTCTCATTGACAAGAGTTGTAAGATTCTTAAAAATGATATCAGAGTTTATTTCTTCCAGTAAGCAAAAACTTAAACTCTCTATACTCAATGTTGGGAAGCTCTCTATGTTTCTAGCCACAATAGTTCACAGGTTTGTGTAACTAAATTTGCAGGTTACCCTGTTTCTGAAGGAAGACCTGCAAGACAAAACCGTCTTCCTTGTTGTGGTCTTGGCCTCAGTTGGTTCTTGTAAGTATTTTATGTTTTCTTAGCAAATCTCAAATTAGTCTTCGATTACTATCACTTAACATTTTGTTTGAAAAACTCGGTCTCTTTTTTTTTTTATATCTTCAAGGTTCATCATTGGTTTCCTCCTTGGTGCAATCCCATGGTACATAGGCGTATTCATTCTAGTCTGTGCTAGGATCGATTCACGAGAGAAACCAGGATACATAGCTTGCACCATTGCAGTGAGTCTTTCACTAAATGATAATCGTGTTTTATACATTAATCTTGAGAGTTAATCAGTGTTTAACACTTAATACTTTCACAGGCTGTTGTTGCTACAATTGCCATAGTTTTTGGTGTCATGGGAGGAAGAAGAGCCTGGTCGTGAAGTGTGGAAATTAAGACATTGTTCATCAAAGTATCTTGAATGTATATTTACCAGAGAAATTTGTCTTATTTGTGGTATTAATGTCTGAAAATTGAGCTGTGATTGCAATAGAATCAAAAGCTTATTTTGACTTTACAAAAGATTTTAAATATATTTTTCTATATCATGGGACATTCTCAAACTTAATTATTTGACTTTTCAGACTTAACTTTTGGTTATGTAGAGGATTGAATAAAGTTAGGATTTTTCTTTCGCTTTACAGAGTTAGTTCCAGAGATAAAACTATTTCAAATATCAATCAGTGTTTATTAGCAACTTCAGAAAGACACACAAGAAACAGAAAAGACAAAGATTAGATAATGTGACAACACTACAAGAAAAACGGGTATTAATAGCACCCTAAAAACGCTATCTAATGATACGATAGCGTTATTAAAAACGCTATCTCATCGCCCGCGATAATAGATATGCCACTTTCGATAGCGGTTTTTGACATTGTTATTGTATCTTTATCAATTATAGCGTTATCTTCTATGCAATCACATATTATACTATAGCACTTCGGTTTTGTTATCAATGTTATTATTTATATCAATTTAGTTTTAAATTTTGAATTTTCTTAATTTCCAAAAACTCGAATTTTAATTTACAAAACTGAAACTTTTATTCAAAAACTTATCTCAAATTACAATATTTGTGGACACAATACCGTTTAACCCACATAATGTTAAAAAACAATTTTAATTTACAAGATTTGCCAACACTAAATATTCTCTTCAACCCTCACCGACTCTTCATCTTTACTCTTTCTCTTCGTCATCTTCTCCACTTTAAGTCACAAAGTCAAAACCTGCAGAGAAAAAAATATCCTTTAGAAATATAAAAAATCGTTTGATTATAGATCTTTTAAAAAAAGAAGAGAAAAAACGAAATAGATCTCTCAAAAAATAAAAACAGAAAAACTAGTTTGATTATAGATCTAGATTGAACAGTCCCCAAATAGATCGAGAAACCAAAAACTTCAAACTATTATTACAAACAAGTAAAAAGGATAAACAAAGTTTCTTAATCACTGTAAACAAAACTTCTCAAACTGATAATGTTAGGAATTTTAGATCTGGAATTAAAGAAATAACAAATCTGGTAAAAGCATTTTCTGTGTCTTGTTGCTCCGGCTTTGACAAGGATGATGACAGATCTAGGCTGTTAGATCCAGAAAACAAAATTGCCAGGAGAGTATTGAATATCGACTTGGAGCGGTCCTTGTTGAGAGGCAAGATCTAGGGTTCGGTTGAAGACTCGGATTGGGAATCCTTTCTCGGTGGCGAGGTTTTGTGACCAGCGATGGATGCGAGAGGTTAGGTTTTAGGACGAAGGATAGTAAGATACCGTGAAAGAAGATAGAAGGAGAGGAGAACAAAAATCGAAAGAGAGAGCAAAACGGAAACGAAAGAACTAGAGAGCAAAAGAGAAGAAATGTCTGAAATCAAAACAGGATGGAAAAGGGTAAAAGAATGTCGAAGGTTAGAGGGGAAAAGGGAAAAAATTTAGGTCAAATAAATTTTTAATTGGAGCCCAGATTTTAGTCTTTTTTCGTTGGAGCCCAAGTTTTTTACTAAGGCGGCAGTGAATAATTTTATTTCCCGCTAACTGTTCCATAGCGTTTCTATGTGGTATATGCTATTAAAGGCCATGTTTACCAAATTAAAAAGTCAAAAAAATATACGGGAAGCTATTATAGCGTTTGTAAATTTAAAACGCTATAGAAAAGTTAGAGGTAAGTCAACGATAGCATAACTATATAAAACGCTATCATGCAATGCTATTAAAAATCAATATTCTTGTAGTGCAAGTTCTTTTTGAGAAGAAGTAAACATTTACATAAGCTTAAGATCCTCTACATAGTTTGTAAATGCGTGAACCCAACACCCACTAACCATTAGTGGAACTTCAAGTCTTACTCTTGTGATAATGTTCCTCTCGAGATTGTAGTACAAAACGAAAAAATCAACTACTGAATAGGATGGCTGCAACACAATTTCACCACTACCAATCATTCCAGAAGCACGTACAGAAATCATTTCAGGCAGCTGAGGCATTTGGTAGATATACTTTGACCATTTATGTTCCTCCGCATTCTCTAAAACCCACAACTCAAACAGATTCTTGTAAGTATCACAATAACAAGCACCTAATTTACCCTTGTAGTCTATCAAAGCGAAACTGTAAGAACTGATCTTTTCTGCTGTCATGTCTTCTAGATCAACGTTAATAAAACTAAAACTCTCAGACCTAACATCAAAGCAAGCGATGGCAACGCAATGTCTTTTACCCTTATAGCACCCTGCTGGATAATACAAAACACCACTGATGCATATCATATCATCGTGACACATGTAAGGATAATGATTTGTGCAACATTGGATATTTCTCCATAAGAGATTTTTCTTTCGAGCCCCCAATGTTAGAACTTGATACTGACTGGAATTTTGTGTGTCGTACTCATACAAAGTGGTGATACGCAATATCTTGAACTTTTTGTCGATTGGATCATACCCAAAAGAAAAACAATATCCTACATTGCCCAGGAACAACTTTGATTTATTCTTAATCTCATCCATTCTCAGTCTAGGCAAGGCTAAACACTCTCCTGTGATGGGATTAGAAATCACCACCACTGGTGAAGGATTCATTGGATTCTTTCGATAATGTTGACGACAGACCAATCCGCCAACCGGAGGACGATATACACTGAAACCTGTCCCACGTGTCCTTTGATGAAGGGTGGCTACAAGAGACGTGTTCTCACCAGGATTGTGAAGCTGAGGTGAAGAGTAGACGAACAACTCTCTTTCATATTCTATGGTGAAAAGGATCCGCGGTGGAGCCGGGGGCTTGATCGGGAACAACAGGTTGTAATTTGGAAGGCGGATTCGGGAAGACCAGAGCTTCGATACGCAACGACACTGAACTATAGATTTCAGAGGCAATCTCGACAATATATTACTGATGAAGAGATCAACAGGGATCCGATCAAAGTATTCGGTTTCTTCTCCAGCGATTGAAGAAGACCTCAGTTGATTCATGGTGGATGGATTAAAGGGCACGCTAGGTTTGGTGGCTCAGCTCAGCTCGAGTCTCTCTCACTTGCTTTTATGTCCTTCCATAAGTTGGGCTTTTTATGGGCCCAAACTCACAATACACTCCTTCATTGTGGCCCATTTGTAAACGACTAAACAATTTTAAAATTTACAAAATATACTTGTCGAGTTTACCACACTTCTTTCACTGTCGAATTTCAAAACAAGAACGTGAATTTAAGCATCTCGAGATGAATTTTGTCGTCTTTTAAATATGCGTTGTAATTTCATAAGCGGGTGTGAACTTAGGTTCTAAGTAGAATTAACTCACCAACTACCCGATATCGAGACAGACAATCACTTTGGTTTCAAACTTTCCGTTCTTCTGAAAATTTGGTTTTTTTTTTTAATCGTCAAGGTTCATCGTTGGTGCATCCATCCCATGGATCCAACGAGACAAACAAGGATATGTAGATGGAACCATTGCAGTGAGTTTTTCACTAAACAGTTATCGTGTTTAATTCCTTACTTTCATAGGCTGTTCTTGGAAAATTAAATATGGTTCATCAAAATATCTTGATTGTGTAAATTTATAACCAACTTAGATCCCTCGAGCAAGTTCTCAGCCTATTCATAAATCCTTCAAGCAAGCTCCTCAATGTCCCAATTTTAGATCGATCTAACACATTTAAGATCCCTTGAACATGTTCCTAGTGACAATTGCACCAATTTAGATCATTTAAACATGTTTATACCATTTATCCCTAGAACAAGAGAATTGGATTTTATAGCTTCATAATCATTGGGAAATTAGAGTAAGGCAGAACACAGGAACACAGGAAAAAAGAAAAAAAACGAAAACCAATGTTGTAAATTATAACTAAACAGAGAAATAATAACTTCAAAAGACACTTAAGAAAAGAAAAATAGAAACAAAAAAAAATGACAAAGATAGATAATGTGATAAATTCGGTTAGGAAGAAGTGAACACTTACATAAGCTTGACATCCTCTACATAGTTTGGAAAAGCCTGAATCCTACACCCATGAAACTTTTTAAATAGTGGAGCTTCAAGTTTTACACCGGTGATAATTTTGCTCTCGAGATTGTAGTACAAAACGAAGAAAGGATCTTGTGTAAAGCTTGGGTATAACACAAGTTGGCAACTACCAATCATTCCAGCAGGACGGACATGACTAGTTTCCTCGAGCCACGGATGAGATATTCCGTGGATATGCTTTGACCATTTATTTTGCTTGGCATCCTCCAAAACCCACAACTCCAAAAGATTAGTGTCAAACTCAAAACTACAAGCACCTAATTTACCCTTGTAGTCGATCAAAGTTAAAGTGCCAGATTTTATCTTTACTGCCATGTCTCGATCAATGTTAGTAAAACTAAACTTCTCAGACCTAACATCAAAGCAAACGATGGTACGTTTTCCCTTATAGATCTCTGCTGGATAATACAAAACACCATCGATGCATATCGCAGTATCGTCTGAAGAAAAATGAATTGTGCAACATTGGATCTTTCGCCATAAGAGATTTTTATTTCCATTCCCTAATGTGAGAACATGATACTCATCGGACAAGTGCTGTGAGCCAGTACGCAACCAGGTGATACACAACACTTTGAACTGTTTGTCGATTGGATCATACCCAAACGAATATCTTGCTTTATCAAATAACCACTCTGACTGATCAATCCCATTTAAACTCAGTTTGGGCAAGTTTAAAGACTCTCCTGTGATGGGATTATAAATCACCCCAACTGAATTGTACTGACGACACACCAGTCCGCAGACAGGACCACATATCTTATAGAACTTGGTGTTACCAGTCCTATGATGAAGGGTGGCTACAAGAGACGAGTTCTTATCCGGATTGTGAGGCTGAGGTGAAGAATAGAAGAAACACTCTCCTGAAACGTCGATGGTGAGAAGGATCCGTGGTGGAGCTGGTGTCTTGATCGGGAACAACTGGTCGTAATTTGGATGGCGAAATATGGACGACCAGAGCTTGGATACGCAACGACACTGAGCTTTAGACTTCACCGGCAATCTCGACAAGATATTACTGATGACGAGATCAACAGGGATCCGATCTAAGTATTTCGTTTCTTCTCCAGAGATTGAAGAAGGCCTTTTCATGGTGGATGGATTAATGAGACCGCTAGGTTTTGGTGGTTCAGCTAGAGAGTCTCGACGTGCTTTATACCTAAACCTAACCTATATATCCCTCGACCACGATCTACAAGTTGGGCTTTATTAGGGGCCCAATACTTAATGTGACCCATTTGTATCCAATTTGTTCATGTAAATAACGCAGAAACTGACTGTGTTTCCTCTCCTTAACCAAGCAGAGGATTGAATAAATAGTCAAGACACGCAAGAAACACAAAGGACAAAGATAGATAAGTTCTTTTTGAGAAGAAGTAAGCACTTACATAAGCTTAAGATCCTCTACATAGTTTATGAATGCGTGAACATCACACCCAATAAACAATAGTGGAACTTCAAGTTTTACTCTTGTGAGAATGTTGCTCTCGAGGTTGTAGTAAAAGATGAAGAAAGGATCTTGTGTACACCGAGGGTAAAACACAATTTCGCCACTATCAATCATTCCAGCAACACTTGCATAAATAAATTTATACAAATGGGGCATTTGGTAGATATGCTTTGACCATTTATGTTCCTCCGCATCCTCTAAAACCCACAACTCAAAAACATTATTGTTAATATCACAACTACAAGCACCTAATTTACCCTTGTAGTCTATCAAAGTAGAAACTGTTTGAAAATCTCATCTTTATTGCCATGTCTTGATCCAAAAGACACAAAAGTAAAAAGAAAAATGTACAAAAGACAAAGATAGATAAATGTGGGTAGTTCTGTTTGGGAGAAGTAAACACTTAAATAAGTGTCAAAGCCTCTACAAAGTTTGAAAATGTGTAAACTCTACAATAAGGAAACTCTTCAAATACTGGAACTTCAAGTCTTACTGTGTCAAAGCCTCTACAAAGTTTGAAAATGTGTAAACTCTATAATAAGGAAACTCTTCAAATACTGGAACTTCAAGTCTTACTCTTCTGATAATGTTGCTCTCGAGATTGTAACAATAGATGAAGAAAGGACCTCGTGTATAGCATGGGTACAACACAATTTCGCCACTAGCAATCATTCCAGCAGATAGTACATAGCTCATTTCATCTGGCCATGGATGAGGCATTTCATAGATATGCTTTGACCATTTCTTTTCCTTTGCATCCTCTAAAACCCACAAATCGAAAACATTATGGTATATATCACAATTACAAGCACCTAATTTACCTTTGTAGTCGATCAGACCGAAAGTTAAAGGTTCCGAGATCTTTGTTGTCATGTCTAGATCAATGTTAGTAAAACTAAATTTGTTAGACCTAATATGAAAGCAAACCATGGTATGTCTTCCGGTACTGAGCCTTGCGGGATAATACAAAACACCATTGATGCATATACCATTATCTTCTAGAGGATAATGAACTATGCGACATTGGATCTTTCTCCATGAATGATTTCCAAACCCTAACGTTAGAACTTGATACTCACTAGACCGCTCGTGTGAGCCGCTACGCAACCATGCGATACGCAATACCTTGAATTGTTTTTCGATCGGATCATACCCAAAAGAATATCTTACTTTTCCATTTCTTCTCTCTGAATTCATCCCCTCCATTCTCAGTTTGGGTAAAGTGAAAGACTCTCCTGTGATGGGATTAGAAATTACCCCCACTGAATAGTTATTTTCGATATGTTGGCGACAGACCAATCCGTGGACAGGGCGACAAAATTGAAAGAAATTTGCACAAGAAGTCCTCTGAAGAGAGGTGGCTACAAGAGACAAGTTCCTACACGGATTGTGAGGCTGAGGTGAAGAGTTGAATAACAACTCTTCTGCAACTTTGAACGCGAAAAGGAGCCGCGGTGTAGCCGTAGATTTGACCGGGAACAACATGTTGTAATTTGGACGGCGAATTATGGACGACCACAGTTTCGATACACAACGACACCCTGCAATACACTCCAGAGACAATCTCGACAAGATATTGATGACGAGATCAACGGGAATCGGATCAAAGTAACATGTTTCTCCTCCAGATGTTGAAGAACGTTTATTGTATTTGGCTACGATTAGGTTATCCTTGGAGACTTGCTGATTACGTTTTCTCATGATAAATTAAAAACCCTAGATTTTTGGCTCTGTGATGGTGTGTGCTTATCGCTTTTCTTTTTGATCATGGAATCATAGATTCGCAAAACAGGGGATTTCGAAAGTGGTTCCTACTTCGCAGAAGACTATCTGATGCTCCATAAGTTGGGCTTTATTAGGCCCAGCCCAATACCTACTCACTCATTGCAGGCCCCCCCAATTAGCCTGATACATGCACGCTAGTTTTTTTGGGCCCACAGCTCGAGTCTCTGTTCTGTTTCTAAAGAAGACATATTTGTTCTTTAGCTGGCGACAAGAAGAAAGATTCAGCCAATTTTTCTTTCATATATTGATAAAAGAATATTGTTGCTCCTAATATTTAGGTTTCGTGTGTCTGTACTTTGTAGTAATAGTGTCTCAAATATGAGCTGTGTTTGCAATATAATCAAAAGCTTATTTGAATATTTCATCATGGAACATTTATAGACTTTAAAATTTGGTTATGCAGAGGTTTGGATACAGTCTTGATGATTTTTCTTTCACTTTGCAGAGTTCCATATATAATATTTCCAATTTAGATATCTCTCCACCAAGTTCTTAACCAACTTTAGATCCCACTAATGTTCAGCACTTTTCAAAACTTAAAAGAAGCACAAGAAAAATAGACAAACACAAAAGAAAAAAAGAAGATTGATAAATCTGATTAGTTCTGTTTGGGAGAAAGTAAACACTTAGATAAGCGTCACATCCTCTACAAAATTTGAAAATGTGTAAAGTCTAAAATATTTAAACTCTTTATTTATTGGAACTTCAAGTGTTACTCTTGTAATAATGTTCCTCTCCAGATTGTAGAAGTAGATGAAAGGATATCTTGTATCAGTATTAAAGCGTGGGTACAACACAATTTCACCACTTGCAATCATTCCAGCACATTCTAAGTCGCCCAAATGTCGCATTTTGTAGATATGCTTTGACCATTTATGTTCCTCTGCATTCTCTAAAACCCACAACTCAAAATTATGGAGATGATCACAAATACAAGCACCTAACTTACCATTGTAGTCGATGACACTAAAAAAGAGATAGGTCACTATTGACACGTCTTTATCAATGTCAGTAAAACTGAATTTTTCAGACCTAACATTAAAGCAAACCATGGTATATTTTCCGTTATCGAGCCTCGCTGGATAATACAAAACACCATTGATGCATATACCATTATCTTCTTGTAGATAATGAACTATGCAACATTGAATATTTCTCCATGAAATATTTCCAAACCCTAATGTCAGAACTTGATACTCACTAGACCACTCGTGTGAGCTCCTATGAAACCATGTGATACGCAATACCTTGAATTGTTTGTCGATCGGATCATACCCAAAAGAATATCTTACTTTTCCATTTCTCGTCTCTGAATTCATCTCATCCATTCTTAGTTTGGGTAAGGCTAAATACTCTCCTGTGATGGGATTAGAAATCACCGCAGATGAGTAATTCTCTTCGATATGATGACGACATACCAGTCCGTGGACAGGACGACATAATTGAAAGGAATTTGTGCTACAAGTAGTCTTCTGAAGAGAGGTGGCTACAAGAGAAGAGTTCCTATTCGGGTTGAGAGACTGAGGTGAATGTGATGAGTTGAATAACAACTCTCCTGCAACTGTGATGATGAAAAGAAGCCGTGGTGTAGCCGGAGACTTGACCGGGAACAACAGGTTGTAATTTGGACGGCGAACTATGGACGACCACAGTTTGGATACACAACGACACCTCGCTATACACTCCAGAGGCAATCTCGACAAGATATTGATGACGAGATCAACGGGAATCGGATCAAGGTAACATGTTTCCTCTCCAGATGTTGAAGATCGTTTATTGGATCTGGCTACGATTAGGTTATCCTTGTAAACTTGCTGCTTACGTTTTCTCATGATGAATTAAAACCCTAGATTTTGGCTCTGTAGTGGTGTGCTTATTGCTTTTCTTTTTATCGTGGAATCATATATTTCTGCAAAGTGGTTGCTCCTTCTCAGTCTTCCATAACTTGGGCTTTATTAAGGCCCAATACCTCTACTCACTCATTTCTGGCCCCAATTAGCATGATACATGCATTCTTCTTGTTTATGTAAAAGGTAAAATACAATCTACATAAATATTGATGAAGAAATCAACAGGCTACGGTTTTTTTCTCCAGAGATTGAAGAACACCTCGGTGTGGTTGGATTAAAGGACACGCTAGATTTTGGATCACAGCTATAGTCTTGGTTCTGTTTCGAAAGAAGACATCTTTGTTCGTATTAGCTAGCAACAAGAAGAAAGATTCAGCCAAAATTTTATTTCCTTGAAAAAAGAATATCGTCGCTCCTAGTATCGAGCAGCTCATGAAACTCTATCCCACGCGAAAAAAGAATATGGTATTCAATGTACTTTGAAGCATCACATTTGTATGTATATCAGTATATATGTGAAATACAATCTACATGAATTTTTTCATCTTTTTGAATAGCCAGATTAATACAAACATATGTGATCTGGTTCTTCTTGGAGTTCTTAAAGTGTCTTCAACTCTTCATGCTAATTTCACAAACATTTTGTAAAGAACTCATTACTTTTACAAGGTGTTGTTGCTACAATTGCCATAATTTCTAGAGGATCATTGGGGGGGAAAAACGAAACTAAAACATTATTGATCAAGTATCTTGAATGTACGTATGTGTTTGCTTTTCTGTAATTAATACGATTTTAGGTTCTTGTGTCTGTAGTTTGTAGTAATAATGTCTCAAAATTGAGCTGTGTTTGCAATAGAATCAAAAGCTTATTTGAATATTGTTAGACATTAAGTTTTGGTTATGCAGAGGTTTGAATTAATACAGTCATGATTTTTCTTTCACTTTGCAGAGTTCCATAGATATCTTCAAAAAAACTTAAAAGACCCACAAGAAAAAAAGAGAAACAAATTAATTAAGATAGATAAATGTGATTAGGTCTGTCTGGGAGAAAGAGTAATTAAACACTTAGATAAGCGTCACATCCTCTACAAAATTTGAAAATGTGTAAAATCTACCATAAGTAGTTAACTGTTTACGTATTGGAACTTGAAGTGTTACTCTTGTAATAATGTTCCTCTCCAGATTGTAGAAGTAGAGGAAAGGATATCTTGTATAAGCACTAAATCTTGGGTACAACACAATTTCACCACTTGCAATCATTCCAGCACATTCTAAGACGCCCAAATGTGGCATTTTGTAGATATGCTTTGACCATTTATGTTCCTCCGCATTCTCTAAAACCCACAACTCAAAATTATGGAGATGATCAGAAATACAAACACCTAACTTACCCTTGTAGTCGATGACACTAAAAAAGAGATAGGTCACTATTGACACGTCTTTATCAATGTCAGTAAAACTGAATTTTTCAGACCTAACATCAAAGCAAACCATGGTAGATTTTCCGGTATTAAGCCTTGCGGGATAATACAAAACACCATTGATGCATATACCATAATCTTCTAGAATATAATGAGGTGTGCAACATTGGATCTTTCTCCATGAAAGATTTCCAAGCCCTAATGTCAGAACTTGATACTCATTATACCACCACTGTGAGTCCCTAGGCAACAATGTGATACGCAATACCTTGAATTGTTTGTCAATCGGATCATACCCAAAAGAATAACTTACTTTTCCAATTCTCGTCTCTGAATTCACCCCCTTCATTCTCAGTTTGGGTAAGGCTAAATACTCTCCTGTGATGGGATTAGAAATCACCGCAGATGAATAATTCTCTTGGATATGCTGACAACATACCAGTCCGTGGACAGGGCGACATAATTGAAAGAAACTTGTGTTACAAGTAGTCTTCTGAAGAGAGGTGGCTACAAGAGACGAGTTCCTATTCGGGTTGAAAGGCTGAGGTGAAGAGTTGAATAACAACTCTCCTGGAACTTTGAAGACAAAAAGAAGCCGCGGTGTAGCCGGAGACTTGACCGGGAACAACAGGTTGTAATTTGGACGGCGAATTATGGACGACCACATTTTCGATACACAACGACACCTTGCAATACACTCCAGAGACAATCTCGACAAGATATTGATGACGAGATCAACGGGAATCGGAGCAATGTAACATGTTTCATCTCCAGATGTTGAAGATCGTTTCTTGGATCTGGCTACGGTTAGGTCATCCTCGATGACTTGCTGCTCATGTTTTCTCATAATTAATGAAAACCCTAGATTTTGGCTCTGTGATGGTGTCCCCAATCTGAACAAAAGATATGGAATAATAATTCCTACATGTATCAAGGAATTGGAAGACTCTCTCTTCTATCGGATGCTGCACCCAAGCTCCATAAGTTGGGCTTTATTTAGGCCCCAATACCTTCCTCAGATCCGGGCCTACAGTTTGAACTTTGAAACATCACATTTGTTTAAATATGTAAAATACAATCTGCGTGAATTCATTCATCTTTTTGAATAGCCAGATAACATTAAACATGTATCTGGTTCTTCTTGGAGTGACAATTATTGCAATTTAGATCCTTCAAGCATGTTTATGTAGGACAAAACAAGAAGACGTAAAAAAAATCAAAATCCCGTGTTTATGTAACTAAGCAGATAAATAAGAACATTGAAAAGAAAAAAGAACTGAAAAGACGCACAAGAACAAGAGAAGACAAAAGACTGTTTGTGTCTTTGGGAGAAGTAAACACTTAGATAAGTGTCACAGCCTCTACAAAGTTAATAAATGTGTAAACTCTACAATAGTTGAACTTTCCTAATACTGGAACTTCAAGTCTTACTCTTGTGATAACGTTGCTCTCGAGATTGTAGTAATAGATGAAGAAAATATCTCTTGTATAGTCTGGGTACAACACAATTTCACCACTAGAAACCATTCCAGGAAGGCGTAAATCATCTCTCGTTTCATTCAGCCATTGATGGGGCATTTGGTAGATATGCTTTAACCATTCATGTTCCTCCACATCCTCTAAAACCCACAACTCAAAAACATTATTGTTAATATCAAAACTACAAGCACCTAATTTACCCTTGTAGTCGATCAAAGTGGAATGCACGGGATATACCATCTTTAGTGCCATGTAATTATCAATATTAATAAAGCTGAATTTCTCAGACCTAACATCAAAGCAAACTATAGTATATTTTCCGTTGTTGAACCCTGCTGGATAATACAAAACACCATTGATCCATATACCATTTTCTTCTAGAGGGTAATGAAGTGTGCAACATTGGATCTTTCGCCATGAAAGATTTCCAGTCCCTAATGCCAGAACTTGATACTCCCCACATGACTCGCGTTCGCCGCAATGCAACCAGGTAATCCGCAATACCTTAAACTGTTTGTCGATTGGCTCATACCCAAAATAATATCTTACTCTTCCGTTATTCCTCTCTGAGTTACATCCTACCATTCTCAGTTTGGGTAGGGTTTATTAGAGAGTCCATAAGAAGCCCAAGAAGAGACTTATGAGAAATCCACAAGCCCATGTAATTAGGTTATCTAAGCAAGTAGTCTCTTATATAAATAGTCATGTAATGAAGAACAATGAGATTAACCTAGAGAGTTGCCACATTGAGCAACTTTCCTCTTTCCCATTTTATGAAATCAAATCCAAATCTATTTTGTTCTTGAAGACAACCTAAAGTCTTTCCCTTTCCTTTAGTTTGCATTTCAATAAAGCTCCTCAATGAGCTATCTCATTCTTAGTTTCATATTTCTATGTTAATAAGCTCTCTAAGAGCATTAATCTCATTGTCTTGAGTTTGTCTACATGGTATCAGAGCCAAACGGTTCTTTGGGGTTTTATTCTCACTAGCTTCTAGCCTTCCATGGAAAATCTTTTCCTCACATGTCTGAATACGATTGGTCTCTAGCTTCCTATACCATCGATTGATACAAGAGACCAAAATCAAGTAGTGAGAAGACTTTGCTTTTTCTCTGATAAAAGCTACGGTGAGCTAGAGATTTCACATTTAAAGAGTCTGGTTTTCAAAGACTTTCAAAGCGGAGCGTGACTCTTGTTTTCGAGTAATGGTTTGGTGAAGGGAAATAGCTTTGAAGATCTCCAAAGAGCTTAGGACAGAACCAAACCATGGTATTCAAGGTAACGTTTTTGTTCTTCTTTGAGACAGAACATGGAGTGTTTATTTGTCATAGCTTGAGAAGGATAGCTGCTGGTTTAGATCTCTAGGTTTGGAACTCGTGAAGCTAGAATGAAATAGGACTGATTTGGGTTTGCTAAAGATGGTTTTTATGGCTGTATTTTCTGGTTTTGCTGAGCGCACTCAAGTTGTTCGATGAAATGCCAAAGAGAAAGACAGAAGGTTAGATGGAAGGTTAAACAATCTGGTTCAGCAAATTAGCATAGTGTTATGGTTGTTGAATACAAAGCTGAGAGTTGGTAGTGTGTCATTAGATGTGGAAGAGGACTCACCTTCATTACGAGACAGCTTAGGGGAGTTAAACGAGGTAAAGAAAACCCGGACTCTTCGTGAGATAAATAGGCTACAAAGATAGACCTGAACAGATCTCACACTAATGACTGGTTTTATGGTGAAGTGAGGCTATTGACTACTTTAAACGAACCTGCGAGCTCTCTTCTCTTTCTCAATCCGCTGCACTTATGCTTGGAAAAATGAAGCTGTCGAAGCACATGTCTCTTGGTCTCATCTTGCTGCGAATAATTCTTCATATATGTTGCGTTCAAGACGGGATTAAGACTGATTATAGAAGATAAAAGTGTGACTGAGATAATGTGCATTCATGAGATCATGGAATGAAAATCAAGCTCCTCCATCAACTAAGGTAATGTGTCTAAACTTTCTTCTTAGGCTGAACAAGAGACAAGGATGCTGGTTGGTTTAGAGAGATAGGTTTGGAATCATGAAAAGGCTGTTATGGTAGAATTTGGACAGAATTCCCAAAGGAAAAGGGAGAAGAGACATTGTGTTTGATTCAAAGCTCAGACAAGGCTGCATTTGTGTCACTCAAAGGAGATGAGTGATTTTGGAATTGAATGGGAATACCTCTGAGAGAGTTTAAAGGAAAAACTCTACAAGTATCAACCCAAATTTAAGAGTAGATTGGTCAAAGTACCTCTGAGAGAGCATTGTTAGCTCTACAAGTACAGAACCACATGATTAAAGTGGGTAAAGAAACCCCGTGAAGTAAGAGAATGGTCAGACATACCTCTGAGAGAGTTCATAAAACTCTACAAGTATAGACCTCATATGGCTTTGAAGATCAGATGAAGATATGTCTCTCCAATGAAGTTCTTCTACATCTCCTTATGATCTACTAATGTTTCTGTCCAGTCTACTAGGTGGTTACCTTCAGTTTTTGACAAGCCTAAGACTCGCTAAAGCTCTAATGTCGGTCTTCTTTTGAGCATACAAACTTAGCATCGTTGTTTTAACACCCGCTGCTAAGTTTGCGGGGGAGTATTAGAGAGTCCATAAGAAGCCCAAGAAGAGACTTATGAGAAATCCACAAGCCCATGTAATTAGGTTATCTAAGCAAGTAGTCTCTTATATAAATAGTCATGTAATGAAGAACAATGAGATTAACCTAGAGAGTTGCCACATTGAGCAACTCTCCTCTTTCCCATTTTATGAAATCAAATCCAAATCTATTTTGTTCTTGAAGACAACCTAAAGTCTTTCCCTTTCCTTTAGTTTGCATTTCAATAAAGCTCCTCAATGAGCTATCTCATTCTTAGTTTCATATTTCTATGTTAATAAGCTCTCTAAGAGCATTAATCTCATTGTCTTGAGTTTGTCTACAGGGTTAAAGACTCTCCTGTGATGGGATTAGAAATCACCGCAAATGTGTAATTCCCTTCAGCATGCTGACAACATACCAGTCCACGGACATGGCCACAAAATTTAGAGAAATTTTTACTAGAAGTCCTCCGACGAAGGGTGGCTACAAGAGACGAGTTCATATTCGGATTGTGAGGCTGAGGTGAAGAATTGAATAACAACTCTCCTTCAACTTTGTAGACAAAAAGAAGCTGCGGTGGAGCCAGGGGCTTGATCGGGAACAATTGGTTGTAATTTAGACGGCGAATTATGGATGACCAAAGCTTTGATACACAACGACACCTTGCTATAAACTTTATACTTACAGACAATCTTGACAAGATATTGATAACGAGATCAACAGGGATTGAATCTAAGAGTTCTATTTCTCTTCCAGAGCTTGAAGATCGTTTATTGGGTCTGGATACGGTTAGGTTAATCTTGGTGACTTGCTGGTTAGGTTTACTCGTCATCATGATAGATGAAGCCCTAGATAAAAAAATTAGAGAAACTGTCCGCTTGTTAGCTTTTCTTTTGGATCCTTAAATAGAAGAAGATAACATGTAGTTGGGCTTTAATAAGGCCCAAAATCTACTCGATAAATATAGGCCAATAATTGTAGTCCCATACCTACGATTTAATGATAAATTAGCATTTCCATTCGGATTCTCGCAATAGTGAGGCTCTTGCTTTCATAGCATCTCCATTAACCCTAACCTTATTCATGTGAAAAACTATTCACAAGATTACTTACATAGTTATTAGTTAGATTAATTAAATTAAATCGTCTTACGCTAATTTCACAACATGTCTGTTAAACATTTTCATTATTTACAAATTCCAATTTTGAGCTTTGACAGATTCAGGAATCAATCACATTACTTCTTTCACAATGTCAAACAAGAAGAGAAATGCCACTTGGTCCACAACCTCTGAAATATCTATTACACAAAGGCTTGCACAACAAAGCAAGCATCCATTGGTGCTTTACAAAATTTTCAACACAAACTCAGCAATTATGTTTCTAAGATCTAGAATGCTACACGAATAGCTAACACATCAGAAGTTAACAACATTGTTTGGTCTGTGAATCAAACAAAACAGAAAAGAGAATCTTTACTACTAAGATCTCTGTTTTACGGACAAAATATCCAAAAAATGACAAACAAAATTTAGGGCAGAGTCTCGGATTAAAGACATGAAAAAATAAACATGTAAAAAATCATTGAGAGAGAGACTGCTCCATTACATTGAATTTAAATCTAGGCCGGGTGAAATTGGGAACTAGCATCAAGATGCAAGAACCCATTTGGATCGGCCGTATCACAAACAAAACCATAACAATAGCAAGAAGAAAAAACGTAAAACAGTTTGGTTCTTGATCAAAGAAATGTGAGATCTTTTCTTCCAATTTGCAACAAAGAAGATTACTTGCAGGAGGAAAAAGAGAAAAGATCAACGGGTTTTGATTTATGCCCGCAACGGAACAAGAACAGCATTGGATTGCGCTGCTCTGATCTCTCAAAGGCACTTGGATTTAACCCTAATTGCGGCGATGTTTATTTATAAGCGCTTGATGAAGAAGAAGACCTTCAGTGTTTCGAATTGTCAAATTTACCCTTAGACCTATTTTTCTTAACCTATCTTTGTATATTTTCTGAAAGGGCCCAAGACTTTGGAAAGTTTCCAAAACGTACCTATAAGTTTTTTAGTTATCTATTTAGCCCTACTGTTCTTATAGTACTTGAGACAATCCAGAAGACGAACAAAGGCAAAGGGCATCTATTTCAAAACACACTCTTATTAAGATTTGATGAAAATGATACAACGAGATTCATGATTACAGGAAAATCACACACACCAATTATTTCACTACCATCACACATTTTTTGGTCATAAACATTCACCTTTAACCAGAGATATCAATGGACTTAACCTCAGGCTTCTTCTCTGGCACTTTAGGCACGGTAACAGACAACACACCATTCTCCATACTGGCCTTGATTTCTTCCATCTTAGCATTCTCCGGTAGCTTAAACCTCCTCATGAACTTCCCACTAGACCGCTCCACACGGTGCCACTTGTCATTCTTCTCTTCATTTTCATTGCTCCTCTCTCCGCTTATCTGAAGTATGTTGCCTTCTTCAACCTCCACCTTCACCTCTTCTTTCTTTAGCCCTGGTAAGTCCGCTTTGAACACGTGCGCCTCAGGTGTCTCCTTCCAATCAACTTTAGCGTTTGTGAACGCTGCCACATCCTTAGCCGGTGCGTTTGCCAATCCTGACGGCGTCAAGAATCCTTCGAATGGATCCCATACGTCTAGAGAGAATGGATCAAAAACGTTCGTTCTTCTTCCTCCGAAGATGCTTGGAATTAGAGACATCTTTTCACTTCCTCTTGTGATTGCTACTCTTTGCGTTTGCTCTGTTTTTAAGTTTTGCTTTGCTATGAATATTTGCTCATTGTTGATTCAAACGCATAGGTGCCCTTGCATATTTATAGGGACAGAGTATGGAAAAGAAGAGAGAGTTCTGCAAGTTTCTTGAAATATCAATGGTTTTCTTGAAAAATCCTTTTTCTTCTTTTTAACGACTTTACCAGACTTCTCAAGTGCTTTCAAGAAGTTTCTGGTGTTGAGGTTGAGACGACGTGCAATGCATCAGGTCTGCGAGTGAACGCCTTGCCGTTTTTGTTTTTTTGGGCTACAAGGCCCATTAATGATTTCGGCTATATGGTTTTTTTTTTTTTTGGTTGTTGTTGTGAACATTGAACAATTGGCTTCGGTTCCCAAATGAATCAAAACATCTAATACTTTGTATCAAGGACACAATTATCATTCCCATAACGCTACGGCTTTTTCGATCTAACAATATGAATCTTAACAATAGATGTTGTAGTTTCAGGTATTAGAAACAATGTCAGGACCATGGCTTTCCTCTATTAGTGCCGGAAAGGAGACTAGACGGAATGCTTATCCCACTTTCATGATCTTATCAAACTTTGAATGATACATTACTCGGATGAGTTACAGTGCAGCAAAATCGCTGGAGTAATCTCTTAATGCATCTTTTTGCGGACGAAACCGATACTGCAGAGAGACAGCCTGATTACCTGAATGTGTATGTATATGATTGTCATCTCAATGACCCAAAGTATTCTGGTGGCCAGACCTAGAGAAGCAAACAGATGGTTACTTAGGAGATCATTGTCACTGATTTTCATAATAATTTCACAGCTAGAAAATCTGAGAAAAGACTGTCAGATTAGAAAGAGTTACCCGAAGAAGAGCTTTTCCTTCAATGAGACTGTAAGGTATAGGTCCAAAATGACGTGAATCAGTCGAAGCATACAAGTTATCTCCCTGAATCCAAACATGACCTTTTGGAACCTATTGAAGAAGTAAACACAAAACCCTTTATAAGAGAAGCTTTGATGATGCGAAAACCGAGATTGGACGCAGTGGAGAGATATAAGACAGCAAAAAGCCTAAATATTATCACTACTCTGAAATCGACTTTAATCGAAACCAGTTACTAGCAATGATTCACATGCTAGACCATCCCAAATAATCAATCATACTCAATTGAACCCTTAGCTCTAGAAATTTGAAAAATGCTATAACTACTCTGGAATCGACTTTATCAGAAACCAGTAGCTAGCGATGCTTTACAATCTAGAGTCTAGACCATGACCATCCCAAATCATCAATGATACACAGAGAAGCCCTGAAAGCTAAATTAGCAAATTCCATCTTCTTTTACCTTAAACCTAAATGCTATAAACTACTCAGAAATCTGCTTTAATCGATCTAATAACCAGCAATGCTTCACACTCTGGACCATCCCAAATTATCAATCATACACAGACACCCTAAACGTAGAAATTTGCAAATTCCATCTTCTTTTTTACCTTACACCCTTAATGCTATGGCTAACACGAAATCGGCTTTAATCGAAACCAGTAAGCAACAATGAAACATTCTAGACTATCCCAAATCATCAGTTATACACAGATAAACCCTAAACCCTAGAAAATTTGCACATTATATCTCATAAAATTATAAACCCTTAAAGCTAGAGCTACTCTGAAATCGACTTTAATCAACACCAGTTTCTAGCAATGCCTCAGCTTCTATATCATCCCAAACCATCAATCATACACCGATAAAACCCTAAACCCTAAAATTTTGCAAATTCCATCATTCTTTTCACCAAATGCAACAAAAGATTGAATTTTTAATAGAGAGATTGCTCAATGTTCATACCAAAACGCTCACTGAGGCATCGCCGACCAATGGGTCAGCCGAGAAAGTGAGTCTATCGCCTTCTAAACCTAAGATTCGCTTTGTCACCATCCTGTTTGGGTCTCTAGGAGATCGAACCAATACAACGTCACCGAGCCCAATCTTACCAAACCGATGTGATAAATGTTCCGCCAAAATTACATCGCCGGTTAGATTAAGCGTCGGAAGCATGCTCGGACCGTGAACCTAAAACCCCAAAATCAAACATAATCAGATTTCTTGTAGAATACGAAAAAGAAATAGATTCAATTTCGTTTAGGTTACAAACAATTACAGACGTGAGTCGTGGAGATTATGTAACGATCAGTAACATGAAGCAAACAGAGAAACTTGGCGACGATTGATACATTCTCAAACGCTTCTTTTGCTGTTCCACGCCATTGCTTCAGAAAACTCAACAATCTCATACTCATCTCTCTCTCGGAGAAGCGAATCTCGTCAGAAGTAGCAGAAAAAGGCCGAAGACGACGAAGGTAGCGAACCTAGTCGACTCTAGACTAAAACGACACGCAGTTGGTTATTCAAACTCTAGACGACACCAAAATTTGACCTTTTAATGTGTTTTTTACTTACTTATGATAAAACTACATGTAGTTGAGCCTCGTAAACTGAAAACGACATGTTTTCTTCATTAATTACAACGAAAGTGAATTTGTGATGATGATCTGTATAATTGACAGAGTCTAGTGGCTCTTCTTGTTCTAAAGATCGAACACTTAGGATTTATCGCCGGAGTTTTTGAACATGGACGGGATTCTTGCAGCTGTTCCATCTGCAATGTGTGTCTCTCTACGCAGTTCTTGTCGGAATCGGGATAATGCTGAATCCATATATCATTTTCCCAGCAAATCCTCGAATCGAGTTTCAGTGCTTCAAACTGGGAACTACGTTTCTTCTCAAAGAGGCAATTCGTTGCTTAAAAAGCGACATTGCAGTGAAATTTCCCGTGTGATCGTAAAATCCGCCGCTTCTTCAGGTAAAGGTTGGACCTTTATTGTTGTTGATTCAGAAAAAACAGATTTTGCTTTGGAGATTGCAACTGAAACAAACAAGATCTTTGTGCTTCTTTCTTCTAAGAACTTGAAGAAACAGTGTTAGGATTAGCAAGGAATCGTTTTAGAAATGAATTGTAATGCATTTGAGTTTTAACCCAATTTTAGTTTGGTCTCTGTGGCTTGTGTAGTTGGAAATGCTGACGAATACGCTGAAGAAACGGCTACAAGTGTGAAGTTTCAGAGATCAGTGACATTACCGGGTTGTTCTAGCCCATTGTCTTTGCTTGGCACTGGTTAGTTTTGACTATATGCAACGGCTTTATATATCAATGTGGGATCTTGTGTAGATGAAATGCTTATAAACTTGCTCTGAGACTTCCTTCAATGAATCAATATGTGAAAATGCATCAAAAAATTTCAGGGTTTAGGGAGAAAAAGTTTGCTATCATCGGTGTCAAAGTCTATGCTGCGGGTTATTATGTGAATGAATCTATCTTGAGCGGGTTAAGCACTTGGAAAGGGCGGTCTGCTGATGAGATCCAGAGAGATTCATCACTGTTTAGTTCCATTTTTCAAGGTAATGAAATGCTAAAGATGATAGCTTTCTTTATCCACATTTGATCTCTCACTCTCTCTCCTAAGTCTTCTTCCTCTCGTCGATGCAGCACAAGCAGAGAAATCTTTGCAGATTGTTCTTGTGAGAGATGTTGATGGTAAAACCTTCTGGGATGCATTGGATGAAGCCATTTCCCCAAGAATCAAATCTCCATCTTCTGATGATACAACCGCTCTCTCTACATTCCGCGGGATCTTCCAAAACAGACCTCTCAACAAAGGAAGTGTCATACTCTTGACTTGGATCAACACTTCTAAAATGCTTGTAAGCACATTTTTTCAGCCTTTGGCTAATTGAATTGTTACACAGGATCTTTTATTGTTGCTTGCTTATTATATTAGTCGGTTCTTTTGTTAGGTTTCTGTTTCTTTGGGAGGATTGCCAACGGATGTGGATGCAACAATCGAGTCAGGCAATGTTACATCTGCTCTGTTTGATGTGTTCTTTGGGGATTCTCCAGTTTCTCCTACATTGAAATCCTCAGTAGCTAACCAATTAGCTATGACCCTTGTGTAAAAGTAAAGACCATGTTGTAATTGTATATCATGAATCTTGCAATGTGTTAATTAATCTCTGTTTATGTTATCTTCTTAACCAGATAAAGTTAGCCAACATGAACCAATTTCATCCTCGAAATCTCATGTGAAACTTTATTTGTTATCAATTTGTTTTTAAGATGGAATATGGTGACTATAAACATGGTATCAAAGCAAACTAAACTAAAATGGATCTTGATCCTAAAAAGATATTACCATGTAGTTCAAAATAGTGAGTCAAACAGCCAATTAAAATGGAAATTAGGTAAGAATTAAAATTGAAAAGTCTAAGTAAGGATCTTAGTTTCTACAATGGGAAATAAAAAATGATTGTGGAAGACAAGAGAAGATGAAAATTATGTTGTTTGGGCCAAGTTAAGCAAGTGAGTCCTTTTCTTGGTGTGCCCTTTACCACATGCAACTTCTTCTCTCACTGGACCACAATCACACATTATAATTTATAATGATACTTTGTCTTTTTCATCAATATTTTTATATCCTTTGCACTAATAATATAGCGTCGTGCAGAAATTATAATTATTTATGGGTGATCCCTTTTATTTTTTTCCATCATTATATGTGGTTCATAGATTTTTAATAATATGTAACTCAAATATATAAACAAACAAAATAAATCTGCTTGGTAGAGATATTTTGGCTCCTCCAGTCAAAACTCTAAAATATACATACACAAATAGCATGATTCATGTGGTGAATGGTAATATTATGTCGCCTCTGTTGAATTCTGACTCATGATATTTCTTTGTCATATCTAAAATATTATTAAAAATTCAATTAAAAAATTATACTATTATTTAAAAAATCATTTAATATATATATTTGCTGGTTATATCTTATATTAATTAATCCTCTATTATATATTATGCAAAGCCTGGTAGAAATAGATAGAAACATCATTTATATTAATCTTTGGCCGATCCTATTTATGACACAATTATCTTTAAAATGCTCCACTTAGTCAAAGATAGTAAAATTATGATTTTTAAAACCGAAAGTAGAAGAAAATTAATAATAATGAATTATGCAAAAAAGATCAACTTTAGTTTTAACGCCTTAAAATATTATCAATAATTTGACACCTGCACCTACATTGTGATATAGTGTGAAATTATGATATTTTGTACTTTAGGTAATGGACCAAATTTTGACAAAAAAAGAAGAAGGTAATGGACCAACTTTAGATTTGAATGCCTCAGATATAACAATAAGATGTTGGATTTGTTTTCCATATAAAATCAAGATCAGATATAATAATATTTAACATAATCTTCACCTTTTAATGGATTTGCCCCTCTTGTGATAAACTTTTAATATGAGCCAGACACTAATTGTTGGTCTTTTCAATAAATACAAACGCCAAATTGTGTAAATTGACATGTGAATGCCAATATACCTTTAGTTTCACACGAAATTGCAAATTTATTAATCTATTTATTTTATTTTTCTAACAAACTAAAGACTTACCAATGAGGATTGCAATATATATAAAAATATATATATATATATATATATATATATATTTCTTTTGTTTTTTATCATCCCAAAAAAAAAGAAAATTGACTAAAACATAAGCGACAGATAATCAAATAAATATCAAGCAAACAACTTGACGCTCCTTTTCTCAATGTTAGTTATCAAAAATGGTATTTATATCCTAATATATTAATGATATAATTGTGTCCTATTTACCAAATTAAATTAAAATCTAAGACCAATATCTTCTGTTTTTTTTGAACAACGAGACCAATATCTTCTAACAATATCTATTTACTTATGAAAATTAGTCAATTGGATTTTTTATATATCTTCAAAACAGTCAGTCGACGAATATTATTCAATTTAAGAAAAAAATCGAGGAATTATTTGTTTATTGTAAATATTTATCACAAGCAAATTGAGATAATGTTAATATATTCCTTTCAGTTGTACGAGAAAAACAATCACGTGGGGGTTAAATTGACCACTTAATAAAAAGAGTGGCTACAATTAAAATTAAAAATTAAGATAGGGGTCAAAATCGGAATTTAAGAAAAATAAAACGGTCCAAGTCCAGCAACAGGTGTCTTAACCAATGGGTCATTTTCAAAAAAGGTCGTCAACAGTGGGAGAAAATCAATAAATACTTTACCCTCAAAGTTATCTAAATTAACGAAACTGCCACTATCTGGGATTTGTCACACCCGTACGCAATAAGTACCACGAGAAATTGCTAGAATTAGAAATTATTTTTATTCAAATTTAGAAAAAATATCTCAAATTCGGTATTTTTAAAATCCTCTCTCGTCTTCTTCTTCTTCTTCGATCGCTGGATCTAGGTTTTGCTCTTCTCTGTATCGTCTTCTTCACAGACTGGGCTTGAATAGAGTTCTTCCTTCTGTGATTCTTAGCAATCTAGGGTTTTTTTTTTTCCTTTTGAAACCCCGATCCAGATTTTGTTATTTGAGATTAAATTTTTTTGAAGAAGATGCAACAAAATCAAGTGAAGAAGGTTAGTCTCTTGCTCTCTCTCAATCATGGTTTGGTTCTAAATGTGTGAAATAGAAGATAAAGTCTTTTCCTTTTTCAATTTTTTTTTAAAAAAGCTTTCCTTTTTCAATTGCAATTAGGTTTTGTTGCATGAGCATAAATAAGATGGATTTTTCGTATTTGTGTTGATGTGTGGATAAAGTTTGTGTTTTATCTACTTTTGTGATTCACCAGGGGACGAAAGAGATGGAGTTTTTTACAGAGTATGGTGATGCTAATAGATATCGGATTCTGGAAGTTATTGGTAAAGGAAGCTATGGAGTTGTGTGTGCAGCTATTGATACACATACTGGAGAGAAAGTTGCTATTAAGAAGATTAATGATGTCTTTGAACATATCTCTGATGCGCTTCGTATTCTCCGTGAAGTGAAGCTTCTTCGGCTTTTACGGCATCCTGATATTGTGGAAATCAAAAGCATTATGCTGCCTCCTTCTAAGAGAGAGTTTAAAGACATTTATGTTGTGTTTGAGCTCATGGAATCAGATCTTCATCAAGTTATTAAAGCTAATGATGATTTGACTCGTGAACACCACCAGTTTTTCCTTTATCAGATGCTTCGTGCTTTGAAGTTCATGCATACAGGTGCGATTTGTTTCATTGTTATTGGGACATGATGTTTTATTTCTCAGGTTGTAACTAACTGTATTTCTTTTGAGTGCAGCTAATGTTTATCATCGTGATCTTAAGCCAAAGAATATACTGGCTAATGCAAATTGCAAGTTGAAAGTTTGTGACTTTGGATTGGCTAGAGTAGCGTTTAATGATACTCCTACAACAGTCTTTTGGACGGTTAGTAGCCTCGTGGAGGAGACTTTTTGTTTATTAGCCGTTATATTCTGTTTTTCGTTACTGTCTGATTTTGTATGGTTGGTTAATTTTGTGTGTTTGATTTAATCGCGATGCAGGACTATGTTGCTACAAGATGGTATAGAGCACCTGAGCTCTGTGGATCATTCTTTTCGAAGGTAGGTGTCACTGTGGATTTCTTCTATGCACTCTAGTTGGCTATGCTTTAGGTATTATGTACAGATTAGTCTTTAGTGTAGAATATCTGCAGATTAGTGTTAAAGTATATAGCTGATATTTGATGTTACTTGTATAAGTATAGAGTTGTGCCCCAGTGGGATATTAAAATAATTCTTGTTCAGGGATGACTTTGAACTCTCCCCGAAGTTGAAAATCTATGAATCAGGTAACCTTGTATCAGGTTATGTTCATTGAGTGGTTTCTTTTGCATCTGCAACTTTATATTTGTGGATTTTGTTTTTTCATCATAGTCTGATTTACAGTTAATATTATTTTGCAGTACACTCCAGCTATCGACATTTGGAGCATTGGCTGCATCTTTGCAGAGGTACTAACAGGGAAGCCATTGTTTCCGGGAAAAAGTGTCGTCCATCAGTTGGAGTTGATTACTGATCTTCTTGGCACACCAAAATCAGAAACA
This sequence comes from Arabidopsis thaliana x Arabidopsis arenosa, assembly GCA_019202795.1. Taxonomy (NCBI): domain Eukaryota; kingdom Viridiplantae; phylum Streptophyta; class Magnoliopsida; order Brassicales; family Brassicaceae; genus Arabidopsis; species Arabidopsis thaliana x Arabidopsis arenosa. The sequence continues at coordinate 18,566,139 of CM032918.1, read as the reverse complement.
ATTTCTGGAGTATGATCCCTTTTTTCTGCTTCACATTAATTTCTGGAGTACATATATATATATTGAACTGTATAGCTAAACATCTATTTCTCTGATGTAGGTTCGAAATGATAAAGCTAGGAAATACTTGACCGAAATGAGGAAGAAAAATCCTGTCACCTTCTCTCAAAAATTCTCCAAAGCAGATCCATTAGCACTCCGTCTTTTGCAGAGGCTGTTGGCTTTCGATCCAAAGGATCGACCGACTCCTGCAGAGGTCTCTATTCTCTCATTTTCACTTTGTAATTAGATTCTTGTTCGGTTCTCTTTGAAAAGCTTCCTTGCTTCTTGTGTGTATCTCTGATTACTTTGCTATCTTTTCGATAGGCATTGGCTGATCCTTACTTCAAGGGTCTTTCTAAGGTTGAAAGAGAACCTTCAAGCCAGCCAATCTCGAAGATGGAGTTTGAATTTGAGAGACGAAGGTTGACAAAGGACGACATTAGAGAACTAATATACAGAGAAATCCTGGAATACCATCCTCAGTTGCTCAAGGACTATATGAGCGGATCTGAGGGGTCTAATTTTGTATATCCTAGGTCTGAATTTCTTCCTACCTTTGACTATTATTCACCAAATGAAATGTTCTTTATTTCTTTCTCCCTTCGAATTTATGCCCAATCGCGTACTATTGGCTGGCTTTTCATTCATGTTTTGACTTTTTCACTTGCAGCGCCATTGGACATCTTAGACAGCAGTTCACTTACTTAGAGGAAAATAGCAGCAGAAATGGGCCGGTCATACCTCTCGAGAGGAAACATGCATCACTTCCGCGGTATGTTTTCTCATTCTTTCTATACAAGTCAACTGTGGGGAATATGCTTTTCTTTTGTTCTTTCTTCTGTTACTGCATGGCATTTGTGAAGCATATGGTTGAAGGCCTCAAGCAAACTTTCATCTGTTCTCTACTCTTCTAATAGATATGATTGTTTTCCACAGGTCTACGGTTCACTCAACTGTAGTCCATTCCACCACACAACCCAACTTGAGTGCAACAGATAGTAGACGTGTTACTTTCGAGCCTTCAAAAAATGGAGTTCCTTCTGCAGGACATCCATCAACTTCCGCGTATCCTACTAAATCTATCGGACCTCCACCAAGGGTTCCACCATCAGGTCTCAGTCATATCACCAAATATTATTTCCTAAAGTTAGAAACTTTACCTAACTTTCACCACATGTTTTTACAGGTAGACCAGGTCGAGTTGTGGAATCATCCGTATCTTATGAGAATGGCAGGAACCTCAAAGAAGCTTATTTCAGAAGCGCGGTTTCATCTCCTCATTGCTACTTCCGAGCAAACACCATGACGAGCCCAGAGAACCGCAACGTAGAAGCTTCGTCTTTTCCGCCAAAACCACAAAATCCTGTCCACCAATTCGTTCCCACCGAGCCGCCAGCTGCTACAACTAACCAAACAGACCTTGAGACTATGAACCACCCAAACCCTTACTTTCAACCACAGCTCCCCAATATAGATCAACTAAACAACAACAACACGCATATGGCCATTGATGCTAAGCTGTTACAGGCACAATCACAGTTTGGTCCAGCTGGAGCTGCAGCGGTTGCAGTAGCAGCACACCGGAACATAGGCACAATTAGTTACGGCGCAGCATCATAGACAACACTTGAGATAAATCTTTAACCACCACATCTTCCTCCACCAGGTGATTCTGGTCTCTCTCTAGTTTTTATGTAAGTATTATTATTCAGTCAGGCTCTGATTTGAACTTCGTTGCAATGATATGATAAAGACTTTTATTTAGTTGTAACTCTCCAGAACAAGATCGCCTTGGATTAGTCTGATTGCGGGTCAGCCCCGGTTATTGTTTCGGTTATCTTGTTGGCTCCATAATCTTTGAATTTTCCATAAGCGTAGTTCACAGTAGAGAAGAATATCGTGGTGATTATATACTTCTTAAACTTCTTAATCGGTCCCATTAGTCTTTGTTGTTCTTCAACAATGAATAATCTCTTTGATTATTGGGTAATTTGGTCTTGATTGGTTAATATAGACAACATTATGCCGAAGAATGTGGAAGTGACAAAAAAAAAACATTGGTCCTTAGATTTTCCATCTCCGTAAGCCACTCTTTCTCAGATCATAGTCAATTTTATTCAATGGTTACAAAATGAAAAAACTTGCCAATGAAAGAAAGGAATGCTCTTGACCTCAACTTAACTTCTAATTTTTGACGCCGTTAAAAATGTTTATATTTTACCCGCCAATTTTATAGGCCGCAGCTCAGCCCATTAAAGGTTATATTGGGAGTCCATTAACTAATAACAATATCACTTTCTCAATTTAACAATAACAAGCATGAAAAAGTAGTGTATATTTGATCTATTTAATATTTATAAACTAAAAAGAAAGCAAATCAATTATTTCGTTACGTGACGGTGACATTAAGCATCTGCATTGAATGATCCGTTAAGTTTAATCTCAGGTTTTTATTTGGTTGAACTAATAATATTAAATCTCAGGTTGACTTGTAGTTATCTTTTTAATCAAGTGATTAAATTTTAGAACTGACATCTCTACGTTACACCATAAATAAACCAGGGATTTTAATTAATTTCCAAGATTAACTTTCTAAATAAGGAAAATCATACTTTGTTCGTCAATGACTATAATTTGGAAATATTGCAAATTATTTATTTTATTTCTTTATACATATAGTTAATTACTTATCAAAATTTCATTCTAGTCTAAATATCTGAATGTCCTATTTTAGTAGAGAGCCAATAAATAGACTCACATTTATGTTGAAAAAAAAAAAAAAAGAGAAAAAGACATGAGTTTAATGTCGGACGCTAGACTCACGAGAAATCCGTAATATCTAAGAGAAGAAAGGGTAAATTAGTCAATTGGCTCCTACGGTTCTCCGTAACTGTCTCAGAATATAAGAGGCGCATTGTTGAGAGAAGCTCCGTAGACCGTAGATTCCCTCTTCTTCTTCTTCCTCCTCTGTACTGTTTTTTCTTTTCATATTTCTCTCTATTCTTGGTGAAGTTTCTCTCTCTATCTCTACCTCTAAGTACTCTCTTAAGATCTTCTTCTCTCTTGGGTTATCTGATTCTAACCTGAATTGTGTCGGTACGTGAAAATTGCTTCTCTCTCTTTCTGTTTCTATAATTTTGTGAAATGTTGTACGTGAGTGACAATATATTTCTATGTTTTCTGTTTATGATCCCATATGAAATGTTTTAAGATCTGTCACTGAATTGGAGATCTGGATCTGATTTCCTTTTCATATGATCCGTTTTTGAATTTTCCTTGTGACGTTTTTTTTTTTTTTCAGATTTCAAAAATGGATGATACTACTACGTATAAGCCAAAGAACATTCTCATTACTGGAGCTGCTGGATTCATTGCTTCTCATGTAGCCAACAGATTAATCCGTAGCTATCCTGATTACAAGATCGTTGTGTTGGACAAGCTTGATTATTGTTCAGATCTGAAGAATCTTGATCCTTCATTTTCTTCACCAAACTTCAAGTTTGTCAAAGGAGATATCGCCAGTGATGATCTCGTTAACTACCTTCTCATTACTGAAAACATTGATACCATAATGCATTTTGCTGCTCAAACTCATGTTGATAATTCTTTTGGTAATAGCTTTGAGTTTACCAAGAACAATATCTATGGTACTCATGTTCTTTTGGAAGCCTGTAAAGTTACAGGACAGATCAGGAGGTTTATCCATGTGAGTACCGATGAAGTCTATGGAGAAACCGATGAGGATGCTGCTGTAGGAAACCATGAAGCTTCTCAGCTCTTACCCACGAATCCATACTCTGCCACTAAGGCTGGTGCTGAGATGCTTGTGATGGCTTACGGTAGATCATATGGATTGCCGGTTATTACAACTCGCGGGAACAATGTTTATGGGCCTAACCAGTTTCCTGAGAAAATGATTCCTAAGTTCATCTTGTTGGCTATGAGTGGGAAGCCGCTTCCCATCCATGGAGATGGATCTAATGTCCGGAGTTACTTGTACTGCGAAGACGTTGCTGAGGCTTTTGAGGTTGTTCTTCACAAAGGAGAAATCGGTCATGTCTACAATATCGGTACAAAGAGAGAAAGGAGAGTGATCGATGTGGCTAGAGACATCTGCAAACTTTTCGGGAAAGACCCTGAGTCAAGCATTCAGTTTGTTGAGAACCGACCCTTTAATGATCAAAGGTACTTCCTTGATGATCAGAAGCTGAAGAAAT